>OY978526.1:22410072-23610072 GCA_963854835.1 Megamerina dolium | reverse complement strand
TCGAAACTGGGTCGCGAAAATTGCAAAATTTATTCTATCGTATGGGGACCGACCCGACCTAACCGATCCCCATTAATTTTTACTGTTTAACATTTCTTCTAAATGTACTTACCCCATATCACAATTTCTTAGGGGGGCTCTTCTACAAAATTTGTTTTTTTTTTCTGTTACAAATCAGGAATTTATATATTTCACGGAGCGAATCGGCCTGCCTTAATGTATAGGTACATGTAAGTATTCTGTTTGATTGACTTCTTACATTTTTCTTTTTCTTTTTACCTACATCAGAGTATGCCAAATTTTATGAAACACTCGAATTCATTCAATAACTACAACAACAACAACAATCGTTTTTCCTCCTCCATGATGCTCTCATCCAGCGGCAATGGTTTATATCAACAAAACGATGGTTCACAAGATTTTACCAGTTTGCCACCAATAGTAAATATGCTAGGCGGTGGTACTTCTGAGTTGGAAAATAATTCTACCGATGTTATCGATGGCAGTGGCGGTAATAATCCAAATTTAATACGCGGGTTTGTATTGAATTCATTTTAATGATTACCTACAATTTTAATTTACATTTTTGCATTTATAATTTTAGATTTCGATTTAGCGATCCGTGTCTGTTGAATCCTTCCGACACTGATTCAAAAGTCAGTGGCCAAAATACTCCAGATCGTCGCAATAATGTTCCCAATGAAATGGAGAATAATAAATTTTTTAGCGCCTTAATGGAACAAATTAATTTATTGCATGAGACAAATTCGAAAATATGTCGAAACTTGCAAGAAACCAAAGGTGATTTTCATGGTTATAATTTATGCTTTATTTATGTATATAGAAATAGTTGACTCATGTACATACATATCTCAATGTAGTTAAATATACATATATATTATGTATAATAATAGGCAACACTTGATATCATTGCATGCACATATGTATCGTAATTACGTTTACTCAGGCCATCATTTATTGTAATTCTTCTTACTCTTCTTACTCTTTGGGGTATATTGTCCTTTATTCTTTTGTTTGTTTTTGTTATTTGTAACTGTATACATTTTATTTTGGTCTTATTTGGAACTATTTAGTTGATATTGAAGTTTTAAAGCACGCACCCCAATGGGGTTTGAGACACCGTAGAGATAGCTTGAGTGGACTAAGCACCCACAGCCAACCCATGGTATTTGGCGGTGGATTTGGTACACAAAGCCCAGCGCCAACGTATCATTCAGGTATGTTTTTTGTTTTTGTTGAATTGGATTTGTGAAAATTTGCTGTATTTAAGTATTTAATTGTTTTGTTATTTATTAGAATGGCGCATAATTATGTATATTCAGAATTATAGTGTCGATTTGAAACCTATCTAGATATTGACTTTTTGACAAATTTTTGTTGTATGAACAAATCCTTGTAATCGACATTATTTTGACTATGACTACGCGCCAATACAACAAACAGCAAACCAAGAACATTTAGTATAGCTAAAGTGTATATACTTTTAGGCGCATATACGCCTGGCATGATGACCGATGTAGTACGTGAAGTTAAAGAAGCAGCCAGAGTGAGAGAAGATGCATTGTTAAACCGAGTTAAAACTATGGTCGAAGAGCGTCAATGGTCGATGAATGAGAGTAATTTGCGAATGATGCGCGATATAGAAGATCTAAAGGTGTTGTATTTTTGTACTGAAACATATTTTTTATACAATTTTTCAATGTACCCACACATACATTTCCTTAGGCACAACTCCATTATTTACGTGCAGATCGAAAAGAGTTCAATAAACGCATTACTCATTTGGAAGCTGAAAATAAATATATGCGCAAAATGTTGGCTACATTGATGAATGGTCAAAATATTGCACCGGGCATCATTTATGAAAACGAGATGATGCGTGGCCGTAAAACCCTTCCGCATACACATTCGCATGCCACACGGCGTTCAAGGCCACAGCCACAGCTACATTATGGCACCATACATCATCAGCCAGTGACAACGCATTCATTGTCCCTAGATGAACATGAAGAACCGTTGCATATAAGCGAAGCGACAGCGGAAATACCACTATCCGCGGATGCACAACGGCCATCCGATGCGCGTAATTCCTTTTCTAGTTCAGATGGAGCTGGTGGTAGTGTAAGCGGCGGCGGGATGGCACCAGACGTATCATCACAAATTCAAAGTGGCAAAGATTTTGTAAGTGCTACCCAAGCGATGTCGCCACCAAAGTTTGCCTTGGTGTCGACACCCAGCGAAGAGGGAAAACGCAAAATGGAACATTCACCTCATCAAATCACAGATACATCATTGTCCAAACAGGAGCTTCAGCAGGAACTCAATAGTGCAGTAGCTGCACGCAAAGAAGCTGACAATCGTATAATAGCGTGGGTTTAGTTTTATGTTTTGTTGTGCCGTAAAGAATATTTAGATATTTCGAAAAGTCGTACAAAACGAAAAACTATTAAACTTTTGTTCGTATTAATGTTAGTCGTTGAAAAACACACACAATTAGGGTGACAGGCGATCCAACACACATGTAAGAAATTAAGAATTATTAACCGACAAGGCAATTTGTTTGTTTAATGAGGTGAAGCAAGCTGTTAGAAATAGTGAGCAAGAAATTTGGATATTTTCTCGTTATGATGAATATTTAGTATGAAAAAATTGTATTGTAATGAATTGGAATCATTTTATTGGCATATGATTCTACTGATGGTGATTTCAACAGTTATTTATTACAAAAAATTATTTCCATAGCGATCGACGTTACTTCTCCCATTGTCTTTTGAATTTCATTTGTGTTGATTTCCTTCAGCTCTTCTAAAAGTATTTTTCGTATCAGCACTGTAGGTAATGTTAATAATAATTTCTTTTTTTATATATTTTCTTTATATTCTCAAATATTGCTAGTTTTTGAATCCACTATTTATTACTCTTTACCCAGTCATCGATATGATTTTACAGTGCAGCCAGCTGTATCAGTGCTTAATTTTAGACGATTTCTGTTGTGTCGTAAAGTAAATACATATTTTATCTGAGCCAGATTTCCTTTCAGCTAGTTTTCCATTTTCATAAACTTGAATTGTTTTGTACATATAAATGATTGTTGATTTTAGCTGCATTTTTTAACAACATCTGCATATTAATTTTCGCTGTTCTAATTCTGGTAACGACATAATTCCCTCTCTGTTACATTAACATAATTCTGTTATCATGTTATTTTACATACAGAGTGAAGGATTGTTTGAATTGTTTTTATACAAATGATTACTGATTTTAGTTGCATTTTTTGACAACATCTTCATATTAATTTTCGCTGTTCTAATTCTGGTAACGACATAATTCCCTCTCTGTTACATTATCATAATTCTGTTATGTTATTTTACATACAGTGTGAAGGATTGTATTAAAAATATGTTCTCATTCATAGTTCTCATGCATTTTTTTTAAAGAAATGTAAAACTTGAGTAAACTTAACCAGATATCGCCGCTTTATGTTCGCCTCGTGCGCATTTTCTTAAGGCAACATCTATTTTAAATCCAATTTACAGATGCTTATTGCATGCATGATCTTTTTTTGTTGTATTGTTGTGTTTAGTTTTGAGTAAATACTGAAAAATATTAAGAATTCAATGAAATACGAGTACTTACGTACCTTGATATACGGCCTAGATGTGTTTTGTAAAGGATGGTTGTATAAGGGATAAATTATTTTCACCTTTTATGCAGCCACCAGCCTAACAGCACAGCATTTAAGTCGTATAATGAAACAATAAATTGATAAAGTGTCATAATTAACAAAGAACGTTATGCCATATAAAGAGCGGCCGCATAGCAATTTTAATAAAAATGAAATTATCGTTTTTATATTGGCAACTCTAGTGTCAATTAAACAATTAAAATCATTAGCCAATTACAGTATGGCTAGTTGATCGCCTGTTGTCATAATTGTGTTGAGTCATAAATAATATTTTAATTTTGTTTGAATATTTTTAAAATAGCATGGATTTTATTTTATATGCAATTGCTTACAACTGCAACTGTGAATTTTTAAGCATTTTGACACCCTTCATTAACACTTATGTTTATTAACGCATTTCATTATTATGCTAATTTATAGTTCCATTAATGGGTATCCATGTGTTGGCAACTGTTTTAATCATAATTTTCACAAACATTTTTTCAGAATAATGAACGCAATGGAAAACTAATAATCCATTTAATGAATCTCTTTTTTCAGCTGAAAACATTTCATTCTTTTAACACGAAATGCTTTTACTTTTATATTTTATTTTTATATCTACTGTAATTTTAGTTTTGAAGCACAAAAATATGTGAAAGTGGAATTTAGAATGTTGTACATTCATTTTCAAACATGCAAAAGTGAAATGCGGATAATATCCAATACACGTTTAATTCTTTTCGCTAAATATTTAATATTTATTTTAACTAAAGCACTAATAATAATTATACACATATTTGTTTTCATTGTAACTAATCACAAATTAAATTTGTTATTTATGTATTTCCTACATTTCATTATTACTCATTATTCTATTCATTGTGAAACATACTTAACGCACTAATTAATCCATACTAAATCCTTGTATGTTTTTTGTTTGTTGTCTTCATTTCATTTTAGACTTGAGAAATTGGTTAAGAAACTGCGTGTAAACCCGTCTCATTCTATAGATGTTGCTAGAGCAAACGGTGGTGGTTTTAGTTCTGGTGGTGGTGTTGGTGGTGGTGATGATGCTAGTGATGGCAGTAATTTAGGTGTAAAAGATACTACTGGAGTAATGCCACCACATTATATTAAATGGCATCCACATCCACAAACACAAAATAATCCTGATTTATCATTTACACAAAACTCGAAAAATCTCCATCAACATCAGGCGCTAACAATCGCATCAACTGCAAGCGTCACAATGTTAAGTTCACCGCCCAAGTTGAGTGTTGCCGGACCTATTACCGACTTATAGTTTTAGCTACGAATTATAAAACGACATCTTCGTATTACGCATTTTTGATGAATTCAAAAATGTTGACGTTCAACGAATACTGTACATATCTGTTATTTTTATTTGGAAAGGCCCTAACTACGAAGAAAACCCCAAAAAATATATTTTTTATTTACATAAAAATCAAAAAATGTACACTATGAATGGTATACTTGTTGGGAATTTATGTTTGTCATTTAACACAAAAAAAAATTGATTTTCAAAAAGTTATGCTGGTTAGGTACTTTCTATACTAAAGTAATGATATGAACATATTTTTTTCGAATAAAATCAAATTATATTAATCTCTTAGCACATACTAATGTATGTTTTATATTTACAATGTAATTAACATTTCTAATACTGTTTTGTTAATGTAATCTTATAATGAGAGATGGCAACAACTGAATGTTAACTGTTACATATGTATGTCTGTTACTAAAAGTATTTCGTCCATAACATTTTTAAAGTATTTATAATAGTCTACCATAAATGACAAAACGATTTAAAATCAAACAAATTGACGAACAATTTTACAATAATGCCGAATTATACATATATATACAACTATATGTTATGTTAAAATGTATTTGGAATAGTAATCGTAAGTGCCATTTTTAAAGAAAATAAAATAAATGTAAAGAAATCATATTACAGTAGTTTATTATTTGACATGTTGTATACAAATGGAATTTATTTTTTTGTTTTTATCAAATCTTTTTTGCTTTTCATTGCTTTATTGGCGGAGGGGCAAATATTTTGGTTGAGACAAGTACTGCAGTGTGGATTGATTGGTGTGCATACAGTCTGTCCAAAACCTACCAATAAATGATTGACTTCTTGCCACAGTTCTTGAGGTATCCATGCTTCTAAAGCTTGACGTGTTTGCTCCGGCTCTTTAGTTTCCTTGGGTACCCATTTCAAACGGTTCGCAATTCGATGTACATGCACATCTACGCCAATTCCTGTTGTTTTATTCCATGCGGTAGCCATACAGATGTGTGACATTTTAGGGCCTACTCCAGGTAGTGCCATTAGTCCTTTTATATTGTCCGGTATATCCGATTCATACTTATCGATTAATATGCGCGCCGCTTGTTGCACATGCTTCGCTTTGTTCTACAGAAAAACCCAGAATCATACTTAGTTCTTAATATCACTTATCGTATAAATACTTTATAGAAAGATACTGGCCGCAGCAATTCCTCCAGCTGAGGCAAATTAATTGAAACCATCGATTGTGGAGTTAGACCGTATGCTTTTAAACGTTTCATTGCTGCAAATGTTGTCTCATCTTTAGTTTGACTGGAAAGCATTAACGCTACAAGTTTTTGATATCGTTGTGTCTGTTGATAAACGATTAATTAAATACATCGCAAATATATGTGAAATATGAAGCTAAGGAAAGTCATTAAACCTTTTCATCCACATCATCATCGGCGCATTTGTGGCAACCCATCGTATCAACAGGTGCTTCAACAGCAGAACGCATCTGACGAATGTTATCTAAAACTTGCTGCCAATTTGTTGCTTCCCATTTTATTGCTGATTTATTTTCTATATCATTTACAGGTAATTCTAATTTTTTATATTTCTCTTTAAGTTCCGTTTCATGTATTAGCACTTTCTCTTTTAATCCAAGTTTAGATTTGCGTTGTTGTCGTGTTTGTAGAGGCGAGAAGTATTGCGAAGAAGCAACATCTTCAATATCCTGAGAAAGGGAATAATAATTAATTATAACATTTGAGTACTATCCTCATTAATATTAGTTACCGGTATTGCTTGCCGCTTGATTAAATCTTGCCTCAATGCTTTTCTGGCTATTATTCTTTTTGACATTTTTGATTGTATTGAAACTTATACTTAGGGATATATAGCAATTTCGTCCACAGGAATCTTTTTTTGTTTTTCGAATCACTTGAAATTGATAAAATTACGTTATTCGTTGTAATTACCAATACAGTTCACAATAATTTAGATGACTATTGTTGCTATCATGGTTCTGTCTTCGATGTAATCACATGGACAACATTTGTTGTCGAAATAACTCATATTTTTTCTTCTCTCACAAGGTTGACGACTGAAGTATGCGTTACATTTTCCTTTCCTTTCAATGTTTTATCAATAAACTAATGCACAATTGATGAAACAAATTGCGTCACGTCTGAGTGTCACTGGTTGTGCAAAGCCGTTGCATTTCTCAATATTGTAACGAGTATCGATAGTTGATTACTCATCACTATTGTGACTGACACTATTGGCAGCATCGAAACGAATGTCAACAAAAAGAAATGAGCGATAACCAGAACAAGCCAACGAGAAAGGAAGAGAAGAATCTCGATAAAGGAAGATTCTAGGGTGTTGCCAACAGAGTATAAATAGAGCCAGTGTTGAGAATTGGCAATCAATCGAATTCCGAACGTGAATGCGCAAACATCTATACAGAGGCAAAAGTTGCTAGTACATTAAAGTGTTATTGTAAATAGTTGATTATAAACAGAGTTGATTGTAAATAGAGTTTATTAAATAAATTGTTGCTGTATATAGTTGTATAAAATAAGTGTTGCAGTTATCATTAACAGAATCCAGTGATCGAACAAGGTAATTCAAATAGAATTAAACGTTCACAGAATAAAAACGTAACAATTGGTGTCAGAAGTGGGATTCTGTAAAGATGGTGAAAATTGACCAACTAAAAGTGGACCAGCTTAAAAAGCTGTTGGTAGAGATGAATCTATCGTCATCAGGTGCAAAGGCGGAACTGCTGGTGAGGCTGAGGAAAGCCATGGAGGCTAAGGGAATTAATGTAGAAGAACATGAGTTCTTTGAGGAAGACGATATACATGCAGTTGTGCACGCCGAGGAAGAGAGCAAGGTAGATTCGAGTGGTCAACTCATGGAATTTATGAAATCCATGATGCAACAGCAGCAGCAGCAACTGCAAGGAATTAATGCGAAGTTACAAGAACATTCGGTACGCCAAGAGGGCGTTATTAGTGAATTGCGTATGGAAATTCAAGAACATTCGGCTCGTCAAGAACATGTCATCGAAAAACTACAAAAGGGAATTGAGATTAGATTTCAGGAAATTTCCGGAGCTATTAATGACAAAGTCACAGAGCTGAAAGAACATGTGGATGATTTGGATGATAAGCTGAAGGAACATGTAGACAGACATGATGACTTGGAAGAAAAGCTTGAGAAATTAGAGCGCGAACTTAATAAAATAAAAATAAGTGGAGCAACCACATCAGTGATAAGAGAGTCAACTACAATTAAACTAAAGCCACCAATATTTGACGGAAGCACGCCATTCAACATCTTCAAGCTTCAATTCGAGACAACAGCTTCGAAGAATCAATGGGATGACAGCGACAAGACTGCTGCTTTAATAGTCGCATTAAAAGGTAATGCTTCCGAAGTGTTACAGATGATTCCAGAGAAAGATCGGGGTAGCTACCAATCACTGATGGACACACTCCAGCGAAAATATGGAAATGAATACAAGAGTCAATTACATCGAGTGGAATTGAGATCGCGAGTGCAACGGAGTAATGAGAGCCTTCAGGAATTCGCTTCCGATATTGAGCGCTTATGTCATCTAGCGTTCTCCGGTAATTCGGAAGAGTTCGTCGAAAAAATAAAAATAGAGGCATTCATAGATGGCATACGTGATGGAGAGACAAAGCGTGCCCTAGTCATGTCACCCAGGAATACTTATGCCGAAACAGTCAGTAGTGCCTTGACATATGAAGCCGCCAGTTTGATGTGTCGACCAATGCCACGGGTACGCCAACTAGAAACAGAAACAGCAGATCTGGTTGAAGCAGTGTGTCAGGCATTCAAATCTGTAGTGCAGCCTGAAGGAAGAACAACAGGTCGACGCGAAAACAAATTTACTGGTAAGTGCTTTATTTGCGACAAACCAGGACACATGGCGCGTGACTGCCGTCTACGACGAAAGCGATCAAGATCGAATTCTCCAGGAAGACAAAAGAAGGAGAATAAGGTGGATAGCGATCGCTCCACTAACACAAATCCATCGTTAAACTAGATCGAGTCAGTTCAGCGGGGCGTGAACTGACTCCAACAGTGGGTTGCCCCATCATTCACATTTCACAACTACAGCGTGTGCCAAGCAGCTTGACTATTGATGGAAAATTGGACAATATGGAATTCATGTTAACTCTGGACACTGGTGCATCACATTCTATAATCAAGAGCGATTTGGTAAAGAGGTTTGAGCCTTTAATGGGAATAAAATTGCGTACAGCAACGGGTGAGGATGCACAAATTCTGGGCAAGATAAAGAAACGAGTATCTATTGGAAATTGCACATGGGAACATGAATTCATTGTGGCCGACATCATCGATGACGTAATAATTGGTGTTGATTTTATGATTGGCAACGGATTTACGTTAGATTTAAATCAACGGATACTGCGCTATGCAAATGTCGAACTACCATTGAACATCGGTTACAAGCGTAGTGGGAACATCAAACGAGTACTGGCATGTCAACGCCAAGAGGTTCCAGCAAAATCAGAAGCGGTGATATGGGCACAGATGAATGTGGATGATGGGACAGGCAAGTTGTGGCTGGTGGAAGCAGATAAAGAAATACAAAATAAAAACATCATACTTGGTAGGACGTTAGTAGAACCTAAAGAAAATGGAATAGTACCGGTGCGAATATTAAATCCAACTAATACATCTACAGTTCTGAAGAAAGGAATGGTGATTGGTCATTGCCAGGAAGTTACTGCCGTAGTAGACTGCGAAAAGGGTTCGTCGATAAAAAGTGGAAGATCAGGAACTGGCAAGGCGGAAATAAAAGCACAGATGGAAGAATGGGCAGGTGTGCTTACCAAACAGCAAAAAGAAAAGGCTTTACAAGTATTGGAGAAGTACAGTTCAATATTTTCTTCAAATGGAAAAACTGGAGGACGAACAACCATCGTGAAGCATCACATTGACACCGGTGATTCTAGACCAATTCGTCAAACACCACGACGAGTTCCATTGGCCAAAAGAGACGAAGCCATTAAGCTGATTTCCGATATGCAGAAACAAGGTGTTATTGAACCATCAGCGAGTCCATGGAGTTCACCAGTTGTGCTGGTAAAGAAGAAGGATGGAAGTACTCGATTCTGTGTGGATTACAGAAAGCTAAATGATATTACGAAAAAAGACAGCTATCCACTGCCAAGAATCGATGACACTCTGGACACACTATCTGGTGCGAAGTGGTTCTCAACTCTTGATTTGCAAAGTGGATACTGGCAAGTGGAACTTGGTAAGGAAGACAAAGAGAAAACAGCTTTCAGTATTGGCGATGGTCTATGGCAATTTACAGTCATGCCATTTGGTTTATGCAATGCGCCAGCTACTTTCGAACGTTTGATGGAGCGTGTACTCAGAGGACTACACTGGAAAACGTGCTTGGTGTACCTCGATGACATTATTGTGATGGGAAAAGATTTTAACGACCACCTGGAAAAGTTGAAAGAAGTATTTGAGCGTATACAATCAGCAGGGCTTAAACTGAATATGAAAAAGTGTTCACTCTTCAGGCGAGAAGTTAAATATCTTGGTCATAAAGTAACAACAGAAGGGGTACATACCGACGAGGAGAAAGTAGCAGCAGTTCAAGAATGGCCTATTCCGTCGAATCTTCACGAGCTAAGGAGCTTCCTAGGCTTATGCACCTACTATAGACGATTTGTTCCTGGATTTGCAAACATCGCCAGCAGTCTGTATGAGTTGACAAGAAAGAACAAACCATTTGTGTGGGGCGAGGACCAACAGAAAGCATTCGAACAGCTGAAAGAAAAACTCTGTTCAGCACCAATATTAGCGTATCCAGTACCTGGTCAAAAGTTTGTGTTGGACACAGATGCGAGTGGCTATGGAATAGGTGGTGTGCTCTCTCAGATCATAGACGGGCAAGAAAAAGTAATAGCATACTACAGTAAAATTCTGTCGAAGCCAGAAAAAAAATTACTGTGTCACACGAAGAGAGTTGCTCGCAATACTGGAATGTGTAAAGTATTTCCATAAATACTTGTACGGTCAGTCATTTCATCTACGAACTGACCACTCAGCGCTAAGGTGGTTATTGCAATTTAAAAACCCAGAAGGACAATTGGCGCGCTGGATTGAAAGGCTGCAGAGTTATCATTTTACCATCGAACATCGTAAAGGAGGACATCACGGCAACGCGGATGCTCTATCTCGTCGTCCTTGCAAAATGGAATGTAAACATTGTTCTCGAGTGGAAAGCAAGGAGCACATTGTCGACGTACGACTTACAAATATATTGCCGGAGGAGACATGGACCACCGAACGAGTGCAAGAAGATCAGCGGAACGACCCAGATCTCGTAAAGATTATGGAATACAAGGAGCAGGGCATACGTCCAGATTGGCAAGAAATGGCTAATGAGAGTCCAATAGCAAAGGCATACTGGGCGCAGTGGCAAAGCCTGCACTTACGAGACGGATGTTTATTCCGAGCATGGGAAAGTGTGGATGGAAAAATCACTAATGATCTTCTAGTGGTACCCAAGGCGAGAATAAATGAAGTGATAGCTGAGTATCACAATGCCTCCAGTGGAGGGCATTTGGGAATCACCAAAACCGTCGAGAAAATAAAGAACCGATTTTATTGGGTTGGATGTCATGACCATGTCGCTGATTGGATTCGGAAATGTAAGCAATGTGCAATGGCCAAAGGTCCCACTAAGAAAAGTCGAGGTAAGATGCACCAATACACCGTGGGTGCTCCATTTGAGCGAATTGCTATGGACATAGCTGGGCCATTTCCAATAAGCAACGCAGGAAACAAGTATGTTCTGGTGGTTATAGATTACTTCAGTAAATGGCCTGAAGTATACCCCATTCCAAATCAGGAAGCTAGTACAGTTGCGGATGTATTCGTCAACCAATGGGTTACTCGTTTTGGTGTACCGATGGAGTTACACTCAGACCAAGGTCGAAATTTCGAATCAGTTGTATTCCAAGAGATATGCCGTATGCTGGGTATATACAAAACTCGTACAACACCTTTGCATCCACAATCTGATGGCATGGTAGAACGATTTAACCGTACCTTGGAGGAATATTTGAGAAAAGTCGTAGATAAATACCAAAGAGACTGGGATGTACATATACCAATGTTCCTCATGGCATATCGATGCGCACAACATGATACGACGGCTACTACACCGGCAATGGCAATTTTTGGAAACGAGTTAAGACTGCCAGCTGATTTAAAATTTGGAGTCGTAACACCAACGAGATCAACCGAAGGTAATTATACTAGCGAAAAGCGGGAACAGTTGGATGAAGTACATCGGTTCATCAGAGAGCGGTCGCAGATGATAAGCGATAAGATGAAGGCCAGGTATGACTTGAAAGCAAATTCAAAAGGGTTCTATGAAGGAGAGCTTGTAATGCTTCATAATCCACAACGAAAGAAAGGCCTGTCCCCTAAACTACAGACTCATTGGGAAGGACCATATGAGATTATAGCAAAGATAAATGACGTAGTATATCGTATTCAACGTGCCTAGAATAAAAGAGCAAAGTTTAAAGTAGTGCACTTAGAGCGACTTGCGCCATATCGAGGGGAAGTATAAAAACTTGTTCGGGACGAACAAGGTTAAGAGGAGGGCAGTGTAACGAGTATCGATAGTTGATTACTCATCACTATTGTGACTGACACTATTGGCAGCATCGAAACGAATGTCAACAAAAAGAAATGAGCGATAACCAGAACAAGCCAACGAGAAAGGAAGAGAAGAATCTCGATAAAGGAAGATTCTAGGGTGTTGCCAACAGAGTATAAATAGAGCCAGTGTTGAGAATTGGCAATCAATCGAATTCCGAACGTGAATGCGCAAACATCTATACAGAGGCAAAAGTTGCTAGTACATTAAAGTGTTATTGTAAATAGTTGATTATAAACAGAGTTGATTGTAAATAGAGTTTATTAAATAAATTGTTGCTGTATATAGTTGTATAAAATAAGTGTTGCAGTTATCATTAACAGAATCCAGTGATCGAACAAGGTAATTCAAATAGAATTAAACGTTCACAGAATAAAAACGTAACAATATACAAAATTTCGTTAGTTTGACGGTAAGCATCTGAAATAAAATATAGGCTTTAGTTTTTGAGTTAATCATTCACAATAGATATGATAAACTGCTAGTAGAGTTCGCAAACTATCGATGGCACTATCGATACTATCGTCTCTGTCGATAAATTTGGACTGACTATACATAGATGGTCTTCGACAGTATATAATACATATTTTCAAATGGCACGACAATTTCGATATCCTTGCCGTTGAAGTCAAATGCGTTTATTTTGTCAATTTTGGAACATTGTGGTGGCATTTTTCTCAATTTAGGCGGACGACACACAGAAACCTCGACAATACTGAGCTAAAAGAAAAATAGCTAAATTTAGAAAATAAAGCATACTTTTTCAAAAACAAGCATATATTGTTCAGCAGTCAGATTCCAACTTTTGCTATCTATAATGATCTTGATGGATAATACATAAAAATTTTAAAAACAAATTTGGAGACCAATTCGAATTTGAAAAAAAAATACTTTGAGAATTTTTGAAAACAAAAAGGTTTCTGAAATCGAATTTTTAGTATCAAGAGCTGTCAAAAATCATATTTTATTAGAAAATTCTGGTGATCGAAATTTTTAGAGATAGCAAAAGTTGGTATACAGCTGAAGATATGTAAAATGTAATTATCGATGGTTAGAAAAAAACTATCGTCCACTATCGATAGTTGGCGAATTATAAAGGTGAAACTCTATACTAGGATTTTCTGACAGTTGCCTTGTTCGAACGTTAGTGCTGGTAAATATGATTATGATAATGGTGTAATCGAAATCACTTACCATTTTTTAAAAGAATTTCAGGCAATAAAACACAAGGAAAAATAATTTTTTATATGAATATTAATATGAAAAAAGTGAACAAATTAATGAATCAATTAAAATTAAGGGATAATGATCACTATTATCGAAACAGCATTCTTTAGTCGATATCTCATTAGTCGAAAATCCCATCCTTAGACATAAAGTTATATTTACAATCTCCATTAAATCGATAAACTTGTATTCCATTAAAACGTTTTCCATTTTATAAAAATTATTTTTAACTTTAAATAATTTTAAATTTGCAAAGGATAGTGTTTATAATGAAAATGTTTACAACAATTGACTGCGAAATATTAAAATTTTCGAAGAAAAGTGAAGCACAAAAAGTTTGATGTGGAGTTGCTAGCTTGAAACGTCTGTAAAGCTTGAACGACTTCGAAAGCCTAGCCTAACACATAAAGTTGCTTATGGATCTCATGAAGACATTCAAAGTGGGCTATTGAGACAATTAAATATTCTATAAGAAATCAGATTTTTTCGAAGGAAATAATATTTTTAAAGTTAACGCACGGTTATTGCGGTTTCAGATGTTTCAGAAGAAAATAAGAATTCAAAATCAACCTTTATATTTGTTTTAAATAAAAATATATTTTACAAATTTAGTATCAACACTTTTCACAAATTTACAATACATAAATCTGTATAATAATATAACTTAGAAGCTATTTTAAAGTTGGATCCAACTATACAATAATAGATTTATAAATAGATATGTAAATAATATTAAAAATTATGTACCACACAAAGAACTTTGTAATATGTGGGACATTTCATTGCACCATAAATACTTCAAAATAATAATGAAGGTTAAGATTATAGATTATGATCTTTCCTTCAATTGTAACCAAAAATTTGGTGGTGATGTAATTAATCCGCTCAAATTTTTTGATAAATCTGGTAATTTGTCGCCGGGTCCCAGAACAAAATTGAAATTTTGACAAATTGAAGTTATCATTAGAAACATCATATTTCTTGCAAATGTTTCTCCAGCACATAAACGTTTACCTAGAATTTTATGAAAGTTTTTGTTTTTGAATTAATTTGAATTGCATTTTATTCGATTTTCAGTAATGTTATGCTGCAACAACAATTTGCATTGATTTGATTGACAGCAAAACATTGATAGTGTAATATGGGCTTGTAACATACCTGCACCAAACGGAAATGAGACATCTTTTTTCAAACACAATTTACCATCTTCGTCCAAAAATCTTTCCGGTCGGAAATTTTCCGGATCACCCCAGACGCGTTTATCCATATGGTAAGCATATAAAGCGGGTACAACTATTGTATCCTATAAATTAGAAATATAAAGCCATTAACATAAGCGCGATATTCAATAAGAATTGGTACTCACTTTAGGTATTCTATATCCCATAAGCTCAGTATCTACCATTGTTTTGTGCGGAACATCTGATGGTACTAAGGTTTCAATTCTCATTGTTTCTCTTAGCATGGCTTCAGTATAATGCATATATTTACGATCTTCCAGTGTTGGCAATCGTCCGTCTCCAACCACGTCATCAATTTCTTTTTGTACCCGTTTGCACACCTCCGGATATAACATTAGATATTGAATCACAAATGATAGTTGTGTACCAACAGCAGTGAATGCAGGAAATGAGAAATCAATTAGACTCATTATTAATTGTTCACGATTAAACGTTGTCTCCACATTACCCTCCGATTTGGCGCGCTTCATTTCGGCAATGTACAAATCTAAAAAATTCCGTTCATAATTCTCTTCATACGTTGCAATATGTCTATCAATAATGGTGGCAAAAAATTTGTAAATGTACAAATTAGATGCCATAAGTGTAGTATAGGAGCTCCAGTTGGGAAATATATATCTTATCCATGGAATCACACTTAACATTTTGCCATAATCATCGGAATTTCTCTGAAACTGCATTCCTTGATGAACAAGTTCAATGAGATCAGCTTGTTCAGAACGTTGATAACGTTCGTTGTACATTATATAGAAAAGGCTATTGGCCGAAAATGGATTGAATACTATGGGCAGAAGAATTCTGTATCCGCCTGATTGAACGATTTCCTTTTCATGATCGTAACGAGGACCGTTTCTAATTAAATCCAACATATCCATTATTTCTTCGTGTATCACCAATTCGAGATTCTCGAAACGTCGCCCAAATCCAAAATCACGTAAATAACGTAGAATAAATCGACGTTGTTCCTTCCATATTGCGCCTTGTTGAAAGAAAATACCTAGATGGATAATATTGAAACACGCTTTATCAACAAATACGTTCATGTTTAAACACAGATATTTTTAAAATAATTTAGAAGACATTTCACTATAACTTGACACGTTTTGCCCGCAAAAACGATTTTGGGGATAAAAAGTCCAAGCATTTGTATATAAACATTTCAATCGAAATGAGACACATGTTGATAATAATCGTATTTGTTATCGTAGAATCGGACAGAACATTTCGTTGAAAACAAATCAATAAGCACTTTAATTTTTTTAATTAATTAATTAATTAAATTAATTGATATAAATTTGTTTGCTGATACTCGTGTTTATGTGTGTAGACTTTCACATTTGCATATGAAGAACAGCATAAACCTAACCTGATATTTCTAAACGAGGATCTCTCATCTTTGCAATATATACTGTAGGGCGCCCATCAAAGTCCGTATTGTTTAAAACTTCTCGTATACCTTCAGGACTGTGTACAGCAACAATCAGAAATGATCCAACGTAGAAACTCACAATATCCGATTTGTACCATTTCGTAAAATTTAAAACACCTTTGTGTAGATATTTAAAATTTGACATCATCATAAATAAGTAGCTGCCAAAAATAGGTATGCGAGGGGGACCAGGTGGTAATGATTCCGGTCGCACAAATGCATATCGATATGATAAATAAATGCAAATTATTGCAATAGACGCTATCAGAATTTCCGTTAACATGATTTAAATCAAATCATTTCGAATAATACCTCTTTCCTTGATGATTCAATATAAATAAATACAATATATTCTCAGGAAAAAACTTTGGTTTATTATTTATTAACGATTATATTCTATATACGTTCTTGGCAGATTCTATTATTGTCTGTAAACATATGTGTGAAAATATTGTATTTACTTGCAAAATATATATAATATTTATCAATAATTACTCAAAAAGATTAGGGACTATAATATAAGGAGCTGTCAACAAATACTGGTAAAATAAATATGATGTATACAGTATGACATCGACTTAAATGGACAGTCTACAAAATCAAAGTTTTTCAATTATATTAATTTTTCTCTCAAGCGGTCAAACCGTTCACATCTGGATTCAGAACTATTTGCTATATGAATTAGTATTTACAATACTATACTTCGACATATCTATGTAGTCGATTGAGAAAAACGCACCTATTATATTTCAATATGTCGTTAAGAGATATATAAAGTGTACACTGTACTTCATGCGGCAAGTTGCAAAAATAATCTGTGCAAAAATAAATAAAATAATAAAATAAAATAATCAATCGTCCATTAAAAACAAAAAACAATGCAACACATATTGCGACCTAAAAATATTCATATCATCGAACTTTCGACAGGCTGATATTAATCGAAATAAAACAAATCGCGTGGGTATTAAGAATTGTGCATATGCAGTAATGCACACGTATCCACAATCTCACAATATATGGGCAATCCAACACTTAAAAGGCGTTATCGAAGAAGAGATTAAAATGAAGAATACAGAGAGATGATTAATACCGATTAAAACAAGAAAAGTTTGTCTTCCTAAAAAGATATTATTAACCTAACCGATGCGTTGTGTTAAAACGGTGACTTTTGTCGCATCTCGTTAATGGAAGTTACTCACTTAACTTTTCACAACTATTCAAGTCATTTTATGTTCATACTAAAAACAATTTACAGTGAATCCAACTCATATTCATACACTAAAACATTGTCTTTATGAGTTAAGTTCGATTTTCGATCTTCGCTGGTTATCGATTATCAAATGTAAAATTACATATGGGAGGAACGGCTCAATTTCATAGCCTGAGTCTTCTAACCTCCACAAATTCCGCTCGCCTGTTTCAAACTTTTTCACAACGTACTGTCTCGACTTACTCATATTGAATATGAATGCATTGTGGCTGGATCCAGGCGATAGGAATCCACAACGCGAATATTCATAGTATGGTTGCATAACTGAAAATTCAAAAATACACATATTTAAATTATTTACTCGGGCAGTGGAGCGATATATAAACCTTTGACTACAATTTAACCACTTGATCGGTTTATATTCTCTTACCTTCTACCCTCAATTTCATTGTAATAATACGGCGTGACAAAAACATGCTCATTTTCAACAATTTTTATTTTATATTTATATTTACTTATATATTTATATATTTATAGTATTCAAAAATAAAATTTCACCTGTTTCCGTCAGTATTTTTTTGAAATTCGAATTGAAATCGTTCGATTTTCATCACACGTAAAAGAAATTCATACGACTTGTTTGGAACTGTTACGCAGTTTTGTTTTTGCCATAGTGATGCCAACAAATTATTCGTTTTTTTTTTGTTACACAAATAGATAATATCCAAAAGAAGAACTGCTTCATTTTATTTATATTAAAAATGTAAAAATTTTCCATAGAACTTTGGAATTAATCTTGATGTATTTCGGTTACTTCTTGATTTACATTTGCTACAAACTCATTGGATAAACTATCAATAAATAAATAATTCCACTCTTGGTGGAAAGTGTCATTACTACAGGGATTAGTCCAGAGAATATCTTGAACCTCCTGTTGTGTATGATTAAAGGGATTTATACAAAATGTTGACCATTCACTTGAATTTTTCTTTTCATATACCGAAACACCTTGTACAGTATTGGGTAGGGCTTTTAAATTGATGAATGTCTTAGTAGATTCCTTTATGCAATTCAATCTACAAACAAAATTGTGAATGTATAATAATACACGTAAAATGGACGACATTACGAACCTGTCCATTTGTTCAGATAATATTTGTCGGTGTCTTAAAATATGATCGATACGATCATCTAGCTCTTGCTGAATTTGTGCAACCATTTGTGTAGATTCATAAAGTCGTCCCCGTTCTTCATTTAAAAATCTCAATAGCTTTGCATTGTTGTGTTGTAGTTTATTTACGGTGCGACTGTATACAGCCAATTCCATCCAATGATTGTAGATCAATGATTCTATGGTTGCTTTATATGCAAGATAAATATTTAGCTTTTATTTCACAATTGGGCTGATGGTACTTACATATGTCTTCCTTCAATTTTGTTAAATCTTTCACTATTGAAGTTTCAAGCTTAGTAAGAGCAAATTCCCTATTTACTAAACGTTTAAGTCGTTTACCAAAATTATATTTACTCATTTTTTCCTCGCAGTCACTTTGAAAGTTATTTAACAAATTGTTCAAAATATAAATTGAACGCTGTCACACATATTTCGCATTTAAACCGGTGTACTTATTTTGCACATATATTGCCAGATGTCATTGAAATAGAATTAGTAAGCAGTGGTATTAAATTACAATGTCCTGCGTTGCGTTATTTGGTGCTATGCAATTAAGCATATTGTAACGAGTATCGATGGTTGGTTACTTATCACTATTATGAATGACACGAATATTGGCAGCATCGAAACGAATGTCAACAAAAAGAAATAGGCGATAACCAAAACGAGCCAACGAGAAAGAAAGAGATAAATCTTGACTACGATAAATAAAGGAAGATTCTGGTGTGCTGCCATACAGTATAAATAGAGCCAGCTGCAACAAGTTATTATAAATAGTTGATTGTAAATAGAGTTGATTAAATAAATTGTTGCTGTATATAGTTGTATAGGTGCAACTATTATTAACAGAATCCAGTGATCGAACAAGATTGATTCAAATAGAATTAAACGTTCACAAAGTAAAAACGTAACAATATTAAACGGAATATTTGTCAAAAAAGTTGAAACTCTTTTTAAGTTGGAAATTAATTTTAACTGAATACATTCTAAATATTTGCTTTATTTGATGTTTTTAATTTCGCGTTTACAATAGAGCCAAAGGATATTAGCAAAGGAAGTCGATTTTGAATTGAATCCTTCGAGTACAAAGTGATTAAAATTTTTAATTTCGCCTGTTCTTTATTTCTGTCCATTGTTGCGAGTCAAAATATGGACGTATGCATATTTTACATCGCGACACATTTCTCATAATTGTGAAATACATATCTATCCTTACTATAATTGTGAAATATATAACCCATACCAATATTTGTCCGAATAGTGAAATACATTTGAGGCACATGATTTACAAAAGAAAATGAAAATGCCGACAAAGTAGTAGAATATTTTAGTTCTCAACTCAAAACTCAACAGACTTCATTAAACTGATGAATTATATGACAGTACCACGTCATGTAATATAAAGCATAACTTGACTTTTAAGGCTGGCCCAGATTGTTATGCATGGTTACGCTAAAGTATGAAGCTGAAGCTGATAATGAAGCAAAAAAAAAACAAAAATAAATCGAGCGCTTCTGGCGAAAAATGTGAACAATGTGACGAAACAATGCATAGCCGCCACTATAGTGTTTACCAAGGATTTGAAATATTTATTTTGAAATATTTTTAAATAAAATTGTTCTAAAACATTGCATGAGTTTAATAAATTTTTATGTCAATTTCTGTGGAATTTTGTATTAGAATAATACCGAATGCAACAGTGAATATACATTTCTACGAAAACTTATTAATACTTTTCTGGTGCTGATTTTTTGTTGGTTTTTGTACATAATTATAATTAAAATTGTGAAAATTGCATCGAACCACGTATTATTATTTTCTTTACATATATAGTATGCTTTTTACGCAACAAGTATCCATTTTCATTTTTTAAGCTCTCACTATATTACCTTACCTTATACTTTGGGCACACATGTAATGTGCGCTTTGGGTTGTACAGAAATATGGTAACACTATATTATCGTGCTGTCATCACAAAAAGTTAGAAGCAAAGTGAATTTGTGCTGAAAATAATTAAATAATTCTTAATTGTTAATCGGTTTCTTGGTGTTGTTTAATTTGTGAATAACAAGGCATGGATACAGATAGTGATGACGAAGGTGGTTCTGGTGGTGGTGGTGGATTTGGTATGGATTTGACAGGAATTCTATTTGGAAATATTGATTCGGAGGGTAAATTGGATGATGATGCTGGAAATGCATTTGATCCAGAACTGAGAGAACATCTTAGTTCATTATCAAAGTAAGATAGATAGTATAATAGTAATAATAATGGTTAAACTATAAATAAGGCATAAATAATTTATATTTATATCATAATTTTAGGTTGGGCCTTGATTCAATACTTAATGAAGTAATTGAATCAGAACAAGATGAAATTAAAAAAGATCACGATAAGGAGTGTGTAAGTGATTTTGATGCACTTAAATCTGGACTAAACGATGGCAATGATGGTGACGATGATGATGGTGAAATAAAGAAAGATGAGAATGCAATTGACTATTCTGACATTACTGAACTCTCGGAGGATTGCCCACGTACTCCACCTGCTATAGATCACGAAATGGAAGATCTAGAAGATGCAATACCCGCAACAAAATTAGAAGCACCATCAAGTAATTACTCTTTAAATCAATAACTATGTACTACATATATTTATTCATTATGTTTGCTATCTCATTGAAGACTATACAAAAGATGATAAAGAATTAATGCCTCCACCCAGTAAACCACTTCGCAGTATATCTGGAAGTAATATAGAGAATATAGGAAAACAAAGTAGCACCGAAAGTAACATGGACACGGATATGAAGATAGAAAAACGTATGTTCCATGTTCTTTATATACAAACATATTTAACAGTTTCTTTCGTGTAGCTCCAGAACGTAAGCTGGACACCCCACTGGCAGATATGTTGCCATCAAAGTATGCCAATGTGGATGTGCGGGAATTATTTCCAGATTTTCGACCGGATAAAGTTTTACGATTTTCACGACTTTTTGGACCTGGAAAACCGTCAAGTTTACCGCAAATATGGCGACATGTAAAAAAACGAAGACGCAAGCGTAAACAATCAAGAGATCATAAGGTATACAACGATGCATTCAACAATAATATATTATTCGAAATTAATAATTCCAATTTTAAGAATCCCAACGCTGGTTCTGATTCAACTAGCGATTCTGAAGAGCCACGCAAAAGAGGTTTCGGTATGCACTATGGACCAGATCCTAAACCGGAACAATGCATGTCTGATGATGAGGACAAATTCTTATCGATATCGAATAACGAAGATATTAAACAGGAAGGTCCCGAAAATGGTGACAACAATGAGAATAAACCAAAGATTGCAGACTGGCGTTATGGACCAGCACAAATTTGGTATGACATGCTGGAAGTACCAGATTCCGGAGATGGTTTCAATTATGGCTTTAAAACCAAACAA
This sequence comes from Megamerina dolium, assembly GCA_963854835.1. Lineage (NCBI taxonomy): Eukaryota > Metazoa > Arthropoda > Insecta > Diptera > Megamerinidae > Megamerina > Megamerina dolium. The sequence goes on along the minus strand of OY978526.1, from coordinate 23,587,606 downwards.
CAAATAACGCATAAAAAAGGCGCTGTTAATGATGCACACATCGTTGCGGCAGTTGAAGATGGCAAGAAAGTCAATGGTGAACCAATAGCAGACGATGCATTCTTAATGGTTTCTCAACTACATTGGGAGGACGAAGTAGTTTGGGATGGAAACGATATTAAAGCAAAAGTTTTACAAAAATTAAATTCAAAAACAAATGCTGCCGGTTGGTTGCCTTCAAGTGGTTCGCGTACTGCTGGCGCCTTTAGTCAGCCAGGAAAAACATCAATGCCAGTTTCTGGAAACGCCGGTGGTAAAATGCAAGGAGGTGGCCAATCATCGAGTAAACAAAAAACAAGTCAAATGTAAGCATGGCAAATATTCAGTTATGAGAATTTCTATTAAACTCCATAATTTTGTTTAGCATTCAAAGTAAACCACCTGAGGCGGTGGATGATACATGGTACAGTATATTTCCCGTGGAAAATGAGGAATTAATTTATAGCAAATGGGAAGATGAGATTATTTGGGATGCAGAACAAATGACGAAAATTCCCAAACCAAAGGTGCTGACTTTGGATCCAAATGATGAAAATATTATTTTGGGTATACCAGATGACATTGATCCATCGAAAATCAATAAGAACACTGGACCACCACCCAAGATTAAAATACCACATCCGCACGTTAAGAAATCGAAAATATTACTTGGCAAAGCTGGTGTAATCAATGTGCTAGCAGAGGATACTCCGCCACCACCACCCAAAAGTCCGGATCGGGATCCGTTTAACATTTCCAATGATACGTAAGTTGTATAAAATTTCTGTAGAAGATTTCAATATTTAAATATGAAAATCCTTTGCACAGATATTACATGCCCAAGACTGAACCTACACTGCGCCTCAAAGTGGGTGGCGGAAATTTAATACAACATTCAACACCAGTTGTAGAGCTACGATCACCATTTATACCAGTAAGTGTTAGTTAGTTAGTTAGTTCATGTAGTTCTTACACTTTCTGTCAACTTTCATTTAGACACATATGGGGCCAATGAAATTGCGTGCCTTCCATCGGCCACCACTGAAGAAATATTCGTACGGACCACTGTCACAACCGGTGCCGCATTCCGTGTTGCCGTTACTAAAGCACATTGCAAAGAAGGCCAAACTGAGAGAATTGGAGCGCATCGCTTCCGGCGGTGGAGATGTGTTCTTTATGCGTAATCCAGAGGATTTGAGCGGCAAAGATGGTGACATTATATTGGTTGAATTTTGTGAGGAACATCCACCATTAATGAACCAAGTATGTATAATAGGCGTATTCCTTTTTTACGTTTTTACACAATTCGCCATGCATGACAAGACAAAAAAAAACAAGCATCCTCTATTAGGTATAAGAAATCGTAAAATATGAAATTGAAATCATCATCAGGATATATATAAAATAGCAGAAATTATAATTCATAATTTGAAATTGTGAACGGTTATTTTTCTTGTTCGACTATTTTTTCTTTTCTATGTCTGATTGACGTTTCGGTATGCAATATTTTTGATAAATTTCGATAACAAATGGCGAACAAAGTAGCGATAAATATTGCCGTTTGGTTGCCAATACAAATATATAGCTAATTAATATTGTTTATTTTCGAACTTTGCCTCTTTTTTGCTTTTAGGTTGGTATGTGCTCTAAGATTAAAAATTACTACAAGCGTAAAGCAGCAAAGGATAATGGTCCGCAGGATTACAAATACGGCGAGGTGGCTTTTGCACATACAAGTCCCTTTTTGGGTATACTCCACCCGGGCCAATGTATACAGGCGCTTGAAAATAATATGTATCGCGCTCCGATTTATGGACATAATATAAATCCGACCGATTTTCTTGTCATACGTACCCGCAATAATTATTGGATTCGTGAAATAAATGCCCTATTTACAGTAGGACAAGAATGTCCTCTATACGAAGTGCCCGGACCTAATTCAAAAAGAGCTAACAATTTCACCAGAGATTTTCTACAGGTTTGCATGCAATGTCGTATTAAAAAATGTCCAGATTGATTTATTTATTCCTTGCAATAGGTCTTCATTTTTCGATTATTTTGGAAAAGTCGAGATAATCCACGTCGTATACGTATGGATGACATTAAACGCGCCTTCCCTGCTCACTCTGAGAGCAGCATACGTAAACGGCTGAAGCAATGTGCTGATTTCAAACGTACTGGTATGGATTCAAATTGGTGGGTGATTAAGCCAGAATTTCGTTTGCCATCGGAAGAGGAAATTCGTGCTATGGTATCACCTGAGCAATGTTGTGCCTACTTCAGTATGATTGCGGCAGAACAAAGGCTAAAGGTTGTGTTGGGAGAAATCGAAATACATTTGGCATTTATGCTAAAATTGTTGAACCTTTTCAGGATGCTGGTTATGGTGAAAAGTTTTTGTTTGCTCCCCAAGAAGATGACGATGAAGAGGCTCAATTGAAATTGGATGATGAGGTTAAAGTGGCACCTTGGAATACCACCCGGTTGGTTATTCTTAATTTAACGTTTAATTTGCTTTATATTATTTTGAAAAATCCACTTTTTAGCGCCTATATTCAAGCAATGCGTGGCAAGTGTTTATTGCAGTTAACAGGTCCCGCAGATCCCACAGGTTGTGGTGAAGGTTTCTCCTATGTACGCGTACCAAATAAGCCAACGGTAAGTGTGTAGGTTACAACAATGCAATACATACTACAATTCTATTGTCTTTAGCAAACCAAAGAGGAACAAGAATCGCAGCCAAAACGTACCGTCACCGGTACCGATGCCGATTTGCGTCGTTTGCCATTGCAAAGGGCAAAGGAACTTTTGCGCAAATTCAAAGTGCCAGAGGAGGAGATCAAAAAACTTTCGCGTTGGGAGGTAATTGATGTGGTGCGTACGCTGTCCACTGAGAAAGCCAAAGCTGGCGAACAAGGTATGGACAAATTTTCGCGTGGTAATCGATTTTCCATTGCGGAACATCAAGAACGCTACAAAGAGGAATGCCAACGGATATTTGATTTACAAAATCGTGTCTTGGCCAGTTCGGAAGTGTTGTCCACGGACGAAGATGAATCATCTGCCTCCGAAGAATCGGATCTCGAGGAATTGGGAAAAAATCTGGAAAATATGCTATCAAATAAGAAAACCTCCACACAGCTGTCATTGGAACGTGAAGAGCAGGAGAGACATGAACTTCTAAAGAAAATCATGGAAGAGCAAGAGGGCAGTAATTCAAAGGGTGGCAAAACAAAAGATGGCAAAGATGAGAACTCGCAGCAGCCAGCGGTTAATCCCAATCAGGGTCGCATTTTGAAAATAACGCGCACCTTCAAGGATCAGGAGGGAAAGGAATATACGCGCGTTGAGATTGTTCGACGTCAGCCGGTTATTGATGCGTATGTTAAAATACGCACAACAAAGGATGAGCAATTTATCAAGCAATTTGCTACGCTCGACGAACAACAAAAGGAGGAAATGAAGCGTGAGAAACGACGTATTCAAGAGCAGCTGCGACGTATCAAACGTAATCAAGAGCGCGAACGTTTGGCACAATTGGCACAGAATCAAAAGTTACAGCCAGGCGGTATGCCAACCTCTTTGGGAGATCCCAAGACATCGGGTGGATCATCGCATAAAGAGCGTGATACCAGTCATAAGGAAGTTAGTCCTTCGCGTAAGAAATTCAAATTGAAACCCGATTTGAAATTGAAATGTGGCGCTTGCGGGCAGGTATGTTTATGATGACTTCATCAAATGTAATTCTGATCTCATTTTAAATATTATCTTTTAGGTCGGCCACATGCGTACAAATAAAGCCTGTCCTCTGTACACAGGCATGCAAGGCCCGACACCATCAACAAACGTTGCGGTTACCGAGGAACAAGAGGAGGAAATCGAAAAAGAAGTTAACTGTGAGAACGATGATGATCTGGTGAACGTTGATGGCACCAAGGTGACACTAAGTAGCAAAGTGTTGAAGCGTCATGAAGATATTCGTCGACGTACATTGCTGCTGAAGGTGCCAAAGGAGGCGGTGGGCAAAAAGAAACGCCGCATGGCTGGTGATCTCCATTGTGATTACTTACAGCGTCACAATAAAACTGCCAATCGCAGACGTACCGACCCAGTGGTCGTACTCTCATCGATACTCGAAGAAATTCTTAACGAATTGCGTGCAATGCCAGATGTTACGCCCTTTATGTTTCCAGTCAATGCTAAAGTATATGTTATACTTAATCCAGCATTTAATTTAGCTTTTTACTAATATGTGTATCTAAAATTCGCAGCTTGTTCCAGATTATTATCGCATTGTCACCAAGCCAATGGACTTACAGACAATGCGGGATTATATACGTCAACGACGCTATCATAATCGTGAGGAATTTTTGGCTGATCTCAATCAAATTGTTGAAAACTCAACCCTGTATAATGGTGCTCGTAGTTCATTTACAATGGCCGCACAACGTATGCTGCAAAATTGTTTTGAACAACTGGCCGAAAAGGAGGATAAAATGATGCGACTGGAAAAGGCTATTAACCCGCTATTGGACGATAATGATCAAGTTGCATTGTCATTCATATTTGAAAAGTTGCACGCTAAAATTAAGCTAATGCAAGAAAGTTGGCCATTCTTAAAGCCGGTAAATAAGAAACAAGTCAAAGACTACTACACCATTATTAAGCGACCAATGGATCTGGAAACTATTGGCAAAAATGTTGAAAGTATGTGGGGGAATGTTTTGTTTTCATTTTATACCAACTCTGTGATGTTATTATTGTCCTTTCAGATCATCGTTATCACTCTCGTGCTGAATTTTTGGCAGATATCGAACTTATTGCATCCAACTGTGAACAGTACAATGGAAGTGAATCGCGTTTCAGTAAAAATGCCAAGGTTCTAGTGGATTACGCTCGGGGTCAATTGGACGAGGTATGTATGCATATATATATAATACTTACTGACTAATTGGCCATTACAAACGAAAATAGATTTAGGCAGAATCTAGCATGCTTTGCCGGCCAGCTCTTTCTCTCGCTAGTTGGCGCCAGTTAGAAATTCTAAGCGCTGACAAGCTCTCAAGTACTTGGTCTTTCCACCGGAGGTTAGGTCTTCCTCTTCTGCGTCGTCCACCAGCGGTTTCCGAATATAACACCTTCTTAGCAGGAGCGTGTTTTTCAAATTCGCTAGACATGACTTAGCCAGCGCAGCCGGTGAATTTTAATGCGCTTTATTATGTCGATGTCGGCGTACAGCTCATACAGCTCATGGTGGTACCTTATTCGATACTCGCCAACAACGCAAATAGGTACAAAGATCTTGCGTAGGACTTTTCTCTCGAAAACTGAGCATTCTCTCATCTGAAGTGGAAATTGTCAAAGCTTCGACGCCATATGTAAGAACAGGCATGATGAGAGACTTGTAGAGTGTGGTTTTCGATGCTCGAGAGAGGGCCCGACTTCTCAATTGCTTACTTAGTACAAAGTAGAACCTGTTAGCAAGAGTAATCCTTCGCAATACGTCCAGGTCGGGATCATTACTGGTGTTACTGCTGGTTCCAAAATAGATAAAGTCCTTTACTACTTCAAAAGCGTAGTTATCAACACTGACGTGCCGTTCAAGACACGCTGGGACTCTTTGTTTGTTGATACTAGGTACTTCATCTTGCCCTCGTTTACCGTGAGACCCATTCGACGCGATTCTCTTATTTTGTTCTTACCAGTAAATTTATTTTTGCGTTGATTCCTGTTGTTCTTGCTTCAGGGTGCAATACTGACTTGAATGCCTGACACACTGCTTCAACCAGATCTGAGGTTTTTGCTTCTAGTAGTTGGCGTACTTGTGACATTAAACTGGCGGGTACATACGTCAAGGCACTAGTGACTGTTTCGGCATATGTACTTCTGTGTGACATCACTAAAGCACGCTTAGTCTCCATAACGAATTCCGTCTATGAATGCGTATATTTTTATTTTTTCGGTGGATTCTTCCGAATTCTTAATTCCACTCGATGTAATTGGCTCTCATATTCGCGTCCATATTTGTGCTGAAACGTCTCTATCAGTGATATTATGAAGTCAGCGGCATTAACAGCATTACGTCTGAAGACAACCAATAATTGGTATGGATTCGGCACAGAGAGGGGGCACAGGGGCATCCTGTCACTGCTATATAGCAGTGTAAAGGAGGCGCAGATGCCAATGGAGGGAATGGGTAGGCTGAAGATGACTGAAAAGTCACACAGAACACTCATTGAAGACGGCCTGCTTTCAAGCAGCAGTCTTCAATGTCGCTATTGTCCCATTGATTCTTCGAAGCTGTTGTCTCGAATTGAAGTTTGAACATCTTGAATGAAGTGATTCCATCAAATGTTGGTGGTTTTAGTTGATTGTATTTGAATCTTTAATCACTGATGTGGCTGGTCCATTTCGAGTTTTCGAGTGATTGAGTTTGTGTTGTAATTTCTCGAATTTATCTTCCAAGTCATCTACATGTTCCTTCAGATCCTTCAGATCCTTTTCATTAATGGCACCAGAAGTTTCCTAAAATCTGAGTTCAATTCCTTTTTGTAGATTTTCGATGACGTATTCTTGGTGAGCCCAATGTTCTTGAAATGCGATATGCAAGTCACTTGGCAAGATGAACCTTCTTGAATACCCATACACAATTGCTGCTGTTGTTGTTGTTGTTGCATCATGCTTTTCATAAATTCCATGAGTTGACCATTCGAATGTATCGTGCTCTCTTCCTCAGCGAGCAAAACTGCGCGTCTAGGCTTTCTTAAAGAACTCATGTTCTTCTACATTAATGCCCCTAGCCTTCATGGCTTGCCTTAGCATCACCAGCAATTCCGCTTTTACATCTGATGACGATAGATTCATCTCTGCCAACAGCTTTTTAAGTTGGTCCACTTAAAAAAAATATGTGGTACTTATAAGCCCTGAAGGGCTCTTTGGCCGAGCTTCTCTTCCAGTATTTCTGCGCGTTTAAAATTTGGACAGTTTTAGAAGGGACCTGTTTATTTTAGCCGGCTCCGAATGGCAGAACCCTTGCCACATGACTTTTTCTGAGCTTTAATTTATTAATTAATCTGGTTATTTGATTACGAATTATAAATTGCATTAATCGAACAAATATATCCCATATAGTTTGCCGAACATTGTGGAAATCTTGAGCAGAATATTGCCAAAGTGCAGGAACGGGCACGTGCCGATGCTGAGCTTGATGACACTTGGGGCGGTGATGATCAAGATTATGATTTTAGTCGTACGAGTCGCTCGAGTACGCCAGAAAATGATTTCATCGATGTGGAGGGTAATGATCGTTCGCAGTCATCATCATTGTCATCGTCATTTTTACATCGTGGCATTGGTGGTGGTGGTGGTGGTAGTGGTGGTACAATTTCGGTGAATGCTATGGCACCTGGTGTTCCGACAGCATCGGATACGATGACATCACCATTGCCACAACTACCACCACCGCCAGATATTAAGCGTGGACGTGGACGGCCGCGAAAACAACGTGATACCGTGGAAGAGGGTGAGTTTTGGGGTTGTGTAGTCAGTTTTTACTAAGATTTGCTTCATTTTATCTTCTCTCTCTCATCCATATTTCATCCAACATAACATCATTATTTGTTAATATTGTACATGCTCGTATATTATGTGGGATGTGGGAACAAATTTGTTGTATGCTTTTTAATTTAATCGTTTAATTGTTTGGCTTGGTTTTTTGGTTCTCTTGCAACAACTTTTTTTGCATATCATATTAATCGTCATCCTAACTAACTAATCAAGCAAAAATTTTTTTATGTTAAGCTAAACAAAAAAAAAAAAAAAGAATGCAATAAGTGCTTAAAAATTTTGTCTGCATGACATTTATAAAGGCCCATAAAAATGAGCATCGCAATCGCAAGTCACCTGAAAACAAACAAAAAAAAAGAAACCAAATGGAAGACACTTTTCAAAGACTTCAACAATTTTCTTTTCAAATTCGAATGAAATTAATTGTATTTGTGTTGTAATTTGTTGTTGTTGTTGTTTTTTTTTCTTCCTTTCGTATAATATTTGTAAATTGCTTTTTTCCACCATTTTGTATTGTTTTACTATCAACAATTCAATATAGTTTTTTTCTTCCTTCTGTTTCACTTTGTGTCTTATTGAGTTTTACTTTTGTTATATATTTTTTTTCTTCTACTTTTGTTAAATTTCACTTTGATTTTATGCCCAAAAAAAAAATGCATACACACACATATAAATATATATTGTACATATATACAAAATGGGTTTAAAAGCAAAACAAACCAAAATGCGTTACAATTCTACTATTTTCTAGTCAAATTTATTCCGAATGCTGTTAAACGTGGTCGTGGTCGTCCCCGAAAGGACAGCCTAGCCTCAAATATAAGTAACACACATAATTCCTTTTTGGAAGAAGGTAAGACTAATTCTAAAAAAAACATTTAACCAGCAATCATTCCCCCACACACACACACACACACATACAAACATACATATATTGTATAACATAAATATGCACATGCGAACACTGTCGTTACATTTGATTTGACTCCTTCACTCTACACAACACAACATACTACTACTCACTTATTTGCTTCTAATACATTACAATTTATTTTGTATTTGTTTTCTGTGCTCGTTTAATTATTATTATTATTACTATTATTATTATGTAAATATATAGCTAGCTACATTATATTTACATACATAAAATCATACAACACTTAATTTTGGTATTTTATTTTCATTAGTTTAATGCGAAATTTTTATTTTCTGAATCCAAACATTTCGTAAGAGCATTCTTGGAAATTGACGACACACAATTTGCATAGAATTCGTTTTCTGATTTGTAATATTTTTGTATTATTACATGGCTTGTATTTAACTTGTTGTTGAACATACACTTGTCAATTGCAATGGAATATTGTTTGTAATATTTGTTTCTATTCTCAGATCTACAATGTTCTACCGATGATGAGGAGTTTCAAGAAGTGTCCGAAGATGAAAATAATGCTGCCAGCATTTTGGATCAAGGTGAGCGTATTCATCAGTCTGGCACTGTAGCAGATGCTGGTGGCAATGTTAATAGTGCCATTGATGTAATTGATGTGGCAAACATTAAGACCGAAATGAAAATGGAACCATTACAAATTGCACCTGGTAAGCATACTATTATTGCAACTTTTTGTTATTCTATACACATTTGTGTTAAGTTTGTGAAAGTTATGTTCGTCATTAACTAAATCTGATTTATAAATTATATTCCATTATTGTGTGTTGTATCTATTAAATGCATTAACCCAGAGGGACAACAATGTGAGGATGATAGTCAACAGGCCGCAGAAGCAATGGTGCAGTTGAGTGGAGTTGGCTTCTACACTCAACAGCAACAAGGTTTCAAATACCATTTTTGAATTTATATTATTACAGTAAATGCTTTATATCCATTCTCCCCAACAAAAAAAAAAAAGAAAAAAGAAATTGCTAATCCTCAAATTTATTTCCCAAATCAATTTTACATATCCGAGACCCTGCGTCTTTTATCTATTGATTGTGTAGAGAAAAATTCACAAAATGATTGACAATATTCTAATTTCTCATTTATTCTACTCTAATTAGATGATTCAATGGATTTCGATCCGAATTACGATCCATCAGATTTTCTAACAATGAACAATCGTGTTGGCAATAATTCAAATACGGCTGGTGGTCAACAAAATCTCACACAGTTGCTGCGTAATGAGGAAGGTAACAAAGATAAATTTGGTCACGCAGATGCTGATGATGCTGCGATGCAACAGGGCCCATTAATAATGCCTGCTGGTGGCAATGATCACGTTGGTATTGATGAAGATCTTGCAATTTCTGAAAGCGACGAGGAAGATGATGGCAAACTGCCGGGTGGTGCTATTGTCAAGACAGAGATTTTTAATGATAGTGCAGAAATGGAAACTGAATCGGCTCAACTTGAATCTGGCATTGATCAATTTGCTGCTGAGGCGCCTAAGGTTGAACAACAGCAGACGCAAGATGACAATGATGATGACGGTTGGTTGCGATTTTAATTAGCTGAGCATGCTTCTAATTTCTAATGAATGGAAATATTTGAAATAAATGCTTCCTTATGTGTACATTATAAAATAAAGTTTTATTAATAGTATCAAAGTGATTTTTCTTTCTCATTGTTCTTGAGAGTGCATTTTCAGTGTTAAGCGTATTGCTTGAAGACATATTCTAGCATAATAATTTAACTTTTATCAATTATCAATCAGCGATCTACAAGAGTTTCAAATGTCTTGTCACCACGTCTATGGCTTCCACCTCAGCTGGCCCAATGGCTAATACAGTTGCTGAATTTGGTTCGATCTGTGTACGTCCAGCATCACGTATGAGGCATACATTCAGCTTATTTGACATTGCAACACGCATAATTCCCATCAATTCAGGTTCACTTTCCACTTTGAGTGCTATCTTTGCACAGCCACTGTCCTCCCAAGCTTCAACCAAATGTGGAATATGTTTTAATGCCTTCTTGTATGCACCGACAGCACCATGACCACATTGTGATGCTATTTTACCACGACCCATTTTTAGATCATTACGTACAATTATTACCATTTTGTAATCCTTAGTAGGAGTAAAAAGTGACTGAAATTGTTGAAAAATTAGTACCACCAAATCTAATAATGAATACAGTTTTACTTACCCTGCGTATGTTTGTTACCATTTCCTTGTTATCACATTTGGTTTCTTTTAGATCTTTATTGATGCCGTGCCTTTTAAGAGCATACTTGTAGCCGATAAAGAACGAAAGTAATACCGCTATTCCGTTGATCAATTGATGATGATCCAATAGTCTGTCACCCATTATTTTGCTATTATTTAAATATACACTTTTGGCACATTTGATTATGTTAGATGCTAATTTCATGAAATCCTGCGGACACAATGAAATCTTTTAACGAAACGGTCCGACCAAGCCACAAGAACATCAGCCCAACGTGAATCTTTTGATGTGATTTCACTGTGATGCCAAATTAATTTAAATTACAATATATTCAGTGGTACCAAACTATAGGGGTAATTACAATGAGACGTTTACAGAATAAGACATATGTGAGGATGCGACATTGGCCTTTATTTATTAATTATGGCTGCGTAAGATATTTGGCATGTACACCGAGGTTTTAGTAAAAGTCTACGTAGCCATTTCTAGGCTGGTATTCTCTCCATTTTGTCTTTGAATATTATTTTATTAGTTCTATGCTGTTAATTTGTATCACAGTTTACACAGGAGAAATATCAGTGATCAGCAATTCATAGGTCAGTGATAAGTAATCAAAGGGTTCTGGTGAATGTGGTCATTCATTCCATATGGTAGCGCTTCTAAGACAACAACAATAATTATTTTGCGCGCGCGCTTTTGTCAAAAAAAAACTAAACAAAGAAGAAGAAAAATAAAATAAAATCAATGGCGTTGCCATAATCAAAATATAATCAATTTTAATTATTGACATAATTCGATACTCTTTTTAAGTCAATTTTATTTTGACTACGACTCCACACCAATAAATAAATCGAATGCCATCACATAGAGTGGATGTTAAAGGGGTTTTTCGCCGATTTTAATTTTAGCATCTCATTTTTCAATAAACAATTGAATTGTTTTCCATTAATATGTTATTAAACGGTGATAATTTTCTCATGAGTATGACAGATTTATTCTCTTTCCGTTCGCCTAAACTGCATTGAGAAGCGAGAATAGCTGTTCGTTAAAAATACACTTGAGAATTCTGACAAAATGATGACATATTTATGAGAATTATTCTCATAGTTTAGAAGAGGTTAAACCATATGAATATTTTTCCAAGCTAAAACTAATATATGCAAAATTTTTCTTTAGAAAAAAAAAATTAAAAAAAAAAATTAATCAAAATAAAAATCGATATCATTTTTAAATTTGACTTCTTAGCTAAAGCGTGTTCTTCCATTCGCTAGACATGACCTAGGCAGCGCAGCCGCTGGATTTTGATGCGCTTTACTATGTCAATATCGGCATACAGCTCGTAAAGCTCATCGCTGTACCTTATTCGGTACTCGCCAACAACGCAAATAGGTCCAAAGATCTTACGTAGGGCTTTTCTTTCGAAAACTTCAAGCATTCGCTCATCCGAGGTGGAAATTGTTCAGGCTTCAGCGCCATACATATGTTAGGGCATGATGAGAGACTTATAGAGTGTAGTTTTCGTTCTTCGAGAGAGGGCTCGACTTCTCAATTGCTTACTTAGCCCAAAGTAGCACCTGTTTGCAAGAGTGATGCTTCGCAATATCTCCAGGCTGGCGTCATTACTGACGGTTATTACAATACGAAAACAAAATATTCGTGCATATATAATTTTTTTTTTGTGAAATTAGTCGTTAAGCAACATATTATTAGATATCTCTTCCAGAATAAGATTTTTAACAATAAAAATAAAAAATATCAATTACAAAAAATGATTTTTGGATAATTGAGATGTGTGAAGAGCAGTTTGTACAATTTTGAAAAATGTTTGACAGAATTGCTTCGTTTACCAACACTGTGTAATCAACTGACGTGTACAAAAAGCGTCCGCACAACGGGTTGTCATTTTTTCTTCTCAATTTTTTTTTTGTGGTAGCAGCCGCGAGAATTTCTGCTTGCAGAAATATAAATTCCAAACAGTCGAAGATTTTTCGTTTAGAAATAACTGCAACAATCTTGTTCTTGCTGAGCATTTAAACTTGTTATTTATTTATTGTATTCAAGTAATAAGACTTTCGAGACATTGCAATGGGACTTGTGGAAACGCTTCAATTGGATGAGATGTTGCGCGACTTTAACAGAATGAACAAACGACAGGTAATTATGAGAGTGAAATAGAGAGAACGGAGTTTACACGTATGCACTTAATATGATTCCTTGATTTATCTATATAGTCGCTATATCAGATTTTGAGTTTTGCTATGATCGTATCATCAGCACTGATGATATGGAAAGGACTCATGGTCGTGACTGGTAGTGAATCGCCAATTGTTGTAGTACTTAGTGGTAGTATGGAACCGGCATTTCATCGTGGCGATTTATTGTTCCTTACCAACTACAAGGAAGAGCCTGTACGTGTCGGTGAAATTGTTGTGTTCAAAGTTGAGGGTCGCGATATACCGATTGTACATCGTGTGATTAAACTGCACGAGAAGTAAGCACATAGCACATAGCACATAAAACAATGAGAATATAACACGTATTTCTTCATAGATCTGATGGTTCCGTGAAATTCCTTACGAAAGGAGACAATAATAATGTGGACGATCGAGGCTTGTATGCGCCGGGACAATTGTGGTTAACGAAAAAAGATATTGTTGGACGTGCTAGAGGGTTCCTACCTTATGTGGGTATTATAACAATATTTATGAACGAATATCCCAAAGTTAAGGTAATGTAATCGAATATTTTATGCTCATACATATGATTAACTTTGAATATTTACACCATTTTAATTCACAGTGGGCTATTTTATCAATTTTGGCGATTTTCGTATTGCTACATCGGGAATAATATCCAACAATGATGACGCTCACAGTTAAAACTAAGCAAAAAATTCGCATTAAAAGCCAATATCATAGCTACAATAATAATAATGAGACAAATCGCAAGCGATTGTTATGAGGATATTGCAAATGAATTTTATGTAAAATAAATTACCAAATATTCCATGTTTCGGCCACATTAGTTGTAAACTTCACACTGGAAGTTGTTGCATATTTTATTGATGAAGAATTACAAGAGAAAAGTCTTAAAAGTAAAAATATTGGAAAAAGAAAAAATTAAATCATATATAGGTAACTTACAAAACAATAAGTACGAGCAGCATTTTCTTACTTTAGCATAAGTAAAATTAATAAAATGATAAGATTCTCAATTGTATGCATTTTAAACTGTTTCAATTGTATTTGATGCATCATTTTGAAAATGTATTTTTAGTTTTTGTTTGTTTTTAATTCAAATTGAATTTGTAGTTACTCAACTCTGTACATCTGTACATTTTGTGTAGTTTTTTTTACCTTTTGTTGACGTTGACATTGTCTTTATCATTGTCAAGTGCACGTTTACTTTCTAAATTTAGAATGAAATAGTACAAAAGGTTTACGAATATCACAAAATTTTATTGTATTGTAACGATTTACAGTTTATTTTATTCCATTAATTACTGCCAACTTTACAACAAGTGGGTTGTGCTGTGACTGTCTTACTTAGTACACGATAGATGAGTTTCCTCTGTGACATTGTTTCTTACGCGAATGCAGTAGATACAATACATATGCACAAGCGGATTGAAAAGACTTGATCCATCAACTCTTTTATTTACACATATATGCGTTTTATTCAAAAACAACGATGCAATAGCAATTGTGTAGCCCAGCGATCAATACCTATGGGGTTTTCTGGAGTTTAATTATTTCTCTTTTGATGTTTCACTTGTGGGCGGTAGTCCTTTAGGCTTCAAAACTGTTTCCAATAGATTTGGGCCTGGCTGATTCTTGGATCTGGGGGTTGGCGTCAACGATCTTGTGTGTGGAATTGAGTCTTCTTTCTTTTTGTGTACAGCCGATGTGGCCGCACGACGTTGACGTATTTTTTCTTCCATTTTGCTTGGTACCATAAAACAATTTGATTCCTTATACACTGGCTTGCGACGATCATTCCATGGAAATTCCCATTTAATTGGCACAAAGTCACGTTTCCATGGTATACCTGCATGTGTTTCGGTGAGTAAATGAAAATTATTACAAACATTTGCCAATTGATACTTACGTGGTTTAAACCAGAAGTCACAAGTCCAATCTTCTTCACCTTCATCATCAATTTCGCTATATTGATGAAAAGCCAAATAGCCGATTTAGCATCTGCACAAAGATTAATTTGTTTGTATTGATTTACTTACCCTCTTACATAGACACGAACATATCTGCCCGATTTACGAAACAATTGTACTGCTTCATTGAATGTCAACTCCAAAGCGGGTACGTCGTTTATTTGTGTAATTTCATCTCCAATACGCATACCAGCTCTACGAGCTAGACCCGATGGTGTTACATTCAGAATAGTCAGCGGCTCAAATTGGTCGCTACCACCAGTCACCTCGATGCCCCACATTGTATCCACGAAACTCATTACTCTGCGATCGGTTTCCAAGGTGTACGTTATGCGTAGTTCATATTCGACATTGTCGAATGCATCCGAAGTATATTTGGGAAGTTTATTCTTTGAATCAATCATTCTGTAAGCTGCGCGTTTCGCTCGTTCTCTCTCTCACAGGAATATATCAATTCAACAGTAAAATTTCAGGGATCGATTTAAAATCTGCCGACGTGCGCGGTTGCCTTTTGTACTGACACTTAGGTCCTTTCTAACGCAACCACCATTCGAACTATCAACGCGATATTAACATTAATTGTGCATTATCGCTTGCATTTATAGTCATCGTAGCGAGAATATTTCACGGTCATGCAATGTTTGATTTTCTCACAGTTAATTGCCAAAAAAATTTAATTGCATTTTATTGATTTAAAATTAGATTGATTACGCTAAATCGACGCCGGATATTTTTAACCAAAGGAAATGCAAAGTAGGAAGTTGATTAATTATTGTTGTTGTTTTTTTTTTATTTAATCAAACATTTGTCGTCTAAATTATTGGCAAATAAAAAACAAATATTGGTTTTAACCCTAGAAGGGGAAATCCAATACGTGTACGTTACGTACACAAATTCATTTATGCAATCCCCGGCAGAAGCATACATTTCTTATCGAAAAGATTTTTCTTTCGAACGGTGCCCACCTGGTGGCAAGCAATTGGCAATTCTTCCGGCAGTAACAATTCGCCACGGAGAAGCTTCTAAAATAACTGTGTCACAAATCGCAGAAAAAGTGATGTCACAAGTATTCTGCCGTTTGGAACCGGCTAAAATAAGCAGGTCTCTTCGTCTAAATCCTTCATGCCGTCCTTAGCAATAGATTTATATTCCTTGAAGGATAGAATGGGTGGATACCCTTTGAACGGAAATCAGGCACCTGTAGGAAATAAACCACCACATGTTATTGGCGGTAGAAACTTGTGGAAGATCAGGAAATACAGGGTTTTAAGAGCCTTCGGATTTGATTTAAAAAAACATAAAATTAAGAGAAATGTATAAAATCTTTATTTTATGTAAATGTTGACCGCGGCTGCGCCACAAGTGGTTCATACGCTGGGTCCAATTTTGGCATACTCTCTTTAACATATCCGTCAGCATCTTACGAATAAATTTTTCAATATTGGCTTGCAGTGCGTCAACCGTTGCAGGCTTGTCGCTATAGACATGAGTCAACATAGCCCCACAAAAATAGTGTAAAGGCGTTAAATCGCAAGATCTAAGCGGCCAAGTGACCGGCCCCAAACGTGAAACCGTTCACCGAACTTGCCTCTCAATTGGGCATTTGTTTCACGTGCTGTGTTGCATGTGGCTCCGTCTTGTTGAAACCACATGTCAGCCCAGTCCAGCTCTTTCATTTTGTGCAAAGTTTGCAATCATCATCAGTAACACACAGTAACGTTCCTGCCTTCGTCGTCTTAGAAAAATGGTTCAATGAACCCACCGGCCCATAATCCACACCAAACAGTGCATTTTCGGTATGCATTGGCAGTTCTTTCTATGGTTCTGGCTGCTCTTCATTCACCAAAAGTTAGCCGTTGTGGTAGGTCGTGTGGCTTCAATTCTTGCACCAGCTGTATTTTAAAAAGTTTTACACCCAAATTCTTCCGCAAAAATTTCTACTGGTGGATACAGCTGCGATATTTTCCTCTCTCCGCACTCTACATATGCGTGTTGGTGGTTTAATGTCCAATAATGTAAATTTGTTGCGAAATTTAATCACAAGATTCTGAATAGCCGCCATAGAAGGTTGCCCAAACTGGAAGAAGTGCACCATGTACTTTCTTAACCGAGCATGAATTTTGATAATAAAATTCTATAATTTGCAAGCGTTGTTCGTTTGTAAGTCAATTCATGGTTAAATTATAGATCAAACTGAACATGTTTGACAGTAACATGTTACACGAAAACAGCTGAGCTGCCAAAAACAGTTTTGCCAAAAAGAAAGTTGCCAAAAGATCACCCTGTACAACAAACAGTGACTTTTACGTGTGCAACCTCTTTACTTAATATTTCTATGGACAACTGTACTTACAGCAGTTAGCCAATTTTTAAAACACAGTTGCTTTCGGATTAGCTGTTTATTAGGCCCATGTTATGCAGACGTTCATATGATGTGTAAATGAAACCATTTTTACGCTAGATATTTCTTATATAGATGAAGATCACGATGAAAAAACAGCATACGTAAACATGACAAACTAAACAGTTTCATTCTTTTACTTTCAACATAACATATTTCACTAAACGTATCGAAATTGGCTCTTAAATTGCATATATCGCGTGATTTGCTGTTGGAAACCAAATATTTTAGGATCTACATATGTGGTCATATTTTACGGTCTTGTTCTGTCAATTTTTCACTTGAACTGAAAATAACTTGCAACATCATTATGACTATGACCGTCTGTATAACATAGCATTTAGCAATTTATTATTTAAAAAAATATATATCTATATATATGGCACCTATAAGCCCCGATCCACTGAGCTACGGCACCAATTTATTATATTATTATGTATTTAGATAAGAGTAATAAGCATGAGAAAATACCGCATTTTTATTAAATCAAATTCTACATCAAGTTGACTGGGAAGAGCGGTGTTGTGGCTGGTTGGGTTTTCCTGCAGTGTTCAAACAGTTTTAACTTATAACTTATATAATAATAAAAAAAAATTTTTGTTGCTTTTAAATATTATAATATCAAGATACGAACTTTTGAAACTGAAATGCTTACAATTAAGGAAGATCACTTCTTTATTATTTATAAAAGTTTTATTTATTGAAAAAAAAAAAATTAGCGATAATGGATTTTGTGTTTATAATTATAATTTGTAGCCATTAGAATGATCACTGTTTTAGAAAATGTAGTTTTTGAGAAGTATTTATTTAACTTGGAATTTCTAACTGCCGACAGCTAGCGAAGAACAGAGATAGCTGGCGAAGCATGTTATTTTCGGCCTAAATCGATATTCGGTTGTTATGGCCACATAAGTAAGTAAGTAAGTAAGTATTTATTTAACTTTTATTTAATTTATAAAACTAAAAGCTTCATCCATATTTAATGCAACAGGAAAAACATTCGATTTGCTTAGAAGTCTGACTGTATCTAATCCGTTAAGTATTATTTTCAACGGTCTACTTAATTGTACCAATTTTTGTTTTTTGGCCATAATTCATAGATAATTGAATTTAAATACGTCAACAAATTCATGTACATATATGTATCAAGGTAGTGTATGTTTTAAGAATTCTCTTCTATGACTTACATTCTTGTTCGATAAGATATAGTACACATTGTTAATATAACTTGAAATATCACTTGTGCAAATATCTAAGCTAATGATTGAAAAAAAAGAGGTTATTTACATTTATGTGTCATTTATATAAGTGGTTAAAAACGTAGTCTTTTCGTTATATAAGTACTAAGACCAAATTTACACTTAATTCAATTTATATCAACAAATTGGCACATGATTAATGTAATATAATTATATAATAAATATAAGTAAATAATAAATTAATTTAAGGACCCAACAAAAACAATTCAGTAAGCAATTCCTGTAAGCTTGAAGTAAACTTACATACAGTTGAAATGTTAAAGAGCATACTAAGTATCCTGACAAAATGCTTACGAATCATTTATCTAATTTAAATTTTGTCATTACATTGGTGTCAATTGTGAGGTTTTATTTTTGCTGAATTTTTTTATTGGTAATCAAACAAAGAATTCAGTAAGAAATTGCAATTTGAAGCAATTTTCTAAACATGCTTTCCTAAAATTCCTTTACAAGTGATATTTGAAGAAAATGTTGTGTTGCATCGTTTTTTTTGTTATTGTTTTACGCTTCATTAAATAACATTTTGCTCTTACTTAGCTATGATTTAGGAACATATGGAGAACAAAATTGACAAAAAACCGTATAGCTCCTCAGTAATCACTCCTAAAAAGGATACGTGCATGAAGGACCATAATTAGAAAATTTCTTCAAGATTTTTTTGTAACACACTTATCCCCCACAAGATGACCACTCATTTTCTTTTACCGCAATATTTTCCCCAAATATAATGATACCCGTTAAGTTGGCGCTACTACAAACATATGAAAATCGACAAATAGTTCAGTTCAGTAAAATGAATGATCAATGGTCATTTCTTATGCTGCGCAAATATTTTCCTCGAAAAAAATTACCCCTTTAAGAGGACTGCCGTACAAAATTAATCCAAAAACAAATAAAACTCGATTAATATCTACATAACTGCCCAGGGAATGTCTTCAGAGGGATCAAATGTATGACAGATCCTCATTACTTATTCCATCCAAACGTTTCCACCAAATACTAAATGCTCCAGATATTGTCCGTCGCTAGTCACTACTTTTTCCTATCTTTCTGGCAGCATACGGACTCCGTTTCGTAAGACATGCTTTGTGGCAATCCATGAGTCGATCTAATTTTTGGCCTTTTCGTTAGAATGGAGTTGCTGTTCTTTCTGGCCGTGTGTCAAAGGTCAGAACAAGTGGTAATCAATGCAATGACTGGGCTATAGAGCGGGTAGGGTAGGACTTCCCATTTGAGTGTTTCCAAATGCGTTTTAACACACGCCGCAACATGTGGGCGAGCATTATCATGTTGCAAAATAACTTCGACGTGTCTATAGTGGTATTGCGGTCGTTTTTCTCACAATGCTTGGCCTTGATGCATTAATTGTCGTCGATACAGGTCCCCTGTGATCGTCTGAACCGATTTCAACAGCTCATAATTCACCACACCCAGCTGGTCCCACAAAATACACACCATGATCTTCTCGCCATGAGTATTCTGCATGACTGTTGATGACGAGGCATGACCGGGGTATCCATACGTTGCCCGACTTTTTGGATTATCATAATGGACCCACTTTTTATCGCCAGTCATAATTTGTCGCAAAAAGCTCTTTCCTTATTGCCGTTGAAGCAGTTGTCTATACGTGAAAAAGTGGCGTTCGACGTCTCTTGGTTTCAGCTCATATGGAAGCCAATTTCTACCCTCCGGATCATTTCAATTGCGTTTAAAAGATGGAAAATGGTTGGCTGCGTGACTCCAAGTATTTTCCCGAGTTCATCTTCCATTTGTGATGCATCTTCATCGAGCTTTGCCTCCAAATCTTGATCCTCAAGCTTTGGTGGCGCTCCGGGTCGTTCGCTCCGGGTCGTTCTTCGTCTTCCACATCAAAATTGCCACTTTTAAATCGTGCGAACCACTTCCGAGACGTTCGTTCAGCTAAAGCATGGTCACAATAAACTTCCAATAAAATACGATGACTTTCAGCCGTTTTATTTATATTGAACTAATGAAGTAAGACTCCACGAAAAAGTTTACATTTTCGGAGCACATAGAAACTAGGTTGTTTACACTTCAGCGAAATGACAGATACTGAAAAAAACCCTTCAAAAGGACGCTGTTGCCAGATTAAACAATAATAATATAAGGTCTACTAAAAAGAAATCCATTATTTTTCCAATAGATGGCTTTAGTAATCTGTATCTCGCGTTGTATAAGTGCGATCGGGTTACGCTAGATGGCGTTAGAAAGATAGGATTTCGTACTAAATAAACTTTTCAGGTAGTTTTGTAATTGCTTGACTCAGTATTGTTTGACCACGCGTCAAAGATGGACACCAGTAAAGTAAAAGTAAAGTAAAGAGAAATTTACCAGTTTTCTTCGAAAAAGGCGAAAGCCAGATGCAAGCAATCGCCCAGAAGCGGCCAGCTTTGGCCAATAGGAGAGGAATTGTGTTCCATTAGAGCAACGCCAGGCCACACACATCGATAGTGACTCGCCAGAAGCTCCGAGAGCTTGGTTCTTATGCATCCACCTTATATTCCGGACCTGGCACCAAGTGATTACTACCTGTTCCTGTCTATGGCGATTGATTTTGCTGGTGAAAAATTCGCCTCAAGAGAAGCTTGTGAAAATCGACTGTCCCAGTTTTTTGCCAATAGGGACGAGGGTTTCTATGAGAGTGGCATTATGAAATTACCTTCAAAATGGCAACAAGTTATCGAACAAAACGGTGCATATTTGACCTAAATCGGATCATTCTAAATAAAACCTTCAATTTAATGCAAAAATAATGAATTTCTTTTTACTATACCTTATAATAATAAACTAGTTGCGACATATGTTATCAAATCCCCACGAACTTATTTATACTCTCAATATATGATAATTACCACAGGGGACTGCCATACAAAGAGAATTAAAAAAAAACACATTAAATCGATTAATAACGCCAAAGTAATCCAAAAAATCGCTTACAGAGTAGTCAAATTATGACTCCTATTCCACCTATTTTACCCAAAGATTTCCTCCCAACATAATAATTTCTCATCTCCACCCTTAAAGAGAACTGCCATACAAAATGAACGTAAAATCATCCCCATAGTAGTCCAAGAATCGAAGCTAGTGGAATCAAATGTAAGAATGACCGTCATTAATTTTCCCTCCACAACAATTCTTCCGACCATATTTAACCCCTATATTCACCCCTTGGGGGAGATTCTCTACAAAATTGAATTTTTTTTATCAAATTAGCTACCACTGCTTCTAGTGTGCTCATAGGTTGCCCCAAAGAAGATAAAATATATGATCAACCCCTATTTCTATCTAACCCATACAAAATGAAAAATAAAATACACCTAAAAACAAACTCATTACATTTGAAGGCTGAACGTAAGTGAGCGTAAATAATTAAAAATTTTATTATAATAATTCGAAAACGAGAATGCAGAAGTTATTTTTTTGATGTGGTGGGATACTCAATGCGATTGGCGTTTACGTTGCGAAGCAAACCTTTTTTTAAAAAATATTGCTTCTTATGAGAGCTTTACAAATGATTTGATATTAATTGGATATGGATATTATTATACGCATTATTATTAGATTCCAATTTGTTTGTTCTACAATTATTTCGAAGTCTTCTACAACAACAACTTCACATAGTATTATCAATCCTTCGACTAACATATGTAATACAGAGCTGCGAGAATGTATTTGATTTTCGAATCATTCTCTTTACTCTTAAAACATGTACAATATTTGCAAAGCATATCTAAATCGAATGAGAATGATTGAGAGTAAAATGTTAGGCAAACTCCACTCATTTCTTTGTACAAGAAATATTCCATACATTCGTTTTTTCTCTTCAAATAAACGAATATTTGAGAGTACTACGAGTATGTTGTACGTTATAAATTGTTGTTGCTTTTCATGACAGGCACTGATGATTTGTATTATTGCCGCGTCATGTTGTCTTATATACTGTATGCATTGTAATCTAACATAGAAAAGCAAAACGAATGTTTAGAGTACTCTCAAATGCTTTACGTTCATTTGCAAATGTTGAGATTCTACTCATTCTATGAAAACGAAACATACATTCCATTCCATTCTATATCTATTTTATTCATTCAAATTCGTATTTGCTTAGAGAGAATGTACGGGAGATTCTATTCTAATATCAATAGAGTGTTTTGAAGATGCAAGCGAATACATTCAAATACGACGAATACAACGAATACAACGAATACAGCACTCTAATATGCAAACGTACTTTAAGTTATTTATAAATATATTTGGTTTGCTGGGTAGTCAATTCCATGTACATATATGTGCGTGTGCATATAGCGTAGAATTTGTGAGTGTAGAGATTTTGAAATCAAACAGGTGTGTGGAAAGTTTATCGCCACCACATTCAATGAGAAGGCAACGATCAAGAAATGGAGAGAGAATGAATACGTAATTTCACAGCGTTTGTGTTCGCGTTCGAGTTATCGTTTGTGTGCTCGATATTATTCTATTTAGTAGTGTTTTGATATTCGTATTATAAATACATATAGGTATAGTTTAGCGCTTATACTATAGTATTAAGAAATTGTTGCAAATTTTATATTCTCCAAAAGCAAAAAAGAAAAAAAAAAACAGTGTTGTGTTGATTGTTGTTTTAAGTAATTAATTATTGTTGTTGTTGTGGTTATGTTGAGTTTTTTGTTTGTTTTTTGCTGGCGATATGATGACGTTTTCAGAGTGGGTGGTGTCGGCCTGATTAAGAAAACATACCATCAAATTTATATGTGTTCATACATAGATATATGTAGTTAATAGCTATTTTTCTAATGCTCGCGTCATTTTGTTGTGGCATGAATTTTGAAAAATTATTTCAACACATACATACTTATGTATTTGTGTTATTTTCTTAGGTACTATTCCAGTATGTAGAATTTGAATCTATAAAAGTCTTGCATACATTAACAGAAGAAGCAAATATAAAGAAACGTTATTAGTGTACGAATATCATTGGAATTTATTATTCAAATATATATAGTTACTTATATGTACATATATATTTGTGTCAAACCGTGCGAGTAATTTTTTTTTAATTTCTTGTTGACATTTTGACTCATTGTCGAGTGATATGTGTTGACTATAAACAATATTTTGTGATAGCAGATGAAAAACGACTATGAGCAGGTATATTTAGAAGTGAATAAATACATATTTCAATTCAAATATATTGTCTTAAAAGTACATGTTTTTCATAAAAAAACCACATACATGCGTCAATGTAGAAAACGTGTACAGTCAAACACTGGTATTTACGTTATTTAAGCACGCCCAAGTGAAAGTATATGAAATTAGGTCTTCTCGGGAATTATTCTATTATTTTTTTTTTTTATGAAAAATTTAGATATTTACAAAACCATCAATATTTAGATGCGTATTTTAATATGTTTTATGTTTTTTTACCGATAGTATTCAATGTTGAATTTCTAGTTTTGCTGTTATTCATTTGGAGTTACAAATAGCCTAATTTATGTAAATAAGTTTCGAATTCCGCATTTGGTTAATAGTAGACTCAATTTAGCAAATTGTTTACAAAACAGTCATCAATGAAATACATGTATATATATATGTGTGGGTCCATGACTATGTCATTATAAAACGGCGCAAAATATTTTACAACTAAAAAGGCAATACTATGTACCTGCTTTTTAATAAAAAAAAAATAAAATAAAAAACACGATCTAACGAATTAAATTGCTTTGAATAAAATATCAATCAACTTATACACACAATTGATACTCAATACAAGTTAAAAAGAAAATAATCAAAAGATATCAATATTACTCGTATAATAATAAAATTGAGATCACATAAAGAGAAAAGAAAATTGTTTACTTTCAGAACCGGTTAACGCAGAAGCCAACGTGCTAATCAATTGATCCAACCATAACCTTACCTAAGTCAACAACATCATCATCAATATACAAACTTCAATAGCAACATGGCCAATCCAATCTGGTGCGTTTTTTGGTTCTTGGTGTTCATATTCGTTTCATTTCCCGTAGCGTTTCTCTGCGCATTCTTCTACATTTTCATTTATGTTTTGGTCGTTTGCTGTTCAGGGTTATCGGTGAGTAGTATCGTATTGAGCGAGCTGAAGCCAAATATGTGCATTGCATACGACAACGACTACAACGACGACGACGACGACGATGAGAGTCAGTGAATTAATCAAACAATGAGTTTTGTTTACTGCAAAACTTGAATTGCTTCGCTTATCTATAATTATTTGAAGAATTTAATACGTGCATATGAATCTTCTGCTAATTAGAAATTGCGTCATTTTTAACAATATTCATAATTTGACAAATACAGAGAGGCGCATTGTCATAGTCAATAATAATGTTGACTGGGAAAAATGCTAATTATCGACTTTAGTTAGTCTTGACTATGACTACGCCCTAAAGTTTTTGCTATTATGTGTAGGTCATATGTATTTTGATTTTGATCATTTCAATTTCATTTACAGGGCCTTACCGATATTTTATTAAAAGGCATTCAACTACCTCATACTGCCTTTGAGGGTATGCTCAGTTGCAAAGCAGCGTGTTAATTTCAAAGATTTCAAGAATTTTTGCAAGTTGTTATTGTTATACACAATAAAATATGAACGCTATTTTAATCTGTTATGCAATTATATGCATATGTCTATGTAAAATAAGCATTCCATGAAATAAATTAATCATAAAAACAATTAAAATATAATTCAATGAACGAAAATACATACTTAATCCATGGATGCAAGAAATATGTAAATCGAAAATTGTTATATTGTTTATTTACTAATATGTCGTCATCATATATAATGGAAATTTGTACACAATTTGTACACAATTTGTAACATAACCTCAAGGATGTAATGTAATTTATTCACTAAGAATTCTACATTTTTGTCAGTCTATTTGGTGTTTTATTTTTTTTTTTAAATTGTCGCTATTTAATTTTATCACATTTTGAAAAACTTTATGACTTTATGTTTAAGGATCACTTGAATATGGTGAAGATGCGCCAAAGTGCCAAATCTCTTTTTGCAAGAAAAACCCTTTGACAAGTCCAAGAAAATAAAATTCAAATTTTGATTTCTGTTACATAGGGCGATATGACACTACTAGCAACATTTGTCTCAGGGATAAATGTGTTGCGCTCTCTTTTGTCCCTTGATATGTCATATTCAAGCAACAAATGTTGCTGCCCTAACACAGAAAAGGAACACAATTGAAATAAAACTATTTTTTGTGCTGTGCCATGTACAGGTGTAAATGTGTTTTTCAGTTCTTAAAAATTTCTCTAAAATGCCATCAATCGTTTAATTCATTGTCTATAAGAAATATCAACAATTCTATTCCCTCGGGGGAAAAAATGTTTCTGCTGTCGCTCTTATATGGAATCGTCCTTAGTTATACTCAAAGTTAGAATCGACTTTGTTGGACATATTTCTATACAAAAATCTGTCAAAAATCCTATTCTAACCTTGAGGTAATTCTAACTTTGACTGTAACTACGGGTTAATATTTTTAACAATATATAGTCTGATTTTTGCTATATTATACAGATGTAATGATAGTAATGACATAAACTGTCATCATTGACAGACAGAAAATTACGAAGTGAATATTTTAAATTTATTTTGTTCTCAACAGCAAGTGTGATATCATCAAAATGATGTACGCTATTTGATGAATTTTATCAGTCAGTCAGTTGTCACAATCTAATTGCATATAGCAATTTTGCTTTTACTTTTCTTATGTGTGACATCTTATCAAAAGTGACATTATGGACCAATATATGCACGTTTTAATCTTCCATATGTGAGTTGGGGAAATTTTTTTTGCAATTCACTAAAAAAATTTGTTTAATTATAAGTGTGGCACTTGGCACAAAATAGAAAATTTTAACTGGCTTTGTTTGGACAGGTTCAAAGAATTTCTCAATCAGCTGATGCGCTAGCTTTCTCGCCATTTTATTGATAAAATATACAAATACAAAGAAATACTCAAAAATTAAAATATAAAAGAAAATAAAACTAATCTGACAACTGATGAATATTAAAAATGTCGCAGTGTTTAGGCAAAGTTTTTGTAAATATGAGCAATAGGCGTGGACTCTTGTAAAAAGAAATCGAGTGCACAATGTAAATCTATACGAATAAGTACATTTTTTTAACGAAACTGAAGTTGGTTACGAGTCGTGCGTGTATGATTAATTTATTTCAATTTATTCACATTTTTCCTTTTTAATTTTTTCAGGGTATTTCCGATCTATTGATGCAAGGTATACAATTCCCCAACTATTGTGCCAAAGCTATGATGGATGGCAAATCACCCTTCTAAAGTGTTAATACTCGTTTTTAAATGAATTTTTTAATGAATTTTAACATAAGTTTTAAATGATATGCTTTTATATATATTTTTGCTACTAACTTTTGTAATTGTGTAATAATTTTGTATGAATTAAAATAATAAAAAACAAAGAAAAAACATATTTTGTAATTTTGTAATATAATTTAATTTTGGATAAGTATAAAAACTAATTTGTATATATTGCACCGTAAATAATAAAGAGATGTAATTCAAAATCTTTATTTATATGAGATTTTATTATAAAATTAAGAATTTTAGTGAATAGATTAACTTCAGTCAAACCGAAACCTCAATGTGACTGAAATGACAGAGATGGTTAACACTGAATCTTTTTTTTAATAAATAATATAAATTAATAAATAAAAGTTTGTTTGCGTTTTACCACAAATTTAAGTTTTTAATTAATTCTCTTTATTATTAAAGGTGCGATATGTTTATAGAAAGTAATTGCAGAAAGTAGAAACTAATTTCAGTGAGTTGAAGGATCAGATTTGATGAATTTTATCCATTTCAACCACATTATGGAAGAAATCAGTAGCGCAGTGAGATCCAATCTAAAGACCAGTGACAAAGAGTTTAGTTAAAACTGCGGTGATAAAGTGTGTACTGTTTTTTTCTGGAATGACTAGGTTACAAATTATATACTGAAAAATATAAATATCTTCTCAACTTGTAGATAAATACCGATATTTTAGTGCATAAAGGGTTAAAAATATTAACTTAAAATTTCATTAGTTAAGTTCTCTTCATAATGAGTAAAATAATTTAATATCAGGGATAGTTTGTCAGAGTCAAACTAAGAAATGTAAATGGGAGAGAATTTATATGATAGCAGCTCTTGGAAATTACTTTTAGGGATGCCAACATTCATTTATAGTGGAAAAATTTGTTAAAACTTTATTTAAGTGAGAATCATTTGGATTCTGTCATTATTATTTGTATATAAGTAGTGTAAGTCAAATTATGAAATTCCTCTATTTTTGTCATTAATTTGCCTTACCCTCCATAAAAAAAAACAAAGTTGCTGTTTTTATCAGGTTTATGCTATGACGTTCATCATAAAATAACATTGGTTTTTTTCTTTTGCACTTCAACACAATTGACTATAGGTCTAAAAATTTGAAACAGTCCATCAAAGTGGTTTGTTTCAACAGAAAGCCGTTTTTGGAAAGAAAAGTTAATGTTTTTTGAAAAACCCTCTAAGCATTGAGTTTTCTATGAACATTTTTTTCAATAAACCATCAAATATATGTAGTATGTGAAAAAAATATAAACTGCTAAGTTCTGCATCAACGTTATTAGCAAATCTGTCGACATACTTAAAAGTACGACATTTTTCACCTTTTTTGAAAACGGTTTAACTCATAAATGGTTAACTTTTGAGACGAAATATTTTAGTGGATGTCATTTTAATGTACATATTGTCTTAAACTTTTAATAATGTATTAATTGATATTTTTTATATGAATGCATTTTGAAATTTTTTAATATTTTCAAAATGTTTTTACTGCTGTCATTCGAATTACAATGAAGAACTAAATATTTATAAGCAATGCTGCAGCAAAATTTGCAAGCTTATTATTTCCCATTTGTGGAAGTAAAATATTAAGTAAAGCAGAGGAACATTGGCTCGTAGTTATACCTATGGTCAAAGTTAAAATCATTTTAAATTTAGAATCGAATTGTTTGACATATTTCCCATACAAAAATCTGTCAAAAAGTCGATTCTAAATTTAAAATGATCTCAATTTTGAAATTAAAATAGAAATTTAATTTTTTCGCAATCGAATTAACGCTACGAAAATAATCTCTTTGAAATGAAAATGTTGCAAAAATACAACTATTCAATTGTGGAGTATCCTACACTTGGCATCCCTATACAAATACATTTCTCTCACTAAATGAAGCTTTGAGCCAATGAAAGCACGTGAAACGGAAAGAGAACCAAACTCTCACAATATAAATGATAATAAAAATTAAACAAAAATAAAGTACCTACATATTAGTTATAGTGATGAGACTTAAACGTACGTTTTGTGCTGGCTACCATTCTGTTGTGAATGTGTTCTCAATGCAGTCGAAGAATTACGGTCAACGGTTTTGGTGAAGCGAATGCATAGAATATAAACTTTGAAAAGAAAAGTGTATTTTTCCAAATGTCCAAACGAAAGAAATACAAACATACGGAAAAAATAAGAAAATAATTGTTGACAACATTTAGCCGAAGTAGACGCATGTGATTTTTGTGTATGTAGCACGTTTTTTTATACATTTTGTATTGTTTTTGCTCATAATTAACAACAAAAACAAAGATAAAAATATATAAGTATATATACATATCTATATAAATATATATATATATATATATATGTATTTGAATATATAAGAGTATGTAGAAAAATGAAAAAATATTTATATATAAAGAAAACGTAGCATATTTTATGGCACGAATCCTATACTTTTAAGTTTCGTCGTTGTACGTCGGCTTTCACATGTGTATGATACTCTTCTCCGTCGAAAGAAAACAGCTGCAGTACCGCGTAAATCCATCCCCTGTCGTGTGATCGATTTTTTGTTTTGGTTGTGCGGTGCTTTGAGCTCTTTTATTTACAACTCATATATTTTCGGCTGCACATATGTATTATCTTCGATAGTACAATATATACACCTACATATATGCATATAAAAATACACTTTTGTTGCATGATTTCTTTAAATTGAAGTAAAAATAACTTTGTTGCATTTTGTCATTGTCTCTACTTGCATGTGACGAGAAATAAAATCGAAAGTGTGACAGTGGAGCAACAATACAAAATTTAAAGTCTTTTTGTTTGGCAGTAAAATCAACGTTCTACAGTAAAGTCTCTAATAAGTGTACCGTTAGTTGCGGAAACTTTTATTAAATGTTTTTAAATGTATGCAAATATTTAAATATATTACTTAGAGGTATGTAATTAAAATTCGAAACTACTTCGAAACTGCAAATACTACCTACTATATTTCGAAGCTATAGAAACATTGCGGGTTATAGGAAGGCTGATGAGTTAGCGTCTGGCCTCTTTCTTGATACACCTTTAGAGGTATCAGTCTCGGATGTTCTAAGTGTTATCATGAGAGGCACGAACCTGCTCTATCGTCAGCTCCCTAATCGAAGATGAAAGTCATAAATTTGTTCATATTACTGTAGCGATGATACAGCAGTTTATCCGTTGAGAGAGTTTGGATGAAGAAGAAACACTTATTCACCTCCTTTGTGATTATTCATCTCTGTTGAAAACAAGGCGACTTATTTTCTCGATAATGTTTCAGGATATGCTACATGGGCTGGGTTTAGTAATAGCTTGCCATTACATTAGCATTCGGCGAGGAAACAAAAACAAGTTTATATCATTCTAAACAAATCTCATATTTGTCGGTAGTATTTAGAGCATCAAGTTAATCAATGGTTATCCAAAACCACCAAAACTGCTTGTGATTTCCAAAATTGAACAATCTAATGGAAGCAGTGACTTTTAGCTTGAAAGCTCGCGATTAAAATCGATATTTTCATACAAAGCTATATGAATCCGCATTATTAGCACGAATGGTGCTTCCCAGTAAAGGATTGGATTGGAGGTGATTTCGTAGACTCATTAGAGTCGAAATGAAAAATATGGTAGTCGGTTGGCGCAAAGCCTGCTAAAAATGGTGGATGAGGCATGATCTTCCATAGAAGTTGCAGCAACTTTTCAAACTTATTCGAGTTATCGAACTTATATGCATTCAACATTTCGATTTTACGATAGATAAATTTGGGTCGTTTTTCCGCAAGAGATGTGTTCTATTCATTAACCCGTGTAATCCCATCATATTGAGAGAATAACCTTAGTTTGAGGAAGATCGTTTTTGGGTATTGATTGAGTATCATTTTAACCATTACATCAAGATATGTCATGATGAGTATTCTTGTGAACAATATATTTTTAATCCTAGGGCTTAATGGGGTACAAGAAACGGGGGTCGTTTTGTTGTCTTTCAACTGGGTAGATGTTGTTGGGGCTTATGATATTGACTTTAGAGCTCAGTAGAGATTATCACGATTATTTAATGTATTTGTGATATCACAGTTTGCCATATGTGGATTACCTCTGGACTTTCTGTCCTTACTTAATCAATATCAATTGACAATTCCAGAGCGAAGGGCATCGTTGATACCTTCAGTTTAAAATTTGTTAAATGATCTCTTCCCTCTGAACTATATGCAATTTTTTACCCTGCCCGGCCCTGAGGTATTTTCTTTGTGAAAATAATAGAGTAATATAAGGCGTAAATGGTCAGTTTGATCATCCATTTTTCTGAATTGATGTATGAACTGTCATTTGGTCAAAATTTATAATATTTAAGCTGATTGCTATGGCGTTGGTAGTAAGAATGCTAGTGGGAAGCTATCTATTGTAAAATATGTTATGATTTTCACCGATATACTGGGTTAAAAAATTTAAATATGTGGCACTTAAAGCCCCGAAGGGTT
The DNA here is from genome assembly GCA_963854835.1 of Megamerina dolium. Classification (NCBI taxonomy): domain Eukaryota; kingdom Metazoa; phylum Arthropoda; class Insecta; order Diptera; family Megamerinidae; genus Megamerina; species Megamerina dolium. Next base: position 23,556,119 of record OY978526.1, on the reverse strand, counting down.
CTTTGGCCGAGCTTCTCTTCCATTACTGTTGTGCGTGTTAAATTTTGGACACTACTAGAAGGGACCTACTTATTTTAGCCGGTTCCGAACGGCAGAACTCTTGCGATATCACTTTTTTTGAGCTTTGTCACAGAGATTTTTTAGAAGCTTTTTTCATGGCAAATTGTTACTGCCGGAAGAATTGCCATATTAAATTTTTTATGCTTCAGCCGGGGATTGAGCCCACGACCTACAGATCAGAAGGTCAACACATTAACCACTGAGATACTGGGTTACTTCTTCAAATTGTTCCGAAATTATTGATACCACCTATCTGATAGACTTTTTTATCTTCATTCAGAAACGTTCAAAATCTTGTTTTCTTTCCATGTGCATGTAAAGTATTTTTAATTTTTTTTTTTTATCATATCAATAAATTTATCGAGAGCAAACTATTCGAAATTGAAGACAAACAAAAAGAAATTGTCCATAAAAGCACAACAAGACCAACGGAGACCAACGTGTTAAAATTGTATTTTGATTTTTTATTGCAATACAATATTTTATCAATTTCATGCCGAATACATTTGATCAAATGAAAACATAGATTGCCGGACCAGCAGGCATAAATGCAGCGGGAGAGAAATTCTGAGATTGCTTTAACTTGGCGGCTGGAGAGAAAAATATATATATATATAGAGGCATAGGGAATGAGAGAGAGAGGAAGAGAGTGCCTATATAAATGAGGAAGAGCTCCAAAAAGCTCTTTATTCTCCTACAAATTGTTTATATGTATGTAAGCATAGATGTGAATACTGTAAGTGCATTTGAAATTATTGCCGGAGCAAGAAAGAGCTTTTTGCCTCAGCTGTGCGTTTGATTGAAACAGCAGTGCGGAGCAATGTCCAAGGTGCGTATAACAGTACCTACTGCTGCTACTACTGCTGCTTTTGCCGCAGATCGAGTCCGAGTGAGGCTGTTATTTGCTAATGTGTACCTTTGAGTGCTTGGACCGCACAATGCGGTAAATTTTTTGAGAAGAGTTTGTCGTCGTTTAGCTAGCACGACGGCGCTGCAAACGATTAGAACACTTTAAAGACATTGCCAAACAGGATTTTGAAATCAGTTTAGTTAGAGACATCGACGTGTTGTGACTAACTGATTGAAAGCGGACTAATTGATTCGGTGTGTATGTGATTTAAGGAGTTTTTCTTTTGAGCAAACTTCTACTATACTAACAAATAACTATCAAATTGATTTGCCCATAGTATATGTACATATATATGTGTATATGAGAGAAGGAGAAAAAATAATTATCAAGTCGAAAACAAACAAATTTGTAGCTAGTGAAAATAATAAAATTATGAAAATTCATATTCTTCTTTGATCAATTTTGAATCTTGATACATAGTACTTCAAGTGTATAACACATGTTTTATGTGCATATTATACGCAAATAAATATATTCAAAGGATTGAAAAAAAAAAAATCCAAAATAAAGGATAATCGTGATAAAAATTAATAGAGTCGCAATTATGCTAACTACATAGTATTAGTGTTGTTTCTTCGTGTCAGCTAAGAAGGACAATATTGTGATTTAATTTTTTTCCCCCCATTTTCTTAATAGCAAGATTATAGTTGATGCAAACGATAATATAATTGCGAGATCGAACCAAAAGTCAAATTTTTTCATACTATTTAAAATCAAAAGCATGTGTATTTGTGTATTAGCAGCAGCAACAGCAATAGAATATAAAAAGCGTAAGTAATTTTTATCATTTGAAAGCACATATATTTTATCTATCTTGGTATTGTCCTGTTCAATGTGTGTGTGTGTGTGTGTGTATGTGTGTGTTTGTTTCGAATGGACAGAGCAGCGCTGCGTATAACAGTTTTTCTTCATACCACTATCCTGAATTTAGTATTCTATATTTTATTTTAATTTTTGTAATATTTTTCTTTTTTTTTGACGATTTTTGATAAGCACCATGATCCCGTGAATACTTTTTTGCTTGTTTCTCCCAACTGCTATTTCATCGGCATGTTTTTTTTTTGTTTTCTTCATTTTATTTGTACATCTTCTTCTTCTTCTTATTTTTCTGCTTCTTGTCGTTACTTTGTTGTATTTTCTTCACGTGTGCATACGAGTACTCGTATTATGAGCGCAAGAAAGCGAGACATATGAAAATATTGTATCTTATAAATTCACAATTTGCCTGGCGTGCGCTCGTGCATGTATGTATGTGTGTATGTATGTATGTATGATGAGAATATGCGTTATTGTGTTAGTTATACTATCGTATGTAATGTATATTGTGGCTTTGCACAAATATCGAGGTACCTGCTCTTATTACTGTGGTTCCTCTGCTGATGATATACAGCAGCAGCAGCAGCAGTGAGTATCAGAGTTCTAGTTGCCATATGCTGAGCCTTATATTTTATTTTTTTTTAATTGTATTATTTGTATTTGTATTTGTATTTGTTGGCACGCGCTCTTCGGCCTAGCTATATACATATATACATCAATACATATATATGTAGTATCCGTATACAATATTTAATATCTGCCTACCACCCAGCTTCATTTTAATATACACTTTTCAAATGAAAATGTACCTACACTTGTTATTGGGCCATATACATTAAGGTGTAGGCAACTACATATACTTGAGCAAGTCGATACGAAAGCTGATAACACCTTCCAGTTATCTCTTTTGTGTTTATTATTTATCATATGAATATGGGTGTGGGATATGAAGTATACGTAGTAACATATGGTGATACGCATGTCTTTAAATTTGATTTGGCTTTTTTGTTTTTTTTTGTCTTATACAATATATACCTATATGTAATATTGTACGTACTACATATAGATATATAATGTATTTAGATAAGTATTTTATATCCTATTAGGTTTCTAAATGAATTGAAAGTTGAAAATTGAAATTACCACATAAATGATTCAATGTCGCAGCTGTTTAATCTGCTTTAATAGAGCCTTCATATACAGTCCCTATATGTTTACAATAATAAAATAACCCTATGTACTTTTTGTTCCCACACCCCAAGAATACTTATTAGCACTGCCATAATGCAAATATTAACATACAAATTGAAAAATGCTCAATTAATTAAGACTGATTGCGTATTTAGTTGAATATATGATACATAGGTGTATAATGCGTAGAAGTATATACGCAATAATTTATATAATATACATATGCATGTATATGTGTTGGAATATTTAGTCTCACATATGTTAAGGATGAAAAATAATAATTTTAATTTTAATTGAAAATTAATATTTTTTCAATTAATTTAAATTAATTTAACATATGTGTAAAATACTTCTAAAGTGAAAAATAAACTTATTAAACGTAAAATTTGGTGTCAGCACCTTTTTCGGCTAGAGGAAAATTTTTGGAAGGTGCTTCGAATTCAATCTCGGACATTTTTTTTTGAACCACCTTAATGTCCATATCAGTGTAAAACTCTTACAGTTCGTGATTAAATATTATTTGAAAGGCCCAAAGATCATGCACGACTTTAAAAAATTTCAACATTTCTCTCATAAATCCAATAATACTTTCGTTTGAGGTGAAAATTATCCAAGATTCACACCACACTTGTGGATAGGCATTACAAGAGGCCTATGAAGTGCAATATACATATATTTTTCGAGAGTCGGTTCAATATCTTGATTGCTAACGATTTCAAAATCTTGTGGTGGATGCGGTAAATGAAAACACCTTCGAATATCTACAAGTACTAGCGAACCACTAGCAAAACTGGTCAGATATGAACCACCATGTTTTTTTTGTGCTCTTTTCAAGAGTTTATTTTAATAACAATATGAATTTGTACATTTTTGAAAGTATTGTCCATCGCTAGTCATTATTTTTTCCCATTTTTCTGGTAGTTTTCGGATGCAATCTGAAAAAAAACGATGCGTCTTTTGATGTAATCCACGAATCGATCCAATTTCTGACTTCTTCGAAAGAACGGAAGTGCTGCTTAGTCAGGACATGAGCTATTGATCGGAATAAGCAGTAATTAGATGGCGGAATATCTGGAGAATAAAGCGTGTGCGGTAGAACCTTCCATTTCAGCGTTTCCAAGCTTTTTTGACTTGCCCTCCAACATGAGGTCGTGCGTTCTCATGCTGGAAAATCACTGTTGTGGCTTTCAGCATATTGCGAACGTTTTTCTTGCATTGCTTTGCTCAAATGCATCAATGGCTGTAGGTGTCAATACCTGGTGATGGTTTCGTTCGGTGGGAGCAGCTTATAATACACCACACCCAGTTGATTGCACCAGATACACAGTATTACCTTCGAATCATGAATATTGGGTTTTGCAGTTGATGTTGATGGCTTACCGGGCTTAACTCTCATAATTTCTCACTTTCCATCGCCAGCCACAATATGATGCAAACAAATCTTCCTTTTTTACCTCTCTAGCAGGAGTTTGCATGTGAAAAATCGGCTTTCAATGGTTTCCTTGGTTTCAATTCATATGGCATCCAATGTCCTTGCTTTTGAATCATTCCCAAGATCTTCAGGCGTTTTGGAGTGGCTTGTTGACTGACTCCCAACGATTCTGCAAGCTCTTCTTGCGTTCGACGTGAGTTTTCACTCAGTAAATCCTCATCTTCTTCATCTGATAACGATTGCATTTTTTATTAGGCTTCTTTTTCGACATTATTCCCAAAATACGAGAATGCCGAAAAGATAACAACAAAATGTTTTTCAACGCCGAAAAGATAACAAAATGTTTTTTACATTTTCGTCAAACGTTTTCCGATATTCATTTGACTTTAATTCATATAGTCTGCAGGTAAAGATTGATGCGTAGAGGCTCGACCAAATAATTCAACGTTTTCTTCCAAACGATTGTTTTCAATTTTTTTGCTGATATATTTTTGAATGTAATCAAACAGAGACTATGACTTATAATTTAGCAAATGATGATTATGAAAATGATTTATTGTCACACAAAACTAAAAACAACAAAAAAATTATCGCATTTATTATACAATGAGTAAAATAAAAAATATAAAAAAGAAAATATACATAAATAATAAATGAATAAACTACCAAATGAACCTGCCTAACTGCTTATGCATTAGTATAATACATAAAGGGTGACCCAATTTGACCAAAGTGCAAAATAAAAAAATAAACTGTTTTTGAGTAAAAAATTCAAGATGATTAAAATTAATATGAAGTACAGATTTTGGAATTATTGATGAAATAAAATATCGGTGAAGTGACTACCTTTTGCAGCTTGTTTGATGCTTACGTTGCTTAATCGTATCATTAAAATTTCTCACTTTTATAAAAATATCATAGAATGACAGTTCCATATTTGACATTTCATCAAATAACAGCAAATATATTTGGTAACTTCAAATTTGGACACCCCTTATATAATACATATATGATTGATTAGAATATGTACATAAACATTCACCACCATATGTTAACTATAACGGCACGTAATCCATATCTCTTCAAATTAAGGGGAAAAAAAAATGAAACAACAAATTATTAAATTAAAACGAAAAAGTAGCACCAACAACCAACAGCACCAACAATATCAACATGTCAAATGAAATATTTACATACTATGACCAAAACATAAATCTCAATCATGTGGCAATAACAAGAGCATCAGCAGTAGCAGCAGCAATAATAACAAGTAAATAGAAAACAATGACGACGTCAACAATAAAATAAAATATTAGAGCATTTTTGTTTGTTATGTTTTTGATTGTATATATTTTTGCTAGGTAACTGCAAAATAATACATAGTTAAAGGGTACGTGCATATACAAATATGTTAAAATTGTACAAATACGCATACATGCAGAACGGGCAAATGCTATAATAAAATAAATATACAATATTAGTATGAAATGGAGATTTAGTAGGATACAATATATTATAGTAGAATTTGTGGAAATTTTTTTATGTACGCGTATATGTATATTATATTTGAAATTAAAGTTGTGAGCATTTCGTTATCTATTCGATTAAAAAATTCGCTTGATTTGTTTGTTGATCATAAATTCTCGTATACTCGTATATGATGAGTAAAATATTGAAAAATGTCTGCCTTCTAATCGATAATATATACCTCTCACTTGTAATTTCTATATGCAACATTGAATAAAAGTAGTGTATTCATGTTTGAAAAATAAATGTATATATACATTACAGTATCATTTTAACGAAGATACATGATTGATAAACATATGTGTATATACATGTATATAGTTTTAATTAAATATTATTTGAACGAGAACGAATTTAAGTATACACATAACATAGAGAGCAGCGATACTATCCCCATTATTTTATGAAGGTATGTACAATATACGTATAAGTAGGTACAGCATATTGCACTTGTAAACATAGTGCCCCCGCATACGTACGCATACACTTCAGCTGGTTGAAATTGTCACAACAAACTCTTGAATACAACAGATAGGTACTTATTGTTTATTTACTTGCTATCCATGATATCATAACGATACCAATCAGATCATACATACATATATAATGTAGTGTAGGTACGTGTGATTCTATATACATAAAATGTATACGTAGAAGCAAGTTAGTGAATGCGTTTTCTTTTTCAATGAGTACAACGTGTTTAACGTTCAATCAAAGGTTGAAGGCGATCGAATTTGCTATGGCATTCAATGGTAGCTTCTGCTATATTCTTTAAAATCATATTGATTTTGTATGCAAATTGCAATGATAACAATTATATTTGTATATAATATTCATTGGACTTGTTATTATGCAAAATTAATTAAAACAATAGTGAAAAATTGAATTTCGATAATACTGAAGCTATGTATTTGCGTGAATTTTATGTCGAAACTTTCCGTCCATTTATAAACATGTGTGGAAACATGCATTTGGAAGCATGCATTTGTATGGGAGGTAGTCGTGTCCTTAATCCGATTCCATGCAAGCTCGAAATTTTTCATTAATTAATAAATACATCTGTATATATCGAGCTTAAACTGCATAACTTTATATTTTCGTGCACAAAGAGTGAAAATTTGCATTCGAAAGTATATTTTTATATGAGAGGTAAATGTAGTTTTGGTCCAGTTCCTTTCATTCTCAAACCTGTCCATTAATTAGTAAATTTATTTGTATAAACCGAGTTTTAGCTTGATCACTTCACATTTTCTACTGGAAAGTGTGAAAACATACATTTGAAAAAATACTTTTGTATGGGACGAAGACCTGGTTTTCATACGATTTCGCATACTAAAGAACTCATTCGTGAATTGGTAAAAATAATAATTTCATAATTAGCTAGCACTGATGAATATTTGGCAAACCAGCAACAAAGGCGCTAACTTTAGCGAGTCTTAGATATCCTTCCTGGGCAGTTATGGTGCTATTTGTGAATTTTGAGGTTATTTTTGGTCATTTTCCTTGTAAGGGGTAGAGATTGTTCCGAGAAAATGTTGAGGAACCAAATGTAATCAGGATCAGTCTTTTTTTTTGCCTCTCTAGGGGTGATTCTTAGGGTTTTTTTTGTCGATTTTTAAAATATGTACCTAAAAATCGACAGATATGATTTTACACCAAATATTTAATGTTGTTTTTTAGAAAAGCCGTTGCATTTTATAATTTTTTGAGTATTTTTATTCGTATGTACTACTACAATATCCCACTGTGCTATTAAAATATAAAAAATACAAATATGAGCATTCGCATTACACTTGAAGTAATTCTTATCGTGATGTTTAATAAAATAATTGGTTGAATTGAATTCAAAATGATTTAGCACATTAATTAAATTAAATAACGAGTGAGAAGTAAAGTGATAAGAGAGGGAGAGAGAGAGAGAGAGATAACAAAAATAATAATAAATGCATAATCATACTTGTATGTATAACTGAAGTAGCATTTAAGTTTGAATCTGTCTGAGATTGCTGTTGTAAAATTCACACAATCATATACTATGTATGCATGGATTGTAGTACAATCGATTCAATTTCAGTAACTGCACTTTTAAGTTCATTTAAAATGATGCACAATGATCGTACAAAAAGAACAAAGCTAAAATCTAAATGCAGCACCATCAGTATCAAACTCAAACTCGCACTTGAATTACACAGAACATATATAAATTTACAAGTTTGTATGTGTGTGTGAATGTGGTACGTAAAGTGTGTAAATGCGATTGATATCACATTTAATTGGCAATTTGTAAAAATGTTGGATATGTTCGTTGTCTGACGCACAATATGTTGCTCATCAACGCGCATCACAATGGTGACAATAATGATGGCGGATGAGTTCCGTTCGAAATTATGACTTGTATTCATTCGTATGTATGTATATCAGACATACATCGTGGTTAAAGTTCTCCCATCGCACCATTAGCTAGCAATAGCAGTGACATCTACCAGTAATAACAATGGACATCAAAATGAATTGAAAGCCGACACACAATTTGTATCCATCTATACTTGTATGTATGTGTAAGTTTCAATTCACACATTTATTGTGTGCGACTCTGTGAATGCTTCCGTTGAAATTACACTATATATGTCATACATGCATTCGTATATACAGATATATCAGTATAATATATCGACTACGTATGTACCTATATTGTATGAGAATGTCATTTGATTACAATGGTACCCACACGGAAGTGTACATCTTTCTCTTAACACACTCATTTTTCATAATGCAATGCGATTTGTGGTGATTTTTTAATTCATTTTATATTGTTGTACATGGGGATGAGCGATATAGGCGAGTACGAGTACGTGAACATACAAGGAATGCCAAATTTTTAGCCTATTGTCGCTGCAGGGATTTTCAAAAATAATAATTTTCGGAAATTGTTGCCTTTTTAAAACAAAAATATTAAAATTTTGATAAAAAACCACAAGCAACTGTAATTTCGCCATTATTGCACTTGCTAATCTTTTCAACCGGTTTGAAAAAGCATTATGGGAACCAGCTATTCTGCAAGAATTGTTGTTGTTGTAGCAGCAAGAATACGGAAATGCTCCGCCCACATCCCGTACAAAGCACTTCAGTATTCAGCTGAGTTGAATGGTCGACCACGTGGTCGAGTGCTTCCGGGACGAAAACCCGTCCATTCTCGGGAAGCTTGCAAGAATTATCATATTGGTTAGTGTGGCCACTGTGCTGGTATTATTATTATGTAACTATAGAAGAATTTTTTAAGTACCAGTATTTTCTTAACTTCTAGACCCATGCGGGTCATTTTGGATCTTCTTTCGAAAAAGCCCTAACGCATATTTGGTTCATCCTTAAATTATAGAATGAAGCTATCACACGATGCAATAGATGATTAAAAATAATATATTGAAAATTTTAATTCGTTGTTTACATATTACCTATAAGTGACCCCTAGCGACTCATAGTGAAAATTTCCGGAGAATATTTTTATGGAAAATTTTAACCCTTGATCTCCTCCCAAATGTTGATTTTTATTAAAGTTTTCAGAATAAGACCAAAAATGACCCATACGGGTGATAGCTACAAGGTTAAAATGGTTCCAGAAAATAATCCTCGATAAATATTAATATAGGTCACCGAAGACAAGAACTATTCCAAATGTAATTTTACATATGATTTTTCAAATTCCATTATTCTACTTTCGATCGAAAAAGCCAAACTTTAAACCACTGTAAAAAAATAGTGACATCGTAGAGCTGAAAGAGCTTAGGGCTTTTGCTACTGAAGTCAAATACTATCGTTTGAGACTAGTTTGGTTCACCTCCAAGACAATGACCTTCAGCTTCCCAAGAATAGACGGGTCTGCGTCCCGGAAGCACTCGACGAAGGTCCATTCACCTTATCAGAATACGTATTTTTGCTACCACAACAACAACAATGACTCTCAAATTGTGTTATAGTGTAATTTGTTGTCGGTGCCATGCAGTATTAATAGTTTCACCAGGTTTTAATATCTCATAATAAAGTACACCTTTCTGATCTCATCAAAACACAGGTATTCTCTTATTTCCGAATCGAAATTCGCTTTTGTAGTGGAAGCTGATGGTTTACCTGGATCAATTCAAGATTTTTTACATTATGGATTCTCAAAATAAATCGATTTACATCACCATTAACAATACGATGCATAAAAGATTCCATTCGTTGATTCCATTGAAACTAAATATCGCTGTTGTTTTTTTTTCGGTTTTCTTGCTGCCTTTCAGCCAATTCATGTGGCACCCAAGTCCTTAAAAAGAAACTCTATTTCACCCTTTAATTTGTTTCAAAATAGATCTGTGTTAACATCTACGGAATGTACTATTTCGTTTCATAATTATCATAGCTTATTACGGGCACAGTAATTTGACATATCGATGAACTATGAACTACGATTTATGGGAATTAATCATCTCAAAAGATTTTATTGTGTCAAAGGTTAATTTAGCAGCTGATACATAATATAACACCTCATATTCTAATGAAACAATATTAGTTTAATGAGTGTACGTACCTTTGAATTAATTATAATATTAATAAAATTCTATAAACAGATGGGCGTAAATGAGGCGATACTGTTTGAAAGTAATATTCTGTTCAGTGATCTATAAAGACAATATTAATGACAGAAGCTTATATATGTAATATGTTAATATGTTGTGGAATTTTAATGAGCACAATCATAGGACGGTTTAGTCGAAGGAGTATCGGATTGAAAATTTATATTTCCAAATGTTTATCAACTGACTAGGATTTACCATTGAATTTAACAAAGTGATAATTAGATATACAATTACAATATGAAGAACGAAGAATTGGATTTTTGGTAGTATTGCAAACATTTTCGGATTAATGTCGATTAAAAATGTATAAATTTAGATTTTCGACATTATTGTACAAATTTTAAGCAATAATGTCGAAATTAATAATGTGCAATAATGTCGAAATCGTTTTTTATACAAAAAATATATCGAAAATTTTCCTTGTAGTTTTCTCTAAACTAACGAAGCTATTATTATCACTTTTCATTTTCATATTCCATACAAGTGGAATTGTGTGTCAATATGTCTCTTTGATATTTATATACATAGTGTTATAATTTTCTACATATATTCGAGTACGATTATATATGTGTTTATTTTATGCCAATTCATCTAGTATATTGATTCATCCGATAAATATGTATGTTACGATGATAATCATTGCATGACGAAGTATAGTTATAAGGCGGTAGTGTGTATATACAAAACTGACTGTTTAAAAGGTTTACTTATTACAAGAAAATCAAAGAGAAAAATAAATGTAATAATAATGTAATGTAAGTAAATAAGTCCCACTATTATTATTTTAGTGCTCAAGGATTAGTAAATTTACATAAATAAAAGCCATAGTCATCTTTTAAACCAGGTATTTATCATAAAACGTAATTTAGTCCATCAAATCTGCGTAGGAAAATATAAAATATAGAGTATTATGTTAGAAATGGTAAACCAAAGAATAGAAAAGAGAGGGAGGTAGAAAAGAGAAGAAAGGAAAGCAAACCTCTTGTCTGGTTAGCGATTAAATCATTAAGTTTGGAGGATGAAGGGATAATAATGTGGCAAAGTTTCTAAAGTAGGATTTGACCAGAAAGGCATACTATACTCAGGCATACATAGTCTACTTTTAAACCAGGTATTTATCATAAATCGTAATTTAGTCCATCAGATCTGCGTAGGAGCTAGAAAAGAGAAGAAAGGAATGCAAAACCTCTTGTCTGGTTAGCGATTAAATCATTAAGTTTGCAGGATGAAGGGATTTATAATGTACTGTAATGTGTTGGACGTTGATAATAATGTGGCAAAGTTTCTAAAGTAGGATTTGACCAGAAAGGCATACCATACTTTTGTTGATTAATGTGTTTGTCTTCTGGGTATGAGTTATAGGTCGCGACTTTGATTCTCGTCCAAGAAAAAGGGCCTGTCTGGGATGGCCTGGCTTCAACCATGTCGGGCGGGAAAGTAAGTTTCCCAAGAATGGAAACAATCCTGAAACAATCGACCACATGGTCGACCAAGGTCCATTCAACTTAACGGAATACGGAAGTACTTTGTACGGGAACAAAACAAAGAATTATCGTATACTTGCTGCTACAACAACAACAACTATTACTCTGGTCTGTCGGACAGCATACTTTTTTCTTATTGCGGGATTGGCCGTTCAAACTCGGCAGAAAGTATTAATTACATGATAATTGAGACGGTATTTATGCACTTTTAATCAGATTTCAGGATACTTTAGGAACAAAAAAAAAAAGAACCATTTTCCCTATGACAGAGGCAGACAGAGTATTTGAGATAATAACCTACTATTGAGGGCAAACAGGATGTACTAGCATCTAAAGTACTGAAGGTTTTATTACTCCTAATTGGAGCATAGGACCTCCACAAGACTTCTCCATTGCCCACGATTCTGGGCTGTTGTTCCAGCGCCATCCCATGTGATGTTGACATCAGCTAGATTCCGCAGGCTTGACCTTCTCCAAGTGTTTTTTGGCCGTCCGCGGCTTCTGCTCCCTTGCGGGTTCCATTCGAGCGACATTCTCGTAATTATTTCTGGCTGCTTCTGGCGTGTGGCCAATCCAGCGCCACATCCTACGCTTAATCTAGATTATGGCTATGATATTTAGATGCTAGACGATATAATTTCTTCTTTTGACTGGGCACTAATACCATGTACACCTCCAATAATAGTTAAACCTCGTCTAAATCAAGAGATAAGGATTCTGTTAACTTCAACGGCTGTGACGACAACGGGGAAACGTGACAAAACAGATAACGATACGTCATCCATTCGAGATCACGCAGGGGTCTGTGCAAAATACAGTGACGAGGAGAAATTTGGCATGAGCTGCATCTGATTCGTCTGAATGTTCCACAAAACTCCCTCATGACAGATAGGAAGTTGAAGAATGCCAAAGAAACATTCGGCGAAACTTATTCATCCACTTATTCATCTCTAAAGGCACATTTGCAGCAGTGGCTACTAGAGCTGCGACTAGAGCTGTTGAAAAGATAGTCAGTACAGTACAGTAATTTTGAAAGTTTCATTTGGAAGGCTATTGGCACGGCAAAGGACTCACTGAAATTCAAGGCGGTCAAATTAAATATCCATAATTTGTTGAAACCTTAATTAGAACATGAATATTGGCAAAAATCAAACAAATTATACAGTTTTTTTTTGAAATTTTGCCAGTCAATTAATGAAATTGATTTCCTTTCCATTTGATTTCCTATTGTATTTTATATGATATGAGGACGATAGCAGAAGCGAACTAACTAATATCTAGTATGTGAACTATGTAAAACATGCAAAAATAAAATAATAACAACAAAGAAGAAAATGTTAAAATAGAGAATAAGCAGAAAATACAAAAAAAAAAAGAATCCAAAATAAACAACGAAAAACATTTTCAAAGTAAAATAAAGTAATTTTCTGGTTGCCAAATCATGACAGAAAATACTTTATTAATGTCAAAAAGAAAATCCGTAAAATAACCACCAACCATATGTAGTATTTTGTATTTGTACCCTCTCCGTGTGATCTTCACCATTCTATAATATCAGTATTCGACATGAATGTGTGTTTCAACCATTCTTCTATTTACTCTGTCGTGCTCTGCCACTTCAAATTCCACTTCACATCAACGCAAATATAAATATGTATAGTATGTGAATAAATATGTATTCATATGTATGTATACTCGACTACCGTAATGGGATTGTTCTTGTATTTTGGCTACACATCATAAATTCTGACATATCCTACTGCACGTCAACGCACATGCGAGTACGCATTCATATATATGTATATACTCGTAGTATATTGTACACATGTATATAGGTATGTAGGTACTATATGTACACACAAATTGGTGGCACAAGCATTTAAAATGTCGTTGTGCTGTGTTGCGGAATTTCGCAAAGGAAAAGAGAAAGTCTTCTTAAACAGAAATACGCACATGAGCATGGGTGTGGGAAATGTTGTGAATTTTATTCTTTGTTCGTTTGTTCTATGCATTATGGTGTTGTTTAAATTACAACGCATTAAATCATATTAAAATTAAAAATCTTGCACAATGATTTGATTAATTTTTTTGCTTTTCTATCGTACTCTACTGCTAGAGTGACTCAAGTCTGCTATTATTAAATTAAAAATGTTGAAATTTGTTCAGATAAGTTTATCGTATATGGAAATATTGAAGCCATGTTGGAGTATGCTGCTTATTTAATATATCGTATATATATTACTGATTTCTGATCGAATCTCACAATCTTACTGATGGAATAAATGTATGTTATGTTTTTAGCTTGGTTAAAATTTATGTAAATATTTTGCAAATATTTATAACCTATGACTGAGTTAAAAAATTGCGTAATATTTTCGCAAATTTCTCGTGCCATGTTTTCCTTCTTCTTCTTCTTATGTAGCCGTAACAACCCATGATCGATTTAGGCCGTACATATAATGCGGCCTTTTCTGTTCTTCGCTCGGTTACCCAACACTTGGTCCTTCCGACGGAGGTTTAGTCTTCCTCTCCTTCTGCGTCTTCCAGCGGGTGCCGAATTAAATACCCTTAATACCCCTATACTCGCCATGAACGTAATCAGGTTCGAAGATCCTGCGTAGCACTTTTCTCTCCAAAACTCCAAGCATCCTTTCATCCGTGGTGGAAATTGTCCAGGCTTCTGCGCCATATGTTAGGACAGGAATAATGAGGGGCTGGTAGTGTGTGATTTTCGATCTTCGAGAGAGAGCTCGACTACTCAATTGCTTACTCAGCCCAAAGTAACACCTGTTAGCAAGAGTTATCCTACGCATGATCTCCAGGTTTACGTCGTTACAGTTGTTGATGCTGGTTCCAAGATAGATGAAGTCCTTCACCACCTCGGAAGTGTTTTTATTATATTTCTAAATAATTAAATGAAAATTTTGAAAAATTAGGATGCAAGCAAAACAAACAAAAAATACAATTAAAATGTTAAGGTTTAGATATCTTACATTATGACAGATATGTATACAGATATACGCTCGAAAAAAATACATTTGTTTGAGTTGTTAACAATCATATTGTTAAATTTCAGCTTGATATGTGTATAATTTTCGTAAGAAAAGCGAGAAAGCATACATACGAAATCATACTATTGTATGGGAGGTAAATGTGATTTTTATCCGAATTATCAATTTTTGTCGAACTCGTCTATTTCTTATCTATTTCATTTTGATATGTTGATATATTGGTGAGAAAGGCATGAAAATACATATACACAAATATAGTTTTGTATGGGAGCTAGGTATGGTTCTTATCCGATTCTACCCATTCTTAAATAAATTTCACCTTGATATCTTCACATTTTTTGCGAAAAAATGTGAAAATATACATACGGAAGCTTACTTTTGTATGGGAGGTAGGCGTGGTTTTCATCTGATTATTTACATTTTCAAGCCAGTTGGTTAATATAGTCAAACGAATCAAATTTGAGCTTCATATTTTTACATTTTTGTGAGAAAAATGTGAAAATATACAGACGGCAATATAATTTTGTATGGGAGGTAGACGTGATTTTCATCCGATTCCATCAATTCTTAAACTGATATATTTGTTAACAATTTGAGCTAGATATATTTCATACATTTTCCCAAAAAAAAAAAAATCGTGAAAATATACTTACGGAAACATACTTTTGTTTGGGAGGTAGGCGTGATTTCCATCCGATTCCGTCCATTTTCAACCTGGTTTATTTGTTAATAAATAGTCTTATATTCCAAGCTGTTATGTTATGTTATGTTATGTTTAGCTTAATATGTTGACATTTACGTGAGAAAAACGTGAACACATGCAAAGGGAAAACTTCAATAAATTGAGTTTTTTTTTGGTAAAACTAGGCTCAAATAGCGAATTTTAGTGAAAAAGCTTTATATATATTTATGTGCATAGAGTATGATCAATTTTTAAGCTCTAATAGTTGCTCTTGTAGGTATATTTTTAATTATATATATCTCATTCACGAACTCATCCTCATCATTTTTATGAAGACATAACTTATTTAATCGAATTTTGAGTAAGAGAAAGTTATTCAATATAAAGAAGGTAGCGAAATTCTGGGTACCTTACCTATCTGTTTGTATCTGCGCCTTAGAATCCGTCAGCGTCTCAAGTGCTCAACCCGAAATGCAAAGAAACGCTGATTGTTTATACGCCCTCATGGCGCCTTAAGGCCTGACCTTTGCTGTATGACTATCAATATAAATCTCTTTTTATAAAGAATAAAAATAAAGATAATTAATTAATTATAAATAATTGAACGAGATTCCGCATATTTAATCTATTCGCATCTATATGCGTCCTGGAGTCTTTCACCACCTCAAGTGTTCAGCCGAAAATCCATAAAAATTCTAATCATTTATGCACTCTCATTACTTGACGCCCTTTTACCTGGAAACACTTTGAACACATTTTAATCTGGCCCTGTCGTATATGATATATCAATTTAAATATGATTTATAGATGAGACAAAAATGGAAAGTAATTTTGATTGGCAAAGCCAACATAGGTGTAAGTGTGTCTGAAGGTAAAAAATTAAACTTTAGCCTATGTTCATTTCTATATAGAAATTTGGGGTCTTTTGCAGAAATTTTTAAACACGAAAATCATATACATAAGTAGTTTTAATCGAACAATTTCCAAAAGTTACATAGGGAGTGTCTGATTAATACAATATCATATCGAAATCTACCCAAAAATATGATATTTTTGGTTCCATAAGAAGCTTTTGTCATTATTATTGTTATTCTCGATTTTCACTGTCGTTTCCCTTGTGGATTACATTTTATTATTGCTTACTTTTCGTATTGTCGTCGATTGTGGTTGATTTTTGGTTCCTCTGCATTACATATGGGTTATTGTGAATATTTGTATTAAGTTTCGTCGTTTTGTGTCATCATCATCATCAACACAGAACAATGATAAGAAGGTTAAATGAATGCAATAAAAATATATTTTTTTGTGAAACAAAATATATACATTTTTATTGTTGCCGATAACGATGTTGTTGCCATTGTACGAATAGTGGTTGTCGTCAATATTACTGTCACCGTTGTTGCTATTCCATTCCATTATACTTGTCGTTATTGTTATTTTAGTCTGTCGATTTCATATTGGCTCGGCTCTGTATAAGTAAAGGGTGTTATTTTTTATTTACAGAATTATAGAAATTTCTGATATCGATAACATCCTTGGTAATTATTTCTTTCAAAAAGAGGCTAGCACGTGTGCTACATCATTTTGGAAGAGCTTTGATTGGACATATTTGAGAAAAGAGATAATAAATTGGCTTCAATTTTAATTCACTTGTATTAGTATATTTTATTTCTAATTTACAGTTACTATTTCACAAAAAAAAAACACCCTTTACATATTATAACTTGAAAGTCTGGTACCATTTAGAGTTAATTGTATTGGTGTATGTGTACAATTTGAGCTGCATTTTATCCGCTGCGCTGATAGTAATTATATAAAGGGTTATCCATTTTGCGGTTTCAAAAATAAATGTAAATAAAACACATATAAAATATTTTTTATCATGATATTTCTTTTTTATTATAAAGTTTGAACGTTGACATTATGTGTGAAATACTACATCATTTAAATGACCACCACGCGAATTGTTGCAAGCATCGATTCTTTTGAGGTAATTTTCGACCACTTTTTGACACATATTAGGCGGTATCTCATCTATAACGTAACGAATGTTGGTTTTTATGTGCTCAAGAGTTAAAGGTTTATCTGTATAAACACGGTCTTTCGCGTAGCCCCACAAAAAAAAGTCAAGTGGTGTCAAATCGCATGATCTTGGTGGCCATTTGATATCGCCACGACGAGAAATTACGCGGCCAGAAAATTTCTCTTGCAATAAAGCCATATTCGCTCGAGTTGTGTGGCATGTGGCACCGTCTTGTTGAAACCACATATTCTATAAGTCGTATTCTTCAATAGCAGGCAAAAAAAAGTCGGTTATCATATGACCATAACGCTCCGAATTGACGGTGACAGTCGTTCCATCGTCGTTTTCGAAGAAGTAATGTCCAATCACACCTCCGGACCAAAGAGCGCACCAAGCAGTGACTTTTTGTGGATGTAGTGGCCTCTCTTCAATTACTTGAGGATTCTCAGAACTCCAAATACGACAATTTTGTTTGTTAACATACCCACCGAGTGAGAAATGTGCTTCGTCGCTGAAGAAAATTTTGTTCGAATAATCGCCGTCCACCGCCTGTTGTTCAATCACCCATTCGACGTATCTGCGACGTTGTGAATGGTCAGCTGGCTACAGTTGTTGTGTGAGCTGGATTTTATATGGATGTAGGTGTAGATCCAAATGCAAAATACGCCATAATGTGCCGACAGTCCTAATTCCTGAGAACGACGAGGAATCGACACATTCGGGTCTTCGGCAACACTTTCACTTACAGCAGCGATATTTTCGGTGGTACGAGCGAAACGATGATGCACAGGCCTTACAATATCTGTAACACAATTTTGCCAATTGCTTGCGTAGTTGGACGATTATATAAACCATAATCTCCTCTTAAAGCACGATATGTGGCTGTGGCAAAATCACCATTTTTGTAGTAGGTTTTTACAATTTTAATGTGTTGTGCGATAGTTAAGCGATACATTTTCGCAAATGTCAGACTTTGAACTGAAAAAGAAAGAAATTGTTTTAACAACTCAGTTTGACAAATGGATAACCCTTTATGAGGGCATAATAACTAGACTAATTAAATTTTATGATCGTCTTTATATGTTTTGCCATGGCTGTAATGTCGCAGATTGGAACAGATTATAGTCTTGAAATAGAATGTTTATCGATGAAGATAGCATTGGATAGCATTGATGACTTCATTTTTGATGTGTGATAATAAGATGACAAGATGTATAATAGAAATTTTTATTGATTTTTTTAAAATATCTACATATTATAATTTTTTTTAACAAGTCCATCGGCCAAGGAAGGTTCTATCCCCCTGTTCCCCCACCCTATGGCTACATCACTGCTTCTGAGCATCGTTGAAAAGAACGAATATTTCTCTTTCTGGAAAAAAAAATTCTGTTGTCTATCTTAGAACCCACATTAATTCGTGTAACGACTTCACCTTGGATCATTCGTGCAGCATTTTAGATTTCACCAAAATCGATCGAAATCGATTTTAATTGCCAGATAAGTAAGGAGCTATTTATGCATATAAACTATTACAGGAAAAAAGACATATGCACATTTATATTGTACAGCATTAGTGACTTGAGTGAAATTGACTAGTATTTTTGAGCGAATTCTTGTGACGAGTAGGCTTCCACTTTCGTATTCTTCAACAATTTGACTGCCATACAAATAATTTTATTAAAGATGCAGTATGTAAATCATATATGTTATTTTAATGCAGCTGACCTCGGTGAATATTTCATTTCTACAATAATATTTCACTTGCCGCATAATACACGTATACCATCACATACACACGTGTACACTTGCAGAGACATGGAATAGCAAATATACAATCCCAAATGGAAAATAATTTAGGGCGCTGGAGTAATGTGTTGTTATTGTGGTTCTTGGAGTACATTGAAAGTTTAGTGAATCGTTTATATGGCAATATGTATGAGATGATATGGTAAAAGCGATGTTTTGAAATGTATTAATATTTGAATATGAAATATTTAATATTTCCAAATGGCAAAAATGATGCCAATTGATTTCCTTTTGGGTGGTGTAAAAAAATTGTTTAGCATCAAATTCGCATGCAATACTAAATACATACATTTACCATATATTAATGTAAGGTATACACTAAGAACGCAATCGTATTGAAGGAAAATCATAATAAAAAAAGTAAATAAAACGAGAGAAAAGAAAAAAAAAAAATAGGAAAAATAAAACGCAAAAAAAGAATCAAATTGCAAAAATAATATAAAATAAAATAAAGAAATCTCGAGTGTTTTGTGCTTTGAGCGCTTTTCCTTCATACATAAACGAGTGTATGTATGTATTTCGTTTATTTCGCTCGTTTGCTTATATTGTGAATCCG
Source organism: Megamerina dolium (assembly GCA_963854835.1). Classification (NCBI taxonomy): domain Eukaryota; kingdom Metazoa; phylum Arthropoda; class Insecta; order Diptera; family Megamerinidae; genus Megamerina; species Megamerina dolium. Next base: position 23,536,005 of record OY978526.1, on the reverse strand, counting down.
CATTTTGTACTCTCATCGGATTTGCATTTGTACACAATACGTACAACAGCAACTTGACAAAACGACGATAGTCGTCTTAGCTACATAGAAGGAGAAGAGGAGGATGGGCGATTCGTTTCATCGCTTAAAGGATTTCTTTATTATTTTTTTATATCGTTTTATTATTATTATTGTATTGTTGTTGCTGTTGCTGTTATACTTCTTCTTCTTCTGCTTCTTCTTCGACGACGACTACGACGACGATTGTAGTTTGAACATGTATTTTATTTTATTTTTTTATGATGTCATTGTTGTCGTTGTTGTTGTGCAAATTCATATGTCATTGTTGATATGTACTGCATTAATATCGAATGAATTAATGTCGAAAAATGTTTGCTGAAATCGATGACGATTACTAAATCGATAAATAAAAATTTCAATTTCAATCGAATAAAAAAATAATAATAATAATAATTAAGGTGGTAAGGAAATGGTGCATTTGAAATCATGCTTTGGTATGGGAGAAGTGTGAAAACTTGCATTCAATAACATACATTTTTATTGGAAGTGGGCGTGGTTTTTTTTTGCCATTTTGCCCTTTTTGAAATAGACTGATTTTCTGGGAAGAATATATATTTTCTCGGGAATAGTGTAAAAATTAACATTTCACAACATATTTTTGTATGGCAAGTAGACGCAATTTTTATCGAATTTTGTCCATTTTTTAATATATTAATTTTGTGGTTAAAGTATCTTCACATATAAAGTTTGGTTCAAGACTTTTATATTTCCCGGCGAAAAATGCACACATTTCACATTCGATAAAATATTTTTGTATGTGAAGTAGGCGTGGTTTTCATTAGACTTCATTCATGAACTCATCTATTTCTTGATAAAAATAATCTTAGTTATAATTTTTCAGCTTGATCGCTCTATAGTTATGGGAGTTATCGTGACAGGCATATCGATCAAATCTTGACGATGAACAATATTATTGTATATATAAAATTTTTCTAAAGAAAAAACAAAAAAAGGTATTCTTTGAAAAAATCCTACATTTCATATTTTTTTCTTCAATATATTTCGACATTATTGCAAAATTTTCGTAATTATATCGAAAATATAATTCCTTGAAATTTATCGATATATCATTTTTTTTGTCATATTGTCTATCAGTCTCGACATTTTTTATTGCAAAAAAAAAAATGTTCGACATTAATTTATTCGACTTTAGTTCTTTTAGCTGCTCACTTGTATATATGGAACTACATATATGGAATGAAAGAAGGAACGAACGAATATCGCCTATATGTACAAATCTCTTAATGTTGGCTGGCTACGTGCTTCTTTTATTTATATACTTGTACTTCCATATGCATGTGTTGTATTGTAGTATGATGTTTGGAAATGTTCAAAATATATATATCCAAAATATCTTTATTCCTTCTGGTGTTGGTACACGGCAAGCATAGGACATAGTGTATATACGATGAGTATATGTAAACATGTAGTGTACAAGTATAAGCTGTCATGTAGTTAAGTATTGTATTGTATGGTTGCCTACTTTGAACTGGAAATAGGCCAGTTTGATTGCATAACGATGTGTGGCATTGTTGTTGTTATTTTGGTGGTATTATTATTATTATTATTATTAATATTATTATTATTATTATTATTACTATAATTTTTTGTTTTTGTTTGCTTTCGAACAACTCGAAAATTTTACTACATGCTCACTCAACTAAATACTGTGGTACTGTAAGTATTGAGCTATGTTGATCGAATATATAATACATATAAATATACTATAGATAGGTATACTCTATTCCTATAGAATTGTACCATTTTCTTTGTCGTCATGCTGTTGCTGTTATTCTAGCCATATACAAAATATATCCGGTGGCAATATTTCTATGTAGCATCAAGTAGTATTTTGTTGTTCAATTTCTATTTTATTGCTGCTGTCACATTTGTAGAACGACGCAATAAGATATTTGTATGCAATTGTTGTAATTGTTGTTATTGGCAAGGATTTTTCAAAAAATACAGCAATTTTGTTTTTTTCGTTTCATTTCATTTTGTATTTTACAAGTGTTTGTTGTTAAATTCAATTGGTTTTTTATGACAAATTATTCTATTAAATTTATGTATATTAAAAAAGAATAAAAAAAAAAAGAAACATGCACTATTTATTACATTTTTTTGTGCGCTAAAATATTTCTTTTGATTACAAAAAAAGTTTAGAATATGATGGAGAACCACAGAGATAAAGCACACTTTGATGGAGGCCACAACGAAAGGAAAGTGTGAAATTTTTATAAGGAGCTGCATTGAATTTCATATTATTGTTTCACCTAATTTAATGCGGATGCTTTTCGTCACATGAGCCATTCATTGCACAAATCGATTAACTCGGGTTACAAAGACACTACAATGATGCACTTAATATTGTTGCTATTTTCCCCTTAAAAATGACTTTAAAGTGGGCATACTACGCCCACTATTTCATATACCTAACATACAAAGTAGTTATTTTTGCTCAAGCAATTATGTTACAATATTCTCTTTAAACTGAATATATGGCAGCGATATTTGGTACACTAATCTTAATTTTAATGGGCATGTAACTGACAAGAAATATAAGCACCTCGCCCACTATTTTATATAGCTCCCATAGAAAGACACTACTGTGATTAGCTTAACAATGTCGATATATTCCTCTTAAGAATGACTATGAAATGATGAAATTTGGTGCACAAATTAACATATTAGTAAGTAAAATTTTTACTAAAAATTGACTGCACCATGCCCACTTTTTCAAATGCATACCATATAAAGTTGCTACTTTGATTCACACTATTATGTTACAATATTCACTTTAAAAATGAATTTGTGGCAGCCATATTTAGTACACTCATCTATAATTTTATGTTTAAGTAATCAGCAAAAAATAAGAGAACCACGCCTACTATTTTATATGGCTCCCATACAAAGTCATCACTGTGATGAGTTTAATAATGTCGCTATGATTCCATTAAAAATTATTATTAAACAGTCATATTTAGTGTGTAGATCAAGATTATAGTATTACAGAGTTTATTGGAAAATGGGCGGATCATGCCCACTTTTTCATATACCTTCCATATATAATCGCTACTTTGGATCACTCAATTTTATTGCCATATTCTCCTGAAAAATGAATATATGGCAGTCATATTTGGTACACTAGTCTATGTTTTAGTACGTAAGTAACCAGCGAGAAATGGGCGTGTAACGCCCACTATTTTATATAGCTCCCAAACAAAGTCACTACTGCGATAGGCTCAAGAAAGTTGATATACTACCATTAAAAATGCCTATGAGACCAGCTCTGTAAGAGTTTGAAGTAAAATGTAGAATAAATAAAAGAAATTAATTATTTAGAACATTCAACTAAATACTAGCAAACAATACAATAAATAAATACTAAATAATGTACATCATTTGGCATTGATTCATGTGAAAATTGTATTGTAAATATTTTGCTGTTGTTTTATTTAAAGCATGCAGTTCGAATAGTTTGAAAATATGAAATTTCTTTAACAATATACAATATGCATTGACGTCAGAGATCATATAAACACAAATACAAACATATATGTGCACACAAATATCATTGGTACTTGCCAACAAACGAATATTCATATATAATAACTAATAACAACAAGTCATAATAATAATATTGCATCTTTACTATTTGTTTGTTTGTATTTTTTGTTTATTTTATTTTGTTTCCACTACGAAAGAGTTCCGCAACAACAACAGCAGCAGCAGCAGCAGCAGCAGTTCCACTCGGAAACTCATGAAAAATGAGTTCTTGTACCCTGCAACTGCCACTGCAGCTAACAGTATAGCAGCAATCGAAATGAACTCAAGTTTGACTCAGTTAATTTGCTAGCAATGGCTATAGAACGTGTTGCACGTGTTGTAGGGTGTGTACTGAATGTGTTTGCAAAGTGTGTAAGAGTATGTGTGGTATGTGGCAATAGTAAAATGAAATACGAGTGCACACATATTGCAAAATTGTAAACTTTCAACTGAATAAGTAGAATTTTGAACTGGAAAATTATCCAATTCCCTTCACAAGAATCCTCTTCAATGAATCCGCCTTGTATGTATAAGCGTGTGCATCTGTCACAATGTGTATGTGAAATAGAATGAATGTACTTTTGTGCTAAGTACGATTTTATGGCTTTCGAGTACATGAGCTACATACATATGTGCACTCCACATTGTTGCCATATTAATGTGCTTAATATTTAATGATAGTCAGGGAGTTAATGTCAGGTTTATCCTCAAAGATCTTTCGTTGTTCTATGACTATGGCGTAGAGCTCACTACTTATTTATTGGAGATTAGCAGTGGTGGTTTTATTTCGCACATTGTTGCTCATACGCAGTGTGGTACTGGTAAGACATTTGTTTTGATACAATTTAAAGCAGTAGTCTCATAATTTAAATGTGCGCATAAATATAAAAAAAATTTAGAAAATAATCTACTACCACATAACCTTAGTATGTGTACACATTTATAGCTATATTCAATAGATATGTATACATAAAAATGCCATACAACATGATGTGTTTACATTATTGTGTTTATGTGAGTGTGTGTACATACAATATATGTGACGTCATAGTTATATATTTATAGCATTAAATGCTAAAAATAGAACTTCTATATTTTGCTCACATCTGTTGTGCTGCTTTATATAGAATCTTATATGTCGTGTATACTTCATAAATCAATTAAATGTTGCGTATACGTCATGATGCTCTGAGAATATGATGTATGAATATGTATCTATACATATAGAGTTATTTATACATATGTCTAAACAAATGATAATATGTTTGCGCACTAAAAAAGTCTAGCTAAATCTAAGGGTTCACATATTTTTCATTTTGTGAACACAGAGAAGGCAACATATTAATCTGGGCATTCTGGTATAACACTCAATCATAATTGGAATAAATCGATGAAATTATTATAGGTATTATGCACTTTAATATTTTTAAATATTAGGTCAAAGCAGGACACATTCGGTTAGGTCAATTCAATATAATTGATTTTTTATTATTTACTTGCTTTATTACTTAATGCTTGGAGTATGTTTGGAGAAAATGTAGGGGTGGGAAAAAATAATGGATGTCGTATAATTCACCACGCTAGGAGCAATTACTGATCAGCTTTTTTAGGGGTTTTTCGGTCCCTTTGTATGGGAGACTCCTTCTATGATGGGAATTGGGTGTCAGTAAAAAGTTGATGGGGACACTTATACATTACACCACTCTAGGTGCGATTCCTGGTTAACTATTACAGATTTGCAGGTATTTTTTTGATAATTTTGTATGGGAGTCCACTTAAAGGGTGGAGATAGGGGATAGGTATGTCCTGTGGAAATATTAAGGAGGAAAAATTGATGGGATTGGTCATACATTTCATTGTTCTGAAGGCTATTCCTCTTCAGTTATGAGGCTATTTGTTAATTTTGAAATGTTTTGTTATTCATTTTATATGTTCTTACCACAAAAACAAGAAATTTGGCTCATTTTGTGGTATTCATCAAAATATTTCAGCTCAATAGAAAGTCATTCGTGGTCTAAGCCTCTAAAAATCGTTTAATTCGATAACCGATAGAATTGGTTACTTTTCGATGAACCTTCTTAATATACAACCTAGAATGATGTACATATATTTAAACAATTTATGCATCAATATCGATATTCTTACATTTCGACATTATTGCAGAAATTCTTTAAATAATGTCGAAAATATAATTCCAGTCATTTGTTGTTCGCGACTAGGTGAAAGTAATGAAAGTGTCAGTAAAAAGAAAGAAATCTCATTAAAACAATAATAACGCATGACTTGTTAACGAATTAATTTTATAGAGAAATTTGCAATTAAAATATTGCTATATATGTATAAAATTTGAACACATTTTGTTAACATATGGCAATATCCAATATTACTATTTTATATACTACCATATTATATATATTGTGGTTATATTTGATCCACTTGTTTGTCGTTTTGCCATTTACAGTGTGATGTAATAAGTAGAAAGCCCATAATAATGATGCTGCTATATGTACTTACTGGTACAATATAAATACTGAACCACTTATAGCAAGAGATTTTGAGTGTGGTAGACCAAAAGTAATAAAATATGTTTATTAAATGAATATCCTTGCGCAAAGTATTATATATACAGATGACGGACACAAAATATAAATGACGCAACAGAAATTGTAATAATAACGTGAGTAGGTGCACATATATTTTTGTAGGTATGAATATTATGTTCAAACAAAATATTAGATTGATGAAAATATCTGCACTTATTACATAAGTACAATATAATGTCCAAAAATTATATTGATCCATGTTCTTACTTATGAGTATACATATTAGAAAATGAAGGTTAAAATGATTTAATTAAATTGTATTTTATTTTTCTAATATTTGATGATTTCATTGCTTTTACTACTAAGAATCATTGAATTGCTGTGGAAGCAATTTAATTTCGAATTTTATAAAGTTTTAAATTAATAAATAAATTTGATTTATGTTATTTAAGCAAATGAGTTTAATGATAAATTTTCATTATCTCAAAGATTTTATTGCCAATAAACCACACCTAAAAGAATTAATGTCTTGAAATTTATGCAATTATGTCGACAATATGTTGTCGGTATTATTGTAAAAACTTTTATTGTAATTTTGACAAAAATTTAATGTCCCTTTTCGAAATTATTGCGACAAAAATATGGAAATAATATCGACAAAAATATATGGAATTAAATTTTAGACGATATTGAAAAGAGTTTATGTAATTTTACTGACGTAGATTTAGATTTTATTATTAATATACGAATGATACATGAATTATTGTTATGTAATTTATGCAATATTGCCACTTTTTCGATAATATTGCAAAAAAATTTAAAAATTGCGTAGAATTAGATGTTGGACGTTATTGCAAAAGTTTTGGAAGCATCCCAATATTATATAGAACGAGGGGCATATGTATAAATACTGCACCTATGTCGATTTCTTTTCGATATTATTGCAAGGACTTTTGCCAGACCTAAAGCCACGTTTCGACATTATTGCAACAAAAATTGAAATAATGTCGAGCAAAAATATATGAAACTAAAGTAAAAGAGGGTTATTGCAATAGTTCCTGCAATAACTAAAGCAGAAAAATTGGTTGTCACTTTATCGACATTATTGCATAAATTTTAGCATTAAAGCCGAAAAATATGTATGCAAGTAGAATTTGGACATTATTGCAAAAATACCTTGTTGTCACGTTTCGACATTATTGCAGTAAAAATTGAAATAATGTTGAGCAAAAATATATGACACTAAATTTTGGAGATTGAAGCCGTCAAATTTTTGCAATACTGCTTTTGCAATAACCAAATCAGGAGAATTAGTTTTCACTTTTTCAACATTATTGCATAAGTTTTAGCAATAATGCCTAAAAATATGTACAGACGTAGAATTTGGGCATTATTTCAAAAATGTTTGCAATATTGTCCAACCGTTACTATATCAATAATAGTGATGCAACGGGGAACTAAGGAAAATTTACCTTAGCCCAAGAACTTTTCGACATTTCGACATTATTGCAAATGAAAATTGAAATAAAATCGAAACAAAATTCATAAATTTAGACTTTCGACAATATTGCAATAATGTCGGAAGGAAATTTTTGGAAATATTATGAATTCGATATTTTTGTAATAATGTCGTAACATTTTTGTATCCATATTAAACATTTTTTTTCAATTATTGCAAATAATGTTTCAATTTTAGTGCAAAATTTAATGTAATAATGTCGTAACATTTTTCCATTATTGCAAATAATCTTTCGCATTACCGTAGTACACCTACACTTGTATATTTACATATTCTTGTATAAGCACTTAAGTATCTACTCCCACTAAGCGATTGCATAAGAAGAATTATACTATTGAATTCTTGATTGCGCGACATATTAAATTATAATAGATAATTACTAATTTGTATTTAGCTACTATCCGTCAATTAATGATGGTGCGTGGTAGTATATAAATAATTATATACGACTATTGTAGGCGGGTGTATATATTGGAAAATATACCGATTATATAATTACTAATTAAAAAATTCAATTATACAAAAGCATTGCAATTAAAACTATATTTTATATCTCATTATCTGTTCAACGTTTCATCACTTTATCTGTTATAATGTTATCATCTACATATTTATGATGCTAAATACTTCCGTTGATCGTGGTGTACAATGATCCCTACGAGTATAATTGCTGAATCTGCCAACGTCCATAAATCAGATTAGTGCACAATGAGCCAATAAAGTACAATCAAGTAATTCATTTATATACTCGTACGTACATATATATATATGGTACGACGAGTATGTACAAATGTATATGTGTAAATATGTTACTCGTATAAGTGTAGTGTGCAATGATAATAAAGCGAGTAATCATATAATGACCATCGTTATTGTTTTAATTATTGCTGTCACGAGAGCTAAAGGGTTTATTTGATACAATCATCATACCAGAGATTATATATTCGATAATAACTCTACGAAGTACCGGCTCAATACTCGATGATATGTATAATAATTTAGTAAGTGCATTCAATATCACTGGCAACACGATGACGCTTTGTACAAGCAAATTGGATAAAATTTATATGATTATCTGAAATATGCAAATTATGCATGTATTTAATTGTTGTATGATACAATTAAGATTAGCTGGTAGAGATTTATATCGATTTTGTTGATTAAACTTGGAGTTGAACTGATGATGACTTTATGAATTAATTGCCATTTTGTTGATGTTTTTTGTACAATATTCATATTTTAGAGTTAACGCATCAACATTAAAGCAATTTTTGCGCTAAAAGTTTGCAAATTTAATGATTTAAATTTATTACATTCTTTATTATCACATCATGAAGTATGCATAATAATATACCTAGGTATAATAACTGCTTGGCATTGCGGCTACGACCTCATTTGCGTGCTGGTCACATTTCCGTACATTCCTTAATATTGATTTGTATTTCAGTCCGATTCGACATTTAAACAGAGGCTCGTCTTAGCATGTAGCAATCACCAATGCTTCAAATGCTGCACTTGTACTAGCTTCCTCTTTCCTGTCGAATCAGCATTTACTACTAACAATCAATTCGTCACCGTTTACACGTTGTGATGGTCGTAATTGTGGTGACGGTTCCAATGGTGGTGGTGGTGATGTTTTGTTGCTGGTGTTGATGATGATATCATCAAGGTCAGGCAATATATTCTACATATACATACTTATATGTAGATTAAGGTGAGTCAAAGTTCCAGAGAACGAAAATTTTTTAATTTAAGTAATTTCAAGCAAATAAAAATTCCAAATTTGCAGACACCTAATTTTTTGGAGTAGATTTCTCGAGACATACTGTTATCGAGACAAAAGAAGATTTAATTTTTGTTAATATTTTAAATGATTAGATTTCTTGATTTTGTGCCTCAAGGTCAAAGTTGAAATTTCCGAGCAAAATAGCTGACCAGGAATTGCATCGAGGGTGCTACAGTGTACAACATAAAAAAAAAATAAATATGTGGCACTTAAAGCCCCAAAGGGCTCATTGGCCGAGCTTCTCTTCCATTACTATTGTGCGTCTTAAATTTGGACAGTATTAGAAGAGACCTACTTATTTTAGCCGGTTCCGAATGGCAGAACACTTGTGACATCACTTTTTCTGAGCTTTGTCACAGAGTTCTTTAAGAAGCTTTTTCATGGCAAGTTGCTACTGTCGGAAGAATTGTCAATTGCTTGCCGACAGGTGGGTACCATTCGAAAGAAAAATCTTATCGTACAATCTTAAGTGTACAACATACTGTCATTAATTTTTCTTCTTACTTGCTATCTCCATCCCTTAAGGGGCTTCAAACAAAATGTATGCATAACAATAAAAATCTCCGTGAGTGCCCACGAATGCTACACTGGTATAGCGAAATGTATGATCAACCTTCATTATTTTTTTTTTCTCCCTTATATTCCTTCTAAATATATGAATCCCCTACTTTTAATGCTGCCATACTAAATGAATGCAAAAACACCTAAAAATTGACACATTACTTCATAACTGCTCCGGAATTACTCCTAGAGTGATTAGATGTATGACGGACTACTATTAATTTTTCTTCGCCAATATTTCTTTCTAAAACATATACCCCTTATTGGGGCTCATCTGCAAAATGAATGTAAAATAGCTGCAAATCGAACAATATACCCATAGTTTTGCATCTAGAGCGGTAAAATATATAATCGATCCTCATTATTTTTTCCTTCTTAATATTTCCTTCGAACATACTTTATACATATAAAATTAATGCAAGAATACATGAAAATTGATAAATAGCTCTCATAATAGTTCGGGAGAGGTAAATAATATGATCCATCCACATTCAGTTTTTCTCATGCACATTTTCTTCACATTAACTTAATCCCTATCTCCATGTTTTTAGGGGGCTCCCATATAAAATTAACATAAAAACACGTGAAAATCGAAAAATATCAACATGGTTGCCTAGAAATTGCCCTTAGAGTGCTGATTTGTATAACCGATACTTTCTACCTTCAACCGTTAGAGGGGCTTCCATAAAAAATTAACGAAAAAATATCTGAAAATCGTCAGATAACTCAATAGTTGTTCAAGAATCGCCTCTAGAGTGGCGAAATGTATGATCAACCACTATTAATTTTTTATCCGCTATACGATATTATCTACAAAAACACACTTACTCTCCACCTCTTAAGGGGCTCTTTCATTAAAATAATATTTTCCTAGTATCATCATTATTGTTGAAAAAAAAATTTGAAATTATTAGAATTTTATATTTTTTTTTTCACTGAAGCACGTTGTAAAAATTTTGCTCCATACAATTTGGTTTACCTTAATGTAAATGCTTATGTATACAGGTAATACTATTGCATTGAGGTAAACAAACAATATGAGCGATGATGGTGACGATTGATGAAGAAACAAACAGCCAACGATAGCGACAACGATGCCTAGCACCGTGCCAATATTGAAGCACGAGAAAGGAATTTGTTTAATAGGGCCCCCTAGTAGGGCAACTGCTGCTGCTGCTGTGTTAAATGAGTTGCGATGCGCGTGGCTTATGCGACTCGTGCTGCTAATAGCGCGACGGTAACAATTTCGTTCATACAATTGTTGTTGTTGTTGTTGTTGTTGGTATTTATTATACTGCTTTTCATTATTGCTATCGTCGCCCGTTGTTGGTGGATGCTATTTGATTGTTTTTGTTGTTGTTGTTTTTTTTATTTTTTATTATTGTATGGCGCCAAATTTATTTATCGACATTCAACGTTCGACTCAAACTTGAAAGGTCACTGCATTTGCCATTGTATGTAAGTGGTTATTGATGGGGACTGTTTAAAGATGTGTACTACATTGAATTGAGTCGAATTAGTTTAAAGTAACACCAAAGTGATGAGGAAAAAAAGAAAGAGCAGATCACCTTTTGGTAGAGTTTAGAAAATCAAAATACGTTTATACATATTTGGCGAGTATTTATTTGGGTTGATATTTCCAATATGAATTAATCAATCATTTTATCGACCATTTTAGAAATGAAGCTCAAATTAACGGCAACCACATTTCTTTCAGCCACAACACACACACACACACAACATCGTCCAATTAAGGAAAACACCTCAAATTTAATGAGACCCTAAATTAAGTTGTAAATTTCAAAAGGCCACGACTAGGTTTATGTGTTTATTTGTCTCAGTCGTCGTTGTTGTCGTCGTCACCGCCGTCGCTGCTGTTAGTGGTGTTGTCATTGTTAGTTGTTGTTCGTTATCCATGCCGTTTACATATTCTGTAATTTTGTAAAGGTCAAGTGACAATAAAATTGAAATTATTAGCATTTCGTGCTCTTTGCAAGTAAGCATACAAAGAAAAAGGGTTTGGTCATGCTATCGTTACACCTACACCTACATAAATGGATTCAGGTGCTGAATGCCAATCACAAACATATTCTGCTTAATCGTCATCCTCTTCGATGACTATCTAATATGTAGTCGACAGCATAGATAGACAAGAAGACAAGTTCATTCAGCAAGGTGAAAATATATTTCGGATATTCGTTGGTGAATTCGTACACCGTAAGACCAAAAAGTCGAAACAACAATAAAAAATATTTTATTTGTTGTTGTTGGTGTTATTATTACTTTTGTTGTTGTTTTGTTATTTGAGTGTAATTTATGATTTGAACAGGGCGAAATTTTGATGAAAGTTAATTGACGAAATAAATAGTCAATAGCGATTGGTCGATTAGACCACCATCCAAAAGAGGGATGGGTGTCAATAGTGATTATTATGGAAGTAGTACATAAATATATTTGGCTGTGCGATGGTTGGCACTCCTTTCCAAGAAAATCATACAAAAGGACTCAACAGCAATACCGCATATTCATCTTCATCATCGTCAACACTGACGAAAGACGAAAAATTATAAACTTTGTTAAAGCTCAATTAGGCTGATGTTCTTGAAGTTTTTGTTTTTCATTTTCATTTACAATCACAAAAGAAGAATGAAAGTCTTGTTATTGTTGTTGATATATAGTAATTGGTGTAATATAGTATAGTATGCTTTTGGAAACTAACCTATATACGATATGTAAGATATGTATGTTTTGCCTTCAGAAAATGTACACTATGTGTACGAGTATGAGTAAATGTCAAAATACTATGAACAAATGGAGAATTCATGTTATGTGATTTTTGGATTTTCGCCATATTCAATATGGAATAGTTTAGTCAATATTTTTAGGTATACAATATATATAGGTAATATTATATGTAGTTGAAATACGGAGAAGAAGACAACTGAAAAAGAATCCACTAAGAGAGGTTAACTTGAGGTGAGGCATTGAGACTAGTTAGAACATTTCGTACAAGACACAATATATCGTAGATATTAAATTGCTATTTTAATTTTACATGTCTCTATACAATATATAGTATTAAGGTGACTCAATGTATGAAAAAATATTATTAAACACGATTTCCGGTGCCAATTAAAAATTTGAAATATTTCAAAACTAATTTAATTAAAAAAAATCCAATTTTGTAGGGTAGCTCATCTCTAAGGGTGAGAAAAGAAAAGTATTGAAGATGTAAAAATAATATAGATCGGGTTTACGTTTCACTCCTCTAGTGGCGATTCCTGAGCAACTGTGGACTGTTATTTTTCGATTATTATGGGTTTTCGAATTTTTTTGGTTTTGTATGGAAGCCTCACTAAGAGGCGGAGATAAAGGGTAAATAAATAGGTGAAAAATATTTAGAGCGAAAAAATTATAAGGATCGAATTTGAGTTTCACCCTCTTAAAGGCGATTCCTTGGTATGTACATATATTCGCGGTCAGTTTTAGATTTTCAGATGTTTTTAAGATTTTTTTGTATGGGAGCCTCTTTAAAAGAAGGTGATAGGGGTTAAATATGTTTGTAGAAAATCTTATGATGAAAAAATAAATGAAGGTCGGTTATACGTTTCATCACTCTGGTAATGCTGGAAGCGAATTTTATAAAAACTTCAATTTTGTGTGGTACGCCTTCTAATGCGCGGAGTTGGAATGTAAGTAGGTTAGGGAGAAATATTGAAAACATCAAAATTTCTGGGCATTTATGAGGATAGTTGCCAATTTTGGATGTTTTTACGTTCATTTTGTATGAGCGCCCGATTAAGAGGTGGTGATAGAGGTATGAGTGTTCGGGAAAAAAATTGAAAAGTTAAATTTGATGAGGTTGGGATTCACTTTTCACCATCCGAAAAGCGGTTACTACGCAGCTATGTGGGTATTTATTAATTTTCAATTAAATTTGCATAGCCGTTCCCTAAAGAGGTGGCGATAAAGGATAAGTATGCTTTGGAAAGTAAGTAAGTGGTTCAATCCCCGGCTGATGCATAACAAATTTAATATCGATAAGATTTTTCTTTCGAATGGTACCCACCTGTCGGCAAGCAATTGGCAATTCTTCCGACAGTAACAACTTGCCATGAAAAAGCTTCTTAAAGAACTCTGTGACAAAGCTCAGAAAAAGTGATGTCACAAGTATTCTGCCCTTCGGAACCGGCTAAAATAACTAGGTCCCTTCTAATACTGTCCAAATTTAAGACGCACAACAGTAATGGAAGAAAAGCTCGGCCAATGAGCCCTTTGGGGCTTTAAGTGTGTATATATATATATATATATATATATATATATATATATATATATATATATATATATATATATATATATATATATATATATATATATATATATATATATATATATATATATATATATATATATATATATATATATATGCTTTGGAAAATATTATGATGATATATAAGAAATGAAGGATTGATTTATATTTTATCTCTGTAGCAGCCCTTTGTGAGTACGGGAAGCTCTCCACTTTGTGAGGGAGGTGCTTTAAGGATTTCAGACAGAGAATAAATATGCTTTGGGGAAATGTTGCTAAGGATAAATCTTAGGTTAGATCTTATGGTTAAATAATGAGAATATTATGAAAATCTACTTTTTCAAACTTTTGGGTTCGTGCGCTGAAAATTTCAACACTACGATTGGTTATTTGTAGCATATCAGAGCTAGAAAATAATGAACACTAGAGTATCACCTACGATTGATTTTGAATAAAAAATGTCGATAATTGTAATTATAAGATTTGGGGAATCTATGCTGATCATCGATTTCAAGAGATCTGAGTTCAGGTCTTTAAGGATATTGACTGTTGCTCAGATTGTAAACGTCTCTGTTAGAGATAGTGCTCTGTATTAGCCAATTTCTTATTTCTTATGTTTAGGAAGTCTAAGTTTGCAGTACTTTTGTACACTTACGTCAGATATCGTAGTAGAAATCACAGGTTTATATTCTTAACTTTAACCTAAATATTTCTTTTTTTTGCTTGTAACACATTTAAATTTGATTTAGTACTTAATATAAGTACGCCTGTTTAATTCATACAATATTATATCAGAAGAATCTTAAATACATATAATTACTTCCTTGATACAAATTAAATATAGCCATCTTATAATCTAGTTACAGAAGATATAATCCATATGAAGTATGTGATTATGCAAATGTCTCTTATGACGAAATAAGTAGGTCCGAAAATTTTGATGATACAATAATATAGTATATTCTAAAATGACTAGCAATTAATTCTAAAATAGTTAAATGAAGTTAAATGAAAAAAGAACTGAAACACTCAAATTATGTACTGTGATAATTCTAACGCTAATAGCATTTATTCAAGCATTCTGTTTGGTGTTAAGACGTAATTGTAAAGAGTGACATAAAAGTTAATCAAAACTGAGAGAAGGAGAGAGAGTAATAAAAATATGAAATGTAATGTCTGAAAAAGTGCACATTTTGCTAAAAAATCGTTTTTCTCAAAAGTTTATGAAATTCATATTCATATTCTGGTAGTGTGGTGGTCTCATTTTCATCTCATACATATTTATATACAATATTTATTTAAGTATTCGTATACATAAACTGACGTAAACTCTACCTAATGTTGAAGAAACTGCTGCATTTACAAAAAATGTTAAACACAACAAATGTTAAATCTCCTTATCTGCGCTACTCAGTACAGAAGTCAAACTACTACATACTACCCTCCATACGATACATACAACAACAATGAAGTGGTGTTCTATGTTGATGGTTGATGGTTGCAATTCGAACTTTGACAAAGAGGGTGACAAAGAGTAGAAATAACATAAACATATTACACTGGAACCTCATGAATTTTAAAAAATAAAATAAGAAACTTTCTTCGTGAATATGAAAATATGTAAAATCGTATAAAAACGTTCAAACATTTATACGTGTGAATTGCAGACAAAATGTCGTTTCTCTTATGAAATTTCTTAATATAATATACTAGTAGACACATAGTAGAAATGCATAAATACATAGAAGACAAAAAAAAATGTAATTTTTGGCACAACTTATTTGATTTTTAAACAAAGTCTTCTTGTAGTTTTATATTTTTGGTTCAATAAAAAAAAAAGAAAGTTTGTGAAATATCTAGTAATCGCACGATTTCTTTAGGAAATTAAAAACAATTGCTATTGTATAACTAACATCCATGAATTCACCCTCCTTGACACTTTCTAAAAACACATTTACCTTTTAAGGAGACTTACATACCAAATTAACAAAAAAAACAAAAAACAAAAAAAATCTAAAAATCGACAGATATCCTCATATTTGAACAAGAATTGCTCTAGACCTTCAAACGTAGTTACCCACCATTTCCACTTTTTAAGGGAACTACCATATAAAATGGCCGCAAAAATATCTGAAAATCAACAACTAATAGCGTAAGTGAAAATAAATTGACTATAGAGTTTTGAAATGTATGATTGACCCTAATTAATTTTTTCTGATAATATTTCTTCCAAACGTACTTACTACCTATCTCCACTCCATAAAGGGACTTACATACAAAAGGATCAAAAAACCATATGAAAATCGAAAAATAATAGTATAACCGAATAAGAATCGAATCTAGTGCTATGAACAGTAGGACTGACCCTTATTAATTTTTCACCTCAGCATTTCCTCTAAACATATTTACCCCCTATGTCCAGGGGACTTCTATACGAAATGACCGAAAAGTCATCTGAAAATCGACAAATTTCATCATATTTGTAGAGTGATGAAAGGTATGACGAACCTAAATGAATTTTTCCTCCACAATACTTTCTCTTAACCTCTATCTCCGTCCCACGGCAATCTGGTTTTTGTGCCGAAACATACCCTGGTCATTTCACGTTAAGGATTGTCAACTCAGCGAAAACTGCTGTTACAACAACAATAAAATCTCTGTCCATCTACTCCGAAAATACATCTAAAAATCGATAAATAACCACATAACTGAATTAGAGTCGCCTTTAGAATGGGAAAATGTAGGACTGACCCTCGTAAATCTCTTCTCCTCAAAATTTTCTCCAAATGTACTTAACAACCTCCATCCCTTAAGAGGACTCCAATACAAAATTACCGAAAAACCACTTTAAAATATACAAATATCTCCATAACTCCATGGTGCCGTAGCTCAGTGGTTAGTGTGTTCGCCTTCTGATCTGTAGGTCGTGGTTCAATACCCGGCTGATGCATAACAAATTTAATATCGAAAAGATTTTTCTTTCGAACGGTACCCACCTGTCGGCAAGCAATTGGCAATTCTTACGACAGTAACAACTTGCCATGAAAAAGCTTCTAAAAAGAACTCTGTGACAAAGCTCAGAAAAAGTGATGTCACAAGCGTTCTGCCGTTCGGAACCGGCTAAAATAAGTAGGTCCATTCTAATACTGTCCAAAATTTAAGACGCACAACAGTAATGGAAGAGAAGCTCGGCCAATGAGCCCTTTGGGGCTTTAAGTGCCACATATTTATTTTTTTTTTTATCTCCATAACTGCATATACTGAATAAGAGTCGCGTTTAGAGTGGAAAAATGTAGGACTGACCCTCGTAAATTTTTTCTCCTCAAAATTTCCTCCAAATGTACTTAACAATCTCCATTCCTTAAGGGAACCCCCACACAAATTTACCAAAAAACTATTATAAAATATACAAATATTTCCATAACTGCACACAAATTGACTCTACATAGAGCATAGCGGTCTATGTCTCATCTTTATTAGCTTTTTCTCTTCAACATATTTTTCAAACAAATCTACCTCCTATCTCTACCCCTTAGGGGGACTCCCATACAAAATGATCGAAAAAAAAACTACATGAAAATCGTAAATAGCTTCCTAGGAATGTCCCCAGAGCAGGGAAATGTAACAATCCCCGAATCTCCACTTCTTAGGGGTGCTTCCCTACAAATTTGATGGTTTGATAGTATTAAAAAATATAAATATGTGGCACTTAGAGCCCCGAAGGGCTCATTGGCCGAGCTTCTCTTCCATCACTGTTGTGCGTGTTAAATTTTGGACAGTACTAGAAGGGACCTACTTATTTTAGCCGGTTCCGAATGGCAGAACCCTTGTGGCATTACTTTTTCTGAGCTTTGGCACAGAGTTCTTTTAGAAGCTTTAGAAGATTGAACCACGACCTACAGATCAGAAGGCCAACACACTAACCACTGAGCTACGGCACCCAGATAGTATTAGTTAAAACAAATAAGTATTGTGTATCCAAATGAGGAATTTCTTTACGCCTTCTTGTATATACAAATTTTATATTTTCCGCTAAGCCAAGCGACTAAAATTTTTACCTGTATTTAGCGTTTTTAGCTGGAACGCGGGAATTATATGTCAACACATTGGTTACGCATAATACTTTTGTAATCAATATTTTGTACATTTAAAATGTTTACAATAATATAGAAATTTAATTTTTCCATATTAAAAAAAATTTCAACATTATTACAAACAATCTTTGACATTAATAGAGGTGCACCATATAAAATATGACCAAAAAAGAGAAATATAAAGTGACAAAGACATGGCATGGTAATAACAATAGAAATGCCAACTGAGGGCAAATTAAATATTCTAAAGAAACTGGTAATAATAATTTTATATACTCTACTATATGTGCGAGTCTGAATATAATGAGTGCCTATATCTAATGACTTTCATAATGCATTCCCATTCTTGGCAATCAGTATGAAGAACATCAAGTTTGGTATTTTTCATCAAAACTCCTTAGGAGCACAATAATGGCAAACAGTTAAAAGCTTTAGGTTTATTAAGGTTTTCCTTTGTAATTTGCTTGAAAATGTAAAATCACGTTTTCAATGTCTTTGTCATTTATTCTTTTTCATTCTTTCCTTTTGTTCTTCTACTGTTTTAACTTTCTTGATTTGTAGCAATGCTGCTGCTGTTACCAATGAGTCGCATTTGAGAACCTACTAAAATATCAACTTTTGGTAGCAATACCATGACGGAAGTCCATTAGTTGACATTTTCGTGCATAATAATGCTTCATCTGTGATTAATGTTTGTGCACGTGCATTTGTGAGTTATGTATTTAGTATACGAGTAGTATAGTATTTTGGTTATTGCTAGCAGCTGTGATATATATGTATCACATATATCATACATATCACAATACTTTTCATCCATTGTTTAAAATTACATGTAGTTGTTACCTACTTGCTAAACAGTAGTGTGTATCGTATGTGTATGGGTTGGCAAGGCATAACAGAATTTAAGTAGTCTCATGTGTAACATTTATAATTAAAGTTGCATTAAGGACTTGGCTACCTTTTTTTGAGGATTGTTTTTTTTGCAACTTTGTATCATGTAAATCAAAACCAGTGGTGGTTCCTCATTGCTGTGTGTGTAGGGTAGAGATGTTGTACTTAATTGTATGTAGATCGAGTGCAAGATAACGTATACATGTACATTTAAATGTTTAAATAGAATTACATTATTTAAATAGAAAATTATTTATTCTGTGTATCAGGTATTCCTCAAAGGTTGTCGCTTTAAAATATTTTCCTACTTAAAGTATACATATAAATCTAAAACTATCAGGCTAAAATCCATTATACGAATTTAGTCTTACCACAGAATGAATGTATAAAAGAATTGAGTGTAATTGGATCAAAATTACGGCTACCTCTCATACAAAAGTATGTTGTCGAATGCATGTTTTCACACTTTGAGCATGAAAATATAAAGCTATTAAGTAATTATAATCACAAATGTATATATGAGTGTAAAAATAGACATAATTCAATGAAAACCAAGTCTATCTCCAGTACAAATGTATGTCTTCAAACGCATCTTTTTACACTTTGCACACGAGAACATAACGTTATTATGATGAAACTTACACCATTACACCATATATTTACCAACGAATACATGAGTCCAAATTTCGATGAAATCGGATGAAAACTCCGCATACCTCCCATACAAAATAACACTTCAGTTTGCATATTTTCACATTTTTCGCGAGTAAATACAAAGCTATATGGTAGAAATTGTATTTAATTATAATTATAATTGTAAACGAATATATGAACGTAAATTTGATTAAAATCGAATAAAAACTACGCCTACCTCTCATACCAAAGTATGTCTTCAAATGCATTTTTTCACATTTCGCAAATGAAAATATGTAGATATCAATCTGAAACTCACTTTATATGATTATATTTACTCAATAATACATTAGAGTGAAAATGAACAGAATCGGATTAAAGCGACGCCTACCTCCCATAGAAAATTATGCCTCAGTTTTAATGTTTTCACACTTTACACACGTACAAACAAAGCCATGAAGCAGAAATTTGGTACATATAATTGGATTTCTTAATTAAAATATTAATTTAAAAAAAAAATCGTATAAAAACTAAGCCTATACAAAAGTGTGATTTTGAATGTCTATTTCCAGGATTTGCTTTATGCTTTTTTTTTCGAAAGAATTTCAAATTTCAGAGTATTTCAAATCTCTTTTTTTATATGTATATAACATATTAGGTAACTAACTGAGTCGTTAATTTTGTTGTTGGATTTATATGAATGCTGATATATCAATATCGGATGTCGTCGCGAGATAAAAGCAACAAAAAATTACATTGATTTTCAGGCAATCGATATACAATATTTTCATTTAAGAATTTAACAACAGAAATGTCAGACATAATACAAATCACTTTTGGACATATACGAGTATATTTTGAATTCATATATTATCTACAATAGACATCAGACTACTATTGAAATGTGTACAAACAAATCAAATAATCAGTCATGTTTTCTATGCGTGTTTAAGATGCATCAGACACATGTTCCTTCATATACAATATGTATCAGACTATTTTGCTTCATTTATTTTTTTTGAACATTTTCAGTTTTGCACTCATGCTGAACTATTTGTACAGATATGGCAATTTCGTATATTCATGCTGGCTCAATTTGGACATAATACATTAATCGCCTATGAGGTGCATTTGCCACAAGCTTAATTGAGTAATGTAATTTTCCGCATATGCACTTGCTATACCGATTCTGATTTTCTATTGCTGATGGCATCCATGGCATCATATAAGATAAATGGATTACTATGCAGACAGAGAACATTCTATGTTAGACTAAATATGTATATTTGAATGCGTATGTGTAAATGTCTCTTTTGATTTTATAGAACGGAAATGGGGTACAACAATATGCAAGTGTGTGCATATGTAGCCATATTGTTGGTATAAAATTTGGAAATATTTGTGTGATAATTTCATTAAATTGAATTTATAATAGTCTTTGTTGAGCAATATTTTCATATGCATACTTGTATTTATGTTATGTGCATTTCCATTATTCATATGAATATTTGGTAAAATGAATTGATCGAAAAGTGATTCGAGTACGAGTAAATGTATGTGTGTAGAGTACAATTTTAATCGGATAAAAATATTTTATACACTTTGGCTACTAAATATTGAAGCATGAAGAAGCATGCAATTCTTATTTAAAGAGGATGTGTTGCTTTAGTTGATTATACAATTTGATTTAACAGAGATTTGTTTGCATTTTTCATCGAAAATGTTTAGTTTCAGTTGATAATCTGAGATTTCATATACAGAAATACACTAGGTTAGATTAGGTTTTACAGGTTAAAAATAAATAAGACGTATTGGAAGACTTTTTGGGCCATTTTATGAATATAAATCGATTTAGCTGGTTGTAAGGTTGTAAATCCCCTTGCAGCCTTGCAAAAGTTTAGAATATCACTCTAAGCTAGTTTCTCGAGTTCGTTGGGGAAAACTGCATCAATGCAATAGGTCCATTTTTCTTTGACGGTTGTGTAGTTATAGAAAAAGGTATCTCCTGCAAAAGTGTCTGAAGGGGTACCAATACTTATATGGTGACCTGTATACCTATGACCACCAAAAAAACCACCCATAATAGAGTACGGAGAGCTTTGGGCCACATAATTTGAAATATTTCGATATTCATTGGCTGAATTCCACCGTATTTTTGCTTTGGTGTTAAATCGATTTTGTACTTCCCCGGGTGCCGTGGCTCAGTGGTTAGTGTGTTGGCCTTCTGATCTGTAGGTCGCATAACAATTTTAATATCGAAAAGATTTTTCTTTCGAACGATACCCACCTGTCGGCAAGCAATTGACAATTCTTCTAAAGGCTTCTAAAAGAGCTCTGTGACAGGGCTCAGTAAAAGTGATGTCGCAAGAGTTCTGTCGTTCGGAATCGGCTAAAATAAGTAGGCCCCTTCTATGAAAAGTCTACCACCTGTTATCCATTTCTCGCATATTCGTTTTTTTTTTTTTTTCGTTGCTCTTTGTTGTCTGAGGACCCTATAAAGCTCACAACTTCACAGCTTTACAACTTTAGCATTTACAAAGTACCTTCATAGCTGTCCGAATGTCTACACAAATAATAATTTTCTGTGTTACAGATATTTTGTCGTCAGAAAGTCTTTTAAATTTGTAATCTGTTTGAATAAATTTCTGTTTCTGTGCTAATATTTCCTTAAAATCCATCCGTGATGATCATCACTTCTCTGGAAGTTATATTGATTTTCCTAGCCCAGTTTTGATGTCCGGCAATTATTAAACTTTCGGTATAGATTTCGTCTACAGAGTGCACAAGTATCCAGTAAGACTAAGAATTCCTTTTGTTAAAGTGCTTCCGATATTTAAGATAATTGGAAGAAAATACTGTAGCATCTCCAGTCCTGTCTGTGGTGTCGGTCATATTACTTCTTGTTTAGGCCACCCTGTGCTAGTGCTATCTATTGCCGGCAGATGGCGCTGTCTGCTTCGTTTCGACACTTCGTCTCTATGGCGAAGGTGTGGAATTAGATATATTTTTTTCGGCGACGATTCGAGGTTTTTCTTGCATGGCGGCTTTGTTTTCTTTATATTGTAAAATAATTAAATTTTAAAAACTAGTGAACGATTTGTTTAACTTTCATTATTTGAATGCTATAAATTTAATAGAAGAATGAACTAACAAAATAATACGGTCATTAAGCATGTGAAGTTCTGCTTGTAAACGAATTAAAAAAAATGTTTTAAACTTAAGCTAAAAATTAGCAAAACAAATAAAAGGAAAAACGAAAATAAAAAAAATTAAAGTAAAGGCATGATATTACAATATTTGTTCTTTTTTATAAAAGAATTGTTTACTTCTGTTAGAACTTCCGTTTATATTTTTCTCTTGCAAAAGTTGGAAGTGCAGTAAGGCCTTTTGCTTTCTCTGCAAGAGTTAGTGTATTTTTGAAAATACTGATTTTGTATTTTCGAGTGAACAAATCCAGTGCCGTTCGGTCGACATATACTTCGAGAGAGTTATGTTTAGCCCTTTTCAGCACTTTTTCCAGCACATTAATTCGTTGGTGGATAACAAGATAAAGATTTTATGTTTGTTGAAGAGTTTATGGTCGAGTTGATAAATCTGAGTTTCAATTGAATGTGTTCTGAATGTGTTGGCCAACTACATAGCCAACTCTATAGTGATTTTAATAAAAACCAAAATATATTGTCAATCAAACGATTGCATTGGCTTGAAGCGGGCATTTTGCATTTCGTCTTGTTAAAAACAAATCAATATGTGCCACTTTTAAGCACCAAAGGGCTCTTTGGCCGAGCTTCTCTTCCATTACTGTTGTGCGTGTGAAATTTTGGACAGTATTAGAAGTGACCTACTTATTTTAGCCGGTTCTGAACGGCAGAACTCTTGCGACATCAGTTTCTCTGAGCTCTGTCACAGAGTTCTTTTAGAAGCTTTTTCATGGCAAATTGTTCAATCAATCAAAAGAAAGCGTGCCGTTGGAACAAGCACATAATCCTTGTTCATCAAGTGGACCACGCGAAACCAGACCAAGGTCTGTTAGAGGATATGAGTCCTATAGCTGATACCTCTGGGGGCCAACCACAAGTGTTACGGGCACTGCGACCAAACGATATCATTTTTACTGCCTGAAGAATTGCCAATTGCTTGCCGACAGGTGGGTACCGTTCCGTAATATCTTTTCGATATTACATTTGTTATACTTCAGCTGGGGATTGAAACCACGACCTACCGATCAGAAGGTCAACACACTAACCACTGAGCTACGGCACCCATACAACAACAATCGAATACAATATTTTATATAAGGATTTTTTATTCCTTCATAAGATCCATTATTAAATTAATAACCTGAATGGGTTTCGTGTTGGTCATGATCTAATCCACCAAAGCATTAATCAACAGTTTGAGTTTGGCAATGCGGCTAATCATTTGTACAAAAGCCATATGAATATCATAAAAAGTTTTAGTTTCGTTTACATGCAAAACTTGTGACAAGTGTATGTACATACAATAATACTTAACTACTATGTGTAGAATATACATAACTAAGTAACAAGAAGATAAAACTTCTCAATGTTACAACTCATGCTTGTTACCAACTTGAGTGTTTTCACAAGTGTCTCGTGCTAGACAACATTGAAGGCGAAATAAGTGGAAAATAAGAAAACAAACAAACAGGCACTGGGATGTATCTACATTTTGTTGTGGGGAATCCCAAAAGAGGTCGAAAAATGCAGTGCGAGCAAGCCGTGCGAATGAAATACAATTATTGTTGTATTGGATTAAGTGTTTTCATTACAGACACATCGTACATATAAACCTACTTGTATATTATGAAATCATGCTGATTGTAATTGTGTGTATTTATGTTTTTTTTTTTTTGTATTTCCAGATTGAAAGCCGGTAACGTGTAACAATTTTCAGAGAACAAGAGAATGAACGAAAGGGAATGAGCCCTTCTTTACAGCAACGCAACAATAAAATACAAGAGCGGAACCATATTGAAGGGCAAAAAGAACTGTAAGAATATATTGTTGATCGAAGCGCAAAAGAATAATCGCCGAAAAAAGGACATCATTGAACGATGCGGTTAAGTTGTCTGTTGCGTCTTCAAATATATACGCGTTTTAACATCAAACGCCATACCCGCGAAGAATACTAAAGATTAAACTGCTCATTTTCATTGCGAACATTAGTTTTCGAAACAAACGAACGAACGAACTTTGGAAGGAATCGTGTGTGAATATCGCGTTATTCGTATCCATCCATTCGTATATATCGTAAGAACGAAGGAGTTAGTGAAGTTTTAAGTGAAAGCGCAAAAAACATTCCAGAATTTGTATTATTTGTGCGCGATTGAACTTGAGTTCGTATCGTTTACTGTCACATTCGGTTCAATTTCTTTTTGCAATAGCATGGCTCGTATTTCATCAACTTCCATATCAATTCCATCCATCAGTCTGAGTGGTGGTATTGGTCGTGGTCTTATTGTTGCCTTGATTCTGTTGATGCGAATGGCATTCGCTCACGGTGTTATCGATCGTTTGGTTGTGCAAACAACGAGTGGTCCTGTACGCGGTCGTTCGATAACAGTACAGGGCCGTGAAGTTCACGTGTACACAGGCATTCCGTATGCCAAACCACCACTGGATGATTTACGTTTTCGCAAGCCTGTACCTGCAGAACCATGGCATGGTGTATTGGATGCCACACGATTGTCAGCGACTTGTGTCCAAGAAAGGTAAGTCTCACATGTGACGTCATAATGTATAATTTTATTAATATTCTGAACGGAAAAATATATGTAAATCAACCTAGCGATTAAGAAAATGCATCATTATATTTAAAAATCCTTCGCAATTCAACTGTGAGCACAAAATATTTTCATTAATCGTCTCTATTCGTTCGATGTATGTATGTACATACAATACATTTGCCTGGTAACCTACTTAACCAGGCGGAAATTTTGAGCCATATTATATATGTACTAGATGTCATATTGCAATGACGTCATTCATATAATTATACTATATGTATGTACTCTATTCGATTTCGGAATGCAGTTGGTACATTTTCAGGAGCACATACGAATGTGTTCTCGTTTTTTTTTTGTGCCTCGTACTCATAAAAGATGAAGGGGATCAAAATTGTTTACTGCCTTTCGGGTGGAAATGACATGTCATGCAGTTATCGTTAAATGCGTTCCACATAAATTCACATCAAATGACTCAACCGAACAAAGTACTATGTAGTACCTAGGAGTGCGGTTTCTTAAGTACGAGGAATTGTATGGCATATAGTTGTACATATTCGTGTATATACGATACTTGTAGTACACGTGCCCCATTAAATGTCGCCTTTGAATGCGGATCTCATTAAGCTGCTGGTTGGTATTGCTGCAACAAATAAAGCTGTCTCAAGCTAAAATGTAATAGTCATGAAATGTAATTGCGTACGTTGACCAAAGGTCGTTGAAATGGAAAATCAATTTCAGATATTATATATGTAAATGCTGGTGACAGAACACAGTGCACGTTAACACGTAACTCTATCAAATGGAATGAGTAAGAAGCTGGTACATTAAGGTATACCAAATTGTATGGAACAAGTCATTTAAGAAGTTGTCTTTCGAAAGAGATTTAAATAAATTGCAGATTTGAACGACCATACTTTTTACCTGTTGCAGTTATTATGAAAGCATACACTTTGCATCCAATCACTACTAAAGTGTTGAAATAGGGCGAAGACAAGATATTAGGTAGGCAGAATCATTAATTTCACCCTTTTAGAGGCGATTACTGGACAGATTTTTAGCTTCTTTTTCAATTTATGCAACTTTTATGTACATTTTGTATAGGAGTCCCTTTAAGAGGTAGATATAGAGGGGAAGAGTATTGAGAAGAAATACTCGGGATGAAAAAATAATGGAGATCCATCGTACATTTCACCATTTTAGAGGCGATTCTTGGGCAATTATGGAGTTATGTGTCGATTTTTAAATTCATTTTGTAGGGTAGTCCAAATAAGGGATAAAGATGGGTGGTAAATATGTTAGAGGCAAATGTTGTTTATGAACATTTATGGGACTCAGTCATACATTTCATCATTCTAGAGGCGATTTTTGGGCAATTATGGGATGACTTGTCGATTTTTAAATTATTTTTTTAGGACAGCCCTAATAAGTGATACAGATAGATGGGGAGAATGTTTATAAAAAAAATTAAAGGGGATTGGTTATACAGTTCACCACTCCTGCGACAGTTTCTGGGCAATAAGTTCATTTTCTTGGGGAGCTCCCATAAGCGATAAAGATAGATGGTAAGGATGTTGGTGAAAAATGTTGAGGAGGAAAAATTAATAGGGATCGGTCATAAATTTCGTTACTCAAGCGACGATTCTTGGACAATTATGGAAATATTTATAGATTTTTAAGTTATTTTGTAGGACAGCCCTCTTAAGTGATAAAGATAGGGGGAATATGTGTTCAGCGGAAATGTTGAGGACGAAAAATGAATCAAGGTCGGTAATACATTTCACCGCTGTAGATACGATTATTGGGTAATTATGGTATTGTCTATTTTTAAGTTCACTTTTTATGGCAGCTCTCATAGCGGATGAAGATAGATGGTAAGCTTGGTCGGGGAAAATGTTGGGAAGGAAAATTTATTGGTGATCGGTCATACTGTTAATCACAATAGGGGCGAGTCCTGGGCAGCTACAGTCTTAAATATAAATATTAGAAATATTAGAAATTATTATTATATTCCATTATTATTATTATTTTTCGTTAAGCCATGCCATTTAAAAATTTGAAGCACCTTAATGTACACATGTACCTTACATATTTCAATCATAGAGGATGAGACATGCTTTAGATTTATTTTGCATGTTAAAGAGCTGAATGCTACATGTTCAATTGAAATATTTTATTGAATTTAAACTCTTTTTACAGGTATGAATATTTCCCTGGATTCTCTGGTGAGGAAATATGGAATCCCAATACAAATGTCTCCGAAGATTGCCTATACATGAATATTTGGGCGCCGGCGAAGGCTCGTTTAAGACATGGTCGTGGTGCAAATGGAGCAGAGGTAAGTAGTGAGGCTAGTGATATTTTCCCCCCCCAATTTTATAGCATATTTGAATTAACAGCATGGCAACAAGGCAGATATCGATCA
This sequence comes from Megamerina dolium, assembly GCA_963854835.1. Classification (NCBI taxonomy): domain Eukaryota; kingdom Metazoa; phylum Arthropoda; class Insecta; order Diptera; family Megamerinidae; genus Megamerina; species Megamerina dolium. Next base: position 23,507,892 of record OY978526.1, on the reverse strand, counting down.
TTTGATACATAATGGCAATCCACAAAATATAACCAATGGACTGCCAATTTTAATTTGGATTTATGGTGGAGGTTTTATGACCGGATCAGCTACGCTCGATATATACAATGCAGATATTATGTCTGCAGTTGGTAATGTTATAGTGGCTTCCTTTCAATATCGCGTTGGAGCATTTGGTTTTCTGCACTTGTCACCGATTATGCCCGGTTTTGAGGACGAAGCACCCGGTAATGTTGGATTGTGGGATCAGGCTCTGGCATTGCGTTGGCTGAAAGATAATGCCAAAGCATTTGGTGGCAATCCCGAATGGATGACACTGTTTGGTGAGTCGGCGGGTTCGAGTTCAGTGAATGCACAATTAATGTCACCGGTAACAAAGGGTATAGTGAAACGTGGCATGATGCAGTCGGGCACTATGAATGCACCCTGGAGCCATATGACCTCAGAGAAGGCAGTTGAAATCGGCAAGGCGCTCATAAATGACTGCAATTGTAATGCTTCTCTGTTGGCTGTGAGTATTTTGATCGGTGTACGATGTTGCATATTTGAAGATCTAATTGAAACTTTTCTATTTCGATGCGTGCGAGCAGGAAAATCCACAAGCTGTAATGGCTTGTATGCGTGCCGTAGACGCCAAAACCATATCAGTACAACAGTGGAATTCCTATTCGGGCATTTTAAGTTTTCCATCGGCACCAACCATAGATGGTGTCTTCTTGCCAGCCGATCCGATGACGATGTTGAAGACGGCCGATCTAAAAGATTATGATATTCTAATGGGAAACGTCAAGGATGAGGGTAAGTTCAATGAATGATTATAAATATAAAACTTGAAGTGATAAAATTTCATTGCAATTTAGTGCAATTGCCTTTAAAAATGCGATATACATATATTCATACATATGAGTATATGAAAAACCAGTTGTCAATTAAGTTGCATTCACCCATTTGACAGGGCTGCTCTCTTCCCATTTCTGACACAACCAATTTCAAGACTTGTCAATAAAGTAGGAATTAAATTGCTTTACACTCTTATACATCGTCTTGTTATGGTTAGCTTGCAACACTTGTTACCATCGCGTAATAGCATAGTGGTTATTATGCCTTAAATGAACTCGATGTTGTCCTTGTCATGGCATATACTTATACATACGTACGTACGTACGTACGCAAGTACTCGTAATATTTGATTTGTCAAGCAAAAAGGAACTTTTCGAAAATTGTCTTTCTTGCAGTCATTCCATTTGTTCCGCATTACTGACACTTCCGACCAGAAAATTGCAATAACCATATTCTTTGTTCTCACATTTGCTGACGTAATCATCGAATGCACCACTACAAATATTATGTATGTATGTAAGGTATGTAGTATGTAACTTTATAGTTCACTTACCAAAAAATAACACCACCACCACCACCACCACCATCATCAACTTGGTAGCATAAGCATACATTTGCTACTGCTGATGCTTCTGTTTCTACTGCTACTGCTGCTATTGCATCGTTTTATGTTCCAGTTTTTATATGCTGTAGTATTAAATTTTCCGAGTTTATGGCTGCAACATAAAAATTGTCATTCACATATTTACATTTTTAGCATTATTATTGCTGCCTTCATTGCTGTGTTGCTATTACAGTTGCTTTAAATATGGATTTTAATGTATGCCGAAGGATGGAAATTAGTGTGCTGTCGACGGTAGATATGAAATAATACATACATATAGTATATATGTATATACATAAATTTGAGTATAAAAGCTGCTTGGCAGTATTTATGTAGATATTAGAGTACTTACTTCCATATAAATATTACATATTCAGAGTATAATTTCATACAAATAATCTACTCAAATATTGAGTTATAATACATTTTTGTAAAAGTACAAATCTTCTTTGGATATCTTTAAAATGGACTTTTTTTTGAGATATTTTCTCAATGACGAGGTAGAAATTTTTGTTTTTTTACACCTTTATTTAATCGAATTTAAATGATGGGATTGCTAAATTTTTTTCCAAAAAAAAAAAACAAAAATGAAAATAATTTCAAATAAATTTAATTAAAATATAAACACAAACCCGCACAAAAAACTGTCAAAAAGTCCGTTCTCTGTTTGAAAATATTTCACGATAAGAAAACTAGAATATCCCTTGGGGATATTTTCTCTCTGTACCGCAACCTTTAAGATCTATGAACTACTGTTTGCACGATTGGGTAATGTTCTGTAGTTTTGAATGACTGGGGTTCTTCAATCATGAACAATGACCCCGAGTCACATTCACATTTGTCAATTTCGAGTCAACTCTGAAAAAATTGAAGGTGTGTCGTCTAGGAATTTTCTTCTAGAGTGTAAAGTATTGTACCTTTTTGCCAAACCTTAGCTGTGGAATCACTACAGTCTGATTTTGATGCTGAAAAACGGCAAATGCGGCAGTGATCAGTGTGGCTGTCAGTTGTTCTATGGGCTTCTATCTCTCTGTTTCGATTTTTTAATCAGCATTATGTGGCGTTCTTTGAAATTGCTCTATGTTCTTCAAATTCTCATTTGATTATTAGTCAATTGAATATTGTGCTTAGCTTCGGCTTTGTGGTCATATTTAATGCCGTGAGTTGCTGTACTTTTTGCATACGTTTTAGGAAGTTTTTCTTTTTGAATTTTTCCACCACAACAGTATTAGTCTCACAATCGACGAGAATGATCAATACAGGGATAGTCCTCAGATGCAGTTTAGCACCTTTCTGTACAGATAAAGGCGTTGGGATTGTACGCTTTAAATTTTAGCTGGTTAAAAATTATCAATCGGAATTTTTATCCATGCCGCGGATTGGGGAAGTTGGAAAGAAGACAGAATATTAATATAAAAAGAAGGTAGAAAATCATACTTCTTAATTTTTTTGTGGAGCTTCACATTGCGTAGAGATCGTAAGTATTAATTCGGCGTGTTTTTAAGAAAATCACAATCCAACATGTGTTTACTTATATTTAACAGTTGAACAACCTACATAAGGCAGGATTTGTGATGATACCAATGTTCAGCATATATTTGCTTGGGATTAAGACTTTTCGTTCAAGACATAGAAGAAATGCAATCATTTACGAATATTTATTATCATCGCTCTGCAGTTTTCAAAAATTAATTCATTTATTTATGCGATTTCAAACCTCATAGCGACTTATAGAAATCAATATTCTAGTCTAAGTAAAGCAAACCTTTTCCAAAGATATTGTGAATTTTATTTTCCTGGACTCTTTGATATTCAGCGATAAGTCAGTGACACTGCATTTATGCCGAATGAATTAATATGTATTTTTTTCGGCAATTTCGGCAATGATTGCATCCTCATATAACAAAATTTCGACATTCTTGCAACAATATTGCTATAATTTCATTTTTAATTTGATTCTAGACATTTTTTGTTCGACATTAATTAATTTTTTTGCAATAATGTCGAAAATGTTTTTTTCGACAAAAATTCTTTTGATTTTTACTTAGGTAGCCAATATCTCATATTTGCCATTGCATTTAATTTCGGCGAAATTATTGAAAAAATACAAATATTACCTGAGGTTTTTTTAATTTATTCATATTTCCATAATATTACGTTGATTTTGTGAAGGCACAATTCCCAGTTTAAAGACGACTTTTCTTCCAGCTGATATATTGACAATTGAAATATGTATTCAGCTGAATATTATTTTTTTTATCTCGTGCTCTCACAATTTGCTTTCTCTCTATCTCTCTCTCTTTCTATATCCTTATCTCTTCCTCAACGTATTTGAGTTTGTGGTGGTTACGCTGCTTAAACGTTACACCTGTGCGGCATGTAAACATCGTGTAGTACTTATACGCACCCGTAAACAGTAAAAACGACGTACCGAGTATATAGCGAAAAGCTTTCTGTTTCTTATCCTTAATACCAGTATAGAGACGATATTTGTAAATTTCATCAATTTTCGCGCGCGCTTGTTTTCTTTATTATCGCATTATTTTTCTTCAAATTCGTATTCTTGTTTAGATTTTGTTGTTGTTGTTGTGTTTTTGTCGTCTTTTGTATAACAGATTTCTTTTGTTGTTGTATCCTATAATATTTGTTGTCATTTCAGTGCTTTTACCTATCGTCTTTGTTTGTTTGCTCCTTCGTATATGTACATGTTCGGCTTTTTCGTTCGTTAGTTGGTTGGTTGGTTGGCTGGTTTGTTTTCATCGTTTTCGGTGAGCATACGTATCGTATATTTTTGCTCATCGATGTTGGCACCTGCATATACATACTTCTTTACATACATACATATATGAGCGCGAGTGTTTTTGTAGCGAGTTCAAGGTCATTTACTATTTACAACAACAGTAACTGTATTCTATATCACATTTATAGTGGTGGTTGCTGCTATTGCTGCTGTTGGTATTGTTGTGGTTTACCATCCATCCGTTTATTTTCTTGTTCTCTCATTTCGCATTTTCCCCACATGCTGTTTCTGCTCCTTTCATGTACCTACATATACACACACGTACACACGGATACTCGTACGAGAGCGAGTGAACACTCTGTTCAACTTACGACGCAATTGGAATATCATTCAAAGCCGCAAGTTGATATTACGTTCGTTTATGTTGCCGCTGCTGATATTGTTTACTATTGCTATTATTATTATTATTATTATTATTATTATTACTATTATTGCTACAAGAACTTGTAATGTACGTGACGACGTTCTGCTCTGATGTCTAACGCAAATCAAACAACAAGTAAAACCACTACACTGAAACATTATAGCTCAGCAGGCGGAGACGAATGATAGGCGGCAGAAGAAAGTTGAAACACAAAACAGCTGGTTGTGTTGTTTTGATATTCGAATACGAATGTACAAGCATGTCCGTATGCGTGCCATGTGCGAAATTTGTAAATAAGAAGCGAACTAGTCCGGAATTATGCTTGGAATGTACGGGAAAGGTCCATATGTGAAGCAGTTTACGATTTTGATTTTTTGCAAACGAACTAATATAAACACAGTTCGATTTTCAATGAAGAAAATATGTTCTTTGGACACGTTTGTCTTTAGGTCGGGGCAACAGTAAATTTTGAAAAATAATTTTTTGTTTATTTATTAAATTTGTGTTTATTTTTAAGAGAATTCTAAACATAGTTTCTGAAAAATGAATTCAAATGAGTGAACAGTATTTAAGTATTTGGAAAATATTAATGCAACATGCATAAAAATCAAAATATAAAAATAAATATTTGCGCTAAAACATAAAATTATTATATTTTCCGGTATTATTTTGTTCAACAACAGCTGTGTGTGTAGCTAAATTTCTATCTCACAGGGGTTTCACTACATAGTACATTCAAATGCTGCTGCTTTCCACACAGTAATTACTCACCCATCGAGGTTGCATGAACACCTGTAAGTGTTAGTACTTTATATATATACATAAAAAAAAAATAAATATGTGGCACTTAAAGCCCCAAAGGACTCATTGGCCGAGCTTCTCTTCCATTACTGTTGTGCGTCTTAAATTTGGACAGTATTAGAAGGGACCTACTTATTTTAGCCGGTTCCGAACGGCAGAACACTTGTGACATCACTTTTTCTGAGCTTTGTCACAGAGTTCTTTAAGAAGCTTTTTCATGGCAAGTTGTTACTGTCGGAAGAATTGCCAATTGCTTGCCGACAGGTGGGTACCATTCGAAAGAAAAATGTTTTCGATATTAAATTTGTTATGCATCAGCCGGGGATTGAACCCACGACCTACAGATCAGAAGGCGAACACACTAACCACTGAGCTACGGCACCCCGTATATACATATACGTTCAAAATTTATGTATGTATGCATGAATACGAATGGTTGGCTGTGACCCTGACGGTTTAATTTATTAGTGACAATTATCTGTAGCGGCAACGCAATGTGTTGAAGTTTTTATTGCGTATACGCACTGTGGCATCACTGAATCACACCAATATACACAAATATCTTATATTAAACTGAGAGCTTATATAATTGCATTATATGCACTGTACGATAGTAGTATAAACAATATAAATTTAATTGAATTGTATTTAAAAGTGAAGGAAATTTTTTAATGAAAATTAATTGCAAAGGCAAAATTAACATTGGTCACAGAAATGCGTATTTTCATGAGATTTTCATATTAATTGAAGTCTCTTGTGAAAAATTGTGTATTTGATATTTGTGAGATTAACTCTTCAAATTGAAAATGTTTCGTAAACTTAGTGTTGGCTTAATGAAGATCATTGAAAGTTTGTCAAACTGTTTAATTGAGTACAATAATACGTGCAGCGTATACTTAATGGAATCGAATGGAATGAAATTTGAATTCGATTGCTGATGAATTGACAAAAATTTGTGTTTTGGATTTGTTAAGCTTTAAATGCAATTACAGTGAACAGCGCATTTGTATCCCATGGAGTGAAGTCGATTCAAGTCGGTTTTATCCTCAAAATTTCGCTTAGTGAAACAAAATTAGTGCTACAATCAACAGCAATACAAAACAAGAGATATTTTTGTATTGTTTCGAATACAAATCATAGACATTTTTGCTCATCAGAACTTTACTAAAAAAATCGACATGTTTCAAATACTGGCACTTATTCTAACAATTAACTTTAGAGCTGTTAATGGCGTAATATTAAAATTAAATCAATATCATTGGTACACAAAATATATTTTTTTCAATCATTATTAAAATCCTCTTGTATACATGTTGTATATTTGTTGTTAAGACCCCCATATAAATTTGTATCATTTCTTTAGGGACATTTTATATAGATAACATATATTTCATACACTCATTTAATAATTTTTTTATATTTTCAATAATGAAAAATGTTGCAAAGAAAAGAGTACTCATTTAATAATTTTTCTTTTATATTTTCAATACTTAACAGTTGGATAATTTTATTCAATTTTATAATTATTCAAACTTTCTCTCAACACCAGAAATTGAGTTATGTTTATATTATCTGCCATTGAAACATTCTGTACAACTACTAGAACATACATACTATGCTGTTAAGTTTAACATACATATTTGTCAAATGAATAAAAATGTTATGTTGCCTGGTATGTTTGTTGATAAACATTTGTGCAACTAATGAGAGATGCAAAAGAAAGTTGCCAATAGAACATTTAACTGTACGAAGGGATATTTTATTTGTTGAGAAATTATATGAACAAATGTCAAATGTCACTTTTATTAAAGTTGATTAATGTTTTATGTCAATATTTTTCTATTTTATATCATTTATCAAGAAAATTATGGAAAAACAAAAATTTACGTGTTTCTCACGTAAATTTTTCCTATAAAAAAGCTGTCTTCTAGATCTGCTCGATTATAATATACATACAATTAATAGGGGGACTTGTTTTGTCAGAAGTTCTTAGTGTCAAAATAATCATCTTTTATGTCTTCATGTATGGAATTATTAAGAATGAAAAAAAAAAAATGCAAATACTTTTATAAAAAATGTTTAGCATTATGATGGATGGATGGATGCGCATAGTTATTTAATGCACTGCTTATTTAGATGGTCAATGTTCTAAAGAGATACGTTTTGCAATTTCCCAAACGTACACATTTATAATCATAAATTTATGTACATTAAGGTGTTTTAAATTTTGAAATCGATTCAGAGAAAAATACAAAATCTGTATTATTTCAAGCATTTTTCCAATATATTTCTACTTCCTTGGAAAATAATACCTGAAATGATGCAAAATGTATGTTTTTCTCTACGTCAAGTTGTCAAAATGTTGCCGTTGTCTAATTTCCACTACCTTAATGTACATGCAATTAAAATGTAAACACGTGCAAAATGCTTTATGCTTTTTGTTTGTTTGTTTGTTTGTCTTTATTTAGGTGGACACCCAAAACTAAATTACACATTTTACAAAGTTTAAAAGTAGCATCAAATATGAACAAAAAACAGCAACAACAAAGGACAGTTAGGGCAACGGATGTATATTGATATTTGTATTTGTGAGCCACGTGCAATATATGTACGGGTATGTTCTTGCACGTACAAATGTACAACGACATGTATATGACAAATATGAGTATGTATGAACACAAACACAAACACTATATCACAAAAGTATACTACTACTATACTGTATGCACATAGATTGGAATGGACCTTAGCTCATTGCCAAAATTTTAATGGGAAAATACTTGAAATTAGTTGTAGGAATTAAATAAAAATCTAAAAAGTGGAACGTCAATACAAAAAATCTTTTTGATCTAATAAGTTTGAGGCTAAGAAGGCACGCCTTAATTTCAATACTTTTTTATGGAATTTTGAACGACGTGACATTTTGATACACAACACACTTATGGGAATTTGAGATGTGATAGGTAAGGTCTGTTCTAATGTGAATGTCCCAACTTTTATTGGGCCTATTCTCATGTTGCTTCATATACATATTTAAGTACATGTGTTTGTATGTTACTTTTGAGTAAGAGTATTAACATTAAATTGGGGCACGTTTGCACATGACGAAAATAACAGAACATAGGATGAAGCCAATGTTTACAATAACGACTACGACGACGACTACGATGACGACAACGACAACGACAACGGCGACGACAACGACTTTGTTAGCCAAATAAAATTCAATGGCGCTATTTGCGCATCAACGCTCCACGCTTTACATACACACTGTACTCTAGCAGCACTTATGGAAAACGATGCCATCTACAACAACAACAACAAGAATAACAGTAATCAGAATAGAAGAACATAGAAGCAAGTGTTTTTCATGGAAATACGTACAGATATTAAAGAAGGTGGATTAAAAGAGGACGGAAAAATCGTCAGATAAATGTTGCTTGTTTGTTTATTTTTTGTTTTGCAAACTGTTAACTTGAAATTATGATTATATGTAGCACATTTTTACCGCACGACAAAGAAAAACAAATAATCAAAAAAATAAATAAATAAATAATAAGCAGAAGTTGATACAGAATACATATTGTACTTCATGATATTACATCAAATAATATAAGAACTTTAATATAAACTTTTCTTTTCTATTATGATACTACGATTTAACAGCGCTCAGAAAAAATATGTTTCTCTTTTGGTTTTAAACTAAATAAATAAGTAGTAATTTAAAATTTAAATGTTGCGGCTTTAAGTTGATATCACTATGAGTTCTTTGTCATTATTAAATGTGGCGCGTTGTTAAGATTGGTTGAAACAATATAACTACTGATAAGAGATGCCGTTGCCATTATGGTATATATTTCATATATGCATAATAAGTATTTTCCACTACATTATTCACTGCGTATATGTATGTGTGTGTTGCTTTGTGCATGGATGAGTCTAATGCACTAAAATTTGCATAATTGCTGAAACACTATAACTATCAGCAATAACAATGTCAAGGTGTCAAGATGTTAAAACAATTTTCAGTGAAATTTACAAACTTCTGCATGGGTATGCATAAATTGTGATTTTCATGGGATAAACGGCAGTCATAAACAAGAAAAATAGGAGCAATTATTGATAAGTACATGCTACTCATACACTTTACCATCACCACTAACGTAATTGGCTATATGTATATGTTTATGCAAGTATTAATGCGGTCGCTTAGCGAACACAAATTTGCGGCAATACCAAGTGAAATTTTTATGTAAATATTTAAAGAAATCTTTAAAAATCTTTCCGATATATTGTTGACTTTAAATATAAAAACCAAATTATATGGAATCAGACAATAATTTACAATTTAATTGGTACTCTGGATGTACCAAGCGGTAGTGAGACCGGTGTTGATCTATGGCTCTGTAGTTTGGTAGGAAGCTCTTCGGAAGAACTATAACACCAATAAACTACGGAAAGTTCACCGCACTGCGTTCGTTGGTGCCCTGCAGATGCCTTGGATGCTATTTTGAACCTCCTCCCAATTGAGTTGCACATACTATGTACTGCATCGCAAACGGCACTCAGACTCAGAGAATCTGAATGTTGGAAGTGTACTCAACAAGGACACAGTAGCATCCTTAGAAATGTACCTATAGATATAGTCGACAACAGGACGAACTTTTGGCCTCGCAAGCAGGCTTTTGAGGGCGGCATAAAAGCTGTATTTCCAAGTAGAAATGGGTGGAAGAAAGGTGGGATCCTGACCGGCAGGGATACACAAATTTTCACTGATGGTTCCAAAATGGACTCTGGAGTTGGAGCAGGAATCTATTCGGAGTCCTTAGAAATATCAATGTCCCTTAAACTGTCTTCTTACTGCAGTGTGTTCCAGGCGGATGTATACGCAATTCTGCAAGCATGCGAATTGCTTCACCAGAGGAATATAACTGAAAAGGTAACAATTCTCTCCGGTAGCCAGGTAGCTATAAAGGCGTTTGCCGCGCCAACTTATAGCTCAAAGCTGGTCGGAGAATGTAAACAAATAATAAACTCGAATAACTGCCAACCTCGGAGTATCAGTTATCTGGGTTCCAGGACACAAGGGAATCGCAGGCAACGAGAATGCTGATGAGCTAGCCCGTAGGGGCTCATCAGCATTCATTATGGATGAACGAACAACCAATGCCGATGTAGGTGTTCCACTAGCCGAAGCCGGCTGGTTGTAACATATCCTTCAATACTCAGTAGGTCTTAGCGAGATTTATGGCTCAAAACGGCATTTTGTTTGCTACTTGAGTGACCAGGGTCGCAGCCATTCTACCTAGCTGCCTACCTACAATTTAATATATAAATAAATAAAAATTAATATGTGGCAGTATAGGCCCCGAAGTTCACTTTGACCGAATTAGATTTGTGACATCACTTTTTAGAGCTTTATCACAGAGCTCTTTAAAAGCATTTTCATGTTCAATTGTTACTGCCGGAAGAATAGCCGGGTGGTTGCCGTTAAAAAAATATCATTTCGATATTAACATATGCTTCAGCAGGGGATTGAACCCACGAGTAGTGTAGTACTCCCTTCCATTCCCTCCAGCAATTGAACATTATCTGATTTTTCGATAATCTTGGAGTTTCAATTGTCTGCCGTACCTTTTTTATACTTATATGTTAGGGAATTTTCGCTAGTAGCTAGTGGCTTAAAATGTTCTAAGAAAATAATAATTGGAAAACTTTTAATACAGATTTCTGAAGACAGGAACTATCCCAAATGTAATTTTACAAATGATTTTTCAAATTCCATGATTCTACTTTTGATCGAAGAAGCCAAACTTTAGATCGCTGTAAAAAAATTGTGACGTAGTAGAGCAATAGAGGGTTTAGAGCTTTTGTTACTGAAGTCAAATACTATTATTTGAGACTAGTTTGGTTCAACTCCCCAGACACCTCTCTTAATTGTATTCAAACGAATAAGGAAACATCATCGAAAGTGAAAAGTGATATTTTAACAATTTGAAATGATTCAATGATTCAATGTAATTCAATAAAATTTTGCGCCATCTTTTCAACGAAAATATGTTAAGTACTTTATGTGATATTTTAAATAATTAAATAATTTCATCATTTCATCAATATAGAGCCCCAATTGTTTACTGGCGAACAACTAGACCAAAACATTTTTAGTGGCTGTTTTGTTGGCTACTTTTATCCCCATTAAGACGGTTTTGCAAAGACCGAAACCAATGGTAGTCGAACGGTGCAAGACCTGGACTATACGGTAAAAGTATCCAAATTTCCCAACCAAGTTCAGCCATGTCATGATGGAAAACAATACCCTTTCTATTGATCACTTCTGGCCGCTCGCTTTGAATTTTCTGGTTATTTGTTCACATTAGAGAGCCGAATCAATAATTTGTTAAAGTCGTAGCACCTCATAATGAATCATTCCCTTTCAATCAATTCCACCATTCACATAACATAACCTTATTTGCTATCAAGGCACGCTTCGCAATCGTTTGTGATGACTCATCCATAACCTTTGGCTTTTTTTATTCTCATATTTGATCCATTATTCACCGACCGTCGCGACTAGCTTCAGAATTAGTTCAATTTCATTACATGCATTGATGGAAAAACGATCAATTAAATTCTTTTATATTAAATCGTGAGGCACCCAAATATCGAATGCGTTTTTGGTCGCCAGCCTTTTATTTATAACTTATTTGTTATTATAATTTTAAACACAAACCACTAATATCAATGTTGCCAACAAAAAAAAAATGTTGCTTTCATGGACGCGCATATTCAATGATTTAATGTAATTCAATGAAAATCTGCTCCATCTTTTCACCGAAAATATGTTAAGTAATTTATTTGACATTTTAATATTTTATTTCATTCGAAGTGGCTGTCAATATTATTTTAAAATATTTACAGTGAAATTTTGCAATGTTAAATCAGCCATTTTCAAAAGTCAATCAACAACACGAATTCGCAGAACTTTAATAAGAGTTGAAAGAAATTTTTTGTTCAATAATTATTATGAACTAATTGATTAATTAGTTAATTAGAGATTAAAGAATTTGTCTTTAAATAATATTTCCACAATTTTAGAGTTTAGAATTTTATATTTTTTATAGTTTTCATTTAAAAACAGATTTTATTTTTATATGTCAGTAACATATCAACATTGAGGCAAATAGTATAAAAAACCAAAAAAGTAAATGAAAGGACACAATTTAAGGATTCATAAATAATTTTTATTTAGTAATTTTTCGTTTTATCTTACACTAAATAGAGCACACTGCATTGCATGGATGACAATCATAGTTTGTTAACCAATCAAAGTCATGATGCATTAACGAAGCTGCAGTAAAAACAATATGAATGTAAATATAATATGTATTGTATGTACATAAGTAGATACAATAGAATAATAGCAGAAATTAAGTAAGTAAATGAAAAGCTATTTGAATACTCTAACAAAAATAACAACAACAACAACAGCAAAAGCAATGACAGCAAAAATACTATGACAATAGTACATAAAATAAGCCAGCAGCTATAGTTATACTTGGTAGTATTATGTGCCATATCATATCCATAGAATGTGGAGGTAGTAGGTCTCATTCAACAGTGGCAAAAGGTAGCCTTCATGCTCATATTCAATTGTTCTTCTTCTTCTTCTTATACCTTTAGCAATGTATTTGAATTTTTTCTTCTACTACTACATACTTCTGAGACTTTTTCTTTTTTACTTGTTCGGATTATTCATTTTTCTCATCATCAGCCTGTAGATTTGCTTTCTTTTTGTATTATTGCTGTTGTCGTTATTTTTGTTGTCGTTGTCGTTGTCGCTGTTGTTGTTACTGTTGCTACAGTTATTGTCGTTGAGAGGTTAATGTAGCATTTGTCCTTGACACATCTTCAGTTGCCCAAAGCAGTGTTGGTTTGTTGTTTGTCCGTGTGTGTGTGGGTTCGTATGTCGTTTGTTGTTTTGTCAATACCTACTCATTGTTAATGTTGTTGCTCTTGAAGCTTTGAATAAAACTTGCAGGGGTGGTATCTTCATTATTCCATTCATTAGTGACCTCGTGTATATGTGTGCGTGTGTGTGTGTGTGTGTGTGTGTTACTTTGTCATTACGATGCAAAATATTGTATCAGAGTGTAACCGCGAGGCGTTAAAAATCACATTCATTCTCTTAGTAGTTACAACACTTTAAAGCAATCAAAATGCTCAAATACCGGCCGTATTTTATTCTTTATGCCGTCTCTACATTCCTCATTATTGTATGGTTACTCATTCTAAACTATTGTACATATAAGTTTAGTGGGTGAAAATTTGCTTACAGAGATGGACAAAATAAATGCAATAACAGTTTCTGCAATACAAAATGATTATATGTCCATCCTCCGAATTATGGGAGCCAAAGTGCGACCAGAGGATCAAGTGAACACAGTCTTTTTAATGAAAAATTGAATTTGGTTTGTAAAAAGGTGAATTTGATATTTAAACGGGTGTATTTAATATGCGAAAGGGTGAATTTGGTTTGCAAAAATTAAATTTGGTTTGCAAAAGGATGAATTTGATTTTAAAAAGGGTGTATTCGGTTTACAAACATATGCAATTTTTTTTTTTTTAATTCAGTATTGCATATACATTGCAAGTGTATTGGCCTTAAGGCAGCCAAAAAATTGCAAAACAGAAAAAAAATTGCCAATTACCAAATTAAAAAATTACCAAAACGGCAACCCTGAAGCTCATAAGCTCTACTAATATATTATTAACTAATTGCTCATTGCAATACAAATATTTCGGTGATGCTGGTCATGCATGAAATTTTCTTGTACATCCATAAGGTTGGTACATTTTCTAGAAAAACTAAACGAATTCAGTTGCTCAAAAATTTGACGCAATTTTATAAATGTTTTTTTTATTATTTTTATTTTGTTATATTGCGCGATGACAGAAAAAAATGTATATCTATTTAAATGCCCAGAACAAATGTAGAAGCCATGTAGCCTTCATTATGCCGCAAAGCGTTATAATAAAATATTCAAAATTCTAATATTTCAAATATTTTTTCTAATTCATCCTCATCATATTCTTTGTTGTTTACATTTGTAGGAACCTACTTTTTGCTCTATGATTTTATCGATTATTTCGATAAGGACGAAGCTACGGCATTGCCACGCGATAAATATTTGGAAATTATGAATAATATTTTTGGCAAGGCATCTAAAGCAGAACTGGAAGCCATCATATTTCAGGTGAGTGTTACGTAATTATTTTAGCGTGCGAATAATTTGAAGTACCATACACGTACAAATGTATGTACATTTGTATTGTGTTTGATGTGGGTTTATTAAAAAGAAAGAACTTATTTTGATTTGTATACTAATGAAATGAGAAGTGTAGTATGAAGCAGGCAGTATATTTGTGATATTTGGCTTTATTACTTCAAAAAAAGTAAATATCAACCGAAGCAGAGCCAGAATTGGTTCGTCAGATTCTATAATGATGATTTTTCCGAGGTTAACAACGACAAAATCTTGACGTTAACCGTTTGTGAGTTTGGTACCGCTCTAAAAATGTAGATTGAAAGCATTTATGTCTATATAAAATCGCCTGGCTTTGTAAAGTTGTCCGATATTTGGGCACCGTATGAGTTGAAGCGTTGCCCTTCTGATTTGTAGGTCGTCATTTCTTTTGAACGGTACCAACCTGTTTGAAAGTAATTGGCAATTGTTCCGGTAGTAACAATTTGACATGAAAAAACTTTTAAAAGAACTCTATGACAAAGCTCAGAAAGAGTGATGTAACAAGCGTGCTGCCGTTCGGAATCGTCTAACATAAACAGGTCTCTTCTAATACTGCCCAAAATTTAACACGCACAACAGTACTGGAAGGGAAGCTCAGCCAGAGAAAGGACCTTCGGGGCCTATAAGTGCCACATATTTATTTTTTATAATGAGCTGAAAGAAATTCCATCGGAAAAGCGCTTTGATCTGCTGCAATCAATTTATCAAACATGAAGAAAACTGTTCATTCTTGAAGCGAATGATCACAGTCGATGAAAAATTGATTACATTCTACAATTAAGCGATGCAATCACGCAGAAGTCTTCCGATCTGATCAATCGTATGAATGTCATGTATCACAAATTCAGATTTTTTTCAAGTTCGAAAGAATTTTATTCTTGCCGCAGCAACGTACAATGGAGTATTTGATACTCTTTTCTTTCTTTACATTTTCTAGGCTATCTCCTCAACAGGCGTATTTTCCGAGAGAAAACCATTTCTTTTATACGTAAAATCTACAAAAAATAAAAAAATTTTGATCAAACTAAAGTTGGTCGATAACATATTCAAAAATTTGCCATATCGGAACATTTTCTAGGGTAACTCCCAAACAGGGATCTTAACAGTCAAAAGTACTCATAGTAAAATTAAAAAATATACAAAAATTCACAACATCAAAAACAATGCATTTTTTCAGGACGCAACTAATGCAGAAATAAATGAGTTCCTATGATGCTCAATTTGTTGGAAATTTCAATGAGAAAGCGACACTAACCCACTTACTTTCGCTTAGGTGCTTAGAAGAAAAATGTTCTTAAGAAAGTTTTTCCTCGAGAAATTTTTCGACTGGTCGACTGTTAGTTCGAAAAACCTATTAAATTCGAAAAGTCTTAGTTGTTTTTCGTTAAATTTGCCTATTTGTTAATTGCTGCTGCTGTTCGTATATTAAGTTTAGTACCTGCCAGAAAAATTGACAACTAATCGCTAGGTGATACTTTGAGACTGCCAGCATTTAAAGAAAATTTAAATAAATGCCCTTTCACTTCATTGAGTTTTACCCGATTTGAATATCCAATGCATGCTCTATAAGAAAGCAATATTATGATTTTTTCGAAATCTTTAGTCTTTCAACGAGCATGCCATATATTCGTCCATAAATCATATATGCTTTATATACACAATTTAAAAGACCACATCAATATATGTAAACATTATACATTGAGCAGCCGTTTCCATGTAAATTATTATTATTATTTTTTTGCTGTGTTTTCAAAAAGCTCTGCATACAATGTTGTTCTCAATTTTGTTGATTTACAAGGCCATCTTAGTGATGAGCACAAATTGTTGTCATGAAAAATATTGATACTATATTTATATATTTTATTCTTCGTTGGACGAAGAGACAGGGTAATTACAGGAATATGGCATTACATTAAAGTAATATATGGTGCGTTATTCACATGTCTCAATGGATGCGTAAGTTTTGTGCAAATAATCAGTGAAATTTATATGCGAAATTGAAAGCAACTATATATCAATGAATATCTTTTCTGTTGTACTTGATATATGATGTTGTAAGTATTGTGATGGATTTTTGCATAAACTGTCCACGATAATAGATTTTCTCGGTTAGATAACAGTCATTATTCCACATCGATGGCCAAGGCACACTTGGAACAAAAAATTTCCTAATAATAATCATAATTAATTAATTCTTTTATACTATTGATACTATAGAGTATACATAAAATATTAAAATATATTGTATATATACAAAATTCGAAATTTTTCCATTGAAATTGGTAGCCCATCAATATGTTTACATCACACGGATATCATATTAAATGGCAATTATGCTTGCGGCTGCATATTATTATTTAATTAAATAATGCCACGATAGCACTATCTATAAACAGGGCCGGATTAATGTCTACGCGAGGTGTTATCAGCAATAGAGTGTTCGGACAATGGGACATCTATTTCATACCTGCTCCTAGAAAGGACTATCATTTATTCGGTTGTGTGCCTTTCATAAACAATTGATTGTAACAGAAGCGTTTATATTTGTCAGTCCGCCCCTGCATCGATTGTCGGTGGTAGTGGAATATTTTGTGTATTATATAACACAATTACCCATACATACCCATAATATATATTTACGTATGATAATCCACTGAACGATGTGTTTATGTAATCGAAAATGAAATTGCTTATTTTTAATTAAAATCAGTCGCATTCAAACTCATTAATTTGTTTGCTTATGTATTTTTTCTTTCTTCTTCTTCCTGCTCATTTATATACAGTACACAAGCTGGGAAGGAAATCCAGGATATCAAAATCAGCAACAAATTGGACGAGCTGTCGGTGATCATTTCTTTACTTGTCCCACAAATGAATATGCACAAACATTGGCTGAACGAGGTGCCTCCGTGCATTACTATTATTTCACACATGTGAGTATATGAAGCGAATGTGTGAACAAATACACATACAAAAATTGATTTTTTTTTTCTATCGTTACTTTTTAAAGCAATTAAATATGTAAGCAGATTTGTGAGAGTGGGTGGTTGGTTATCAGAGTGTTTCGTAATAAAATTGAAGACCAAAAATTTATCTCTGAATCCCCGTAGTGCAATGCAAAAGGCAAAAAAATAAAATAAACAGATAAGAAAGACAAGCAAACTGTGAAAATGTTAAATACAAAATTACAAAATTCACAAACATTGAATAGCACATTGCTAGTAATAGGTTTGCATTGAAATTCCACACAACAGCAAGATGGTCAACGAATGGGTCATTCATGGACATGAGATTAAAGCTAAAATAAAATACCATATTAATGTGTATTACATTAGAGGTTATATGTATAATTAATTGTGACAATTTGAATATTGCATTTTTTAAATTTGTATTAAATCATTCCGAAATTTGTCGTAATCACGAACTTTGCTTAAAAGGACTGAACTCTGAATGACCAGATTTTAAATATTTAATGAAATTGTTTCCCATATTGTTGTTGTTGTTTCACAAATTGGGAAAACACCTGATTGAGTACTTAAGAAGCAGTCCTTTCATCTTCATAACGCCAATTTTTATGTGAAGAGGTGCCAGAAAGTTGTCTGTGCATTCACAAATTGCGCAGAGGAGTCGTGTTACTTACAGCTTTCTCGGTAATATCAAATCCTCGGATTTTATACAAATATGTGTTAATTTTTTGCAAAATTAATGCAAGATTTGAGCTCGAATGTCCATCAAAATTTTGATCTTTAATAGATGAAACGGATGTCAAATAGTGCAGACGATCCAGTAAAGCTAGTCTTCAATTCAATTATGAATTTTTAATGTATTTAATAAAATGGGAATTAATTGTCAAAAATAGTCAAGAATGAATTAGTTGAATATCTTGACCGCTGACAATAATCTTAAAAAACTGATTGAAGATTCGAATTCAACGCCCTAAATTAGTTTTACAACAACTTTTTCGCGTACGACCTTTTCCTTGAGAACTCCAAGCATTCTTTCATTTGAGGTGGAAATTGTCCAAGCTTCGGCGCCATATGTGAATGATGAGTGGAATGATGATAGACGTGTAAAGTGTGGTTTTCGTTTCTCGAGAGAGGCCTCGACTTTTCAATCGTTTAGGTAGCCCAATGTAGCATCTGTTAGCAAGAGTGATACTTAGCACTATCTCCAGGCTAACGTCATTACTGGTGTTATTGCTGGTTCCCAGTTAGATAAAGTTCCTAACTACTTCAAAAGCGTAGTTATCAATAGTGACGTGTTTTCCAAGACGCCAGGACTCTTCGTTTGTTCACACTGGGTACTTCGCCTTGCCGATTATCTCAATATCATCGGCATATGCCAACAGCATGACACTTTTGAAGATAATGTCATTATGTCGCAGATCAGCATATTATTATTTTGTCCATAATAAGATTGAAAAGAAATCGCACGATAACGAATCTCTTTCTCTGAAATTCCCTCAATAAACTGCGTCCAAATTAGCTGAAGATCGACGCAGCTTGTGTCACTAGAATTTTTAGTGGATATGACGTTTCAAAATGTATAGAGTGCTCTCTTATTATTCTTTCTCTCTCTTTCTTTTTGACATTAGTCGAAGAGATCAAGTTCTCGCGCAATTCTCGATCTCATTCTCTCACTTCAATGTGACACATCTCTGATCTTATTTATTATCCATGATTTTAAATTTTTACTACAATCGTGGCTCTTTGGCTGAAATAGTAACAATTCTTGTAATATTTGCCAATTTTATAAATGTATTGTTGAAGAGTGTTCATATGGCTAGAAGTGGTAAGGGTGAGAACATCTTCGAAAGGAATTTTCTCAAGAAGCACTCATGCAAGACGACCACCTAAGATAATCTTACTAATTATGGCCATGTGAAAGAAGTGCTTCCTTGTATTTCCGTGTTCTGTATGAAAATCAGTAACTAAATAATTTATATAGCATTGACTATATTATTTCCACAATATTATAATTCGACTTTGGTAAGAAGAGTTTTAACCTATCTGTTGCCTTCCATGGTTGACGTCAAGTAAAGTTCATGCTATTCTTTCAGCCAAAGTTTTAGATTTTGTTTATTATAATTACATGGTAAACTAAGACAGATAATCGAGGAAGTCTGACATTTAATTTCCAAAGTGATAATTATACAACTTGGTACCCGAATCTAATGAACTCGGTTGTAGTCTTCTAATTTAATTAGTAGTTTTAAACACTTCTAGACTTGCTGAAGGTCTTGTGGAAATCTGTCAAGATTCTTGTTACATGTGCTTCTTCTTTCTCTCTCTATATTTCTCTTTCCTTTTGATATACAATATTAAAGTGGCATAAAAATATACAATCTTAATTCATTTTTTTCAAAAACCTTCCTCTAGTGTATTTATAGTACTATGAGATTGCCAACAACAAACAAATTTTTTTATATTTTCATTCTTGGTGAATTTCGTGCTTGTACTTTTTATATTACTGCCATATACATACGATATAACCCACATACTAAATAGTTACTCATCACTCAAAAATGCTGCCATTTTCTGCACGCTACTTAAAGATACAGAAGCAACATTAACAACAACAACAACAACAACCAACAATTATAATGTTTCCTTCACTTATTCATTGCAATCATCTTTGAACTTTCACTTGTACGTACCCAAGGAGAGGAAGTCATGTATGACGAAAGGGAGAAATAAAAGTAGTACAAGGGAATATGAGCACACTTATTCATATGTATCGTATTTATATTTACATATCTTCATATATGCAATAGCTTACTCTTACATAAGTACGACAGAAACATCAATTATATCGACAAATGTTGTTACATTAAATATAACTTTTTCTCTGCTGACGTTCATATTTATGTAGCGAGGTATATTGAGGTGCCTCAAACTCCATACAAAAAAAAAAAAGGGAAAGATTGCTCAAATATGAAGTTTTGTTTATTTTATGATGCCAACAAAAATCTTTTGGTTCGTGAGTAAGAGCTTTTGGAACAAAATAAAAATCAAAAAATTATTTTTTTTGGGAAAATCTTTAAACAAAAAAATTAAAAAAATTTTTTGCTGAATATAATGAAAATAATAAAAAACATGTTTCGCAGGTAAAGACAGTTACAGGTGATGACGCACCTTAAGGTACTAGTAAAGAACAACATATGAGTAGTGTGTATGCAGGCCAATTCACGTATATGTGAGTGCACTGAATCTCAGTGGCAAAGAAAATAAGCACCTTGTTTGTATAAAATAATTATTAATGAATAGCACTCATACTAGCATAAGTGTGCAAACATACATAAACATATACATACACATGTACATAACAACATGCAAATACTTATAGAAAACTATGAAATCCCAATAGAAAATCTTGCTATCGATTGCCTTTATAATAAAAAAAAGCAAAATAAAGGAAAAAAATGTATATGAAAAAAAAATTGCTTCTGGAAGAGCCTAAAAAACATTACATCACATGTATATTGTAACTGTAAATCAGAAAATTTAAGTGGGCCCCCTCTACTACCATTCAAATTTAACACATGAGGTTCGCTGAAGCTTAGGAAAAAGCTTACATTTTTTGTTTTTTAACAGAACGATGATATTTGACCTGTACGTTAAATAGCTTCTTGCATCTATTGTCGATTTTCATAGTTCTTCTTTGGTCATTTTCAAGGAGCAGAGATAGAGGATAAGTGTGTTCGAACGAAATATTAAGAAGAAAAAATTAATAGGGGTCAGTTATACATTTTATTCCGCTAGAGGTGATTCTTTTTCAGTTATGGGGATATTTGTCGATTTTTCGATGTTTTTCGATCATTTTGTATGGGAGCCCCTTTATGGGGTAGAGATAGAAGGTAAGTATGTATGAAAGAAATGTCAAAAAGGAAAAATTAATGGGAGTCCATCATACATTTCATCACACTAAAGTCGACTCTTGTTCAGTTATGGGGTTATTTAATGATTTTTACATGTTTTCTCGATAATTTTGTAAGGGAGTCCACTTAAGGGATGGAGATAGAGGGTAAATATATTTAGAGAAAATGTTGAGAAAGAAAAATTTATAGGGCTCAGTCATACATTTCCCCACATTAGGCGCGATTTCGTTAAATGCCTGCTTTCGCTAAATGTCTACTGGTATAGAATGAAGTAAAAAGTACAAATCGTATTTGTACGCATTGCATTTATACGCACTACACAAATGCAATAGTAGAAACTGAAAATAGATGAGCTTGAAAGTGCTTCAAGCTAATTTCATACAATAAAAACTTGAAACATATACGCTGCATATCGTCGTCGTCGTCATGGTTGTTGTTTTAGTGTTGTTCTCGTTGTAACTCTTGTAATGTACGTAACGTAGCAAACGAATGAGGCGAGTGGTGAGTGCACTTTAACTTTTGCATGTCAAATTTCCACTTTGTAGGTACATACACACTTATACAGATACATATACAAATAGATGTATGTATTTATAAACATACACATGTATGAAATACTAAAAGCTACGTCATACATATATTGTACCTTATATTCATATATAAGGTAACGTCTCACCACCTATAGTTATGACTATTTTTGCTGTCTTTATTTCTATTTTTATAACTTTTATATTCTTCTTGCATTTGCTCGTTTGATTGTTTGTTTGCTTTATCTTTATCGTTGCTACCATATGTTGCAAATATGGATGTATGCATATACGAGTATGTAATAACATAATATACGTAGATGTAATTGAATATGCATACGTGGTAAATATCTACCCTGCAGCACAAATGAGAATCAATTGAACTATGTAGTTACTTATAGAATGAGTTACAATGGCAAAACTAAGGTTTCACCTTGACAATATTGTATATTTAAAGGAGAACTAAGAATTTTAAAGGAAATTGGAATTATTGCAAATTAATGCAGAGGCAGATAGTTGAAAACGAAGAACTTATTACTTATTAACTATTGATGATTGATGGTGATCGTGATCGTGTGGCTTTTAGACCTTCGGAACTAGACCGTATATGGTCTAGTGGCTTATCTGAACGTTTGTTTTGAGTCTGTGGAACATATTCATATATCATTAAAGATAATGCAGCGGGAGTTAGTTGAATGAATGCTCTAATACTGTAAAAGTGGTTTGATATACGATCCAAAGCTCATACTTAGTGGATGCTTTAACAATCGCAAATGGCATTCAGATTATAAAAACACACATGATCCAGCCGTAAAAATGATTAAAATTGTAAGTTTCTCTATCTATGAGGTTCAATAGTTACCATATCTTAAAAAATAATAACCGGCATGTGTGTATAAGTGTTGATCTGGCAGGGTTTCCTGGTCTGATCGTATTATAAGCGCGAAATGTGTCAAAATATATTGAATATTACCTCAAAAGGATCAAAACCTGCTAACAGTTGATATCATATCTACTTAACGACAAAGTGCAGATAATATATATTGCCGACTTATATTCAGTTTTGCTCCTCAACTATAATGTGGATGCATAAGAACCTCCCAACCAAGCTCCCGGAGCTTCTGGCGAGTCACTATCGATGTGTGTGGCCTGGCGTTGTCCTGATGGAGCACGATTCCTCTCCTATTGGCCAAAGCTGGCCGCTTCTGGGCGATTGCTTCCTTCAGACGGTCCAATTGTTGACAGTACAGGTCCCAATTAAGAGTTTGGCCGTAGGGGAGCAGCTCATAGTAGATGATTTCGTGCCAATACCACCAAACACATAGCAAAACCTTCCTGACCGTCAATCCTGGCTTGGTCACCGTTTGCGCCGGCTCACCGCGATTCGACCACGATCGTTTTCGCTTTACGATGTCGTAAGTGACCCACTTTTCATCATCAGTAACCATACGCTTCAGAAATGGATCGATTTTGATGCGATTCAGCAGCGATTCGCAGATGGAAATTCGGTATATGAGGTTCTTTTTTGAGTTAACTCATGTGGCACCCATATATCGAGCTTCTTTTTGTATGCAGCCCTATTTAAGTGGTTTCAAACGGTTTTTTGTACAATGTTTAACTCCTGGGTAATAGAAACAGTGCTTACATGACGGTCACACTCAAGGATTTCCATTATTTTATCGATATTTTCGACAATTGGCCTTCCAGGGCGTGCAGCATCTTTGACATCAAAATTACCGGAACGGAGTCGACGAAACCGAAATTGCACGTAATGGGCTATTACAGTATCAGGACCATACACAATATTCACATTTTCAGCCGCCTGGTTTGCATTCTCGTCTTTATTGTAGAAAAACTGTAAAATATGGCATTATTTTCTCTTTACTGGTGTCAATCTTTGACGCGTGGTCAAACAATACTGAGTCAAGCAATCACAAAGCTGCCTGAAAAGTTTATTTAGTATGAAATCCTTTCTTTCCAACGTCATCTAGCTTAACCCGATCGCACTTATACAACATCTATTGGAAAAATAATCGATTTCTCTTTACTACACCTGATATATAATTATCTCCCATTAACTTCTCATTCCAAATATTTTCTCTTAATATGTTTATCCTCTATATCGACTGATTAATGGGAAAATACTTGAAATATCTGCAAATAGCCTCATATTTACCTAGAAATCGTTCCTAAAGCGATAAAATGTATGACCGACCCCCGTTAATTTTTCCTTATCTACATTTTCTCCAAACATATTTATTCCATATTTCTGGCAGTTAAAGGGACTTTCATATAAATTGAATACAAAAAAACACTGATGGAAGAATGATCATATCAATTCGTTGAATCATCATTTAATTGATTAATTTTAAGCCTACGATAATAATTCAGAAATTTCGCTTTTAATCTTCTAAAGATCATATATATTTTTTTAGAAAATTAGAGGAACAAATTTAGTTCTGTCCCCATGGATCTTAAAACATATTTTATTCTTCAGACAGCTGTTGTTGCAAAACATTTGTTTTTTGTTTATTTTAAAATTCAATCTATTTATCATCACAATTATATTTTAGTAAAATTTTGTGCCACAAAAACAAAAACTTCGAGTACCTTTACACCATTGAAACTCACAATACAACAAACAGACAAACAGCGTCTAATAATTTGTTCAAAAAGATGAAACTTTTTAATATTACATACAATTAAGGTACATACATTCTCATTTATATATACTGAATGTAGAGAAAACTATACATTTGTACAAATTCATTGTTGTTGAACGAACAAATCCCAAATGAAGTATTTTCACCTGTTTGTCCTTGGATACTATTGCGTAGTTGTGGACAATGATATATCAACCTTGATCAAAGTGTCATTGATTATGCCTAAACACCTAATTATATATATATACATATATACTCGTTCATATCCACTATCCACTCATCCCGGTCAGCAATAAACTAATGTATACATGTTTGTAGGTACTCGTATAGAGAGAAGAGAACAATACACAAAGTGGGAGAGAGATAGGAGTGATAGTGTGTTTTGTGTATTTTGGTATGTTATTGGTATGTTCAATAAATGCCTAAAACCGCAGACGATTTAAACAAATCCTCTAGTACGCATGAATAAATTACAACAATTATCGAGTTGCCCACAATTTGTTGTTGTTGTTGTGGCTGTATATTTTATTCTTCGGCGAATTTGTCTTCATCAATTAGGCTGTCAGAAACACATTTATATATTGTATATATATGTATATATATGTATGTACGTATGTATATATGCATGTATGTATGTAGTATATACATTAGGGCGGATTAAATTAGTATGACGAGAAATATGTGGTACATCGTATAGCAAAAAAAGGGGAAACCACCAATGAGTCCAAGTATATTTGACTATGAAACTCAAGAATATTCCAAAAATTATTATTGTATGTTTAGAAATTCTAAATCCAGATTTCTAGATCCATGATTTCTTGAGCAAATATATTTAGAATTAGGACAAACAATTTGACTCACTTTAATATATACATACATATTTATATATAATGAGTATGTATGAACATTCAAAATGTATCGATTTTCTCAAATATCGTTTGTTCTTCATTATACATAAGTATCTACTTACTTATCAAGTACTATCGACGATATGTACCAATATTTGATGAGAGTATTGAATTCGATATTAGTACATCATAATTATACCAAATTAAAGAAAAAGTTTCAGTAGTAGTTACATACATTTTGTGTATTGTGTATATAAAATATTTGTTTCAAAAAAGAGCAATTAATAATGAAAATTATGAGGATATGATTTTTTGATACAAATTTCTAAGAACGTTCATAATTTTTAGGAAATTTTAACGAAATTTAGTCCCACATACCGCCATTACTACTCAGGTTCGATGCCAAATTTTCTCCAGGAATGGACTTGTGTTATGGCATTTTTATTTGACGACCCTAGACTCTTATTTGTGCTGCTATTTGAAGCAATTCATCTATGTCATCAAATATTACAGCATTGCAACATCAACATCCAGCGCGCCATTCTTGATATACGGTCTCAAATACTTCAAAAAGTAATAGAAAATTCGTGCTTTAGGATGATGATCCCTCAGAGGTCATTTTAAGCATTATTTCTTCTCAAGAAAGCATAGAGAAATTTCCGATTTGATAAACGAATTAATTTTGTAGGGGAGTGGAAACATGGGGAAAAGTTGTTCAGTGGGTCCCAAATTACCCAAGGTAAAATTAATGGCGGTCGAGCATACATTTCACTTATCTAGTGGCGATTTGTAGACACCTATTGTTGGTTTTTTGCTGTTTTTTCTGTCCTTTTGTATGAGAGGGTCCTAAAAGGATGGAGATAGGAGGTAAATATGTTTGAACGAAATGTTGAGGAGGTCAATTTAATGGGGATCAGTAATACATTTTAACGCTCAAGAGGCGATTTCTGAACAGTATAGGGTTACTTATTAATTTTTAGATCTTTTTTAACAACAATTTGTATGGGTGTCCGCTTAAGGAGTGGAGATAGTGGGCAAGTGTGATTGGAGGTGATATGGATAAATTGGGTCAGTAATAATTTGGTCATTCTAGAGACGATTTCTATTCAGTTATGGGATTATTTGTTGATTTTCTGATATTTTTTCGGTCATTTTGTATGGAAGTGTCCTAAAGTGGTGGCGATAGGTGGTAGATATGTTAGAAGAAAATGTTGTGAAAGAAAAATTAATGGGGGTCAGTTATGTGGGAACTACATAACTGACCTGCATTGCAATAATTTCGAAGATCTAATTTCTTGCATAGGCGCCGTAGCTCACTGGTTAGAGTGTTGGACTTCTGATCTGTAGGTCGGGGTTTCAATCCCCGGCTGAAGCATAACAAATTTATTATCGAAAAGATTTTTCCTTCGAATCTGTGACAAAGCTCAGACAAAGTGATGTCGCAAGAGTTCTTCTGCCGTTCGGAACCGGCTAAAATAAGTAGGTCCCTTCTAATACTGTCAAAAAATTAACACGCATAACAGTAATGGAAGAGAAGCTCGGCCAAAGTGCCCTTTGGGGCTTTAAGTGCCACATATTTTTAAAATTTGTTTTTATATATTTTATTTGTTTAATTTTTTGCATATTTTGTTCGACATTTGATCTATGTTGTTTGTACCATTAATGTAGAAAAACTGACGAAATATTAAGGATGATTGAATTAAGGTCGAAAAGTGTTGGCAATAATGTCGAAAAGTGTTGGCAATAATGTCGAAATTTTTATTTATATAGAAAGAATTTTCAATATTATTGCAAAACTTTTTGGAATAATGTCGAAATTTTTTATATGAAGAAAATTTTACTTTTATTGCGAAAATGTTCGACATTAATGCAACATCACATTAAATGAGCCTAAGTGTTAAACTCAAAAGTTCATAACTCAGTGCTTTCTAAATTCGATTAACATTTAAATTATTAATAGTTGCCATAGAGTATTGATAAATCAAATTATAATAATTTCAAGCATTTAAATATTTTCTACATCGTGATTTTAGAAAAAAAAAAAAAATTAATAAAATTAGTTAATTATTAATTAATATAAAATAATTTGTTACAAGCATTTCAGTTGTATTTGAACTATGACAATTACGGCAATTTATAAATTTTTTAAATCCTTCAGAGAACATTAAAATCTTTCACAGTGTATGGTTTACATTGAAATTTCAGAAAATCAATATTTTATGGACAAATAGAAAATCGTTCATCCTTCTCAAAGAATATGTCACACTTATGATCTAATTTTTTCCCCTTTTCATTAAGATATGATGAATTTAAAGCATAGAAAATATTTAAATACCACTGTTAGGGAATAAGTTTCAAATATCTCATACATCATTGAAAACAAATGTGATCAGATCAAATTTTCTTCAGGAATCAATGACATATAAACAAGGTGATGGTCATTAATGTTTGTATTTAGAGCATATATGTATAGAATGTATATACTATACATATGTATATACGAGTATATGTAATAAAAATTACGATACAACTATATGGATGGATACGAAAAGGTGTGTCTAACTAACCATGATTATTATGGTCAAGGACATTGACCGTAATTATTCTAATATATTCATACATACAATATATTATATGTGTACAAATGTTTATCAAAGCGTATGATTGTGTGCGTGAGTATATCGGCTGCTTCTGCGTGTGTGTGTGTGTGTGTGAAATAAAAATATATGGCTGGTAAACATGAGTTAGAATTTATGATTTGTATTTGAAAACAATTTTATTAGCTTTATTGTTGTTATTCTTTAATAGTTCTTGTTTTATGTTTAGTTAAACGACAATAATGTTTGAAACTGTATTGCTTATATTGATAAAAAATACTGGTACATGCCAGAAATGGCAAATTTAAATTCGAATTGATAATTTATCATTGCCTTTAATCTGACAATTATTTTCGATTAATGATATATTAAATTGTAGAGTAATAGGTACTTTCGTCACATTCTTAATGTTTATACTGTGAACACACTCATTTAATACCTGCAAAGCCGTCGTTCATTTGTGTTGTAATGATTTTTGACTTTTACCATTTGATAACAAATGGTTCGGCTTTACACTTACTCTTCTGATAACACAAACACACATGTGGGAATCGACTTTAAAAATAAACTGGCTCTCTCTTTCTCTCTCTCTCTCTCCCCCCTTGTTTTTATTGTTTTTGTACAATAACCGTATACCGAATAGAATACTACTTGATGCCAGATAAACTCTTTCGTTTTCCATTAAAAGCTCACAATCAGAATGGCCACAAAAGGATTGAAGTAATTCAGCTCTGAGCCATGTGCGATTATAATAAACGACACAAAACCCCGATAGAGCACAGAACCGATAAGTTCCCAAAAACACATACAGTTACATATATAATACACATGCACACACATATGTGGGTAGGAAGATATAAACACATTCAACCATACAGAGCAGCGTGATAGAGGTGTTTATGTAATGTTGTGCAATTTTATATTGTTGTTGGTTGCATGAAGTTGTTTTTGTTTGTTTGTATGTGTTGTTTATCCGATTTCAGTTGCTATTTGTATTGGTATTTGAGGATATTGAAGGTATAATGGTGCAATTGCATCATTAAATACCAGTTGTATGTTTAATAATCCCTTTAAAGAGGCAACTCCGAATATGCCATTAGAATTGACGTGACAGAAAAGTTTACGCTTGCGACGTGTGACAAACGGTCAAATGGTTAATAAAAAATATAAAAAGTTAATATTTAATCGCATAAATATTTTCGTATGCAATGTACACACGTTTGAAAACATATTTTTATATGGGAGGTAGGTGTGGTTTTTATCCGATTACGACCATTCTCAAACTCATCTATTATTAAGTAAATATGTAGCATATGTACCAAGTTTCGGCTTGATAAGATTATTTTTGTGTGCGCAAAATGTGAATACACACATTTAAAAATATACTTTTGTCGTGATTCCGAAAAGTAGTAAGTCTGAGGTAGCAATCCTTGGTCCAGACCTCGAGGGTGATCTAAGAATCCGGAGTCTGTTCAGGGGCGGAGACCCGATTGCAGTGAGAACAGCACTATTTTTGTATGGGAGGTAGGTGTGATTTTTATCCAATCACGAGCCTTCTCGAACTTATCTATTAGTTCGTGAATATAAGCATATTTACAAAGTTTTTGCTTGACAACATTATTATTTTGCGCATAAAGTGTGAAAACATACATTTGAAAACATAATTTTGTATGGGAGGTGGGCGTGGTTTTCATTCAATTACAGTCATTTTTTAACTTATCCATCCATTGATAAATATATTCATAAATACGGAGTTTCAATTAAGTAGCTTCATATTTTCATGCGAAAAGTGTGAAAACTTTTATTCTGAAGAATTCGTTTTTTTATCCTATTTTGCTAATTTTGCTAACATGTTTGTTCTCTATTAAACTGTAGCACATATAGTGAGTTTCAGATCTATAGTTTTATATTTATGACTAAAATATATCAAAAATTTATTTATATTGTATGGCAGTAAGGCGTGGTTTTCATCCGATGCTGACTTTTTTTAAATGCATCTGTTCATTGAGCAAATCAAATTTTATATACCAATTTTCAACGAAATTGCTCGTAAGGAACGGCAGTTCCTTTGAATGTTAATAAATGGAAGCATTTAATATATTGATTTTTTTTAGTACAGGATATAAGTTTTAATGTAAAATACAATTCACTCCCACTAATTAGGTCACAGAGCTATTTCAGAACCTTTTAAATATCACTTTTTGTAGTCAAAAGATTATTGTGAAAGAATATACTTCGGGATCTGGCAACACTAATGTCAATAGCTAAAATCTGGCAACACCATAATAAAGTTTGACATTTTATAGCAGAAACGTGG
This sequence comes from Megamerina dolium, assembly GCA_963854835.1. Classification (NCBI taxonomy): domain Eukaryota; kingdom Metazoa; phylum Arthropoda; class Insecta; order Diptera; family Megamerinidae; genus Megamerina; species Megamerina dolium. The sequence goes on along the minus strand of OY978526.1, from coordinate 23,477,349 downwards.
AAAAAATTTAAATTTCAAGAGAAGGTTTTCGTTGGATAATTTTTCACAACTTTCGACGTGATGTATTTCAACAAGAATGTGTCGATGAACTCAGTTCTCTGTATGACGATAAAGCACAGTCAAAAACGGAAGTATATAGCTAGTATTGTGAATTTTCAATCGTGGTTATAGTTCGATCGTCGACGAATTCCGTGACCGTCGTCCAAAATTGGTTGTTGTGCCACAAAACATCGATGCAGTGCATGAACTGATACTGCAACACCTTCATGTGGCATATCGTCAGATGGAGGAATCCTTGCACATTAGTTCCACTTCAATATATTCGATTTTGCATGAACATTTAGTTGTAAAAAAACTTTGCACTCGTTGGATACCACATAATTAATCAGTAGCTCAAAAAAAAGCTCACGTCGATTGTTGTAAGGAATTGCATAAAAAAGGTTCGACGGTGGTGCTTCAAAAGACATGTATAAAATCGTGACAGGTGACGAATCATGGATATATGCGAATGAACTGGAAACAAAACAGCAATCGACCGTGTGGGTGTTCCAAGACGAGCCAAATCCAACAAAAGTTGTTCGGGCCCGCAGCACATCGAAGCAAATGGTCGCCTGATTCTTCGGCCGAATGGGTAATGTGGTCACTGTTCCGTTTGAGCAACATAGGACGGTCAATTCTGAGTGGTACACGACCATTTGCTAGTCGGAAGTCTTCAGAGAAATTCGCAAAATCAACCGCCAAAGACGAATTATTCTCCATCATGACAATGTGAGGTGTCATATATCACGTCAAACATTCACCTGTTTGAGCAGTCAAAACATCGAATTGATGACTTATAAAACTAAGAACAAATAAAAATGCTAATATTTATTTGATCGTAATTTTCTCTGAGAAGAAAGGAATCAGATGGCGTTTTTTCATATTAGCTATTTTTGGAAATTATTCTTAGGCAGAGCTTCGAAAGAATTTTGCTAAGTTTCACTTAGAAATTTAAAAACGCATTCAAGTGCACCATTATCTTGAATATTCCTTTCTGTGTGTTGTCTTCAAGATTGGTTGAGGTTGTCAAGCAATTTTTTCACAAATGAATAGTTGACGTCTACTAGTTCTCGCACTCATTTGGCTTTTTGAATGTTTATATTGTGTGCTACTAGTATTGAGTGTTTGTTTGAGATTATGTATGTAAGGGATATTGTTTTTCTAAGTTTTTTCTTTGCCTATCTGATTGAGAATGAATGTGGTTCCGATTTCAGAAAGAATAATATGGCTTTGATGTGAATATCAACAGCGAGCACTCTCTTATAATTTAATCCTATCATACAGACTATCCAGATACACACACACATATCCAGTTCTAATTTATAATGGAAGGATTTTATTCGCAAGCATTACCATGATGTTGCATTTATGCACTGCTCTAGTGAGTACGAGTACATAACATAACTATTCACAGTGGGGAATAAATTATGGTTTATGCTTTTCTACTTCACGTTTGCATTGGCATTAAAAGTTATCAACTTTGTTCACTACTGTTTGTTTTTGTTGTTTGTGTTTGTTCTTCCTCTTCTTCTTCTTCTTTTTTTTCCTATTGACTATTTTTCACGTTTACTTTTTCATTCTCGCGGTGTTCGAGCACTTGGAAATGCTATTAATAATGTTAGCTTTTTGTGTTGATGTGTCTTCTTTTATTTATTGTATTTTTTTCATCTTCTACTCGTTCAGCATTTACAATGAATCCTTATATCATATAATATTCTTGTTGTTGTTGTTGTTGTTGTTGTTCTTGTTATTATAAGTATTGTTGAACATTTTCGTTTGCCTTTCTTCGTTTATTTATTATTATGAACAGAGTTATAATGATATGGCTCACAAAGAACTTATTTGAGTGTTGTGTGTATGTATGTGTTTGTGGGTATGTGTGTGGGTTTGAATGTGCTCGAAAAAACTTCGTTGAAGAAAAAGAGCACAGACATACAAATAAATATATTAAATACCTAAATGTTATTAACTCATCACCTCCCCCCCAACCTTTTGCACATTTATTTTGTGGCAAGGACATTAAGAAGAATTAATAGGTAACTAGGTAGTATGTTATTTACGAATGGTATGAACATTATTGTGTATGTACCCAATATATGTACATATACGATATATGAAGTAGGCAAGCATCCAAGTAAAAGGCATATTTTACAAGTATCAACAATTGAAATGACAAATTCTGTCGTTACCTTTGGTAGACATGTTGACAGACAATACCAATGATTAAGTTGTCAACGATGAGGATATATTTTGTCAAATTATATGGGTATATATATGGTTAACCTGAATTTCTATTTCCTGTTTTTAGTTCTGTATATGTAATTACATATGCATGTGTTCGTAAATGCATACTTGAGTCACAAATCAATATTTTCAGTTTACATACAATATTTGACTGACTGTGGCGTTTAAGGGAATGACACACATATATCATGATCAATATGTCAGAGACTTTTCTCAATTTCTCACATTGTAACTTCAAATGTAACACTGCTCTTGTCGACTATCATCCGTCAACAAACTAATTAGAAATTTTGAGTATAAATGCTAGTGGCACTCAACACCATCAATTTCAAGGATAAATAAATGATGGGAAAAGTATGAGTGACGTCCATCATTCTGCACGCCCAATTAAGGTCACTACAATAGAAATTTTTGAAAAATACATTGCTTGGTATTTGACCATGGATTGTGCAATAACATCGATCTGTCAGAATAGAAAACGTATCAAAGCAGTAAGTTCCTTCGGGTAGATCGGCACTGTATTTCGGACACTAAGGCCAAGTTGAATGTGTCGGTCGACAAGATTATGGCGACGATATTTTGAGATGTAAACGTTATAATTTACATCGTTTAGAGAGAAAACTAGTCGATGATGAATATTTTTACAAGATTTTGGTCCGTTTCAATAATGATTTGAAGAAAAATGACTGGGCGCGAATTCATTGTAGCGCAATTTCATAAATTCAACTAAGAATTTGTAATGATATGTAAAATAATCCGTGTAAATACAACCATGTAAATCGAAAATGTAATGATATGCAAAATAATCCGTCTAAATACAACTATGTAAGTAGTAAAAATAAGAAATCGGGGCCAACTTCACGAAAAAGCCAATTTTGTAGAAATTGGCGAGTGAGATTGTTCGATTTGGATATAATAGATTGTATCAAAAATAAAAGATTGGAAATCAAAGCGATCAGAAGTGTTCTTTACAAATTGCTCAACCCTATTCACCATATTTTCTAAAAGTTAGCCTTAAGCAATTATCTATTCTTTTTAAACCTAAACAAATGGCTGGATGTAATTGGAATCCATTCCAATGATAAAGTCATGGCTATAATATTTGACGATCTCGACAATTTTGAATATTTTGAAGGAATCAATGGAAGGATCATTTTTAGTTTTTTTTTACATTTTTATTTTTGACAAATAAAATTATTTTTCATTCAAATAGCTCCCAGAATGCAAGCAAACCGTGAACTTAGCATTCTAAAAATTTAGTATTATGAATCATATTTCCTTATCATGTGAATTGTAATTATCGGGGGGAAGGTTCCCATTGGTCTCTTTCAATGAAATGTAGATTAATTTCAATCAGAGTTTTCGTCTGAATATTTTATGCACTTAGCTTTTATATTCATAACATTTTGGGGGTAGTTAATATTAAAGGCTTTTAGTGAAATGTTTTGAAAATTTCATGCTACTTTCTTTAGACAATATGTGATTCAAAGCATTCCAAAAGAGTGGACTGAGAAATATACTCGTAATGGCAAAATATTCTTCCTTCGTGAACAGGGCGCCAGATATTAGGGCGCTGTGCGGTGATTGACCGATAAGCTTGGAAAAGGTTATGGGTTGCTCGAACAGAGCGTTGTTAGACCCTCAGCCCGGACAACATAATTCACACATACCTCGTTATACGACTTCTATAAATGTCAATTAAATATTATAAATTTCTATATGTCAAACTAATGCTAAAAAAATAGTCTACTAAAAGAATGCTGTGCAGTTAAACTGATGTTCCGTATTAATGCCGAAACATTTAGTTTTTCGACTTTATTGCAATAAGATCGTAAATTTAATTTTGAAACAAGAATTCGACATTATTACTAATCTTTTTTGATATTAAGGCGATACATCTGTCTAACAACACATATTCGGAGCGCGCATAATGAAATATTATCAATCGTAAATCGAAAAAGTGCTATAATTAAGAAAGAGCTGTTATAGCAAAATACCGTATAAAAATTAGTGGTATAGGTGTATATAATAAAATATCATTGACAATGTATTTTGAGTATTTTAACATTTTTTATGATTGACATTTAATATTGGACATATTTCCAAATTTCTAAATGTTATATCTCTATTATTTTGCACTTCTGACTGGTGTGCGAAATATTCTCAACATTTAAATAATCATCATCAATTAGTTTTTCGACTTTATTGCAATAAGATCGTAAATCATATTTTGAAACAAGAATTCGACATTATTGCTAATCTTTTTCGATATTAAGGTAGAGTACATCAGTCTAACAACACATATTCGGAGGGCATATAATGAAATATTACGAATCGTAAATCGAAAAAGTGCTATAATTAAGAAAGAGCTGTTATAGCAAAATACCGTATAAAGATCAGTGGTATAGGTGTATACAATAAAATATCATTGACAAGGTATTTTGAGTATTTTAACATTTTTTATGATTGACATTTAATATTGGACATATTTCCAAATTTCTAAATGTTATATCTCTATTATTTTGCACTTCTGACTGGTGTGCGAAATATTCTCAACATTTAAATAATCATCTATGTACCTTAAATTGTACACGTGCGGCAATAATAAAACATTGAAAGTCACTTTTCTATATCGTTATTTTATTTATTTTTTTTTTTTATTCCATCTAATTACTTATCCTCCCTTTCCTTCAATTCTGTTTTTAGAAATGTCAAAAGCAGTAAAAATATAAATATTTAATTCCAACATTTAAAAATAGATCATAAATAAGATATGTACGATAAGTATAGTATACGATTAGTATGTATTACTTATCAGAAGAGATGCCGCATATAGCGAAACGATGCACAGTGTTAACTTTTCATATCAATTGTAACCAAAAAATATATAGTAGAAAAGTAATGCGATTTCAATTAATTTTATATTAATTTTATTTGATTAAAATTCGTTTTAATATGCAAAATTATCGAAAGTGACGAATTTTTATTGCTTTTCATAAAATTTCGTATTTGGTATAAGTAACAAAAACTCTTTGTACTGTATTTATATAGCGATGATGTTAGAAAAAGTAAAAAAAACGCATATTCTTAGCCAAATCAAGAAAACAATAAATTTTTTATTTTATTAAAAAATCATACATATAGAAAGAAGGTTTTGATAAAATTAAAAAACATTTTGGATTTTGTTCAGTTACAGTATTATCCTATATCTGACGTAAGCATATTTTTTATATTATAACATTCATTTTCATAATTTTTGGTTAACAAGGAAACACTGTGCACTGGTGAGATTAAACTTCTTACTGATGCCACTGTTGCTACCATCATCGTTACATTACATTACATTACATTACAATATACAAGTACAGATATACAAAATGGCAAATTGCAGTTAAATCAATATGACAATATTATTTATAGAGGCAATGTTTTTGATCGAGCTTAGAAACAACATATTCCTTTTCAACATTTTCTTACGCATAACAACATGCTATAATACATATGTACTAGTAGTATGTATGTATGTGTAACTAAATGCTTGTAACGTATCAATATATATGTATCAATTTCATTTAAAATCCAAATGAAATATAACCACAATTTTTCCAATAAATAATGAATTCTATTGAAATTGAATTGATCGCTTGTTGGGATAAATTTTTAATCTCATTCATTGTATATTCAATTGCAGTAATATACACTAAATATAGTACACTAGCGAACAGAATATATGCATGTATAGTTAAACACACATACTGTCTAACGATACAAATGCAAACTTCAATTTCTCTATATAGGGGGGGATGTGTTAGTGGTGTGAGGATGTTGTGATTTTATTTGTTGAACAATAGTGTGCTTGCGCCAATTTTTCCAATTAACTGAGAAGCGAACAAAACCTCAAAAACTTTGAGCAAGGATAGGATGTAGCAGCTGAGTGAAGAGGTGGTTATCTTTCTAATTTGACTTTTTCTTTGACTTCGTTCGATTTGATGTCGTGCCCTTTATTTCTCACTGTTACTTTATACTTGATTGTAGAAAGTTTCACTATCAGAGTTGGGCGGTAATGATTAAATCAAGCATCATTATTTGTAATTGTATTCATAGAATCATTGAAATCGCTGATATAGTGTACTTTCGATTTACATGCTTAACACCGATCGAATTGACTACTCTTTTTCAATCAAAGTTGCAAAAATTTTGTAGTATGATTACCGCAATCCTACTCAATTTTTTTACTGTTACCATTCTTTTAATAAGATTCATTGATTAATTGTTGTTTATCGACCGTTTGTCAATTTCTAATAGCAAGCATCTACAGGTTGATTTTAAGGAGCCTTCGGATTTGATTAAAAAAAAAAACACATAAAATTTAGAGAAGTATATGATATCTTTATATGAGTCGATAGAACGATCTATATAAATGTATATATACTAAAAAATCACCCTGATAATTCTAATACTACGGTATTTATATTTTTCGGAAACGAAACTTTGGAGATTTTTTTTTAAAGAATTCCGGCAGCACTATTTCTTTTGATTCAATATTCATTTTGATACATTTTGATTCAATATCAATATTGATATTCATTAAGCCAGGGATGTTAATTTATTTGTCAAAGAGCTAAAATTTCCGAATTTTTGAAGAAATCGTTACTGTGGTCCTTCGGACGCTTCAGTGGCAGTAACATCAGGGGCCTGGGAATATTTTAATAAAGCGGCTGATTGCACAAAAATTGTAAAAAAAAAATAGAAAATCACCATGGATTTTTAATTACTCTCAATCACATTGAATTTATTGAATTTAAGGAATATTTGAAATCATTAAATACGGATTAACATATTGTCCAGAAAGAATTGTTAAGCAGTGCCATGGAAAATTGTAGAATGACAAAAAATAAATGGAGCGGTGGGAGACAATTTTACGAAAACATTAGTTTTGTAGGAGATCTTCTCCAAGGAGCATATATAGGGATAGCTTTGGTTAGTTTAAACTGGTTGACCCACAAAAAGAACTTCATGAGGGTCTGGCGATACTAGAACACGACTAAACTTAGTTACGATATGAAGAAATCTTTGCAACAACTTTTCATTTTCATTGCGAACTTCAGTAGTGTACTCTTGCTCTAAGCGGTTGCTTAAGCTAGAGTGCTGAACTCTAAGGCTTCTAAGCAGTTTATGCGAATTCATGATATGGCGGTAAATATACTTTGAAAAAATATTGTGGAGACAAAATTAATGGAGTCAGTTCTGCATTTTACTTTTCTAGGGTGATTGCTAGGGAAGTTTTAAGGTTAATTACAGATTTTCCTGGTATTTTTTGAAATTTGAGCTGGATTTGATACCATTTATCACCTCATTCTACCTATATTAAAATGTATTTGTTAGACTCTCATTATTTTAAAGCATTTTTCATTTAGATTGGTACTTTCGTGCTTCAGATATGATCCAAAACGTTTTTTTTTTCTCCTTTATCACTGCTAATTGGAGCATAGAGCCTCCACAAGGCTTCTCCATCGCACACAATTCTGGGCTGTTGTTCTAGCGTCATCCCATGTAATGTTGACATCAGCTAGTTCCCGCCGCTCAGACCTTCTCCAAGTGTTTTTTGGCTGTCCGCGGCTTCTGCTCCCTTGCGGGTTCCATTCAAGCGACATTCTCGTGATGCTTTCTGGTTGTTTTCTTAGCGTGTTGCCAATTCAGCGCCACTTTCTACGTTTAATCTGGTTTAGTATAGGTTCCTCGTTCGTTGGACGCCATAGTTGGAGATAGGCCAGAATATTCTACATATGATCCTCAAGTACTTATTAACGAAAGCTTGAAGTCTCTGCGTGATGGAGTTCGAGTTCAGCAATGTTTCGCTTCAGTACAGTAGATCTTCCTTAAAAAAATGTTCTTCAATGTCTTTCAATTTTCTAATTTAGTACTTCAAATGCTCGCATCAATGGAATTTTTAAAAATTATTTCTAAATTAGTATAACTTTATTTTTATTATTATTAGGAAAATGTTAACTCAAGAGTCAAAGCATTGCGACCCAAGGGATCTTTTTTGCAGAATTATAATTTACTATTTAATTCATCATTTAATTTCACCCATTACAATCAATGTAATTTAAATGCCCAGCTCTGACTATTGCTACTACTATTACTACTACTACTACCCCAACTACTGCTATAATACATTAATATGCACTTGCTACTGTTTGATATTCAACTTTTCTCATCATTTTTATTCTGGATTTATTTTATATTTTTTTCTTTTCTTTGTATAGCGCACTAGCACCTCTTTGTGGGGAGAATGGATGGGCGTTTTGCATGGAGACGAAATTGAATACTTTTTCGGGCAGCCGTTAAACACATCACTGCAATATCGACAAGTTGAACGCGAACTTGGCAAGCGGATGCTTAACGCAATCATTGAGTTTGCGAAAACGGGGTAAGTACCGTCAAGTGGACAGAATTGCTTTCATTATGTAATAGGTACATATGCATATATGATAGTTTTGTGGAAAGTTGATTCTCATATGATGTGCATATAGTAATTGTTGTTCGTTCTTGTTACTCTGGGATGATGGATGATGATGATGATGATGATGAGAAGATTCATATGAATTAATAGTGTAGTTATATCTTCTGAAGTGCTTCACCGGAGATATTCAATTAAGCGTGCAATATAATTGGAATGAAGCGAATGAGCATCATGAGGCGTTATGAATATGAAACACTTTTCATAATGACTACAGTTTAAAATGGGAACATATATTTCATAATAAATAAATTTTATTCAGTACACTCTACTTGTATTCAATATTTCATCCACTTATTGAATCATTATGCATTCAATGCAATTTGCCACGCTTTTTCGTCTTTACACCGCGTCCCACCGCGTAGGTGGGATACCACCTTTTCAAATTGGTTTGATGAAATTACTGTCAATTCTGTTAAATAAAGCGTATCGATTGATAACACAGTCGCGCGTACAGTATCTATGTAAGTTTAATTAATACATGCCCTGAACTTTCACTCATCTACGAGTACCATGTGTTTACACATACATATATTCACACCCATAATGTAATAGCACTGCACGTCTTTAGTGACATGGAAATAAAAACTTGCATAATACGTAGTACGTACGTACTCAGTGGCAATGTCATCAAATATTCATATATGTAAGGTATATATTGATATACAGTACATAGATTGGAAGAATCATATGTCTGAAGTGAGCAAATTACAAATAATTTGCTTACCTACGAATGATTTATTCTGCCGAGTTAAAGCGGTCGTTGTGAATATGTATGACAACTTATTTTAATACGTGCTCTATTATCTCTAACTATATGGTTTCTAGATTACAATAAATTTTAAATAAATCGTCGGTCGTCATATGAATTGTATAATAGCTTAATACATGCACTATAATGCAATGCATTTATGTATAAATTGTGCTATTGCCTTTATAATCAAAGCAGAGTTTCAAACCAGCTGTATGTTTCTGCTATAATTTCGAAAGCTTTTTTATAAAAAGCATCATCATATTTGGAACGTTAACCATCCTATGTTCAATATTTAAGATTATCCTATTTTGCAAAATTAGAAATTTTAAACGCTCTCGGGTTTCGTTTGTCAATTTCAATAACAAATTCGGATATGAATAAAATCTAGCGATAGTCATATTTTGTTATCAAAATTGACACTGTCAAAATTTAGCAACAATGACGAGAACTTTAAAAAGCTTTATCATTATAGCATATATAGAGGCATATTCCCAAACGACAAATATGTATTAAATTGAAACTTTTTATACATTAGAGTGAGTCAAAATTGGAAATGTCCATCTTTTAATTGAAAGGACACCTAAAGAGTATCTCAGCGCTATTAAAAAAATTTTTGGGACTACTCTAAAACATTTTTATCCTAAAATTGACGTTTTACTAGTGAATTAATCAACTAAAAATTCCATCCGACTATTCAAACCAAAAACGTTGCCGTAGAATGTTAATTTTAGCATTTTCAATGGCTATAGTTAAAACAGAAATAGTTCAAATAAGCAATTGTTAATGATATTATGCATATCCGTATTCCTGGACATGATAATGGACCTAATGCGAACCTCAATAGTTGCCATCTGAGTGGCCGACATCCCGGTTTGAATGTAAATCCGTTGAAAACGGAAGTGGTATATTTATATTTATACAATTTGGACGATAACTTTGATTCGCATTCGCTGTAGGTTATAATTATTTGGGAATTAGCCGAATTAAAACACATTTTTTCTTGCCCTTTACGTTTTTTAATTCGTGGGCAATGTATGGAGTCGGTTGTATAATTATTTTACTTCCTTCCGCATAATATCATCATTCGAATTTCAAATTCGTCAATAAATTGTCAATCAATGTGGAAATCTACCTCTTAGAAACAACTTTATGTCGCTGAAGAGATACTTGAAATTATCATGTTCTGTTATTAGTGCAGTCATCCAACGGGAAGTACTCCGTCCAAGATAGAGAACTTTTCTGCTTCATTATTAGCCTCAAAGAAGTCTTTGTTTGTCTATAATTGACATTAACGAATTTTTCTTATACAATTTTCGACATTTGCCTTCACCGTACTGTTACTGAGAACAACTACAGGTTTCTTGCAACAGCTTCAGCTTAGGTCCGTTGTAGAGTATTCGTGAATTCAATAAAAAATTGTTAAACGAAATTAGAGGACACAACTCTGAGTACTGAAGTTTATTAGCCGATTATTCGGACATTAACACGGCGTCTCAACGTTAAATAAATGATTGCATTCCTGTCAAATTTTCTTGAAAGCCGTAGGCTTGCCATTTTGAATGACATAAAGAATTGTTCGATTTGTATGAAGAGGAAGAGAAGAGGCGAAAACCTAGATTTTTGGTTAAAAGTTTTTTAGAGAAGTAACAAATGAAGGATTTTGATGTCAAACAACAAAAGTAGCAGTTCAATTGCCAAACCTATGGTAGCAGCATGGTAGAATATAAATTGCCAACCATAGGCAATAAGCCTCGATTGTCAATAGTTGCAAAAATTGATCAAAAAAAAAAAAAAAAAAAAATTGATCATGCAATCAATAATAAAGTAATAATAAAGTAAAGCGCTGATAGAGACTTTTGCAACGTTATATAATCTCTTCGAACCGACTATCATACGTGAAAGTTATGATAAATAATCCATTATTTTATTTTTTCTTTATTCCCTTCGCTTCAGAATAAATTTTTCAAAAATATTATACGTTATGCATATTTGCAATATTTTTCAGTAATCCTGCGGTAGATGGCGAAGAGTGGCCGAACTTCTCAAAGGAGGATCCAGTTTATTACACATTTAGCACAGATGATAAAATTGAAAAATTGCAAAGGGGTCCACTAGCGGCTCGCTGCTCCTTTTGGAATGACTATCTGCCGAAAGTTCGCAATTGGACAGGTGAGTGCACTTAAGTATTGCTTCTACATATAATCGTATTGTATTCGTTGAGCTTTGTGTCGAATTTTAAGACTGAAAAATGCATCTGTAATCGCGTAGATACATATTGCTCAATAATGCTGTAATAACAGCGCAACACATTTGCGGGTTTTCAAATAATTAATACTATTAGGATTCTCAGATGTTAGTCTGAAAGATATTAAAGAGCAGAACTATTCTAACTTCTTTCTATTACTTTTTTGTTGTCTATGAGAATAAGTGGATATTTTTCTGGAGGGAAATGTATTACTTTTTCTTAAATGGGATGCTGAGATTCATAGTGGCGTAAGTCAGCTTTGGCAGGTTTACCATATATACTAATATGTAGCTGAGTCGTCAATATTTGAGAAAGTTGAAATTCTTATAAAAACATGGAAGATATATTTGCTATTGCAGAAAAAATGCATTTTTTTGTTACATTTCTAACCAACCCTATTTTGCCCAGAAAAATGAATAAGTTTTGTAACGAATTTTACTCTTAATAACGACGGATTTCATCTTATGCCCGTATTATATAAAATGTTTGCTCAAAGATAGAAGATAATTGATAGGAAAGTATCGTTAAATGTCATAAAATTTGTGTACCTTTTTGATCAATTTCTGATATTTATCAAATTTATAGTAGACATTTTTGGAAGTATTGAAATAATTGCATTGTCAAGTTTGGTGGTGATAATAGTAAATTAGGTCATATCGTGCTCTATAAATTATAAAACGCCGTCCTTACTAGGAAAGTTTACCTTGATAATATTTTATGATAACTAAAGCCCTAGTCCGTAGAGATAACAAGGGTTAATGAAATGTTCGAAGCCGAAATTCTGCAAAATATGTATATCATCATATCATATAATCAAATTAAGATAGTACAAATTGACGACTTTGACGGTTTTTAGGACGTGACGGATAAACTTTTTCATCGCGACGGAACACTCGAGGTAAGCTTTTTAAATTGCTGCAAAATTTACACACGATTCACTGCTACCCACCCTATTGAACCGACGCTCTCAAATTAAAGCTTTACACAGTAGCCGTATTAGTACAGACACAAACCACTATTCGACAAAGTACTTCGAATTCGAAGAGAGAGAGATGTTTATAATCACTCGTACATATTCACAAGCAAAAGTACGCATAAATTCAAATGACTAATGTAAATAATGTAATGGTCTGGTATGTGGTTGTTAAAACGTAGTTGGAATTTGTTTATTATTTTTTTTTTTGACAATATTTTATATTTTATGGATTATTTAAATATAAATATATTTGATTATTTAATATCCACTCATTAGGGAGAGCAGCTAATGAGGTTTATTGTGTTGTATTTACCCCTCCATTCGACAATAGTTCATGGATTGTCTAACAGCATTAAAATGTTAAACCATATTGAGAATTAAAAAAAATTAAATTAAAAAAAAAAAAAAAATTAAACATAATTATCTGAATTTAAAATTTAATTTTGTATTTTTATTTATTGATATTTTCTATGTAAATGGATGCTACTTCATTTTCAAAGAGAATACAATAACAACAACAAATAACATATAATAAGTAAAAAATAATGAATATCAATACAAAATTCAATACAAAACAATACAATAATTCTAAACGCTTAAATAAAACATGAACAATTCGATAACCAGTTTTCGACAAATTATGATTGCTTTAATCATATGAAAAGCGCTAATATAATATTAATAATAACAACAACAACAACACCAAAAGCAATAACCCCAACAATATTAAAGTGCTAATAAAATGAATAAATAAATATTTGATGTTCAACGAATTATGAATTTGTAATGAAATCAAATGAAATGAAATGAAATAATAGAAAAGGATATTTAATGAGTACAGGTAGGTAGGCAGGTATGTGTATTCTCATTATTATTTATTAAAAATTTCAAACTTGATTATAATAAATTAGCTAAAAATTGTGACAGAAATATTGATTATTTGTTGTTGTTGTTGATTTAAAATGAATGAGTAATCGATTGTTAGTACAAGAACAGTACCCAGAAATAGAAAAGAAATAGAAACACTGTTTTGCTATATAATTTTGTAATATAATTTTTGTCATGCAAATAATATTGCTGGGCTCCAGTACATCAGTACATAGATGAATGAGAACATATAACAAAAAATCCTTTAAATGGTCTAGATAAAAAAAAAATACACAATTTGGTCCTAAAAAATCGGAATTTGATTTTCCTATAGAAGGGGCTTCGGGATATTTTTTTTCTATCTTCCGAAGATAGTTTCACTACAACTTTTGGACCAATTTTTTGAATAGAATTTGTTCTTTTACAAAGTTTACAAAGTTATCGACGAATAGAATCAATGTATGAATGTATGAAAGTGCTGAAATTTAAATTTTTCTTCATTTTAACCGAATATCGAATAGTGAACGATTTTCCAAATTGTTTCATGTGTTCTGAATAATTTGTGAGATTTCGTAAAGCGATTCGTGAGCCGCATGATGGTAAATAATGGCACATCGAGTTAAAGTTAAAAAAAAAATACAAGGAAAATCGGTAAATAATGCCATAGCTTTCCAAAAGTCGCTCCAAGATGACTAAAATATTCTATATATCCACTATTTCTTTAAAACATTTATTCGGAACATGCTTACCACGTATCACCGAATTTTAACTTTTTATCCATTTTTAATTGAGTAGAATTAAAGTAGAGAATTATGTATGTACTTTAGGTCCACTATATTTTGTGAGATTACTTTTAAAAAATGTAGCGGTGCAGTAATACCCCTATTACATCGAGAGTAAAGTTCAATAAATAGAAAAAAAATCGGTAATAATACCGCAGTTTCTAAGGAGTCGTTCCAAGAATACTAAAATGTATAATCGATTCCAATTAATTTTTTCTTTCGTAATGTATTGTCACCTATCTGCATTTTTAAAAGGATTTGTCATGCTAAATTAGCTAAAGAACATCCAAAAATTAATATATAATCTTATTGGTTCAATCCCCGGCTGAAGCATAACTAAATTTAATATCGAAAAGATGTTTCTTTCGAACGGTACCCATGCAGGAATTGGTAATTTTTCCGGCAGTAACAATTTTTCAAAAAAGATTCTTAAAAGAGCTCTGTGACAAAACTACGTTAAAGTGATGTCAGAAGGGTTCTGCCGTTCGGAACCGGCTAATATAAGTAGGGCTCTTCTAATGCTGTCCAAATATAACACTCACAACAGTATTGCAAGAGAAGCTCGGTGGTATCACAATGGGTCTTTCTGGCCTAAGTTTGTCCTCTCAGAGAGAAGGTGGCCACATAACCTAACCTAACCTATTGTTGCCCCTTTTAATTACACACGATCAACAGTTCCTCTGAATATACCTACTTTTTTGTGGTATGTGGCACTTAAAGCCCCGAAGGGCTCATTGGCTGAGCTTCTCTTCAATTATTGTTGTGCGTGTTAAATTTTGGACAGTATTAGAAGGGACCTACTTATTTTAGCCGGTTCCGAACGGCAGAACCCATGCGTCATCACTTTTTCTGAGCTTTGTCACAGAGTTCTTTTAGAAGCTTTTTCATGGCAAGTTGTTACTGTTGGAAGAATTGCCAATTGCTTGCCGACCGGTGGGTACCGTTCGAAATAAAAATCTTTTCGATATTAAATTTGTTATGCATGAGCCGGGGATTGAACCACGACCTACAGATCAGAAGGCCAACACACTAACGACTGAGCCACGGCAGCCCCTTAAAGGGGCTGCCATACTAAAATTAAGTTAAGAATATCAACAACGAACACCTTGATTATTCTGCTTCAATATTTTCCCTAGCTCTATCTCTTAGAGGCTATAATAAAAAATTAACTTAGAAGATTTGAAAATTAACAAATAACATCTATAACAAATAATGATCTATTTCCATTAATTATTCTGCTTTAACATCTCCCTTGAACATACATATGTTACTTGCTCCTTATTTATACCTCCTATGGAGGCTGACGTATAAAATTGACGTTTTTATAAAATTCAGGATATATTCAGTTTGGTCAGATATTTGTTACCGTTAGAAGAAAGATGCAAAGATATACAAATAAATATATATATTCTTGTCCGAAGTGCGTCCTTCCGTCCGTATGGTAGTCACTTGACTACTTTGAGCGATAACTTGGACAGATATTCAGATATTTTGCATGAGTGACCTATATAAGATCCAACTATATGGATGAAATTAAAAATGGGGATGATCGGTCAAAAATTTGGCATATAGACTGAAGTTATACTTTGTAATAAGATGACAAGATATAAAGGAGCCACAACAACTATTTTATGTAGCTCCAATATAATGTCTCAATATTTTTGAAAAGTTTAAACCGCCCTAATTTATATATCTACTCATATATAAAATGTACGTTAATATTTTAATTCGTAATCATCTCGCAAAAAGCTGGTGAGCTGTGCATATTATTTTATGTAGCTTCCGAACTAAATCTCAAAATTTGTTTTAAGTTTGAACCAGCAAACTTACGAAATGTTCTGTCTAGGAAAACTATACTTTAAACGTAAATTAGTATTCCAGAGAAAAATAATTTCGCAGGAAATGATAGAAGCAAGCACACTCTTTAGATTAGTTGCCATACAAAATCGTGAAATATTTTTATCTTTGAACTGTAAGCTCACTTTTTATATATCTCTACGTGTATGTCGATCGGTAACGACTTTAATTAATTAATAAATTATAATAAGTATGTCGACAAAGATAAAAAGAAAATGTGAAAAATCAACACAAAAAACAAAAATATTCCATAACGCATATTAAATATATATTTACGATATTTATATATATGTATGTATGTTAAATGCATCATATTAACGGTATCGTTCAAAAAGATTAATTGTCCAAAACAGACATACGCATTCGAATGAGGCATTCATTAATTTACATATCGTATGTACCAGTAACTATGTATGTGTGAGTATTTGAATGAGTCAGTTAAACGCAGGTAGGTATTGCCTACTCGTCTTCTGCAGCGGCACATACGACCGACACACTCACATCAGACTTCATTGGATCGATTGTGAGTGCGGTGAGATTTAAATAATTAGCTGCTGTTGTCGCTATTGTTGTTTGAAAGCTAATGAAGCCTCATCACTACGTCAATTTTAAGCTTATAGGGAAATGAGTAATCCACGCATACAGTAATACAACACTATGCGCATATGTGATGCTGACGGTCCGGTATTTAGATTTATTGAATGTCACATTTAACAGAAAGAAGAGATTTATCAAAATTATAGAATGCATTTATCATTTGTTTTTGTTTTCTTTGTGAAATTTTGTAAATACAGTTTTATTATGATGCTGATTATTATTATTATTACAAACTTATATAGTCATTTCAAAAGAATTCATCGTATATTGAAAATCTCATTTGAAAAGTTGCTATTAGTTGAATTTGTAAGCAGAAATCTTTCTTCTATTTTGACGAATAATTAAAATCTGCGAGAATAAAATTAAAAATATAAAAATTAATAAAATTATCATGCATGAATTAATATGCAAATATATAAATAATCATTTAATATAAATGTGCCCATGTGTTTGAATGTGAAGACAAACGAAAGATCACTGAACCAATAAAAGTAGAAAATATAATGATTTTATAGTATGTACTTATAATTAACATTCGAAAATTTTCTCCTCATGGGCTCGAATTTCATTTTAATCATAAATTATGCGTTGACATCTATGATACACGTGTGGTTTATCAGTGTTACCATCTAATGTTGATTTTATAGTGACTAGTCGTCGTTGTGGATTTATAAGATTTTTTCTCTCTCTCTTTTGTTTCTTTTTTGAAAAAGAAAGTTATAAAAAGCTATTAAGGGGATAAAATGAAACTGAAAAGATAGGTCCGTTTTCGTACCTTTCCCGTAAAAATTATCCAGGAAAGAAATTTCATAGAAATTGATAGCAATCGCTCACAGAGAGAATGGTGGAAATTAAATCCGAGCACAATTCGTTTTACATCTTCAATATTTTGCCCAAACAAATTTTCCCGTTATCTGGTAAATATGTGGTAAATATATTCCGTAAAAATATTGGGATGAAAAATATTAATGATGGTCGATCATACAGTATACAGATCATACCCCTCCAGTGCCGACTATTGGGTAGCCCCCAAATAGTGAAGATATGCTTCGATAATATATTGGGGATAAAAAATTAATGGGATCATGTATTTGACCTATTTAGGAATGTTTTCTAGGCAGTTCTCTATTGATATTTGTTGACCTTTCTGCTATTTTTGTGAAATTTGACCTAGGTCATCCGAAAAGTTTGCGTGCGACCAAGACGTGATGCCACCAACGGGAGAAATGAATTTTTTGAACATATGCTACACATTTTATTAGCATAATGTTTGATTTGTAGACGTTCGTTACAACTTGGATGGCTGAATTTAAATGGAACATGTGATGCTGAGCGCAGTGGGAGCTCTATTCAAGAAAGCGAGTAACCAATAAAATCACAAAGTTGTTTTTAAGACTGAACTGTTAAAATCATTGAGCTACCAGAGACTGTCAACGCCTCAAATTTTTATGTTTGAAGGGCCATTCACCAATATTTGGATATGATGAAAGCCCTTGCGCGGTGAGTGCTTTTTATGCACATAGGATTGTAATTACGATGGTGGTCCAAGTAAACAAGCTGCACTACGAATTGCTTTCTTCATTAACTTATTTGCTATATTTAGATTTCTTTTTGCTTCCAAAACTTGACACTTTGTAATCGGATTAAACTAATACACTGACGAATTAAAAAAAGGCTTGAAAATCTTTAAAAATAACGGAGAAAAATATTGTATGTAAAGAGAAGGTTTATGTTTGTTCGGTCGTTGACTTTTCAGATAATTAGACAGTAGCTAGTATGTACAGTGGCTCCCAGCTTATTTCGTACAGTGACAGTTTAAAAATTGCTGCAGTCGTAATTCCTAATATAGCAAAAATTTGAACAAAATATAAATGCCATTTTTGAAAGGAAGGTTTGTTTTTTATTTTCCAAAATTTACTTTTTCAAAATTTTAGTGTTTGACACTATAAAAAAATAAAATAAGAAAAAAATAGGAAAATTCATGTCACAGCTTATTTCATACAGTCTCTTTAAGTTCAAACTAAAAACAAAGTAAGTTGATTTTAATATTTAGTATGACATCCCTTAGCGTTAATGACAGCCTGGAGTCTACTTGGCATTGAATCCACCAATTTTTGAGTGATGTCTGGTGTGATTTTTTTCCATTCCTCCATCAGTACCTTCTTTAGGTCTTGCTTATTAGAAATCTTGTGTGTTCTTATTTTATTGTCCAAAATAGACTAACGATTTTCAATCACATTCATGTCAGGTGACTGTGGTGGTGGAGACATCAAGTGTGAGCAGTTCAAATAAGCCAAGATTGCACAATCCCAGATTTATGTTTTGGGTCATTATCTTGGTAATACCGAAATTCTTCCCGCAAACCCAGTTTGTCTGCACTTTGAAGTAAATTGTTTTTCAGAATCTCGAGGTACTTCATTTTGTCCATTGTTCCCTCAATAAAAACCAATTCACCTACTCCGGCTGCTGACATACAGGCCCAAACCATCACGATACCGCCACCATGCTTCACTGTGGGCTTAAGGTTCTCCTTGTTTAGCTCGGTATTAGCTTTACGCCAAACATATGACATTCCGTCCGAGCCAAAAATATTAAACTTAGACTCATCCGCGAAAATAACGGTATTCCAGAACGCAGGAGTATTAATAATATGCTCTTTGGCGAAGTCAAGTCGGCGTTGTATATTCATTTTCGAAATGAATGGTTTCTTTCGGGCTACTCGACCGTTCAAGTCATGATTGCGCAGCACACGTCGGACAGTTTCAGCACTGGATGATTTTCCTATTTCACGCTGAACCTCTGCAGCCAACTTCGGAGCGGATAACTTTGGATTTTTCTTAATTTTTCGTACAATATAACGCTCGTCTGATGCGTTGAAAATCTTATTAGGTGCTTCTCTGCCCTTGTTCTCCAACCGATTTTCGCGAACGAAGCGTTGAATGATGTATTGGACAGTTGAGGCACTTAAATTTGTCATTTCAGCAATTTTTTGCACACTCTGACCTTTCCTAAAATGGTTAATTACCAGTTTACGCTGTTCCATCGTTGTACGATGACCCATAAAGCTAAATGTTTAATTTACAGCACTTTAACTATTTAAAATAATAATAATAAAAATTGTTATAATAGTTAAAAAGGTCCAAAAACTCATACAATTCAAAAAAACTTTGTAACTGCGCGGCAGAATGAAACTTACCTACATTGAAGTTTGTGTACGAAATAAGATGTGAGCTGAAAATCAGCTGATCAATAGTTTTTCTCTCTTGCATAACAAAAAGAAAAATTTTTGGGGTTCCCCGTTTTCTTATTAGGTTTACTAAACACATACACAGACATCTACATTCAAAACTTATCGATAAGTTTTTTAGTTTCGATGTTACAGCCATGTACATAAAAATATATACACTGTACGAAATAAGCTGTGAGCCACTGTATATGACATATTAACGACTTTAACTTGTCACAATTCAAACATTCTACTTTATTAGAATTGACTAAATTTTTATTTTCAAAAACACAAAATTAGCATTTAAAATGCAATTGACCCATATAAAATATTTGCATATATTTATGGCATATTTATAGTTTTTCATTTCAAAGAAACTTGCAAAAAATTGTTCAGCTATAAATTTTTAACATACTAACATCTAATTAATATGACAATAACTTGTGAAAAATGCATATTCATAAAAAAAAACATTAAGTTTATTAACACGTTGGTTGCCACAAACTTTTCTATATAGTACATGCTAATGGGGAAATTTATTCGACAACTCGCTATCTTCGTGCCAATAAAACCACAAGAATGCCAAGTTTCCTAAGCAGAGTTGATTTGATTTTTATTTTATATATAAATTTCAAATAGAAGAAATGCTGTTCTATTTAATTGATAAATGTTTCAAAAATATATGTAGTGATATAATTTTATGTTGCAAAAATTTTCCTTTTCCTCTTCTTTTTAATTTTAACATTTTTGACATTTAAATAAATAAATATGAATAAGTAACATCTCTGTATAGAAGAAAAAATGAAAGTAATTGGCAACGTTGAACTTAGCGAGTATATTTTGGAGTGTCTAGGGATACCAGTATATTTCATAAAATTTTGGAAAAATATAATTTTTATAATTGTGGGAACGAGGAAAAAGGATCCATGCAGTTTCGACATAATTTAGAAATGTCGGTTTTCACAAGAGAATGTAAGAAAAATTAAGAATCGTGTCGTTTAAGAAATTGAAGGAAATATTTGTATATAAAGTTTTGTTAATACTTAAGGGGGTCCACCTGTGTGAGCGCGGTATTTCGAACGCTTTTTCGGGAATTTTCGTTAGGAGAACTAATTCGAAAATAAGAATAAGTTTTACGTTATTTTGAAGGTTTGTGCTTATATTTCAATAGTAAATTTTTCCAATAGTGTAATACGAATCCTTCAAAATGAAATACCGAAATTGTGGGCAAGATTCCGCTCAAACCAGTTGTCTAAAACGCAAAAAGTATAAAAAAATCTTATTTCTGTTTATATCGTTGAGGTACTGACGTAGGCTTTTGACGAAATTTTAAAAATTGAAGAAATGGCAGTTGTTTTTTATAAAAATTATTCGTTTTCATGCTTTTTTTTCGATATAAAAACTGCTGTAAAATTGAAAAAAAAAAATTTCGAAAAACCCCAACGTGGGTACCTTCAGTTATTTGTATTAATGAGTCTGTCAAAATTTCAAGTCAATCGGTTAAGTAGATTTTTTTTTCATCCTGCCCACAAAATTCAAAAATATGGTTTCGAGAAAAACGCTTTCAAAGTTTGGAAAAACAACAAAACTTTGTATTATAGACTCACATTTAATCTGCAATATCAGGACCATAAACTTCCCCTTCCTCATCCTGTAGAAGCTCTCGTTAAAGATGCGAAAAATGTAAAAAAAATCGATTTTTCGAAAATTTTACACAGGTGGACCCCCTTAACTAGACAAGGATATTCCCACAATAAGGTTAAAATAATAATTCAAAAATATGATTAAATTAAATCATTTTCTTATAATTTGTTTTTCTTGTGCATTGTGAATAAAATATTTGGTTTAAGGGGGTCTTCTACCTTGTTGGTTCAAAAAATTCAATTTTTTTTTTCAATTTTCCAACCCAGAAGGTGTTAGGAATATACCCTTAAAAGGATATAACTGAAATCTTATTATTTCGAGTTTTTCCGAGCCGTCGAAGACAGTTACGCGTGCTCTTATCGCAGCGCTCTTCGCGACCACCTAAAAGCTGGCCCATCGCGTTTTTCTAAAGTTATCTAACGTTCTATCGAATACCTGATGTATCTGTATCTATGTAATCTCTGTTATGCATGATAAATTTTTCGGTCCATTCAGTTTGAAAGAAAATTTAACGTCGGAAACATCCCGCTTGTTATATACATGAATATTTTTAAATGCGATTTCCCAAAAGTTGCGTTTTTGTAACTGGTTGACATGATATCTCGAAAACTAATTGATTGATTGATTAAAATTATATATCAAAATTTGTGAAAAACATGTGGCTATCGTCTGACAGATACTTTTTAGATTTTTTTATTTAAACAATTTTTACAGATGTTTTTAACCCCGAAAACATTAAAAAAAAAATTTTTTTTTTTAAAGTTGCCTGTTCTGCGAAATTTTTAAATTTTGAAAATGCCATCTGTCAAACGATAGCCAAGGTGATCAAAAAAATTAAATCATTTTGGTTTTTTTGTTTCAGACGATTTTCATGAGCTAAATCGTGTCAACCATTTGTGTATGCATTTTTTGCAAGGGACACTTCAAGGTCAAGTCACGGTCAAATCGAAGACAGTAAATTTTCAGTAAAATTAGTGTTAAATGTATTTAAATAAACAAGTTGAATGCAACAAACCGCACCTCGATTGCGTTTTTAGTTTTCCTATAACTAATATTCAAAAAACAGTGTCAAAAATGAAGCCACAAGGTAGAAGACCCCCTTAAATAAGATAAATTTAGAGACCGTGGTGGTCATCGTGTTAAATATAATATTTAATGATTTTAAAAAAATTGGAGTACATAAATAAATCTATAACAAAAATTTAATTAAATAAGAAAAAAAGAAAAGCAAATATGAATATTTCAAAAAAATGCGTATTAGAAAGCAAATAAGATATAATAAAAATGGAAATTGTATAAATAAATACATAATTATTCATGGTTATAAATATTAATTATGTCGATAAACAAAAATGGTATACAAATAAAAATATAAAGCAAACAATAATCATGTAAATAAAAATGCTAAAGAAATGTGGTAAATTAAACTAATAGTATATACATACTATATATAGAAATAAATAAAAATAAACAGAAAATTAGAAATCAAATAAATTTATTGAATTTAATAATTAACGCCAAGTGAATAAATAAATCAAACATAAATCTAGCAGCAATGCATTCAACAAATATTATGAACGTAGCACATATACGTATATGAACGTACCCACATATATAAACATGAACTTCAAGATTAGGTATACAGAGATATCTATTAATTAAAACAAATAAATATGAAATTAGAAATCAAATAGAATATTTCAATATAAATTTATATATATATATTTCGAAAGACATAGAGAGGATGAGAATAGAAAATGCTTGTCCAACTTGTACAAAACTTAGGGCATATTTAAAAAAAAAAAAAAGAGAAAAACAATAAGAACAACAATAACAATCTCGACATTAGTTAATTAATGAAACATTCAAAGTGTTGTAAAATCACGATACGAAACTTTTTAATCATCCATCAATACGAGCAGATAATCAAAGCCAGTAACCTTTTATAAAAGATATCCAAATTTATGTACACGCATCATATGAATTCAACCATGAGCCATCCCATCCCATCCTTACCAAAGCTAGTGGCGACGATAGAAATAGATTTGTACACATTCGATATTGTTTGATTACACCAATGTAATAAGGTTGCCAACTTTTGCAGAAATCTGAATGAATGTTGTATTGATTCAAATGTCTCTTATTTGTCTTATTTGTTCAGGCTAGGGCCTTTAAGTATCTAGCTTCAAATATAAAAGGTTAGAGTTGTAATATCACATGATCTAGCCAATTCATCGGTCCGAAGCACTGAATTAACTGTAGGTACAATTCCACAGTAATGGCACGATTTAACGGTTTGTGTGTCAAGTGACGCTGACTTTCGTAATACGTAATTTTTTAGCAACTTTCTTTTTGGCAACACTGTTTTTGGCAGCTCAGCTGTTTTCGTGTAACATGTTGCTGTCAAACTTGTGCAATTTGGTCTATAATTTATTCAAATATTGAATTATATAGATCGTTCTATCGATTCAAATAAAGATTTCATATATTTCTCTAAATTTTATGTTTTTTTTTTAAATAAAATTCGAAGGCTCTTAAAAAATCACCCTGTACAACCGAATAATGTGCGTGACTAAGTCTTTTCATGATGAAATGTCAAACAATACTGAACAAAAATTATTATAATTTGACTGCTTGACTACTGGATCTTTCATTAGATTCCTACTAGAAAAAATGTCTCTAAATGAATAGTTTTTCATATAATTGGAGTTCTTGATTTTGGTTGTGAAAAACTGTTGGGTCATTTATTTTTTCAAAGCTTCTTTCAAATACTCCTTGAGCATTTTTCGTGGCAATTTAAGTATACGGTTGGATTCATCGAAATGTGGTGCCATAGCTCAGTGATTAGTGCGTTGGTCTTCTGATTTGTAGGTTGTTGATTCAATCCCCGGCTGAAGCACATCGAAACGATTTTTCTTTCAAACAGTACCCACCTGTCGGCAAGCAATTGGCAATACTTCCGTCAATTTGCCATGAAAGAGCTTCTAAAAGAGCTTTACGTATGCCAAAGCTCAGATAAAGTGATATCACAAGACTTCTGCCGTTCAGAACCAGATAATATAAGTAGCTTCTTTCAAATACTGTCCTAAATTTAACACGCACTACAGTACTGGAAGAGAAGCTAGGTCGGAGGACCCTTCGTTTAACACGTTTTCTTTTCGGAGCACAACATACACGATGTACAACGCCTACGAATCGGCCATAAAACTTCAAAGTTTCGATAAGAAGCCCGTTATTGCTATGTTTAGGGCGGTAAAAGAGAATTTTCTCCAAAGAATTTTATTTTCACCCTTTAAGGGGTTATATATTTTAGCTTTTGAGGGATACCCTACGGGCTGTGTAAGCCAAATTTATAAGAATTCCAATTTTGGAGAGGAGTGCCTCTAAAGAGTTGCTGTTGTTGTTGCTGTAGTAGCAAAAATACGGAAATGCTTTATTTTGTTCCCGTACAAAGCATTTCCGTATTCTGATGAGGTGAATGGATCTTGGTCGACCTCGTGGTCGAGTGATGCCGGGGCGTAGATCTGTCCATTCTTGGGAAGCGCCTTTAAAGAGTAGGAATGGGTAGTAGATATATTCATACATTTAACATTTAGTGGAGTTTCTACGTATTTTAATGAATGTTTCACTTTCATTAAATTTTTTTTTTTTTGTTAGGTTCGATGAAATGCGTTCTGATATAATCAAAAGAACTAGGGATTAGACCTTTACGACTCCAAATGGGTATAGCAATGTACATCTTGTCTACTTTTTTTGGCCGAGCTTTTTTTTCGAGTAATTTTGTACTTGCGAAATTTTGGACAGTATTGACCCGATTCACCCGATTTATGAGCTTTGTCTTGTAATTCATTTAAAGACGTTGCTTTGCAATTGTTTAACTAATGGACACCATTTAAAAGAATAAACTTTTTCGACATTAAAGTTATCTCAGCGGGATGCCGAACTTATGACCTACAATTCCTGGCACCGTTTGGTAACTCTACGAACGATTGAATGGTTTATTGCTCTCAACCCCACTGCCCCAATCTTTGTTTTAAACTTCTACTAATTCAACAGGTCACCAATATTATATGTATGTATGTACTAGTTATACTGAAAAAATAAAAACGAATAGAAACTTGAAAAAAAAAAATGAAATAAAATAAATGAAATTAGCATAAATAGACGTTTACTGATTTAAACAAATGGAATACTAATTTTCATATGAAATAACAAAATATGATCATAAATGATGTGGCAGACAGCTGGGCGCTGTGCTGTGCCATGAACGATGATTTAGTTAAATAAAAACTACAACAGCAAAGAGCAGTGATACAACGACAAATTTAGGTTTAATCGCAATACAAACATATATACAATAATACATAAATATCACATATAAGCTAATCAGGTCTAATTCGGCATAAGTTACGATTCGAATGAATGTCTTTAACCCGAGGCGTTTTTCTGTATTTAAAAAACATTTTTCTTCGTTTTTCTATACGATGCTGATGCGATGATACGATCAATATCGATATTTATCATTGTCAACAACGGATAACAGCAAATTTGCTTTGTTTACGTTTTCTCACCATTTCAAAAATACAGTTCAAAGGCTTTCAAACGAATCTACGTTTTTTTTTTGTGTGGAAAGTTATTGAAAACGTTTTTTTTTCTTTCTTCTATTTATTTTCGATGAGGTCGAGGCATATATATATATTCTCTGAACCCGTTTTTAGTCGTACTATAAACACATATATATATTTTTTTGGACTGACCAAATGTAAGCGTGCGACATTTAACCGATACTTCCAGATAAACGAGCATTGGCCCAAGTATTGTCATCATCATTATCGTGATTATCGTGCTCATCGTTATAATCGTTATAAGCATTGTGATGATCTCGATTATCACGATCAGCAGCTATTAAATGTTTTCACACGCATGCATAATTAAGCGCAAATTATAAAATCTCATTTTTAATTGGATTCAATTTGCAACAAAGCAGTTTTATGGCTCGAATATGTGAATAAAACTTGAGATTTTATGATGCTGCATAATTAATGTAAATCAATTGGCCGTTAGCAATTTGGTGGTTTCGACAATCCGAAATCGACACATGGCCGACCTAATATTACCTATTGTACGATCATCCTACGCGTTGCTAAACACATGCTATCGTATATATACTACACGTTTTCACTTGTAAATTGAAAAAAAAAAAAAAAAAAATAACAATGTTCCCTTCAATTTTAGTTCAATTTTTGAATTAGAATTAAGTTTGAAGAGTAAAACGGAAAGAAAAAAAAAATATATTAAAAATGAATTCTAGTTCTTGATCACATTGAAACTAGATAGGTATAACATGTACTAATCCGATATATATTATATATTTTTCCACTTAACGGTATCAAATGCCTTTGCTCTGAAAGTGTTTATTTATGCAAAATGACATAATTGAGACGAATTTCAAATGCGATAATGATACATCTTAATATGCAGATATTTTAGAAAATGGGCGTGTTCTCAATTCGTTCATGACAGCTCATAGTGTGTGTGTATATGTGTACTGCTGCTTCTGATATCGATCGTTAAACTAGAGATTAAAAAGCAAATTTTTTAAACTATTAATTATTTATACTTATTCAAATCGAATCAAAGAAGCTGCTGAAGTTTCACTAATCCTATTGTACATACATATTTAATTACTTAAATAGCTTAATAATAGCTTTATATTCATGAGTTTCAACATGAGCCCAACTTGATAATTTACTCCTGGTTCGTTTCATGAACACAGCTTGAGCTTAAGCGTAGTCGCATTGGTTTCTAGTTGGATATTCTGTTAATCTCAATGATTTACATATATTCAATTCGCTTGGTTTACGTAATTTACTAGGTCGTTTATATACACTTGTGTACATAATGAATAGATATGATAAACGAAGAAAAAGAGAGGGCAATTTGGATTTACGTTTTTATTGCTTACGAAAAATTTTCTAGAATAATTTACACGCAATCGATTTTAGAGTGATGTATAGTAAGTAAATGTAAGTAAAGGGTTTTCCATTAGGGACATAACAATTTTATCTATTAATAAAACACAGAAATATTTGAGATATTGAGTTCAAATTTTTTTGTGAATATATTGCAAGCATTACATTTTATGAGTGAAATTCGATTTCGGTCATATGACCACCACGAGCCCGTTTACAGCGCTCGATTCTTTGGACCCAATTTTCCACCACTCAAGCACACATTTCGACCGGAACGTTGGCAATTTCGCGTTGGATGTTGTCTTTGAGCTCGTCTAAAGTTGTTGGCTTGTTGGCATAGACCAGTGACTTGACAAAGCCCCATAAAAAGAAATCCAATGGTGTTAGATCGCATGAACGAGGCGTCCATTCGACCGGACCATTTCTCGAGATAACACGTTCACCGAATTTGCCTTGCAATAAATCGATTGTGACGTGTGCTGTGTGGCTAGTGGCACCGTCTTGTTGAAACCACATATCGCTGATGTCAAGTTCAATCAATTCTGGTCACAAATAATCTTCCAACATAGCACGATAGCGCTCTCCATTGACTGTAACATGTCGGTAACATGACGGTCGTTTTCATCCACGAAAAAATAAGGCCCAATCACTCCTCCGGCATGAAACCGCACCAAACAATAACTTTTTGCGGGTGCAACGGTCTCTCAAGAAGCACTTGTGGGTTTGTTGCTAACCAATAACGCGTATTTTGTATATTGACAAAGCCATTGAGCCAGAAATGAGCTTCATCGCTGAAGATGATTATTCGCTCTTAAAGTTGCGACGACCGACTCAGAATTTCGGTAGTAATTTTTAATAATTTCCAAACTTTGCTGGTTCGTGAACTTTACCATGATGAAAATGTTGACTTTAACTAACGTTTTGACATTGACAGTTGATTAAAAAAGTTTAAGGGTGCGTTCATATAAAGATACGAAATTGTTATGTCCCTACTGGAAAACCCTTTACATTTCATATAATATTTTATTCGCCCTCGATTTACTATTAATACAAAATATCATGAAAAAACTGCAAAATTTATGATTCATTCCAAGCTTAAGCATAACAAATTTCATATCGAAAAGATTTTTCTTTCGAACGGTACCCTCTTGTCGGCAAGCAATTGGCAATTCTTCGGGCAGTAACAATTTGCCATGGAAAAGCTTCTAAAAGAACTCTGCAACAAAGCTCAGAAAAAGTGATGACGCAAGAGTTTTGCCATTCGGAATCGGCTAAAATAAGTAGGTCCCTTCTAATACTATCCAAAAATTTAACACGCACAACAGTAATAGAAGAGAAGCTCGGCCAAATTTTTCCCAATTGGAATTTACCAACGTGTCCGTGTTCTTATTCCTGTAGTAATTAATGATCACTGCTCGACTGAATCCTGGATCTTTGGTCATTTCGGTGCACTTCCATCAGCTCTCACTCGTTCTGTTATACATTGTTTCATTTCTGGAGTATATTGTTGCATCATAAGTTACTATTCGGTATATGAAATCTTTTGAATTGTGTTAAATAATATTCAAATATGGCTCTAGTTTTTTTTTTTTTGGTCCAATATTTACAAAGACGCCTTATATTTTGCAGTAAGCTTCTTGATATTCAAAACGTTATGGAAATTGAAACCAGCATGCTACATGATATCTGTGGCAACTCTACCAAATTATTTTTGGATCGCTTAATACAATATCTTGAGTTTTTAACCATCTCTGCTTGACGCACGGAAGATTTGAAAGTGTCTCCCTTCATTTCGATAGACTAGATTCTTTATAATATTTATAAAATCAATTTTTTTGGCTTCCAGTGGCTTTCAAAATTTTGGGTTTTACAACAACAACAAAACAGCAATGGCTACTCCATTTTGAAACGTATATTGGAGATCGTTCACTTGAAAAGGTTTCTTCTTTTTCTTATGTGGCCATAACAACCGATGTTCGATTTAGGCTGAACACATAATGCGGCGCCAGTCTTCTCTGTTTTTCGCTTGCTGGAGCCAATTGCATATTTCAAGCGCCACCAGGCTACTCAACAATTGGTCCTACCAACGGAGGTTTGGTCGTCCTCTTCTTCTGCGTCCTCCAGCGGGTGCCGAATTAGATACCCTCTTCGCTGGAGCGTCTTCTTCCATTCACTCGATATGACCCAGGCAGCGCAGCCGCTGGATTTTGATTCGCCTGACTATGTCAATGTCAGCGTACAGCTCATACAGCTCATCGTTGTACCTTATTCGATACTCGCCATCAACGCAAATAGGTCCGTAGATCCTGCGTAGAACTTTTCTCTCGAAAACTCCAAGCATCCTATCATCCGTGGTGGAAATTGTCCAGGCTTCTGCGCCATATGATAGAACAGGAATAATGAGGGACCTGTAAAGTCTTTAAAAGGCTACTAAAACTAAAATTAGGCATTGATTTGATTCAAATTTTATCAGATGAATCATGATGGTTGGTTAAGAAAACAAATCGATTTGGAATTAGAGTTGATAGCATTATTGGATCACATAGTACATCAGCTATGGACAATTGCGGTGAGATAGTCATATATTAGTTGGTGATTTTTCATAATTTGCATAGAATTTCTTAATGTCTCTTTATTTATTACTTCTGAAAATTTTGATCATTTTCTTTAATATGTTGACGTCAAATGTGTACACAAAAATTGCAGCAGCAGAACTGATGACGCATTTCGTTTTCTGACTATTCTACTTCAGTCATTACAATATTAATTAATATTAATTAATTAAATATTGTATTATAATTACATTAGCATTGCAAAATTGTATATAATAAATCAAAAGACATATATTTACAATAAAAGTTTGATCAAATAAAAGTACAAGTTGTAAATACGTCACTAAACATATATAAAAATGGTTCTTGTTTTTTTATAATTTTTTTTTTCTTTACATAAAACGCTATTTTTGGATCTTAATATTAATTTCGTGAAATTGTCGAATTTGAATTTCTCATACTTGGTACACACAAATGTACCTACTTGTATATATTTTAATATACTTATACTATATACACCGCGCTTCTCATATTCTCCGATCCACTGGCATTAATGATCACGTTCAAAACTGGTCTTCTCATCATTGTATCGTATTATTATTGCTATATTACCATGTATTGTATGGTAGACATATTGTCGTCGCCGTCGTCGTCGTCGTTATCGATTTTTAAATCATTGATCAAGAATGACTTAAGCTAGATACATTACGAATTAGCTATTGATTAATGAAAGACGAAAAAAGATTCGGAGAACCAGAGTCATACTTTCATTTGTAGAAATAGGCAAAAAAAAAAATAGTTATCCACTTTGCATAATGCGCAGATACGGACGAGTACGATGATATACATAGATGAGGCAATCAAGCACAGTTAGCCAGCCAGCCAGCCAGCCGGTGTTAATCCAAAGCGAGTAGTGCCCAATCGAGTCGCTGAGCCACCGGAATACTATAATTTAGACGCGTACAAGCATGGCTTGGCAACGGCAACATTTTGCTTGTTATGGCATCACTGAGATGGCTCATTAAAATTCACACATCTTTTGGGCACACGTGTTGCCAATCGTCCAGAGAACCCGCTTACGCCAAACCCCCCTCTCCAAAACACACTTGTTCTTATACTACAGTAACTCATTCATTCTTTTTTTTTTTCTCTGTGTGGATTTCTTTTAATTTTTTATTACTTTTTTATAGGAGAGTTTATATGTATGTGTATGTAAATATTATTATATTTTTTTTATTACTGTTATTAGTATACTAGTAGTATATACGACTAATTTCGAAATTCTTATCTTTTCAATCGGAATCAAAAATTGTACGAACATTAAAATTAGCAACTGAATATTTATTATTAAAATTTTTTGTTTGATTTCTTTAATTTTTTTCTTTTGTAATTTATTTTCTTTAATATTTTTTTTTTTTTTTTGTTGAAATTATAATGTGATCTGAACACATTAAATGCACGCGACTGTATAACTGCGAATCGTTAATAACAGTTGAAACGCTGTTGGGCTAATCGATGTTGCGACCTGCGGCCAAATTGTGTTGATGGTTTTTTTTTTCTTTCATATTTTCAATTCTCAATATTGTGGTTGGTGATTGGATCTATGTGAAAATATATACAAAAATTATGTAGAATAAGGTGAGTCAAATTTTTCAATAGCGTTTGATCAGTGAAGAATATAGCATTTGGATCATTTAGAGTATTTTTTTTTCTCAAAGAAGGAAAAAGAAATTTCAGGTTTGTAATGGCATAGTTTTTCAGTGAGAAGTTCCATATGTATCGATTTTTATGAGTTTTACGTCCATTTTGTATGGGAGCCCCCTTGAGGGACAGTGATAGGGGGTAGGTACTTTTGAAAGAAAAGTTGGGGAAGAAAATTAATGGAGGTCAGTTATATATTTGACTATTTTACGGGTGAGTTCTGGGAAGCCATGAAGATATTTCACGAATTTCAGGTATTTTTACGTCTATTTTGTATGGAAGCCTTCTTAATGGGTCCAGACATTGGGAAAATATATTCGAAGGAAATGATGGGAAGGTAAATTAATGGGTGCCTGCTATAAATTCTCCTCCCCTAGAGGTAATTTCTAGGAAGCGATGGTATTTTTGATCGCTCTGTAGGTGTTTTTACGTTCATAGGGGAGTTGCTCTAAGTGGTCGAAATGGGAATTAACTATGTTCATGTGAAATAATGGAGAGTGAAATTGAAGGGTGGTCTTTTATAAATTTTAGCTTTCTAGAAGTGCCATAGAAGCGATGGTAGAAAAATTCATAAAAAACATAAATTTTTTAATTCTAAGCTCAAAATTACCCTTGAAGGGGTGAGACGTATGGCCCTTTAATCTTTTTTTCTCCATCATTTCTTTCGAATATACTTATTTTCTATCGTTACCGATTTTGGGGGGTTTCTATACAAAAAAAAAAATAAATAAATAAATATGTGGCACTTAAAGCCCCATATTTCTATACAAATAGAACGGAAAAAACACATGAAAATGGACTAATAACCCCATAGGCGCCCGGGAATCGGCACTAGAGTGATTAGATATACGACAGGCTCGCAGAATTTTTTTTCGATCTGTAGGTGTTTTTACGTTCATAGGGGAGTTGCTCTAAGTGGTCGAAATGGGGATTAACTATGTTCATGTGAAATAATGGAGAGTGAAATTGAAGGGTGGTCGGTTATAAATTTTACCTTTCTAGAAGTGCCGTAGAAGCGATGGTAGAAAAATTCATAAAAACTCAAAATTAAGCTCGAAATTACCCTTGCAGGGGTGAGACGTATGTCCCTTTAATTTTTTATCTCCAGCATATCTTTCGAATATACTAGTTTTTTATCGTCACTGGTTTTGGGGTGTTCCTATACAAATGGAACAGAAAAAAAAACCTAAAAATGGACTAATAACCCCATAGGTGCCCACGAATTGTCACTAGAATGATTAAATCTGGCAGCCTCACATTATTTTTTCTTTATCGCTATTTTTTCGAAATATACTTGGCCTCTATCTCCACATTTTAGGGGGCTCGCATACAAAATGAGCCCATAGCTGACTGGGAATCGCCTCTAGAGCGTTGAAATGTACGAGTTGCCTCATTAATTTTTCCCAATCAACTTTTTTTTTACATATTTACTATCTATCTCCATCCCTTAAGAGCGCTTCCATATAAAGTAAATGGAAAAATTTACAAGTACCCGCATATTTGCCCAGGAATTGCTCCTAGAGCGGAGAAATGCCTCATTAATTTTCCTTCACCAACATTTCCTCCAAACATACTTTCCTCCTGTAAGAGGGGCCACCATACAGAATTTAAACCTTTGCAATAACTAAATATAAAAACTAAAAATTATGTGAGCCCAATAGAGGCATTTCCTTTGCTTTCTTGAAAAAAAAAATGCTTGAAATTAACAAAAGTTCGTATTTTTCGCCTATCCTATTGCCCAAAATATTGCTCCATCCAATTTGACTCCCCTTAATTTAGAACCTATCAAGTTGTGTGTCATTCTTGGCCGTTGGCTGATGTGAGCTGTGTTGTGTGATCAATGGCAAATTATTTCTATTGGTGTGCGATGTGCTTCAAGCTTCGATAGTCTGGCCACATATGATACTCGTACTTATGCATAGTAGATATAGGTACAATATTTTATGTCAGTTGGAGACATGTGCGTCCATCATTCGTCGTTTTCGTTTTGCTTCATATTCTTGTATGTACGTGTGTATGTAGTTAGTATTGTTGCTGTGAGTAAATTTAATGTTTCACAACGACACGTCAATAAAATTGCTTGGTAACATTCACTCACTGTGGACTATATGCAGAATATTGTGGTTGATTTCAAATTAATTCATTAATTAAGTCTTGGGTTTTGCATTTCGTTACGATTGCGAGATGAACTTGATTTCAATTTTATTGCACATTTTTATTATATACAAAAGTATTCTGTTGTTGTTGTTGTTGTTGTTGTTTGTTCAATAAATTGTCCAAATCGCTATTTAATTTGTGATATACGAGTACATAAAACCGCACACAATAGCACAGCAACAATAACATATGCTTGCCATTATCATCAGTACCATCAGTACCATCAGCATCATCATAATCATCATCATCATCATCATCGTCATTGGTTCATTAAATTGAGATATGCATTAATGACTTTTTTGAGTAGGCAGTGTTTGAGTGCTCTTCATTTAGAATTTAGAAATTTTGCTATTTTTAATTAATGTTTCTCCGCCCAAACCCCACTCACAGTTAATTAAGCCCAAATTTAACGGCTATTTAATGGCCATCGTTCATACCAAATCGAAGTGTCAGTTGTGTGTGTGGTTGTTCATTAAATATGCGAATAGATGCATTTGTTTTTTGTTTTTGGCAATATATTCGTACATATTCATTTATGAAAAATATATTCATAAATTATATTTTTTTTCTTTTTATTGTTATGTTATAGATGCTTATATTTTCACAATTGGTTTAAACGCTTTATTTAACCATATCAACAATATACTAGAATTTATTGTACACATATTGTATATAAAAATGCAACAAAAAAAAAAAAAAGAAGAGAAAAATATTAATAATAATAATAAAAACTATAATTTATGATAATTAAATATTTATTATTCTAGCATTGAAATGTGTAGTGTGTATTTTGAACCAGTAACACTTCTCATATATATTATACATACTTCTATTAAAATTATTGGCGCTAATACCATATAATTTTAGACTTTTTCATGTCGGAATTAAAAAAAAAAAAATTATTTTAAAATGATGAATAAATAAAAATGATTAATTTTTTTGTTCCATTAAATATGTTTCTGAGCAAATGGTTTTATCTAAATATTCCTCGCGACGATTGAACGAAGAATGCAGAACTAAAGATTTTATTTCAAGTTTTGTTAAGTTCCTTGACACTTATTGCTAAGCTGTTTGTTCCTGTTGTTCTGTTTTACATTCATAGACAAAAGAATATTACTTAAAATACAGCAATTACAAATTTATTTATCATTCGATTAAAATATTATCTATTCACAGTAACTGCCTTGTCATAAGTTTTTGTTAAAGAAGCACAAACTATTGATAACTTAGTTCTAAAGGCCACATCAAACAACAAATTTTTGACAATTTATTCGTTGATCACGAGGAGAATTTTGTCGAACCCATATAGGACAGTTCTCTTTACTCATTTGTCCATTTTATTGAAAGTGTGCTTCATCGCTAAGGAGATTTTCTTTTAACAAATCTACACCATTTCTTATGATCAGCAGACTTAACTCTTAAGTTAATTGGATCTTATGAAGATGCAAGTGCAAAATCAAATGCAAAAAAAAAAAACATTTTAATCTCAGTTTTCTGTGGTCATGGAAAAGGGAGTTAATGAACCTCCAATTGATGATTGACTTTAGTAAAAATGTAGCATGAGAACGGGCGATTCCTTTCACAAATTGTAAAAGTATAGACCGCCAAGATTTTATTATGACAGTCCTAGCAAACAATCACACAAATAATCATACATCTGACGGGGCTGTATTTTATGAAAGCATCACTGACCTCAATTTTTTTTTACCCAAAACAGACTAGTTTCTCTCCATTAAAGTTCAACTTATGTCTACCAGATATATCCTGATCTGCTTTTGCTTGTCAAAGAAATGAGTAACAAAAAATACTTGAGAAAATCAAAGTGTGCTATTGAAACCGCTTTCAAAAATTGTAAATATATTTATGCGTAGATATTAACCCTTTCATTTCTTCCAAAGGGAGAGATTATTGTTTTTTAAAGAGCTTTAATTTTGTAGTCGAAAAATTTTTCATTAGCGTGGTAGAATCAGAGGAACTGAATAAAAATTTTTAAAAGTTCGTGCAATGACAAAGAAACTACAGCCCTCTCTAATAGCTTTTCAACAAGCTATTATTTTCAAAAGTCGGACAATTAAAAACTATGCTATGATAAAAAAACCATTTTGGCGGTTCTAAAAAGGTTAAGAAACATACAATTTTTTTTTTGTCCCGCGAATGTTTCAACATAATCTTCAAAAGTAGGAGTGAAATTATGATACTATTTTTTCGCAATCCACCCTATTGCGCAGCATTTTTATCATTGCATCGTCTATCGTCTCTGGTGAATATGATGTAAATAAACTACTAATCTACTATCGTCGGTCACATTGTATTTCAAGAATGTATAGTTTTTGTAGCGCTTGGTTTGCTTGGTGAATTTCTTAGAACTCATATGAAACTTTAATATTTAACTTGGTATTGAATTTCAGCTTCATTAGATGATCGTGGAAGATCGAAAAATGAACTGTTATTGTCACTGCAATGTCACAAGTTGTCGTATGTGCGTTTGATTTTATCAATGCCTTTCTTTTATAACTCATCAGTCACAGTTGACCATCCAGAGTAAGGAAAATCGGTGACATTAAAATCTTTCGTACGAAATTCAGTAAATCATCACTTACAATGTGCGATCTTCTAGATCATCATGCTCACTTTATGCAATTTTTCACGTATAGGCTTCAAGTAGCCCTACAAATACCATCAAATCACATGATCCTTATAGTCAGCGTACTGGTTCAGTTCTGGAGATAATTGTTTTTCGGAGTACATCAATAGATTGTTGTCGCTCCAAATACTAGTTCACGAAGTCACTGATCTAGATTTGAGCCTCATCATTGAATACAATTTAATAGTAAAATTTCATCTTAGTGCACTTATTTTATAAATAAATTTCTACAATTTTAAAACGTTGCCCGCCAGACTTCGTATTATGAAATGTCAAATAATTTTGAATGCAAAAGCTGTATGACTTGTCAAATTAACTGTTATAAAAGAAGAGTTTTTCCGTCATGGAAAAAAGGCTTTAAAATGCACAATATTTTTAGCAGAATTTCATTTTTGAGATTCTAAGTGAAATCAAGAATTCAACCAAATGATCGGGTTTACAAAATTTTAAATATAATATTCTCTCGATTTTCATTTGAGTTGATTTTCTTCAGAAAAAAAAAGTCACTGTCAATTTTGGCAATATCACAAAGATTTACGAATTATCATGTAATAACATATTTTGAAAAAGATAGCACAGTCGAAATATTGTTGACCTACATACATATGTAAATATAACGGCACTAACGAGGGTCTGTCTACCATAATTAACGTAATTACAGTACATACTAATAACATACTCTTTAGTGTTGTATAGCAATTGAGTGTAGAAAAAAGTCACGTGATGCAAAATGTGAAGCTTGTTAAAATTCTGAATCGTACAATTGATAGTCTTTTTTTTTTACCGAAAACATGCTTGGAATAGTGATTAGTGATTTATGCGATTTTCTATTCAATATATTTGTTTAATATTCAATATGTTTGTTTAATTTTCGTAAGAAAAGTAAGAACATAATTTGAAATTGCTTACTTTGTATGTTCAAATATATATTTGTACATACACTTAAACAACAACTACTTATAAATGTTCATAAGTATATGTGTGCATGTAGGGGTGTGTATAAGTATTTTGTAATCAAGATTGATGAAGTTGTAGTAGTATCAATGGCCATAACTTATGAACGTTGTTTTTATGTTTTGTGGGTTATAGAAGTGAAACATTTTATTTGTTGTTGTTCATCATTTTTTTTTTTATCAATTTTAATTTTGTACAAGAGTTTTGTCCCAAAGCAACAAAATAATTATGAAAAAATGAAGCCAACTCAAATACTCAATACAAAAAAAGAAAAAAAATAAAATAAATATGGAAAAAAAGCAACAAAACGAAACAATCTTGAAGATTCATCTTCAAAGTTTGTTTGTTTGTGTGTGTGTCTGTGTGTATTGATGTATAAGGTAAGTAATATGATGTTTGCAAAATGGCAAAAAATCGCACAATCGCACACCAATCGACCAACCAACCAACCAACCGACCGACCAATCAACCTACCTGATCACCTAGCTCCCTTCTACATACTTTCCAATCCCATCTATACTATTGCTTTGCATTATGTACCTACCTACCTACCTACAAGTACTCTGCGCTAGTGTTTGTGTTGCTTTATTTGTTTATTTATTTATCTATCAAATTATTATTATTTTCCTTGTTGTTGTGTTGTTCTTGTTCCTCTTTCGCTTAATGTTTATGATGCTGTTGTTTTATTATTATTATTATTATGATTGTTTTGAAGTGTTTCACAATTTGTCGTTTGAGTTTTCATTATATGTTTTTTTCTTCTTCTCTCATTTTCGAATTTACTTATAATAAATAATAATTGTACTTGCGATTTTATGTTTGTATTTGTTGATTATGACAGACATCGTACATATTTTATTATATTTACATATACATCTGTTCATAATAATAATAATAATGATAGATGCCACCATGGTGATGAAATTGTGTATGAGGATGTTGTCTGATTTGAGTTGAATATGAATGTAGAAGCGGGAATAACGCAAAAAAAAGGCATAATATAAGGAAAACATAAAGCATAGATTCCATAGCATAATGTCATAATGGCATAAATTGAATTTGCGCAATATTTTTTTTCTATAGATTGATATCCGTGTAGTAATTTAAATAAAGGCTGCTACGAGCAAATATTTTTCTTTTCAATTAAAACTTTTTTGTACTCATTCCTTAACTCTTTTCAGGCAATTGCTAATTGTTGCAATTTTTGTTCTTTTTAATGGGGTAGGGAAAACAGCGCAAGATTCGGCAATTGCCAAAACAGGTATTTAATATAATTGGTAAATTTATAATATTTAAAATATCCTTTACTGAATCTTCCTCAATTTGCTCAGTCTCTTCACATTTTGAAGTTTAGTCGTCTCTGTTTTTTGGTTTGTTCTTGCATTGAATTGCCACTCTCTGAGAGATTTTTTCAGTATTTGGTACTTCTGGCACTTCATGCTGGAAACAAAATTCGAACGAATTAGTTCGAATAGACCTCACTTCAGTGGTTCCAGGAGTGGTGTAGCAAAATGGCACTTTCCTAATTGAGTCTCGGTTTCTGTCTACCGAGCAGCACCTAAACCAACCAACATGGTTTTTCTAGTGAAGATTTTGTCTTGGTGTAGAAGAATATATAATATATATAAGTATGCACAATTATAATTTTTATTTCACCTAATTATTTTTATTAAGATTTAAATCAAAAGATTCGATTTTGCGAAGATTCAATTTCGCAATAGTCAGATGGGAAGAAAATTTATATAACAATGAGTGTGTTTTATAAAATATATATTGATGTTTATGTGATTGGATTTTTATTAAATTGCTTAGAATCACTATCTAAGTGGAATTAGGCACGTCTCTCTGTTTTATTTTTATCTGTCTGTTCGCCTCTCTGCCTGTCAATCTGCTTCGATAAGCCTCGATAACTTCCATAATTATAAAGCGATTGAGCTAAAAATTGGTATATAAAATTATTTTTAGCAATGGATTTACGAACTTATGAATGTATGAAATCGAATGAAAACTACTACTAGCTCCCATACAAAAGTATATTATTGAATGTAGTTTTTTTTACAATTTGTGTGCGAAAATATAAAGCTTTCAAACTAAAATTTGGTATTTAAAGTTCGTTTTATAACAGAATTAACATATTTAAAAATAATCTTAATTGGATGAAAACCACGCCTATCTCTCATACAAAAGTATGTCGTTAAATGCGTGTTTTTAAGTTTTAAGCGCAAAAGTATTAAACTAGCACATCAAAATTTTATGTTTATATTTAATTGTACCACAGAATAAATATATTTTTAAAAAATTGGCATAATCAGAAGAAAATCGCACCTACCACCCATATAAAAGTACATATATTGTTAAATGTATGTTTTCACATCTTATGTAAAAAAAAAATTAATTAAATAGCACAAAAACTTGGTACATAAAGTTGATATGACGATAACGGTATAAATATATTAAAAATCATACCTACCTCTCATACAAAAGTATGCAGTAGAGTGTGTTTTTCACACTTTACGCTCGAAAACTTAAAGCTGTCAACATAAAACTCGGTACAATCGATTATATTTACAATATAATAGACATATTCGTAAATGGTTTGATTCAGATCAAAACCACGCCCATCTCCCATACAAACTTATGCTTCCGTATGTATGTTCGCACACTTTGCGCATGAAAATATATAGTTATCAAGCTGAAACTCTGTGTATAGGATTATATTTGCTAATGAATTGACTTATTCGAAAATAGGCGAAATCTCATGAAAACTACTTCTATTTCTCATACAAGTGTATGTCTTTAACTGTACTTTGCATCTCTTATTATTTAATTTTATCACCCAGTGTATTGAATTGTTGTGTTGATGACTTAAGTTTGCTGATGCGAAAAAAGATATCACAACCGTCGATTGAATCAATATAATAAAAAAAAAATCTCCTTACAGTCGGCTGGGGCCGACCAAACTATACCCTGCATATGTAGATTTATATATAAAAAGTTTACTCGAATATCCAACTTTTCTTTTATTTCCACTTTTCGAGAAACAATTTTTGCATATACTACTAATTTACACCCGAAATATGGTTGACTTTGACGAAGTAAAAGGATTTTAAGATAATTCCGAGGCTTAGTATGGGAGCTATATAAAAAGTGGGCGTGGCTTACCACTTTCTAGTAAATCCAATTAATTTTTCAATGTTAATCCACACCTTAAATTTGGTGTCCTACGTTGAATAGTTTCTAAGTTATGGTGGTTAACATTTTTGTTTAATTTCCTCAACTTTGTATGGGAGCCCCAATAAGCAGTGGGCGTGGTACGCTGATTTTTCGTCAGATTATTTCCGACTACGATATTAATTTAAGTGTCAATTATGGTTATTGTAGACATAAGATTGCCTAAGTTACAGCTGTTTCAATTTAAAATTTGTATGGGGGCTACGATAAACACTGGGCGTGGTGAGCCCATTTTCTGTGAGCCTAGTTGCTCGTACAATACTAATCCATACCCTAAGTCTCGTTGTCCTAGGCTAAATGGTTTGTAAGCTATGGAGCTTAAAATTTTAGTTTAATTCACTCGACTTTGTATGGGAGACCCATGAAGGAGTGGGCGTGGCACACCGATTTTCTGCCAGATTTTTGCCGACTATGATATTAATTTAAGTGTCAATTATGGTTATTCTAGACAGAAGATTGCCGAAGTTACAGCTGTTTCAATTTAAAATTTGTATGGGGGCTACGATAAACACTGGGCGTGGTGCGCCCATTTTCTGTGAGCCTAGTTGCTCGTACAATACTAATCCACACCTTAAATCTCGTTATTCTACGCTGAATAGTTTGCAAGTTATAACCGGTAACATTTTTTTTAATTTCCGCAACTTTGTATGGGAGACCCAAAAAGGAGTGGGCGTGGCACATTGATTTTCTGCCATATTATTTCTGACTGCTGTGTTAATCTAAGTGTCAATTATGGTTATTCTAGACAGAAGATTGTAGATGTTACAGCAGTTTCAATTTAAAAGAAGTACAGACACTTTGTATGGGAGCTACACTAGAAAGTAGGTGTGGCTCACCCACTTTTGGCGAGGTTATATAGTAGTATAATATAACTCTATGTGCAAAATATTGTTGTCCCAAGTGGTATATTATGTGAGTTATAGCAAGTTAAAGATTTTGAAAATTTCGAGGTTAGTCGCTTTGAATGCTTGGTGTGGGCGTGGTTATTGACCGATCATGCCCAATATCAATCCCCTCCGTACCCTTGGATCATAGATTACTTATGCCAAATTTCATCGAAATAGCTCAATATTTACTCAAGTTATCGTGCGAACCAGCCAGGTGACAGACAGACGGACGGA
The DNA here is from genome assembly GCA_963854835.1 of Megamerina dolium. NCBI lineage: Eukaryota > Metazoa > Arthropoda > Insecta > Diptera > Megamerinidae > Megamerina > Megamerina dolium. Next base: position 23,435,263 of record OY978526.1, on the reverse strand, counting down.
CGGACGGACGGACGGACGGACATCGTTAAATCGAAAATTTAATCGACACTGATCACGAATATATATCCATGTCTATATCTCCGGAGATTCCTTCAAGTGGACACAAACATCTGACCGAAATGAATATACCATGCATATTGCATTATGCAGGGTATAAAAAGAAGAATTATTGAAAAAAAAAACAATTTGTTCTTAACTAAATAAATATTATTTATAAAAATTGCATTTTCGATATCGAAACTGTGGTCATACTTTAGTATATGAATATTTCGTTGAACCTAAATCAATATCTTCATACTAATCTAATTGAAATTGCGTATATTGCGAAGATCAGAGCCGGATTGAGGGTTGCTCAAAATATTCGTCGAAATAGGGCGTTGAGCAAAATAGGGGCTCAAAAATATTTAGCGTTAAGGGGATGATATTTGTGTGATAATCATTTGATGTATTTCAAATTAAAAATACTCGTACAGGACACTCAAACATTTCAACCCGGCCCTGATACATACAGAATATACTACAAAACACTATATTACACAATGATTTCGATTGAGTTTCAATAATTTAATAATCTTATTTTTAAAATGTACATATATATATTTAGTAAAATAATTTTGAAATTTATTTTAACGACCGTACCAACCGTCTTCTTTACATAGCTCATCAAATTCATTACAAATTACCTATATACAATAATATGATGTTTATTAGCAAAGAATTATAATTATTTTTGTATCCTCTTCTTTATTGTAGAATCGTGCGAATGTCAGAGGAGTTCATCATCTGGTTCAGCACCATCATCGCCAATAAATCAGATCATCGCTTTAGGGATGGCACTAATCGTGTATTGTATTTTAATGACAAAGTCGTTTTTCTAAGAAACAGCTTAAACATCAATAATAAGTTAATATATATAAAGCAAAAAAGAAAAAAAAAACGAACAAATGATATTAAATATGTACCGACGTTATCATTTATAGTAGCAAAAAATACATAAACACAAGTTGAACGTACATATTTAAATTGCAAATGATAATGTTGTACTTGTACTACGTATAAAGTTAGAATTTGAAATAATTCACATGTACTAATAACAATAATTAATAATAATAATAATAATAATAATAATAATAATAATAAATATTATTATGCAATAAAATAAAAAAAAAATAGATTATGCAATGCGCAAGCAAACATATTTTGTAATGGGTAGAAATTGAAATTTCTGTTAGACCCTAGAACCTAAAACACAAATTGTCAGCGATTGATTTACACGTATTTTGTATTTTTCGCATTCTATTTTTCATATGAACAACAACAATATGGAAACAAACAAACAAAAAAATTGACATTATTAATTGGAAAAACAATTGGAAAATATTAATGAACAACACCAATTCTAATGGTGACCATTTGAACACAAAGCTCCCCCCCCCCTCCAAGCTTAGCTTTGTAGCATGTGCCATACAATATTGCACATAAATAAAAAATAATAAAAAATAAAAACCCAAAAAATTTTTTGAAGAAAACATTTGACATTAACGAAACATTTTTTACACTTTGATTCAAGCAAAAAATCACACATTAAAATATATTATATACATATATATACCCTACATATATGTATGTATGTACTAGACTGACTGTTATTGACAGAGGCCAGCATATATGTACAGATTCGGTCTGTTCAAATAAAAAAAAAAAAAAATTAATAAAATGCATGTAGTAGTAGTAGTAAAGATGTAATATGAATTTGGAATTTATATTTTGTGTCGAATATGCATAACGCACATTTTATTTGCATAGAAATCCATTGAATAAATAATTAAAACATTTGATGTGTTTGTGCTACCCAAAAAATATACTCACCCCTAATCTCACATACAGATGTACATTTGGTTGGGTCGATTGCAATACACAAGAAAAAAATAAATTTGAAATGTTCATCATTTAATTGAAATTTAATTTTATGAACATCTTGGCAGTATAAAACATTTTTTGAATCACTCTTTAAACATATAAAGTGGGGGTTCTTATTATAAGTAGCTCTATATTGTCAGTGAGTATTATGATTTCCTACTCTGAGTCATATTCGGCTAGAGAATTCAGTAATTTAGAATAATTCTCTTCGCATTGCAATATTTTTATTCATAAAATTAAATTCTCAAAAGAATTTTTGAAAGTTTGACCTTCATAGTGTGATATTTAGATGCAAATTTTTAACAATTCTAAAGCGTATCAAATTTATAGTCTAAATTATATATAAATAAATATTATCGAATTACGTAATCATGTTTTATCCGCCACTTCGGTATCTTCACTACATCTTCATTATATTTGTGCGATTACAACGACAATGATGCCAGCCGATTTTCATCAACGTTAACTTGGCAGCACTGACAGATGTATTTAATCATCAGAGTTGCTTCGATTGGTAATTTATAAATAAATAAATTGTATTCTTTGCGATTAAAAAATTAAAATTATTTATAAAATAAATCGTGTGCAATATTAGAGCATCTGAGTCTGCATTATTCTTCAGCTAAGACGAAGTGCTTTTTTTGACAGTAGACAAATTGAATGTGAATGGTAGCACTGAATTTAAAAAGCATGCAATTATAGCTACTAGCTGTCATAAGAAAAACATAAAGGTGGCTTTTTGGTCACTTTTAGGTGCTCTACTTATTTACTTTAATCTTTAAGGTGAAACATTTCATATTCCATGCGAAAGGAATAATTTATTAAAATATCTTGCAGAATTCATACATTCGTAATATCAGCCGAATTGAGTGCTCCTTTTGCGTTGCAAACCCATCATCAAAAATGATAATTTTCATAAAATTTGGACAATAATTTGAAACTGCTCCAGAATTGTTATTTTTTGACGTTAATCAAATACTTTCAAGGTCAAAATTTCAAGTAAATTTAAAAGTTTTAATTTTATAAGCACAAAATTATATATTAGGGTGCTACAACTTGAGAGTTATTGAGATCACTTTTCTTAAATGCATTCCTTGGGGAATGAAACATGGGAATAAAATTTAATACTCATCGCGATCGTCTTAATGATATATAATTTCTAAAGATAGGTCATCAAACCATAAAGTTGGGGTGGTCTAAAAAAAAAAGTTCAATCATGACGAGATGTTAAGCTAACAAATTAAGTAGTGAATATGGCAAAACAAAAATTTTCTCGACTCATTCTAATGTACATAGGTACATGAACTGATCTGCAAGCAAGAGCTCATTTGAATAATTTTGACTTTGGTGCAAGCAAAGTGCATATGCACCTATATGTAATTGGATCAAAAACAAAAGAAGAAACAAAAAAAAAAAAAAAAGAAAGTAAAAGAAAAAGAATAAAACGTAAAGAACGACTAGTGTTTTACTTTGTGTATTAACGAATAGCATAGATAAGAAGATATATAGAAAACAAAAAACAATGTAAATGATGTCCCAAATGTTGTCATTAATTCAATTTGCTAGATACATTGCTAGAAAAACATAATAAAACAAAGTCAAATTGACCCTATCTAATCTAGGGGTTCTCACATTATTTTATTTGATATATTTTTTTTGTACCCACATAATTCTCATTGATCAAATTTGAAGAAGCAAAAACAAAAAAAAAAAACAAATATAGTAAAGAAAATGAAACAGAAATAAAAAGTAACCTATTCTTATGGCAGACAAAATAATTGGATTTTTATAAAAATTACAAATTAATAATAAAACTTTAAACAAAAAAAAAAAACCAAAAATTCTATGTAACATTTATATATATATAAAAAACATATCAGTATACTTATACATATATATGTGATACATATATATGTATGTATATGTATATCTATATTTATTAATACCCTATATACTCTCTATAAAATATAATTGTATTTGTATGACAATTTTATATACATACGAGTATATATATATATATATATATAATTGGCTTATATACTATAAGTATATTTGGCGAAAGTAAAATATGAAAATAATACGTTATGTATTTATACTATACAATAAAAACAAATAAAATTAATAAATTCATAATAAATAGCTACACACAATAAATGCATATAATACATACATACATACATACATATACATAGATACATATAGTACTAAATCAATATGGTATGTCTGTATCCCAATTAAATGTAAATTGATAATTATATATCTATTAGATGTATTGTATATGCCCGCGATGGGTGTGAGAAGAATCTCTAGCCAATAAATTAAATTTAATAAATAAAAAAAAATGAAATATGAACAAAAAACAATATACACAATATATACACAAAAATATATATATACAATAAAATACATAAATATTACACATTATGAAATGCATATCAATATAATAATAGTTATAATAAATGTACACGTACATATAATAATTATTTATAGGCAACACTGACACACGTAAATAATACCTATATGTATTATTTAGTATTAAATCGTATTGTTGCAAAACAAAAAAAAAAAAAATAAATAAATAAAATAAAAAAACAAATTAAATTAAATAAATAGAAAGATTAAAAAAAAAAAAAATAAACACACACACACACACAAAAAAAATCAAATTATATATGTATTTATTAAGCGTGTTATATTATATTATATACAATACATATATGTAGTGTATGTATATGTACGTATTATTAAGTCTAATGTTTTAACGTTAAGCCTATTTGAGCGATGTTCGCTTCCAACTGTAGCAATTAGATTGTATTGTATGTATTACTAATTATGAACCAGTTCCAAACACAAAACCCCTCCCAAAAAAAGATAAACATATGATTAACTACTTATGTGAACTAAAATTTATAGAAAGAAGCAAAATGATTATTATTAATTATGAATCCTTAATTTCTCTAACACATTATAGTATCGTATGTAACCACCACATGAAAATTGTGGCATGGTAAAGAGCCTTTAATTTTTTTTCTTTTTTCTTTTTTTTTTTTACAATTATTTCTTCACATTCAACGCAAACACTTTTATAAACTACGATAATACGATTATACTCTAATAATGGCAATTACAATATTTTACATTTATAGACATTTCATACAATATGTATGTAGTACAATATAATATAATAAATAAAGAAACGAATTTTTCGTTATTCATATTTTGTTTATTATTCAAATATATATATTTTTTTTTTATTAATTTTTCAACAAATTTTCATATTACTACTTATATAGCAAGAAGAAGAAGCATGAATTCAATTTCGAATGTTAGCTAAACATTTATTAACTAATACTAGAAAAATTCAACACATGCATAGATATGTATGAGGTCTGGTTATGCATATCAGTTTGTTTTAAAATTAAAATAAATAAAATTGTGTAAAAGAATTGTACCTACAATTTCTATGTTGGAAAAGTGTTATTCGCGAATTAAAACGCGATTCTATTTTATTTTTTATTTACCAGTTACAAACTCGAAGTCCTGACAGGTTCTTCTGAGCGTAATATTATTACAGAAATTTGAAGCATATTCAGGTTCTCGGGAACTCATACAGGTGTGAGTTCTATTGCACATAATTTCAGTTAGCGAAGTTCCAATGTTCCAATGATTTTCCAATTAATGTATCCCAATCATGCAATGATTTGCCGAAAGGATTCAGTTCATTTTTTAGCTTCTTATCTGGTTTCATGGATTACGATGTTAGATCAAAGAATCATTCGTTGCTATAAACTGATATTCAAAATCATTTTTATTCTTATCAAAATGCTTAAAAACTGTGCTAAAAATATTGCTCGCACTTCTTCTTCTAATTTGTTATTGGTAAATCGATTGTTTTCGAAAATTATTTCATATATTTTTTTTTGCAATAATTTTCGGCATTAGTGCACTTCCTGAACCTTCTTCACGTGTTTCGTCTTCATGCCTAATGTAATTAAACTTGAACTCAGCAACCTCAGTAAACAATTCTGAACAAAGGCGACGAGTCCGTATACACTTCCAACACCAGTTTTGGGTCTAAGCTTGTCGTTCGAAACTATCCACGAATATGAATTCAATTTTGAATTGATTTTGCCATATGCACAAGTAAAATCTGCATTTAATTTTTATAAAAATGAAATAACAGATCTTGTACTTTTACTCCATACCTCTACCCCTTACTGGAAGTCACGCACAAAATCGATGTTTTTATAAAATAGAAAGAATATCACATTTGTATCGTAGAGAAACCGTCCCAAGGATTGGAGAAAAGTATGCTCAATGATTGTGCGTTGGCCTTCTGTTCTGTAGGTCATGGGCTGAAGCCCCGGCTGAAGCATAACAAAATTTAATATCGAAATTGCCTGCCGACAAGAATTGGTAATTTTTTTCGGCAGTAACAATTTGCCAAAAATGCTTCTTAAAAGAGTTCTGTGACAAAACCAAGTTAAAGTGATGTCACAAGGGTTCGGAACCGGCTAATATAAGCAGGTCCCTTCTAATGCTGTCCAAATTTAACACGTACAACAGTGTTGGAAGAGAAGCTCGGTGGTATCACAATAGGCTTTTTTGGCCTAAGTGTGTCCTCTCAGAGAGAGAGGGCAGCCACATAACCTAACCTAACCATGCTCGGGGAAAAACAGTGGAGAGGTAGAATTAATGGTGGTCAGTTCTACATTTGACAGCTATAAGGATGATTTTTCGACAATTTTTCGACAGGGTTATTTGTCGATTTTGATGTGATTGCAAGTTCGTTTTGTACGGAAGCCCCTCTAAGAAGAATTAATGGTTCTGAGTTATATATTTTCCTCTTGACGGGTACCCTGAGAGGATGTAGAAGATTAAATTATTTTTAGAAAAATTTTAACTACACAAAACTAATTGGTGTTAGTCTAATATTTCACTCCTGTAAGAGTGAATTCCAGTGGGTGCCGTAGCTCAGTAGTTAGTGTGTTCGCCTTCTGATCTGTAGGTCGTGGTTCAATCCCCGGCTGATGCGTAACAAATTTAATATCGATAAGATTTTTCTTTCGAACGGTACCCACCTGTCGGCAAGCAATTGGCAATTCTTCCGACAGTAACAACTTGCCATGAAAAAGCTTCTAAAAAAACCCTGTGACAAAGCTCAGAAAAAGTGATGTCACAAGTGTTCTGCCGTTCGGAACCGGCTAAAATAAGTAGATCCCTTATAATACTGTCCGAAATTAACACGCACAACAGTAATGGAAGAGAAGCTCGGCCAATGAGCCCTTGGGGGTTTTAAGTGCCACATATTTATTTTTTTAAGAGTGAATTCCAGTATATGATTAAATGTTTTACTTTTTTAATTTACATTTTTCTTAGATTTCGATAGTAAAATAGCTCTGGATTAAAATTCTACGATCCCAAATAAGTATATATAGTAGGATCTATTTAGACTAATGGAAAAAAACTGTAATTTTCTCTGTGTGTGTCTCTGTTGGTCAGTTCGTTGGTTGAAATGGTAGTCCGTTCCACGCTCAAGCGCCATTTTGTAACCACCTACTTAGTTAAAATTTAGTTTAGTCTTTTGTGTATTCAATTCGAATTCGCCTTGGACAGCTCTTCAAGACTATCGAAGGTTGATTTACCCGGCGCATCCAACCTCGTCTTAAAAATCTCTTTTTATATGTCTTGAAAAGAGCATATAACGGCGTTATTGTTATTTTTCCAACTAGAGCATTAGTAGACCATAATGGCAGAAATCCTATGAACAATATAAAGAGATAATAGAAAATATATCAATAGAATTGTCATGGGTAAATACATATCTAACTGTTCGCAGTGCAAATAGTCATCCAACACCACACTTATTTCTCGGAAAATTAGCCAAATAATTTCATTGTATTAATTTTCAATTACTTTGTACTAACGAACCAGATTTTATATGTATCTATATGCAAAAGCATATAAACAGAAGCATGCATACATATTTATAAATATATATAATCAATTTATATTTTTATACAAATAAAAAAACAAGAAGACGAAGAAGAAGAAAAATATGGTAAAGAAGATGAATAATAAAAATAATTAAATAATTACAAAAAAAAAAAAACAAATAAATCCAATATGAATGAACAATGAATAATATGATTTTTTCTACTTCGAATTAAAATCGCAACTAATCGGATTAAAATTGAATTTTTCAAACATACTCGTAAATCTAGTGCATATATTGATAGAAAGAGCAAAAAATATATAATGTAGAACGTAAACGCATTTAGCGCATTCACTCTCTTGATGAATAGTTTCTATGAATGAATAATTTTTTTTTTTTTTTTTTTTTATACACGAATATTCTTAGAAATTCTTAGCTTTAAACTATACCTATAACTGTAATGATTTCCTTATGATGGTGGTGCAGCCACCTATACTCTTAGGCTATATAATAATTACTAGTAGTGGTACATTGTTCTATAAATGTGTTATCTCTATCTCACACACACAAACACACACACACACACACACTTTTTTGTAGTAAACATTTTGTAATGAAATATGGCAACGACTTTTCAAAGTGTCTCCCATGTGAGAGGTTATTGCTGGAGTAATACAAAATGTTACATACAAAAAAAAAAAAAAACAATTGAAAAATAATAAATATACACAATAAGTAAATAATTTTTTAGATAATTCTAATGGATAAGATGAATTAATAATTTATAATAAAAATACTAATAATAATAATAGTAAAAATAATAATAATAATAATAATAAGAATAATTTTTATTATTATTATTATCATTTAATTCAATTATACATATATGTAGCTCTGCCTTTGCCATTCCTAATTTTCAGTTAAATTTTCCTTCTTTTGAAATATGTATTTTTGTCGCTTGAATGGTTTAGGCTCCAGCCAATGTATTGACAATATAATATTTCGCCTTAATGATGAAGAAGAAAAAGAGAAAAAAAAAACAAAAAATCTAAGCAAAAAAATTAAAGAAACTCAAAAAAAAAATTTATACACAATATAAACATCATAAATTACTTACCATTGCACACAATGAAAAGAATCATTCATAAAAAAATTTTCAAAAACAAACACGCTTAACTAGTCAAAATTCTATATAACACTGAACTTTTTTTTTCAGTTTTTTTTTTTCCTTTTGCAATGCATGTAAGTGTATGTACTAGTAACAATAAGCACACTTTTATTAGTCACCACAGTCACCTCCATAAAAATAATACCTATACTAGAGCAAATACGTTACCCGATGTTTATATTCTTTTAGAAAAATCATGAAAACTTCTACAAATGTTGTTATCTTTTTTATTATGATCTTTAATAGATAAATAATTTTATATTACGAAGGAAAATTCAAGTTTTTCAAATTTCTTACATTGCAAGTGGAAAATTAGGTTTTCGAAACTTGATGGTTTTTGAAAAATCAACATTTTTGTTGACATACTGATGATCATCTTCGTTGTGATTTACCGTTATGCATATCAAGCGTGAAAAAGAAGAAGACATTATTTTGATTCGCAGTGAATTGCAGAATACTAAAAAAATGAAGTGGAAACCAATGCTGCCACCGGCCAGTATGAATAGTTTGAAATCTACTATTGAAGCTATAGAAGACATAACCATATTTATCAATTAGTGTCTGATATGTTCCACAAATTTTAAGACCTCCAAGAAATAAAAAGAACAGACCTCCAAGAAATAAAAAGAATCGAAAACCGGTACAGCTTCGGCCAATATCATGGAAATATTGACAAATTAATGTCAAAAATCATATTTTCGAATGAAAATAAATTAAATTTAGTTGGTACAGATGTATTTGAGCGATTATTCGCACAAGTTGTGCGCTAAATAAAAGTTTTTTACTCTACGCTCCTCTGGTTCGATGGTTGGGCATTTTTGTGTGGCATCATTCTACTATATTTCTACTAGAATGAATATATTGAATGCGATTGGCCCATATTTTCTAACATATAGTTGGCGAAAGTATTGGTTTAGGCTGGCAATCTCACCAAGATATTACTCTGCCAAAAATAACTCGAACCCTCTACGATAAAATCCCGCGTCGAACCATTACTTTCTATGATGCTAAAGGCAAATGGATCAAATTTTGATAAGAATTTTGAACGAAATATAATAATTTTTCCATTAAAAATATTGCGATTCAATATTTTGAAAAAAATATTTAAAAATTAGAAATGCCAAACGTTATAATATTGAATACCTTGATGTTGAAAAGGCATTTCGCTATCAATTTCTAGAGGTTCTTCTGATTTTTCTTAAAAAAAAAAATGGCAAGTGTCGGCAAGCTCATTTCGTCTAGACACTTCGAAGCAACACAAATTGACACTTGTCATTCAAGTAAGCTATTTATTTTATTACATACAAGTACATGTATTTTGTTAAATCTCTTCATTTAAATATATAGTTAAGTGTTGTATATAACTGCATAAATATATAATTTAATTTCGTAAATTAAATGCATTCAACAATAAACAAATACAACAAGAACAAAAAAAAAACCAATAAAAAAAATTATGATTACCTAATTATTGTATTATTAAATTATGATTATTAAATAAATTACAATACATACATATATCAGCTATGACATCTGAGATAATAAACGAACGAAATTATAAGAGAAATGATAGTAAACTACATACATACATACTCGTACATAAATAAATTGCAAATAGAAACGAAATTCATATATATATATATATATATATATATATATATAAAATATGTACATATGTACTATACACACACACACACACACACATACATGTTCATTAGATTAGACTGCTGGAATATATATAATAACACAAAAAAAAAGGAAAAACTTCTCTCTTTTTTTCAAAATCTGTTCAAAATCTGTTTGATTGATTCTAATCTGATGAACTGCACTGTACACTATGTATGTATTTGATATGCAAGTATGAGTATCATACATAATTACACTAAAATATACAATACAATACATATATCTATTTAGTTATAAACTTAATAATGGCACATTTTTAATACAATACAATATAATAAAATATAATAAAATTGCATAATAATACAAATGAATAATACAATAATATCACAACATAAACACACACAGACACACACACACACACACACACACACAGATTTGCATTTGTGAGCATTATATTAATTATATCTAAATAATTAGATTCTTAGTAATACACGAAGACGTCGTTGATGATGATGATGTTGATAGTGATGAAAAAAAAATATATAAGGTTATTATGTATTATAAATATCAAATACATATCACTTACATGGCCTATAATTTATTTATTACAATGACGACAACAATGATAATGACAATGACAATGACAATTATCAATGACAGTGACAATGACGTTGTGACTATGTGAAAGCATTTCTATTGAAAATGCATTTTATTGACTAACTACGATTGACTGTTTTGCAAATTGCACCCACTTAAATACACAAACATACACACATATATAGTATATAATACTGTATATGTTACACAGTAAAACAAAAAACATTACATAGTCCAACTGATTTCAAATGCTTTGACTAGAAGTCGATAACAAGGCATTGATCAATAAAGTTAGAGAGTTGCTGGGCCACAAAATGAGATGCATATTGATGGACATTAAATGTTAGCACCGATCTGATATCTTATGCCTGATACCTGATATACGATATCTAATATCGAATAGCTGATATCTAATATCTGACATTTAATATCTGACAGCAGGAAACGATGACATAGATGTATAATATCTAGTACCTGAAATCTGATATCTGACATCTAATAGCTAATATCCAATAGCTGAGGTCTGAAATCTGATATATGCTGATATATGATATCTGATAATTGGTGTCTGATGCCTGAACTCTGATATCTGATGTATGATAATAGCTGATATTTGAAAGCTAATATCGAATCTACTATCAGGTATCAGTTAGTAGGTATCAACTATCAGATATCTCCAGAATCAGGTATTAGATATCAGGTATAATTTTTCGAAGATTGCACTTGCTGCATTTCGTTTTATGACGCAGGAAATGCATACGCGTTTAAATGCTATAGAAATCATATCAAGATTGTTTGTTATTACACGACCCGTGTAACCCCTCTTCCTCTTCAAAGTGGTCTGCAAAGAATTGTACATTTTATATATTTTATAATATATTTTTATTATAGGGGATTGTAATGAGAATCGACTTCCCAAGGAATGGTTATACCAAACACTTAGTTAAGGGTGGCGTGCACGGCTGAAGCATAACAAAATGTAATATCGAAAAGATTTGTCTTTCGAACGGTACCCACCTGCATGCAAGAATTGAAAAAAAGCTTCTTAAAAAAGAGCTCTGTGACAAAACTAAGTTAAAGTGATGTCAGAAGGGTTCTGCCGTTCTGAACCGGCTAATATAAGTAGGTCCCTTCTAATGCCGTCCAAATTTAACACGCACAACAATATGGGGAAGAGAAGTTCGGTGGTATCACAATGGGCATTTCTGCCACAGCCACATAACCTAACCTAATCTAGATAAGGGTCTCTAGGTGAGATTTCCATTTGATTTTGACTAAGAAATTATGTCCTTGCTCGAAGCTATTTTTGAGATCGATAAAAGTGGCTTTAGAGAGGCTATAGAATCAAAGAATTGACTCTCAAGCCTATAAACAACGTTCTCATTCTGTGCTAAAGATTTCAATATGGTTTTTATCCGATTTTCTATGAATTATCAGTTCCAAACAGAGGCTCTCTCATTTCAAACGTATTAAATATGTGCATGACTTCAAGCAATGACTTACATCCATTAGCTGGAAGACAGCTTAACGAAATTGTTCTAGATTTTTTTTCCTTTAGGCCAATTGGAAATCATATAAATGTGAGTTTTATCAAATTACTTCCACAGAGTAGATCGACGACGGCCTAATGAAGTTTTTCCTCTAAAACGACTTTGAAACTAGTGAATTTTATCCTTCTAAATGTGTAAAAAATTATTATTTGGGATGGCATATGCCTTATCCCATAACAGATTTCTGAGTTATAATTTATAAAAAAAAAAGTCTACTCTGTTTGTTTTTCCATTTACCATCATTTTCTCGATTTATTTTTCCTATTCCTCATTGAAACATCAGGGCAAATGACATTCTACTGCAAGGGACTATAACTCAATGCTCTTGGCTGATGAAGTCATAGGGATTAAAAACTATTGAAAGCAAATCCAATTAGGCTGAAGTGATAGTTTAGAGAAATTAAAAAAAAATTAATTTGTACTAAAATTCCATGCAGAGCTTTATGCTATAATGGAAACAGTGGAAATTCTATCTAAAAGAGGACTCCAAAGGGTCAAAATAAAAATACTCTCAGACAGTCAATCAGTCCTCAAAGCTCTGAAAAGCTATACATTCACATCAAAAGTCCTTTATGCCAAGAAAAAGAGGCTGAAGGGCCATTTCTCGGTCCAACCCCGTTCTTTGGCTTCAATAAAAACAACATAAAACAGGATACCAAGAAATGGATCGAATATGAAATCAGAGAATATTGGAATAACACTGGCGGTCTCAATCATTCCAAAAAAATTCCTGAGCTTTGACGTCGAAAGAGCAAATACCGCACTTAAACGAAAAGAATCTTAGATTAGTGTCCGTATGAAATAAACACTTATACGAAATAGGAGTATCCAACACAAGTACTTGCAGATTCTGCTGTGATGAGGAAGAGTCCATGGAACACCTAATCACAACCTGTGATGCACTAGGCCAGAGGAGGCACAAAATCCTAGATTCATACCTTCTAGAATATGAAGACCTTCAAATGCTGCTTTGATAATAGTATGCTGCTGCATACTATTATCAAAATTCAACAAAAGTAAGCATAAGAAGGGGTTAGGATAAGTTCATACAATAATTTCATATGATTTCTCTAGCCTTTAATCGCGAATCTGTTGGACTGTGTTGATAGAAATGTAATTCGCATGAGGGATGTGCGTTACTTACTTAGTAGTATTTGCACTAAATTTGCATATATGTAGTGGATACATATACAAATGGAAAATTGTTTTATTTAGATGACTAAGGCTAGCAAAAAGCTAACGAAAAAGAAGAAGAACAAGAAGTTGAGGAAGGAAAACAAAAGAAAACTATACACAAACAAAGAAAAAATGGAAAATTATGTGTTCTTAATAATAAATAATGACAAAAAAAAAAAAGAAAAAAATTAAATTAAATTTAAATTAGATGGGGAAAAATAAAAACCAAAACAACAACAACAAGTTCAATTCGGTTCAAATGCTGTGTTTTATAGCTATGTATTGTGAGAAACCAATTAATTAGCGCTTTTCACAAAGCTCAATAGGCTGCAAATTGCTTCGTATGTATGAATAACAATTTAAGAATGCCAATAAGTCAATAGTATTTATGTATAGGTATTTTCACGAATAACAAAAAAAAAAAAAAATAAAATGACGCTTTCCATTCAACTTCAATCCACATTCTCTAAATTCTGTACATTAAGTATTGCTGAAGTATATATCTTCTCAACATAGGTATATATATATATATATATATATATATATATATATATATATATATATATATATATATATATATATATATATATATGTATACATTACTACAATAAATAGTAGTCCCCCAAAATATAGCACATTTTTAAAAAGCAAAACTTTAAGCCGTAACTGATGTATTTATGTGGTATGAATGAATATAATTTGTACTGAAGCATACATGTGTACGTATGCATGCATGCAATGTACGTAGGCACATATTTATTACAAAAGACGAAATATACAACAAATAATATTTATAATAATTTCATATGTAAGTACATATATGTAGGTATTTAAGTATATGTTAAAAAAAAAAATTAAATAAATTGCAGTGAAATATTTGATTGATATTTTACACACAAAGACACACACACACACACATACATATATTCATACATACTCATAAGTATTACGCTTTAGTGTTCAGCAAAAATTATTTTCTCAAAAAATTTTGAAGTAAATAATTGATCGAAAAAGATTTGTTGTTTGTTTTTTGTTTGTGCAAAACTTACCCTATCATTACATATGTAATAATAAGAGATTAAGAAAAGTGGAGCAGTAGCAAAAGTTGATGTAATGGACGGATAGATGGAAGAAGAAACTATATTTAATAGAAAAAAAACCCAATAGAGAAATTTTATGTCATCAAATGAACTATAAAATAAAATTAAATTACTTTAAAACCAGAAGATATTCTTGAAAATAAATTTAAAATTGAGATAATAAATTAAATTTATTAAAATATATACATATATACATGCATATATATCAATATATATATATATATATATATATATATATATATATATATATATATATATATATATATATATATATATATATATATATATATATATATATATATATATGTATGACATGAATATAACCAACAAATTGTAGGGATCATTTTATTGAATTGTATACTCACATAAATACAACACTCAAACACAGATACAAATAAAAAATTAATTTTAACAAAATAATATTAATAATAATAATAACAATTAATAAATAATAAATCCAAGCAAGCTACAAACAAAAACCAAAACAAAAAGGGAAACTACAAAAACCAACAATAAGATATTGTACATCATAAATAATTCCAATAAATAAATAAACTATTTATGAAAATTAATATTATGTTATATACATACATATATACATGCAAATATATATATATATATATAAAAATAAAAATACAATATATCAAATCAATACAGAAATATGATAAATCAACTGAAACAAATAAAATTCATATAATAACATGTAATATGCTCGAATTAGTGTTTTATTTATAGTGTACATAATGAGGGTGATTTTTTAGCAACTTTCTTTTTGGCAACACTGTTTTTGGCAGCTCAGCTGTTTTCGTGTAACATGTTACTGTCAAACATGTTCAGTTTGGTCTATAATTTAACCATGAATCGGCTTACAAACGAACAACGTTTGCAGTTTATTGAATTTTATCATCAAAATTCATGTTCGGTTAAGAAAATGCATCCTGCACTTCTTCCATTTTATGGTCAGTTTGGGCGACCTTCTGAGGCGGTTATTCGGAAGGATTTGGGTGTAAAAGCTTTTAAAATACAGCTGGTGCATGAGTTGAAGCCACATGACCTACCACAATGGCAAACTTTTGGTGAATAGGCGCTGGCAAAGTTGGATGAAGATCCAGTTTTTTATTGGAAAATTGTGTTCAGCGACGAAGCTCATTTCTGGTTGAATGGATACGTGAACAATTAAAATTGCGATATTTGGTGTGAAGAGCAGCCAGAAGTATTGCAAGAACTGCCAATGCAAATCCCGAAAAATGCACTGTGTGGAATATGGGCCGGTGCCATCATTGGACCTTACTTTTTCAAAGACGACGAAGGCAGGAACGTTACTGTGAATGGGGAGCCCTACCGTGCGATGATTACAAACTTTTTCCATTTTGCCCAAAATGGAAGAACTGGATTTGGCTGACATGTGGTCAACAACAACAAAACGGTGCCACAGCACGGAAAACAATTGAGTGGCGAGTTCGGTGAACAGTTTATTTCACGTTTGGGGCCTGTCAAGGGCCGCCTAGATCGTGCGATTAAACGCCTTTATACTATTTTTTGTGAAGCTATGTTAAGGCTCATGACTATAGCGACAAGCTCACAACGGTTGACGCACTGGGAGCCAAAATTGAAGAATTTATTCGTGAGATACCGGCCGATATGTTGGAGAGAGTATGCGAAAATTGGACCCAACGTATGAACCATTTGAGGCACAGCCGCGGTCAACAGTTACATGAGATATTTATTAAACATTGAATTATATAGACCGTTCTATCTATAGATCGTTTTATTCACTCTTACGATTTTATTGCATAAAATCGAAATAATGGTGTAAAAAATAGAAGTTGATTGAGTTTATTGATTGATGTAAAGAATACTGAATTCTACCTTGGCTCCGGTAGATTTTGCTTTTTCGACATTACTGCAAAAATAAAACTGAAATAATGTCGAACAAAAAATTTGATTTCAGAATTTCTGC
Source organism: Megamerina dolium (assembly GCA_963854835.1). Classification (NCBI taxonomy): domain Eukaryota; kingdom Metazoa; phylum Arthropoda; class Insecta; order Diptera; family Megamerinidae; genus Megamerina; species Megamerina dolium. The sequence continues at coordinate 23,418,231 of OY978526.1, read as the reverse complement.
CATAAAGTCGAAATGAATTTTCGCAATAAAATCGCATTGGTTTTTTTTTTTAATTTCGACATTATAGCAACATTTTTGCGATATAAATTCATTCGACATCAAAACATTACACCCTATTTAAATATATATTTACATAATATATGTCTATATACATAAAAAATTCAACTCTGACTAAAACAGTGGGGAAAATGTTAATTGGCCGAAAATTTATTTGAATCAACTCGTACAATAATAAATCTTAAATTTTAACGAATATTAATGCGTTAGTCAATCTCAATGAAAAACAAAAAAAAAAAAAAACTAAAATTCATTCCCAAGTGTTCAGTTCAGTCTCAGTGTTTTTTTTTATATTTGAAACGATATTCATTACGGTTGCTTGGTTTGTTGCAATGGCTGATCCACAGATAATCTACTGTGTTACATAATTAATATTAAGTTTACATTTTGACACTGCAGTCCTTTCAGAGGATGTGCCAGATCCATCACGTCGAATTAATGTAACGTATTCAGTTCTTCGGTGTCGTAGCTCAATGGTTAAGTGCGTTGGCCTTCTCATTTATAGGTCGTGGGTTCAATCCCAGGCTGAAACATAACTTTAATACCGAAAAGATTTTTCTTTCGAACGCTACCCACCAGTTGGCAAGCAATTAGCAATTCTTTTGGCAGTAACAATTTGCAATGAAAAAGCTTCTAAAAGTGCTCTGTGATAAAGCTGCCAAAGAGTTCTGCTATTTGGAACCGGCTAATATAAGTAGGTCCCTTCTAATACTGTTCAAATATTTAACAAACATAACAGTATTGGAAGAGAAACTCGGCAAAAGGGCCCTTCTGAGCTTAAAAGTGCCACATGTTTCTTTATCTTTAATTCGTAATATTCGAACTAACTTCTGAACAGTCGGACATATTGTCGAGAAAATATTTACTTTCTTAGGAATTCTTTCCATCTGATTTTTTCTGATGCAGTCCTTGTTGATAAGGTGACTAGATCCCGTATCAAATAAAAAAAAAGAATTTTCTGTAGTTTATAACTCCAAAAGTTGTGAGATGATTAGGTGGAGAATCAATGTCGTTCATACCAGGTAATCCGAAAAGTCTGCGAGGTAACTTCTATCTAAATATTAAGGTGACTAGTGAATGTATGAAAAATCTGGTTGATCACGATTTCTAGTTCCAATTAAAAAATTTTTTATATTTCAGAATTAATTTGATTAAAAAATTAAATTTTGTAGGGTAGCTCCTCTAAGGGTGACAGATAGTGGTGGGATATATTCCGAAAAATTCTTGGGTAGGAAAAATTAATAGGGGTCAGCGATGCATTAATTTCCTCTAGAGGTGATGTCACCAAAGCATTTAGGTGGTTAATCTTCGATTTCGATGGGTTTTTGTATGCAGTTTGTATGACAGCACCCTTAAGGGGGTGAGAAAGAGGATAAATACATTCGCGAAAAATATTGAAGATGCAAAAATAATATGAATCGGAATTATGTTTCACTCTTCTAGAGGCGATGCCTGCGAATTCTGTGATAATGATTATTTCTTTATTTTATTAATAAACAGATATTATAAGTAAGTACGTAGTTATCAACTACATACGAAAATTTGCATAGGAACTTACTACTATGCAATTCCTTGTCTTGATTTGCTAATATACTTTTACAATAGTGAATGCAATTAGGAACCTTACAATGTCGCATAATAACACAAATTATATTCTACTCTTTAATATAAACATGACCGTTATGAGCAATTCATGCTATAAAATTTAATTATTTAAACTAAAATAACCCAATATGAAGGTATAATGCTTGTTTCACTATTAGTATGTTTTTGTTTAGAAAGCACTAAACTTCCAATCAGTTATGAGACCTTAAGAGACATTGTGTACACCCTATAAATAGTTTTTCCCATAATCGAATGGTACAAGTATGTATTTATGTACTAAATATACGCTGAATTATGACCGCTAGTCTAATTACATTTTCATGACTTTTATATGTACATATTCTTATGCTAATATATTTAATACATACTACATATAAATATGTATTGCATATATATGTACACCCAAAGATAAATATTTGTGACTTTTGCATAAATACACTCTATACGTTTGCAGGCGGAATGCACATACGTTTGTATGGAAATACCATTTTTGCTGTTGAATGAATTGCCATATTTATTAGCATACAAATTACGTATGTACCCACAACAAATGATCATCCATATGTTGTCGTTGTTATTGTTCTTTTTCTTCTTCTTCTTCTTCTTGTTATGGTTGTTGCTTGTACACTATTATTATTATTATTATTACTAATTAATTAATTATTAATTGAGCTGTAGATATGCACAGTGAGCGCACTATTGTTTATACATTGTGGTGTTTCAAATTTTTGATACCGAGTAGTTTAGCGAAATATATTACATACAATTTGGATAAATTCATGTATTTTTTCACCGAGGAAGCGAAGAGAAATCCAAAATTCGTACGAATGAGAAAATGAAAAAATCGCCTCATATTAAGCTTATTTTTGTGAACACCAAAAATCAAAAAGTTATTGTTGGCAAAGCCCATATAGTGCATACCTCCAAGCCGAATTGCAAATTTACAACCGAAATAGTTAACTAGGAATCTCTCTCCGAAAACGATAAAATACATATATAATCTCATCTGTATTGCATCTTTGCACCTCTTAAGGGGTTTCAGATACAAAATGAATGTAAAAATATCTGAAAATCACAAAAAAAAAAAAAAACTCATAGTTGCCTTCGAATCACTATTTAAGTGCTGAAATGTCTGAAATGTAAGAAAATTGATGGCAAATATTGGAGGTCCAAGTCAAAGCAAGCGCAGACTGCAAATGAAAACGACAAACTCGATTCTTCTATACGGAAGCGAACTGTGGGCAGACATGCTAAAGTCAAAAGGCCACCGGAAAGTGCTACTTTCTGTGGAACACACCTGTGCACTCAGGGTAGCCTCCTCTCCGAACGGTGTCTGGAGCAGCGGTCCTAGTTATAAGCGGAACAATTCCCATAGACTTGTTAGCTGAGGAACGCAGACAAAAATGGAAAGCAAAAAATATGAGGCTGCCGGGTCTAAGCCCCCAAGAAGCGAGACGACAAACCATAGATATGTGGCAAGCAAGATGAAACACCGAACCAAGCGGAAGATGGACAGCGAAGTTAATACCCGATCTTAGAGAATGTACTCAAAGAAAGTACGGTGAAGTAAATTATTACCTCCTGCAGTTGCTATCCGGTCATGGCTGCTTTAAAAAATATTTGCATCACATGGGGAAATCAGACCAACTACGATGTATTTATTGTGGCACAGAATTCACATGACGACGCAGAACACACGTTCTGTGTCGTCATGTGAATGGTGGCGTAATGAAAGATATGCGCTAGAACGAGCAATCGAAGCATACACGACTGAAAATATCATAGAGAAAATGATGTCAAACGAAAAAAATTGGAATGCGGTTGCAAACTTTGTCAAAGACGTGATTAAAAAGAAACGGCGAGAAATGGAAAGAGTTCCTGAACATCATCCTGACGTAACATACTAATACTACTACGAAATAACCCTGCAACAACTGCACATCAGCGACACAAATATTATAAAATAGAATGGCGACGCTGGACGCAGGGAGAGTAACAGAATTGAAGTCCTTCTCAGGACGCCATCTTGGATCTTCTGCTCCGAAGTAATGCAACAGTAGTCTTTTAATGGATACACCACACATGTAGGGACGACGGCATTTTTTACCCCATCTCAACGTCAAAAAAAAAAAAAACACAAAATAAAAAAGGGCTCCCATAGAAAATAAAAGCAAACACACTTAATATTCATATAAGGGGGCTTCCAATACCAAATCGTCCCAAAACCACCTGAAAATTGATAAATAATCCAATACCTGCTTACGAATCACCCCTAGAGAGGTGATATGTATGACTGACCCCCGCCCCAATGATTTTCTCAAAACATACTTATGCCCAATTCGTCTTGTGAACCGTAAAATTGGCGTTATTATAATGAATGTCAACAATAAAATATATACGGTTCTAAATCTGGCATTTACGATATTATTGTTCCGTTGGATAAAATACAAATTGACCCACCTTAACATTGATACTACAATATTTGTAAGTTAACAATCCGTTTGCTTTACGGTTACCATAGCAATCATGCGGTGGTCATCTGAGACACACGAGCGCAATAAATTAAACATGCAAGCAATTTCGTCGACATCTCACATAACTCATCTTCGATTTCATGCAATTCGATCATAAATTGCTTCATCTGAAAAACTACAATAAGTACTTAGTTACTTAACAACAATTATCTGCTCAGCAACAGAATAACAATAGTCGTATGTACTTGTATTAATATTGCAAGCATTTTGTTACGCCCGCATATAATGAATGATGAAGTGTGCAACAATTTATAATTTAAGAATTGAAAGAATATAGAAAGATGCTAGTGCCTTTAGTAAAATATGTAGATATTTACACCATTCAAAGTCTGTTAACAGTGATCACACATGTAAGTACATATATAGCTATTATGTCTATGTAAATATGCAAAAGAATGCATTGTAATTCGCGGTCTTTATGCTGTGATGTATTAATTAATGTCTTCACTATTGATGCTGCATTGATGTTAATGATATGGTTGATTATCGTATGATGATGATGATGAACATCATGCTGTAGAATGTCTTCCGGGTTATTCGTACATCATTCGGGCACATCTTGGTGCAGTTTCACGTTGCAAAACAGTATGCAAATCTTATCTGCAATAGTTTAATTTATGTATACTCATAGTACATTCATTTATATGGCTGTTGAGTGCGTATATCCGTTAGTGGTCATTTTTTTTTTATTGCATGTCAAGTATGCAAATGCGTTTTAGCCACTGTGTAGCTACTGTGAAAAGCGAGCCGCGATAATTAATTCATATTCGATATTCGATGGTATAAAAATGTAAAAGAAAAAATATAACTCATTGATGATTTATTGTAATTTTGTACAAAATTTGCATCTGGTTGATTGTTGCCATTGTCCTAGACTACAATATACATATGTTTATAAACATGTTGATATCGAATACATATGTACCTGTCACTTGTGCAAAGAAGGAATGCTAGTGACCAAAATTTCGATTGAACACGAATAGCTTGCTTCAAATACTTTCACCTTGCGTCAGGTACAGATAATGAACCGCACGCGCATATACCGGCAATCGAACGTCTTATTTATAAAATATGTAAATTATATTGTGGTTTGATATTTGTCTGTTTTTTTTTTTTTTTTTTTTTTTTTTTTTTTTTTGAAAAATGGCTATTGACTTTGTGGCGTGTGTATATATGATTAAATTCTGCGAAATTTTGATTTCTAATCAACTGATTAAATACATACAAAATTACTTTTGATGAGCCAATATACAATTTATCTAATGATCTACGAGTTTTTACATACATATGTAAATATAATTTCATATTTCATTTAGCTTCTTGTTGCTGTTCATCTTGTTCTTGTACATATTTACAGCAAATTAATTCCAATTTGATGAAAGTAGATTTGAAGAATGAATTAATTAAATAAATTAGATTATAACGATTATTGTGATGCAATATAAATACATAATTAGATATACATTGATAAAAGATTTCGTAAATAAGAACAATCAGATAAGGTGTGAATTAGAGTAGAAAGTAGAATAATTATAGTTAGATAACGTGTTTGTTCCTAAGCCCAATGAAATAAGAGTATGGCATATTGAATTTGTGCTGTAGTTTGTAATACCAATTAGAAGGCGGAGACTGTACAGAAAAGTAGATTCCTTTGCAAAAGAATGCCATTTGACAATATTGAAAATGAATATATTCCTTATATATTAATGCATATATAGATGGCGGATTTCAAATGGCAGAATTGCAATGAAATTACTCTCCTGAGCATTCTTATAGGACTTCTTTCAGTTTAAGGAATAATATCGCCTAATAGAGCAAAAAGGTGTGACAAATTTCTAAACGGAATGGCTCAGCAAAAATTTCTTAAATTTGGAACATTTCAAAAAAAAAAGATCCCAAAGAAGCAACATGAAATTGAAGGCACTCTGAGAGATAACAGATATATACCAATTCCATTTTTATGAACAATGATACAAAAATATTTTTTCTGCGATCTTCATAAAGGCATCGTTTGAGGTCTAAGTTCGAAATTCTAATCAAAATAGTTACCCAGGTCGACCCTAGCATGGTAAAATGCATGATCGACACCTATTAAGGGGTTATATACCTTTTTCTCCAGAGAAATACAGGGTTTTTATTTATTTTTTTTAAGCATGTTACCATTGTTTTATTCAAATACAATACAAATTTTATTAACGTACGTGTCCTTAAGTAAATTCATATAAAATTTCGAGTGAAAATTTTAATAATTGTGGAAGTTATAGTTCTTGCCGCAGAACTCCTTTTTTCAGTAGTGGCTAACGGTGAGCATGAAAACAAGGAAACGGCTCAACTGAAAAAAAAGAACAATTACGTTAGTATATAGTGTTACCTAGTTCGTGAACGAAGGATTTTACGAAAAAATTTTTTTTAAAGTTACAGTGATATTTTTTTCAAAAAAGTCGATTTTACGAGGTCGAATAATTTAGTTTTTTGCCCAAAAAAAAAATAGAAAAATTTTTCGAAAATAAAATTCCTTCGTTCACGAACTAGCTATTGTATATACAAACAATCCGCCAAAATTTCAAATCGATCGATGTAGTGGTTACCGAGATATTGTGCTCACCGCAATGACCTTTTCTCAAAAATGCGATTCCGAGATAATCGCGTTTAAAGTTTTAGGTAGTTATGGACACCGCGCGCTATGAACGGCTGTATGTTAGGTTCTAGTGCCCCGATCTCTATGAAATTTTGCAGAAAAATTGTTAAAAGTATGTACATAAAAAAAAAATCATAAAATTTTTTTTCGATTTTTTGAGCCACAAAAAGGTATATAACCCCTTAACTTTTTCTCTTCAACATTCTCTCTAAATATACTTACATCTCAATTTCAACCCTTAGTGAAGCTCCCTTACAAAATGAACGGACGAGTATCTGAAAAATTGATGACATTATATTACATTAATTATTTTTCCTTTCTAACATTCTACCTTAACAAACTTCCACCTCTCTCCACCACTTAGGAGGGCTGCGCTACAAAAATTGATGTTTTTTTTTATGAAATTCATCACTAACTACTAATTTTTTTTGGTCTCCAATATCTTTCATAAGGATGCTAGTTCTCTGCTTCGGCCCCTTTCGAGAAACTGTCCTACAAAAAGGACACAATATCCCGGGCTCTGTTCAGGAATTGACCCTAGAGCAGTAAAATGTAGAATTGACCCCCAAGTATTTTCCATAGTCAATATTTCCTCTGAATAGCCTCTATCTGATATTTAGTGTGATATTTCTCTGTCCTTTTTGTTTGCTTGAGGATAGAATAAATTTTCCAAATTTTATATTTTTCGTAGGCCAGGTTGTCAAAAAATTTTTTTTCTATATAATAAATCCATTTTATGTTATGTTAGGTTATTCTGGCTGTCCTCACTCTGAGAGGGCGCAGTTAGACCAGAAGGGTCAATTTTTTTACTACCGAGTTTTACCACCAGTACTGTTGTGCGTATTAAATTTGAACATCATTATATTATTTAGTTCGTAACTTTAGCGAGCATCATTTTTTCTAAGCTCTCTTCACTCTATTCACATTCTAAAAAGACTCCTATTTCCTATGTCTCTGTTATTTTCACTGTTTTATAAAGAAATCGAAAAACTAACTCGAAACTTATGTCCTTAGAAGTGCTCCGAGTGTGTTTCTTCAAAAATAAACCATGTCGTAATATAGCCCTCAATCAATGACTCTTACGTAAGGGTTTACGTAAGGGTAATTGAATAATGATTAAGCTTCTCAAAAAATTCGTAACATTAGCCGAGAAGATATTTGATTTTAAAGGAATAGTGTCACATACCATTTGCTGTTGAAACAGAGTCTATTGAAGAAGAGCTATGAGAGGCACACTATTTCTAGACAAGGACCTGTTAATTTATCAGCAAAATCGTGTAATAGAAAGCTTTTGGGATATATTTTGCGGGACTAGTAGAGGTTAGGCATTCTGTAAAATGATTCTTCCATTTCTTTTTACTTCAAAATTGTGTTACAACTTTTCCTATGAATTTTCTGCAGCTATGTTATTATTCAACAGAATTCTATTCTGCAAAATTACAGCTTATTGCACCCCTCACATTTTTCCGTACATAGTTGGTAGTAAAGGGTTATCCATTTTGCGGTTTCAAAAGTAAATGTAAATAAAACACATATAAAATATTTTTTATCATTATATTTCTTTTTTATTATAAAGTTTGAACGTTGACATTATGTGTGAAATACTACATCATTTAAATGACCACCACGCGAATTGTTGCAAGCATCGATTCTTTTGAGGTAATTTTCGACCACTTTTTGACACATATTGGGCGGTATCTCAGCCATAACGTGACGAATGTTGGTTTTTAGGTGCTCAAGAGTTAAATGTTTATCTGCATAAACACGGTCTTTCGCGTAGACCCACAAAAAAAAAGTCAAGCGGTGTCAAATCGCATGATCTTGGTGGCCACTTGATATCGCCACGACGAGAAATTACGAGGCCAGAAAATTTCTCTTGCAATAAAGCCATATTCGCTCGAGTTGTGTGGCATGTGGCACCGTCTTGTTGAAACCACATATTCTCTGAGTCGTATTCTTCAATAGCAGGCAAAAAAAAATCGGTTATCATATGACCATAACGCTCCGAATTGACGGTGACAGTCGTTCCATCGTCGTTTTCGAAGAAGTAAGGTCCAATCACACCTCCGGACCAAAGAGCGCACCAATCAGTGACTTTTTGTGGATGTAGTGGCCTCTCTTAAATTACTTGAGGATTCTCAGAACCCCAAATACGACAATTTTGTTTGTTAACATACCCACCGAGTGAGAAATGTGCTTCGTCGCTGAAGAAAATTTTGTTCGAAAAATCGCCGTCCACCGCCTGTTGTTCAAGCACCCATTCGACGTATCTACGACGTTGTGAATGGTCAGCTGGCTTCAGTTGTTGTGTGAGCTGGATTTTATATGGATGTAGGTGTAGATCCAAATTCAAAATACGCCATAATGTGCCGTAAGACAGTCCTAATTCCTGAGGACGACGAGCAATCGACACATTCGGGTCTTCGGCAACACTTTCACTTACAGCAGCGATATTTTCGGTGGTATGAGCGAAACGATGATGCACAGGCCTTACAAAATCTGTAACCGATCCAGTCTCTTCATATTTCTTCACAATTTTGCCAATTGCTTGCGTAGTTGGACGATTATGTAAACCATAATCTCCTCTTAAAGCACGATATGTGGCTGTGGCAGAATAACCATTTTTGTAGTAGGTTTTTACAATTTTAATGCGTTGTGCGATAGTTAAGCGATCCATTTTCGCAAATGTCAGACTTTGAACTGAAAAAGAAAGAAATTGTTTTAACAACTCAGTTTGACAGATCTCGAATTCTAGCCCTATACTCTTGAAACCGCGAAATGGATAACCCTTTATATGAATATCATATTTAGTGGCAAATGGTATGCAAAAAAATTTCATTTAATAACGCATTGCCAGAGAAACAAGCTTTAATTGCGCTAACAATTTAAGTATCAGATATTGTGAATAACCATCGAGAAGTGTTTATTTGATTATTTCACGTAACTGTGTGTGCATAATGACAGATACTTAATGTCATATTGAGGCTTTAAATTCGGTTGAAATTTATATTAATTATAGTTTAAAACGAGTAACATAATTAGAGTTGAAGCTAAATTGAATTACGTAGAATTAGAAATGCTGTAAGCTAAATGAATTTCATATTTGATTTGATAAATGATAAATTAATGTAAATATAAAATAAAGTTGACCACAAACTACAATAAGGGGATTTACGGTCCTTTAATTATTTATGTAAATATTATTTACTATTTATTTTTACTAAAATGCTTCAACACTTCTATTGACGTCATTGAAAAATTTTTATTCAATTTCTACAGAAAATATCCTATAGATTGTGTACTAAATTATAGTATCAATTGGCCAAACGACCTGGCGAAATCTGAAACCAGAGCCTTGCTAGACAAAAATATTAATATTTGTTACCTTATGCATGGTCTTATGCAATGCCTTATACGCATGCAGGAAGATGCTCGGTAAGACATGGGGCTTATTTCCCCGTCTAACACACTGGATTTACACGGCGGTGGTAAGGCCAGTAATGCTATATGGTATTTTAGTATGGTAGACAAGCGTTGATAAAAAGACATACGTCACGAAACTAAAAAAAGTACAAAGACTCGCAGAGCTGTGTATGACTGGCGCAATAGGTATCACTCCTACAGCAGCACTAGACAAACTACTAAACTTACATTCGATAGGGCTAGTGGCTAAGAATTTTGTGAAGAAGTCGGCACTTATACTTATGGTGACAAAAGAACTAGTACAACGGCCTTTTGGCGACAGCAAGATACATAGGGGTTTAAACGCCAGCTCGGACTACGTTATTCCCCAGGACAACTTCAATAGTGGGCCCAGTGTAGTGATAGAGCAAAAAGGGTGGCGGAAGGGCATCAACATGGATTGCCACTCCATACACCCTGTTTACCGATGGATCCAAAATGGCGGAGGGTGTTGCGGATGCAGTGTTCTGTTAGGAGCTTGACTTTAAACAGTCATATAAACTCCCGGATCACTGCAGCATATTTCAGCCTGAGATCTGCGCCGCTATGAAGGCAGCAGAGCTGGCGATTGAACGCACTCTTCTTAACTCTCAGTCATTAAGGCAATAGTAGCTGCAATGACAAACCCACAATGTGTACGACAGTGTAGAACTTGGATGGATAGACTATGCGTTGACAGACATGTCACCATCTATTGGTTACCGGGACATAATGGAATTGAGGGGAATGAAAAAGTGGACGTAAAGCTGGCGCAAGCCTGTCGGAGTTCAGCTCATTGCACATACATCCTTCTCTCTCTACATTAAAAACAAAGATTGTCGTAGTAATGATTCACGAAGCGAAGTCCTTGTGTCAGCGATTAACCTCCTGCAAGACTGTAAAAATCATGCTTCGCACACATGATAGCAAATACACTGACTATATTTTATCACTCCCAAGAGAGGATTGTAAATTACTGGTTGGGACACAGTCTTACTCCGTCTTACGCTGCAAAAATTGGACTGGTACAAAGCGATGCATGTACAACATGCAACGAAGTCAATGCTAGGGGGATTTTGGAGTGCCTACTTTGTCATTGTCCAGCCCTCTATAGATCGCACTTCAACTACCTTGGATCAGCGTCTTTTCGAAGCCTGGAAACCATTGCGGGTCACAAATGCAGTCATTTATTGAAACTCGCAAAATAAATGTAATAAAAGCGAAATATAAGCAATCCCACAATTTCACTTGGTAACACAATGGACCGGTATTGGTCTACGTGAGATCTTATAGATCAGCCAAGCAAACCTAAACCAACCTATGCATGACCTAATTTTGTTTGAATTTATGCATCTCGGAACTTCTGAATGTTCTATAGAGTTACCTATAAATCGAACATAAATACTCATTAGTAATATATAAAATAACATATAAAAAATTATTGTATTTATTATTGTTAATAAATATAATAATAAAGAGCATAGTATGCAACCTTAAAGGCACTGTACTCACAGACCTTTTAATATGTTTCCGTGTATCTGTATATGATCGTGGTGAATTAGATAGTTGGATTTCTCAACAAAGAGGGCATAAATTCATTTATTCATCTGTAAGAATATTAAACATATTCAAAGAGGATATACGGCCACCCGCCGCTGTCATTGTTGAAGTCACTGCCGTTAGCTTTGACATCTTTTAACACCTTTTAGAATGTACGATATACCGCAACCACAAACTACCACATTGCGAATGTAAATTCTACACCGAGTGAAGTAAATCCGTCAACGACAATTATGAATTATGAACGAATTTGTTGTTGAAAGCAAATGAAATGTAAATCCTATAAGCTCGTGAGTAACAATTGCAAGAGTTAGCATTGAGTTCCATTGAAGTGAAGTTAAAACAAGAGGAAATAATAAATAGTCCACGTTCTATATACTTTGCGACCACTGTGAATGTGAGTGAAATAAATGAAAATCCTTTGGGAATTTGTTAGAGTCTCATCTCTGTTTAGGCATCATTAAAATTATAATTAACAATGATACGAAAGAGGTGAGATGCATGCAAAATGGGCTTCTGTCACATTAGTGGTGTGATTGCTTCTCAGTGCGGAAGTTGTTTATTTATTAATATTAATTATGCAATGAGGTACATTCTAATGATGTTGATGTTGATGTTGATGATGCTGATGTTGATGAATGTTCAAATGATATTTGTTTTTGCTACTCAGAATGCAACACCAATAATATGTACTTATGTTTGTTTGTGTGTGTGTACTATTTGTGTAGTTTTGTTTTTCTTGCATTAAACAATAAATTCTACAAATCAGTAATTACATTTAATGATGCAGATCGTCTTAAAATATTTACGTATATACATTTTCGTATATTAAACGGCAATTATAATACACATATATGAGTTAGTAAACATGTAACCCGCATCGATATTTTGACATCATATTTTTATTTATTATCGCTATTTGAAAGGTGGCATAAAAAAAGTGGTTTTTGAAAATGTATTGTACAAATTAGGTTTACAAAAAAAAAAAAAAAAATCAATTGATTAATTTGATAATAGATTTAGTTAAAAAAATTTGGAAAATACAGCTTTGAAAGTACCGCAGCTTAGATAACCTACACTATGATTGATCGTTTGTATTGAAGTTCCGTGAGGTTTTCATCTGATTATGTCCAATTTCTATCGTATGAATTGAGCTTAATTCCTCTAGCTTTATATGCTCGTGCCCAAAGTCTATAAAAATACATTCGAAAGTATACTTTTGAACGAGAGGTAGGTTTGAATTTCATCTGATTGCGTTCATTATTAAGCTCGCCGTTTTATTTAGTAAAAATAATCATATATGCCAAGTTTCAGCTTGATAACTTTATGTTTTCGAGCGCAAAATATGATAACATTCATACGAAAATATACTTTTGTATGGGAGATAGGTGTGGTTTCAATCCAATTTCATTTATTCTTAAATTTGTCTATTAATTGGTATTTATTATCAAGTTACACCTTGATACACTTTATATTATCCTGATCAAAATGTGAAAATTCGCATTTGAAACATACTTTTGTATGGGAGATAGGTGTGGTTTCAATCCGATTGTGCTCATTCTTTCACTTATTTGTTAGTTAGCAAATATAATCATATACACCGATTTTCAGCTTGATAACTTTATATTTTCTAGCGAAAAGTGTGAAAAAAATGAATTTGAAAACATACTTTTGTATGGCATGGTGGTGTAGTTTTCATCTTAGAGTGCACATTTTCAAACTTGTCTATTAATTAATGAATATAATCATATATATCAACTTTCAGTTTGATAACCTTATATTTTCGTGCGCAAAATGTGAAAATACGCATTTGAAAACATACTTTTGTATGGGAGGTAGGTGTGGTTTCAATTCGATTGTGGTCATTCTTTAAGTCATTTAATAGTAAGCAAATATAAATATACACCGATTTTCAGCTTGATAACTTTATATTTTCTAGCGAAAAGTATGAACAATTGAATTTGAGAACGTACTTTTGTATGGCATGTTGGTGTAGTTTTCATCTTAGTGTGCCCATTTTCAAACTCATCTATTAATTAATGAATATAGTCATATATACTAACTTTCAGTTTGATAACCTTATATTTTCGTGCGCAAAATATGAAAAAACGCATATGAAAATATGCTTATGTATGGAAGGTAGGTGGAGTTTTCATAAGATTGTGTCCATTCTTAAACACGCTTATTATTTAGTAAAAAAAAAAAAAGCGTATGCACCAAGTTTCAGCTATACTACTTTATATTTTCATGCCTAAAATATGGAAATACGCATTTTAAAACTGACTTTTGTAAGGCAGGTTGGTGTAATTTGCATTGTAGTGTGTCCATTTTCAAAATCGTCTATTAATTAATGAATATAGTCATATATAACGGCCTAAAGGATTTCTCTAAGTCCAGCATCCATAAGGAAGTTTAGTATAGATCCTACCCTAATGGACTTCAGCAGATTTTCCGATATTATAAATTCCCCGAAGTTTTTCTTTCTTGTGTGCATAAGTGTTGGGCACGTTCTCAATACATGTTTTGCAGTTTCATTCTCCTTCCTGCAATGCCGGCAGGTTTCATCCGAGAAGATTCCCAGTTTCGTTAGGTGATAACTCAGCCTGCAGTGTCCTATAAATAATCCCGTGATGATTCTTATATTATTCTTGTTTAAACTTATACATTCCTCATGTCGTTTTAGGTTATAGGTCCCTAAAAGTACCTTTTAATGAGCATGGATAAAGCTCCTTTGCCCAGACCACAGAAGGGTTCTGGGCCTACAAAGAGTGTTGCAGCTACCTTCCTGGGAAGCCTATCCGCTAGTTCGTTGCCTCCAACTCCAATATGTCCTTGAAACCAAAGGAACCATAATTTGTTATTTTCACCAAGTTTATTCAACTTGTTAAGACATTCCCACACCAGTTTTGATTTCACCTGGTTAGAGTTCATCGCATTGATAGCAGTCTGACTGTCTGTCAGGATTGCAATCGCTCTATTCCGGTATTGGCGCATGATGTTCAAGTGGGCACACCTGTCAACACTCCTGCTCCGGCCCCTTCATTTGTTAAAGCGCGGTCCGTAAACCATTTTATCATGTTCTGGTTTATCCCGTATGTTTTAGATATACCTTCCCATTTGTTTTTATTACTGAGCTCTGTTTGAAATCGCTTAGTTAAGCTGAATTCCATATGCATTGAGTCCCTCGGCATTCCGACTTCAGGATGTTGTTTTATTAGAACATCATATTTCTTGCGGTCCATTCGCACTAAAATATTACTGTATACAAATCAATTCTAAAATCAAGTAAATAAATTAAATTAAATTTCTTTTTTGTTTTTTTATGTGTATTTTCAGCATTCGCCAAAATAATTTCCAATGCGGCAGAATCGATTTTTATATATTTTAAAACTTGGCTAATCAGCGGATGAATTCTAAAATATGATGTGAATACAATAATAATAATAATAATCATGAATGCTAACATAATCAACAAACATAATGCATTCGTAAATGCATTCCAACGTAATTTCGATCTTCCGCAAACAAAAAAAATAAAGAAGTTTTATTAATCGAGCGACTAGAGCACCATACTACAAACAAAAGGCAAAACACATATGCACATTATCAATTAATATGTATTTATGTTAATACTTACGTGTGGCAAAACAGTAAAAGCCGGATTCGTTGTGTTCCTCACACTAAGAAGGTGGTCCCATAATAATGCAATCAGTTAAAAAAAAGTGGAGACGAGCTTGTAAATGCTTAACTATTATATGCAGTTAAGTATAGCGAATTGTGAATATTTTTAAAATCATGTCAGGTTCAACACGTCTGGTTACTGGAGTAGCTTATGAATGTCAAGTTGGATCCAGTATGAATGAAAACAGATCGATGATGATGACAAAGGCTTCGATGTAATGACGCAACTGCATAAAATGTGACGTCTCAAAAGAAACGATGTGACAATGATTTCATGATTACGACAATGAGTAATCAAATATTTGTTTGAAAATTTATGACTGAATGGAATTGAAAAGTGCCAAAAAAAAACAGTTGGAAACTTGTAATTGAATCGAATTTAATTGTAGGCTTTTAGATAGAAAGTTGTATCTAATATTTTGATGGAAACTATTATATAAATTGCATATTTTTGTACACTAATTACACATTAGAAATATTATTGTAGAACAGCAGTAGCAAAAACAGCTATATATTCTCTAAAGCACGCTGTCGACTGAACAATATCTCTATGCTCATTAACAATAACTATAAAGTAACAATTGAATTTATCCAAAATTGTGGCTCAAAATTACATAGCTTCTAAGTATTAGTAATTCTTCCATTTCACATTAACCTACTCTAATAAAATACGAGTATTGTTCCATTATCAATTGTTATTCAGTGTACCTAATAATAAAATTGATATAAAAAATACGAATTTTATTTTATTTATACAAGGTGATTGGACTTGGTTGACATATGGTTTCAACAAGACGGTGCCACATGCCACACAGCACGGGAAACAATGGCCCAATTGAGAGGCGAGTTCTTTGAACAGTTTATTTCACATTTGGGGTGGCCAATTGGCCGCCTAGATCGTGTGATTTAACGCCTTTAGAATATTTTTTGTGGAGTTATGTTAAGGCTCATGACTATAGCGACAAGCCCGCAAGGGTTGACGTACTGGAAGCCAATATTGAAGAATTTATTCGTGAGATACCGGCCGATATATTGGAGAGAGAATGCCAAAATTCGACCCAGCGTATGAACCATTTGAGGCATCGCCGCGGTCAACATTTACATGAAGTCTTCCTTAAACATTGAATTATATAGATCGTTCTATCGACTCAAATAAAGATTTCATACATTTTTCTAAATTTTATGTGTTTTTTTTTAAAATCAAATCCGAAGGCTCTGAAAAAATCACCGTGAATAACATTTCGGTATGTTGTGTGGTGTTGCAGAATTCAAAATCGGAGTTGATTTGACTCGCCTAGAGGATATTTCATAACTTCAAACATTCTTTAAAGTATCCAGAAATACTTCAACTTAAATTAATATTTTCTTCTCAACATTTTCTTTGAACATACTCACTACCTATACTCATCATTAGGAAGAGCTGTCCTACTGAAGTGACGTTTTTATAAATTTCCCTTCCACCATTAGAGTCCCTAGAGCCCCTAGAGAGGTAAAATATAACACCCACTCCCAATTATTTTTCCTAAACATACTTACTCCCTGTCTTTACTCCTTAGGGTTGCTCCCCTATAAAATGACATTAAATACACTCGAAAATCGACAAATAACACTAAAAATTGTGGGTGCTGAAGTTCAATGGTACGTGATTAGTCGTGGCTACTCTAAATGTAAATCAACTGAATATATTTTTTTCAAACCTGTCTGGCCACCCGTTGGGAAGCATTTGGAAATTCTTTCGGCAGTAAGAATTGCCTGTGCCAAAGCTCAGAAAAAGTAATGTCACAAGGGTTATTCCATCTGAAACCGGCTAATGTACGTAGATCCCGTCTAATACATCCGAAAAAAATTTAAGACGCACAACAGTACTAGAAAGGAAGGGTAGTCTCTTCGAAAACTATGAGTGCCGAAAAATTTGCCCTAGAGTGGCTCTCATTAATTCC
The DNA here is from genome assembly GCA_963854835.1 of Megamerina dolium. Classification (NCBI taxonomy): domain Eukaryota; kingdom Metazoa; phylum Arthropoda; class Insecta; order Diptera; family Megamerinidae; genus Megamerina; species Megamerina dolium. The sequence continues at coordinate 23,400,775 of OY978526.1, read as the reverse complement.
CTCTTCCCAACATTTCATACAAATATACCTACGCACTCGCTATCTCTACCTCTTACATGGGAGCCATTTTGAAATTTATATTCTTAAAAGAGGCTCCCCGAGAAGACCGAGATAGGAGATAAATATAATACTACATTTGTGGTAAAATGTTGGAGTAGAAGCAGTAAGAAAGGTCACTGCTCTAGAAGCGGTTGCTGGGGAATTATGGGGATATTTGCCCTAAGTCGATATTGAATTGCAGCTTTCCAAAGGAATAAATATAGGGTGTAAGTACGTTTAGAAAAAAAATTAATGCAGAGGCACTTCGGAAGCGCCTTTTTTAAATTGTCAATTTTAAAAGGGATCTCTTCTACCGGGTTGAAATAGGGAGAAAGTAATAAGAACCGGCCATACATTTTACCCTACCAGCAGCAATACTTATTATTTTGATATTAGGGACGACTTGCCATCTAGAAAAGATATAGAACAGATTAATTTGTCAGCAGAACAACATTTTTTTCGCTGTTCGTGTAGCAGTGTTATGGGAGGACAAAGAAGGAGACGTGGAATTTATAAGTGTATAACCGTTTACTATACTTTTTGACATTAAATGTTCTTTAGCCTTTTGCCGAGAGCCGCCCCCTTTCTATTTAATCATCCTGAGCTATAGAGAAGATCTAAATTGGAACCTCTTGTAGATTGATTATGCTGTGGCACCCAAGGAAATGATTACTTACTTTCATAAAATAATATTGAAAATCTAAAAATATTTCTATTACCGCAATGCAGCAATTAAATATCATATATGTCATACGAGTCAGTTTGAAATTGACAAGCGTTGAGATATAGACGTTTTTTCTTTTCTATGCTGCCGTTGGATATTATCCTTTGAGATTAGATTTTAGCACAACTTTTTTATTGAATAAAATTGACATTGTGAAAAAGGATACGCCATAATGGCGGAAGATATTAAATCTGAATCAAAACAGCTCACATCTTTTCTGCCTGAAGAAATACAAAAAAAGAATTATGTACATTTTTTTCAGTCTATTTTGGATCAAGAGAGTCGAGCCAAATCACTGAAGTATCAAGAACATCTGTTAACTTCAGAGAATCCACGTACTCGCGAAGCAAAGGAAATCACTGATATATCTGCAGAAATAAGAGAACTCAAACGTAAGCAGTATCTTGAGGAGAAACGCCGACAGCGTTTGAATCAGGATAATGAAGAGTTACGTATGCTGCAACATCAACTTCGTTGCGCCGAGATGAGCAAGACGGTGACAGAACAGAGGGCCGCATTGCAGCGAAATAAAGAGGAAAAACAGCAGCAGTGGTTGCAAGAGCGTGCTGAAAGTGAAGCTGTACGCAAGCGTCAAGAGATGGAGGAGCTTAAGTTGGAATTGGAAGAGCGTAAAAAGAAAATTGAATTACGTGAGATATTGCAAAGGCAAATGGCCGAGAAAGAGGAACAACGCAGGCAGGCACAAAAAGAAGTTCTTCTCGATCGGCAGGATATGCAAGCGTTTTTGCGCCGTATCAAGGATGATGAAGTTCTCGAACGGCAAGCATATGAACGGCGTAAGCAAATGTCACAACAGGAGATAGAAGAGTTTCTGCGCTCACGAGAAATACTAAAACAGCAAAGACGAACCGAAAGAATAGAAGAAAGCGAACGCATTCTGGAAGTGCTGCACGATCGTGATGCGAAAAAGCGACGGCGTGACGAAGAGAAACGTTTGCGTCGCGAAAAGCGGGAGGCAGCTGCAGATCGAATGATAAAGAGTCTTGCCGAAATACAAGTAAGTTTAACTTTGTAGTTTGATCTAGAATTGTATGACTGTTTCACTGATAATTCGCAGAAAGAACAAACACAACGTGAAGATTTTCTGTTAGATTTACTGGTTGAAGAGCGTGTCAATCGAGAGGCCTACCGTTATAGGCAGGATTGTATAAAACATCAAAAGGATCGAATGTTAGCACATCGCGAATTGGACAGCTATGCCAAATCGTCGCGCTATCACAAAAAACAGGAAGAGCTGCGCGAAGAACAGCAGACGATCATGGAGCAAGAGAAGATTAATGAGAAAATCGATCAACAATTGAAATTGGAAGAGGAACAAAATCGCCAGAAGGCAGAAAAGCACAAGGAAGCTGTGCTCGCACTAATCGATGATCAACGATGCGAACGCATTTTGGCTGCTGCCGAAGAATTACGTGATCACGAAATACGCATGGATGAAATGAAGAAAAAGTAATACACTGGCACACGCCATTATGCAAACGACTTGATTGGCATATTTTAATGTTTTTAACTATGTGATTTCTTTTAGGAAAGAAGAAATCGCAGAAGAACGATACCGACAACTGAGTGCTGCTCCGACTGATTTGCTTCGATACATGCCCACAGGTGCTTTGACTGAAACTGAACGCAAATTATTGTCACAATCCAACGGCAACACGAATAGTAAATTAAAATTAAATGATTGAATAAAAATTCAGTATTGAAAAAAAAACAAAAATTAGAAGAAAAAAAAAAGTTGCTAATGTTTTTATCAAGTCTTTCGATATGTTTCAATCAAAACTAGTGGTGGCATGTTTCAGATATAAATGATGGGTATTATTTTTGAATAGCACCACAACATCTACGACAATAACAATCAAAATTCACAACATTCAGAGCATTGAGAACAAAAGCTAATGTTCATCACAACAACAATGGCAACAATGGCAGAGAAGAGTAGGATTATAGAAAGGTGCAAAATGCTTTTACACACAAATATAAAAACATAAACATTTTGAACATTTTAAGGAGTGTCCATTTTACATAACAAACACGAATATAATCGATTTTGACAAATCCAATCAATTTTTCAACAGAAATCGTTCTCACAATCTCACGCATAAAGAATACAAAAGGAAAAAAAAAAAATATATGAAATGTTATTAAATCTCTTCATTCACTTTCTGTTGTCATTATTATTATTGTGAGGTAATCTGTTTTTTCATTTCATATTAATATTGCAAATTATCAGTAGAGAAGAAAAAAAAAAAAAGAATTATAATCCCAAAAAAAAAAGATATAACATAAAACTACACACGCTTTTTAAAAGATAGTCATTAAATAAAATAGAAGATAATGAAATAGATAATAAAGAAAAAGAGAGAGAAAAACAAAAACATATCGTACACCTGAAATCATATTATCGATATTTGTTTGAAGTTCACGCACTCTATAAGCGAGCGACCCTGAGAACTAATGGCCCATTCCCATACACATATAAGAGACATTAGCAAATAAGGCGCAACCGGCTGAACCTTTACACATGCTCGCACATACCTATGTTACTATACATATATTTAGAAAGAATTTTAAAGAGTCTAAAAAGTAAAAGTATAAGCATTGAAACATTTTCTTCAAAAGCTCAGAAAAGAAAAAACAAAAATGTTGCTGATTAAATAATATTGTGATGAACTCAGGAAATTAAATTGCTAATTAAAAGAATTAATAAAATAAAAATGAACAAATAATAGTGTATTTTATGTATTTGCATAAAGAAATTTAATATCAATAAAATTTAATATTTATCTAATCTACTATGGCTCAGATGGCGCATGAGCATTTGATCTAGAAAGATTCAGTATCATAAAATGTCTTGAGCATTGTGTGTCTTGAATAAATTAGTTCTATAAATTAGTAGGTATTGTTCTGTAATACATTACGATTATGTCTACAGTAATCACAATCGATATCCATTTGATTATGAGTAGGTCTCTGATATAGTAGGCATATGATTACAGTGATTATGAAAAAATTGTAATCATAATTGTAATAATATAAAATATTTGATTACGAATATCTTAAATAGTAATTAAACAATTACATTACATAAAAAACCAAGAATATTTTGTTACGATTATCTACTCGAATTCATTAAAGTTAAGGGACCGGCGAACATGATCGTTCATTACACAAAATCATTTAAAGTTGACAGTTTGACGAGTTGACGAGAACTCAAGTATCTCATCCCAAAATAAGTGATTTGAAATATTTACATTAGACCGTATCACAAAAAAAAAAAAAAGTTCAATTTGTTCCAATTGTTTCTGAACACGTACATTGAGAGTTTTCTGAGAATGTAAAAGAAATTGTTTCTGCATCCTGTAAAAATCGCGAAAATTATTTGTTTCTTATAAATTATTTATTTCGCGTCCGATTTTTATGAATGATATATCGTTGTAGGTGCCGCAGCTCAGTGGTTAGTGTGTTGGCCTTCAGATCTGTAGGTCGTGGGTTCAATTCCAGGCTGAAGTATAACAATTTAAATATGGAAAAGATTTTTCTTTCGAACGGTACCCACCTGTCGGCAAGCAATTTGAAATTTTTCTGGCAGTAACAAATTGCCATGGAAAAGCTTCTAAAAGAACTCGGTGACAAAGCTCAGAAAAAGTGATGTCGCAAGAGTTCTGCCGTTTGGAACCGGCTAAAAAAAGTAGGTTCCTTCTAATACTATCCAAAATACAACATGCACAACAGTAATGGAAGAGAAGCTCGACCAAAGAGCCCTTTGGGTCTTATAGGTGCCACATTGTTAATTAGAGCTACATATTGAATATAAGTAAATACCTTTTTGATAACAATTTTATAATTGAACGAAAGGTCAGCCCAAACATGTATAAAATGCAGTAACTTGCAGAGATACGGGAAACTTTTTCGGAAACTTTTGATGGATCCAACTTAATACATAGGCAGAGAAGTTCGTAAGATAACAATAAAATATCAACCTTTAAAAGAATTTCGACTTTATTCATCAATATAATCTCCTTCAAGGGCGATGCAATTATTCCAATGCTAACATTTCAACACCTTTTTTAAAAAACGATTCGCTTTTGGCCTCAAAATAGACCCATGCTTCTGCGATCACCTATTCATTGAAGCTAAACCTTTTTGCAGCAAGCATTTTTATTTTTTAGGCCTGCGAACTGGTAATAGTCGCTGACAGCGGAATGTAGTGAATGTAGTGAGTCATAGTCATTCATGATAGCCAATGACTTGTTACACTTTTACTTTTCGAGATTTCCTCCATCAAATGCGCTGATGGAAAGTCATTTCTTGCCGAAGTAGCTCTAAAAAAGCTCTCAGAATCATCGACGCATTTCGAAAATAGCTTTCTCATGCACAAATATTTATGCAAAATAAAGCCAACATATTCCTTTGAATATCATAAGGTGTCAGCTATCTCTTTCACCTTCACTTTACATATTGCCAAAATGATTTTGTGGACTTTTTTTTGATATTATCCAGTATTACCAGGGCCGTGTTTAAAGTCAATGAGAATTTGTATGGATAAAGCAGAGTTTGAATTAATATTTACTAAACTAAACTTTGGTTTGAACAGTACTTTTTCCCCAGAAAAAGCAATGAAAAATCAACACACGAAATTGCTTTGAATTCATTATTTTCAAAATCATAAAAGTAGCCTTACTGAACACACTATAACTTGTAAACTAATGATAATGAAATTTGACAGGTATCGTTTGAAAGTTGATACTTGCTCATATCATCATATTAGTCTTTCATACTACGAATTTTTCTGTCGATGAATCTGAATGATGTCGATGAATCTGAATGATGTCGATGAATCTTAGTCTGAATCTGGCACCAAGCGAAACCATATTTTATATTATTGCCAAACTTCGTCAGCGAGAGAAATTGACATCAAGAGATGTTTTTGACTATTCGAATAGTCAAATTTTTCGCCAAGAGAGACCACGATTTATATGAGAGACTCACTCTGAAGTTACTAATAAAATGGCGACTTTTGAGTGTATTGTGGAATGTATTAAAAAAGAAAAAACAAACAAAAATTTGGGCTATGCGAGTTGTCTTCATTAAATAATTATCATTTCGATAATTTTATAATTATAGTATAAAAATAATACCAAACGAATCGAGTAGTGCTTCCTATGTCGTATAGAATAGTTTATTGAGTTGCAGTTGGGGTGGGTTGCATATATTAAATTATATATTGTATTTTCAATAATTCAGGTTTCTTATGGCAAGGGTGGATTTTTTTTCCTTCTCACCCGTTGCCAATTATATTAAATATATGTATATGAGTGTGCAGAGGTAATTTTCGTTCATTGTATAAAGAAAAAGTAGTACAAACTGACACTAAAATTAGCATTTCGAGTGTTTAATATCAATGCTTGCTATATTTAAAGCCAAAGAACCCATGTCATAGATGCAAAAAATCTATAAAAACAAAGATTTAATTTATCAACAAAATTTATAACTTTTGAATGTAGAACATTCCAGATGTTCGAGTTGATAATTGTAAAACAAGTAAAACACCTATTAGATGCATTATATTTAGAATGCTAAATTATTAAATTAAGCTTACGTAAATCGATTAAATTTGTTCTTTCTTCATCACGTAATTAAAGTGTAAAAGTGATCTAATTTTAATACCATTCTCCATACGAAAGGTTACCTTGCAAAACTGGTCACGTAGCATTATTGTGACAAGATGTGCAGGTGGTTGGTTGATGAACAAAATAAAATGAAAAGAATATTATGCAAATGCATAAAATGATTGTTAAATTTAAAAATGTATAATTCCATTAAATTTTTTTTTCTAAATTCTACTCTTTTTTTATGTTGATTATTTTGCTCTCTTTATTAGAATGCAGAACAGCTGTTGTTACGTACAGTTTATTATATAATAAGTAGGGGCCAAATTGAGTAACGAGCTAACGACTTTCTAGTATGTCTTGTGTGTTTTGTTTTCTGTTTTAATTTTTTTTTTTTTTGTGTCTAATTTATATAAACATGTGTCACTCACTAATTGTGCTTGTAGTAGATTCATCATTCATACACTCAAGCTTCATGTTCAACATTTAGTTTTTAGTCATAATGTCATTTGTATTATCTACTATATATATATTTTTTTATCCGATCAACACCTGGACATAATTAAAAACTTAATCAAGTTCATTGAATAGAAGAAATGGATATCATAAATCAGTTTATGACAAACAATAGGATCCAGCAACTTGTCATTTGACCACAAATTGAATTATATAAAGAAAACATATATGACATTAGTGACATTAGTCTTCCTGTGATCGAAAACATTTTCGTCAGTGATGATTTACACATAGCATCATCGCCGTACTGTTCATCGACCTAACGATAAGATGATATTAAACCTGTAATTTTTTCTCAAATTTAATAATTTAATCAATACGCTTACCATACTACTACTACTACTACTAATAATAATAATAATAATATTAATAATAATACTAATGAAATATGTAAATAAATGTATGACTATCTACAGCCATATACACACACATATTCGAATCTAATGCAGACGCAGCTGCTGCGAACACATTTTTTTTTTTTGAAACTGATCGACTGATCAAGCGTACGCTCAGACACAAAGTCACCACTTGTTAGATAGCTGCCTAATGGCTATTATACTTGTACTCGCACACGTATTATAGGACTGGTTATCATTGCTTTTGGTCATTTGATTGTTGTTGTTGTTGTTGTTGTTGCTGTTATTATTTATTCAATATGAAAGCTTTAATCGCAAAATAGAACTTTTGTCAATCAGCATCTTTTAATTTATATTTATTTTATGATCCCAGCCACCAAGCTAAGCTAAATTACAACAAACCTTCATTACAAATTTAGATTAGAAAAAAAAGAGAAATATTATAAAAAAAAGACATAAAATTATGAAAAGAACCTGTCGGTGTATCTCACTTTCTGTAAAGATGTGTCTTTTGTTTCTGTTTTTTTTTTGCTTCGATTTTTATTCTTAGTTGGACACTCTTTCCATATCCATCTATGGAAGATTGAAGATTTGGACAGGTTTTTCTTCTTCTTTAATTTACTCAATTCATTGGAGCTGCTGTGGTTATTGTCAAAAATGCTAATTTACTCAAAAATTAAAAAGTTGATTTTTTGGCAAATTCTAAATATTTTTTTTTTCTTTTTGCTTTTCTTTCTTTTTTTTTCCATATATTATTATTATTATTTTTTTCTCTCTGTTATTCATGTTTAAACAATTTTTTTTTTTACTTTATTGATTTTATGTTAATTTTTTGTTGTTAATGTTGTTGTGAATTAACATATTAGTGATATTATAGTGAATGGTTTATTGAATTTTGGAAAGTGTGTATGTATGTATAGTGTATATAGTACAGTGGGACAAAATTGAATATTTTGCCAATCACAAATTAATATAATGATGAGAGTAATGTAAGAAATATGTACTCTGTATATTTTTTCTTTAAAAAGAAAGAATTGATGAGCAGATAAGAAGTTATAAGTTACTTTGGTCTGACTTAGGTATTCAATCGGGAGGAAGGAAGAGGGAAGGAAGTTCATAAACATATTTAATAATTATTATGCAATGTGGATAATCGAAAATGTAATGAAATAAAATTTCTTCGAAATACTCGTAGTTTAAATTAAAATAAAATTTTTGTCTTAAATGACACATTCACTATTCCCTGCCTTAGCACTACTTGACATTTTTCCAAAAAATATATCACAATTTATTAAAAAATGTTGGTTGCTCAAAAAAAAAAAAATTAAAATAAATATTGATATATGCTAAATATTTATAAAATATTTATTCTGAATATACGTAGTTGCTAATTTAATTTTAATACAATTTCTGGCACAGAACACATCAATCCCAAAGGGCTCTGGAGTAAATAAAAAAAAAAATTTTTTTTTATAAAACTCTAAAATTCGAAATTACTACGAATTTTTGCTGGGAACCTGTCAAAATTGCATTATATTTTAATTTTAATCATTCGTCATTAAATTACAGAGATGTTATTAATGCAACCTCTCCAGCTGACTTTTGCGTCTTTCGATAGCTTTCAACCATTGCATTCTACTCAGCTGACTGCTGTCAATTTTATTGATGACTCAGTCCCCATTGTTATAAAAAATGTTGTTTGTTTCATCTAAAAACCTGCAAACAACTCTCTAAATCATCCACAAGCAGTTTACTGTTCATTCAACCGTGAGTGGAAAAGAAAATGGTTTACTTTGTTCAAAATTTACATGCAAGATATTGTGCTTACTACCTTTTGTACCGTTATGATGTCAGCTACTCTCTTCAACTTCGGTTTATGAATGTCTCAAAACATTTTTGAAAATTTTTGGGATGGTTTCAGGTGTAGACATCTCTGTTGGACGTCCTAAACGCTGAGTATCATAGGCGCTCACACTGTCGTTTTTAAACTCAAAAAACCACCACTGGTATTAATTTCGAATTTTCGAGTTTTGTCTAAAATGCGGTGAATTATGAGTTAATTGTTTTGAAAGTGGATGAAATCGATTTTTTTGTTATTGCGAGACATTTAAGGAATTAATAACAAATCGAACCTTAGAGAAAATTCGGCGCCAAAGAAATATCCTCGTTCAAGCAATCTTCTTGGTTGGTTGGAGTAAGTACTTTTTAAACACTTTCTTTCAAAGTCTGTTCTTTTGTAGCTCTTTTTTACTTCCTTCGCTAATTTCTTAAAGGAAATTTTGCTCCTAATAAATTATTAACCATGAAAACAGGTAAGTGGTTTTGAAGCAAATGATCCGAAAGTATATAAAAAATATACTTTTCATGCATAATGGTGGCTTTTAGGCGAAATTTACATGAAATTTACTTTAATAGTCAAATTGAAGCATTTCCCATCTAACACAAAAGGAATTATAGAAATTATAAATTTAAAAACTTTCGACCAGTTTGAGCACTGACCAAATTAAGAGCCCCTAACCTCATAAATAATAGTAATTACAGCAGCCGCCAGTGCATGTAGAACAGAGATGATATATGATACAGATATGATATTTTACATTTGGATAAAAAATGGATCAAAACGTGATAGTTTTTGCTTTGAAATTTGAAATAGAGCTGAAATAAAAATGCATTTCTTTTCGATTCGTTATAGCTCAAGTGGTTCTGAAGGTTTACAGTAGGCCAAATTATATATATTTTTTAAATAATTATGATTTAGCAAAAATGATGTTTTTTTTAGATAAAAGAATGATGATAAGAAACTATAACATTCCTGGAAAGAAATTAAAAAAGAGAGAAAGAGCGACGAAATGACACAATAAATAAAAATCTATAATTTCGTTGCAAAAATCGCAAGTTTTTGCGAAAAAGTGTTTACATATAGTAAACATTTTAATTAAAAATTCTGCAAACACAGAGATTTTAAGAAAACTCATTTAATCATAATACGTACAGTAAATGAATAAGTTCCAAGAAGTCATAAAAACTGGGAATTGTCCAAAATTATATCTGTTCTCATTTGACAACACTATAGTCCACTGTGTGTGTTAAGTACCGGCACGTATGAACACAGTGACCAACTCATGTTTGTCGTTCAAGTCTTTTGTTTTTTTTTTTTTGTAAGTCTCACACTTCGAGTCGCAAGTGTAGAATAGAATTTTATGATTTCTAATTTTTATTACTAACACTCTTTTCGACTAATACAACGAATCGATTGTTTCATGTGCTTAAATATAAATATTGATGCAGCTCTGGTATCGTTTTTGCTTTATGTTCATTACGCAATTACTTGTGTCTCCCTACAAATCGTATTGTATGCAACAATGGGCAAGTAGAGGAGTTCGTAGAAGTGTCAATTCTTCTAATACTCAATCACTTCAAAAACAAGTATTTTTTTTTTAATATCATTCATACATTTATTACTTTACTGATTACAAGTAAATAGTGGTGAATGTTATTAGGCAAACACACGTTGGCCAATTAGCAAATTTGATGCTGTCGTCATTTTAAATGGAAATTCTATGTACCCAACTACTGTTTTCATTTTGAAATCATATTTATTTTTGATCACACATCGAAAAGTTGAATTATGAATGAAATAAATTGGAGAAAACTACAATGAGTAGTGAGTAAGTTTGTGTGTGGGCAGTTTGTGAGAAGCGTCATATGAATTGAAGTGTGAATTCTATTGGTAAATATTTTGATTGTAGTAAATGAATTCATGTGAATTCATTCGATTCCATCTAATTCGAATACTTCTGCATTGATGTTGGTTGTAAACAATTAATTGATTTGCGATATTTGTAATTTTGTCATCATTCGTAATTTGACTTAACATTTACAACTTCACTGAAATTATGCTTACAATTAATTTATGAAATTTACGTCAAATGGAAGTATTTGGAATGCACCCACATGCCAAATTATTGTTATTGTTATTTAATTTTATTCCATTTATTTTTTGGCGCATTTAGATCATATATTATATATTGTTGTTGATGTTATTATTGTTGTTATTTATTCATATTATTTCTAAAGAAGCTATTCATCATAAAAATAACAACACAAGGCAAGGTGTTGATACAACAGCTGTGTACGCACCTCTTATTGTTCGCTTTTGTTTTGCACTTGCACTTGACACCGCATCAGTTCATTGTCGAGACAATGACAGTTCATTGTCTAGATCATTGATATGATGAGATCAATAGACAGATAATATCATTTCTGGTTTTATATTAATTCACTGTTCACTTTTGGTCATTACAGGCGTCACAAATTCGATTTCATAGTTTTTATTGCTTCAATGCCAAGATGCACTCTATTTATTATGATTTTTATTGCTTATCTATTAATTGTTCGTGGTTATTGTTTTTAGATTTATTATTTTTCTAGATTTTATGTCATAAAATCAAATTCTACATTCTTGAAATATTTTCCAAGATGCTTTTAGAAATCGTTTTAATTTTTTATGACCTACACTCAAAGAGTCAAGGGTATACCTGTGCTTCCGTTTGTAACATCCAAATGCAGAGGTGACTGGTATGAAAAACATGATTCACAGAAAAATAAAAAGTTGCACTAGTTAGCATTTGGGACTCCTAAATACAATAATCACATTAAAACATGGTACTGTTAGCCATTTTCGAGCTATAATTTCGATTAATTAATTATTTCGATTTAGTAGCTTATCCGCAATGGACCAAAATCTAAATAAAAATGTTGCTATTTTTGAATCAAAATGATCATCAATAATCTACCGAAAAATTCGCGAAATATACAAATTACAGAAAAATATCTAATTTTACAAAGAAAACCATAGAATACTAAGGTTGCCCGCATCATTTACCGTTAATCGATTCTCAGTAAATTTAACTGAATCTAACGTCACGTTAGTTCCAAGAGTTGTTTTATTCATTCATTATTCCGCATTGTTTACATTTTTCTTTTCAACTTATTCCCCTTTTTGTCATTTTCTTTCGTAGCTGAACTACTGTGACGTCACATCTAGAAAAATCCTCTCAGTTGGTGCAATATTCTTTTCCAGCATTTTTGAGTATTACAAAGAGAAAGAGAGAGATAGAGAGAGAGAGAGAGAGAGCGAAAATAATTACGCTCATGTTTCGAAATAAGTGTATAGAGGAAAATCAAAAGACAGCTTTGTGAAATCTATCAAAGTGAAAAATTTGAAAATATTTTGTCACTTTAACTCCCTGGTGTGTATATGTAGGGTGAAATATCTCAAATGGATTTGCCTATTTTTTAAATTGTTGCAATAATTAATATATTCAAAAAAATTGTCAAAGCCCATCGTTTTTTTTAGTAAATCAAAAAAAAAAACTCAAAATTATTAACTAAGAAGGTTATTTACAAAAATAATAATTTTGACACTACCTATACATGTTTTGGCATATCCTGTGCATGACATGAAAACAAATATTATGAGTGCCGTACTTTGTTAATTATACTATGAAAGATAACAATTGTTTTCCATTTTTTACGCAGGCGATAGAGCACTACTTTTCGACGTTGGTAAATGTTTTGTTAAATCAAAATATGCGTGGGTCAACAAATTGTAGGACTGAGATGAAGTATGTTGTGTCAAAGCGGGGTGAAAAATATATACAAAATTTGAAAAAAATGGGTAAATAACTCCTACACGCTTACAGAGGGGTTCGATGTAGTACCGATCCGCATTAATTTTTGCTTTTCAATATTTTATCGAACTATAATAACCATCGGCCTCCTCCCCTTAATGTGGGTCACCTACAAAAATTTAAGTTTTCATAAAAATCGCTCCTACCGCTACAAGAGGATGTCTCTAAAGGTGTAAATTATATGACAAACCCCTATTTATTTTCGCTATTCAAGATATCTCCCGAATATTTTTATCTCCATATTTCCGCGGGACTGCCCTACAAAATGAATTTGAAATTTCTAGGTATTGAAAAACTAGGCAAAGAGTAGCTCCTTAGAAATCGTCTCTAGATAGGTGCGATATAGGGCCGGTACCCATTAGCTTTTCCTCTTCAATATTTTACTGGAGCATAGTTTTCCCCACCCTTATTGCTTGGGAGGACTCTCCTATACGTTTTTAAATGTACTGTTTGAAAATGATCAACATCAGCCACGCCTACCCATCTACGCATTTGGAAAAATTACAATTCGAAATTTTATTTTCAGCAGAAAAAGGCTTTTGCTCAACCCTCAACGAGAGAACGAATAACAGATCATAGAAACCCAAGACCTGGTGTCGAGCCAATGAAATGAACCGTCGAGCCCATTCTACTTAGTTTGTTTGCAATCATATTCTTCACATTATAATTCGTTTAATTTTCAAACCGGTTCAAATGGTTCGAATGCAAATAATATGATAAAAAAAATGTTTTTCAAATACTCGTGAATAAAAAATAGAAAGGCGGGAAAAAAATTAAAACAAATATTTATCCGAAATATCGTGAAAACAATTTGTCATTTTAATAACATCATTTTGCACAATATAATCAACCATTTTGTATGCGCTGATATTTATGCATAGATAAAGTAATTAATAATCACCGAATAGAAGAAGAAGAAGAAGAAAACGAAGAAAAATAGATTAGACTTGTATATTAAAATATATTAATAAATAATTATGTATGTACATTAGAGCTGTTCGAGTTTTAATAAAATGTTTTTTGTTTCTGCTAATAAAGATTTTTGAAAGCAAAGAATAACATTTTGGAAAAAATATTCGCTGTGTCAGAATTTGAATTATGAGGTCATCCTACAAGGATTTGAAAATATTTTTTCCTGAGGGAAAAATAAAAATGAGATTGTTTAACTAATTTTTGTACTGCAGGCACATGACAGAAATGCATTTTTTCCTGTAGAAAAGTTGAAAATTAAGAAAAATTACTGAATCTGAGTCATTAGGAGATTTCGATAAGGCCATGAGATAAGATAAAACTATAAAAAAGTTATGCAGCGTCTTCCAACGAGAGCTCTTTGTGGTGAGGGTCACCTTACTACGTCAAAAATCTACTGTAGATAAAATTTTTTGCTTTGTAGCAATGACATTTGTTGTCCTTGAGGGGGGAATACGGTTAATTTGTGTAAAAAAGGCAAATTTTTGTGATTTTTTTATGAAACAGTTAAAATCTATTTATTAAAACCAATGGTACATGACATTTGAAGAATATTGTGTAAAATTTTAATGGAGATATATTAAAAAATACGGAAATGGCAGCAATTATTCTGGAGCGTCTCGGAAAAAAGTTGAATTCCGGGGGGTTTTTCGAAATTCAATTTTTCACTGTTTGGGACACTTTGAAGGAAAAAAACGCGATTTTTTTGCGAAAAAATTGGGTAATATGTTTGAAAACGTGAGTTGTGGGAAAAAGATTTGAACACTAAAAAATTTTGGATGAAACGTTCATAAGCGAGTTCTATCGACTTACCGCACACTGAACCATCGATGCCACGTCCATAAAGGATGTTGCAATAATCCATGATGTCTAAAGTAAATTTTTGCACTAGTCTACGATGAATCCTGCCTTCTTTTTTTTTTTTAGCTTCCTGCTCTGCTCGGCCTATACGTATGGATCCACTTGATCGCGCAGTATAAAAATAGTCATAACTTCATCAATTTTGTTCCGATTGTCTTGAAATTTAGACATATTATGCATTCATTAAAAAAATTCGAAAAAAAATATTAAAAACTCTATTCCCCCCTTAATGGAAATCTAGGAGAGTTGAGGGCTACAATAAGTTTGAAGTCTTCAACTTTGCAAAGATTTCAATGTTATTAAATATGTTTGAAAATATTATTTTCAAATTAAAATATGTTTATCTACTTTCTACGTAATTAAAATCTAAATGAAATGAAAGGGGTATGAGTATCGGTCGATTTTCGATGAGTTCGAAGAGGATAGGTCGCCATTATATGAGTATTTTACAATGGTAGCATTATCATGGAGGCATTTATAGGAAAATATTAACAATACATGTAAGTATTATAATTTTATGGTCATGTGGTTTTAATAAAAACTTTACACACATTAATCAAATCATATACTAAAAAGCCCATGCCGTTTTTATAGCATCTCTGATGCACATAGTATGTACAATAATGAAAAATTTTAATTATAGGTACGCATCTAATTACTATGATTTGTATGAAAAAAAAAATAGCCATCAAAGTGTCAGTTCCATTTACGCCTTTGAATTATATATTTCATTCATTTTTATTCAACGGCTAATTAAAAATGTATTATTTTTAGTACTCTTGCGCTGTTGCGCTGTTGTCTTCCTCTTCAATATACTTCGAAATACAGTATACGATATCTATAAATAACAAACAATCGATTAATATTATTTAATATTCAGTTTCAAAAAGAACTTCCGCGCTTGATAGTATATAAACAAAGATATTGATATTTTCAAAATATTGTATGTACATAACTAATACCGAAATGTAAATAGAAAATGCTTATTCATCTTTGAAGGTAAGAAATAAATACAAATAGAATATGCAATGATAAATATATACACACAGAATTCTGACATAATCATTAGAATTTCAAATTTACCATATTCTAAATTTCTTAAAAGGTTATTCTTTTTTTTTTATTTATTTATTTTTTTTTTTTTTTTGAGAACAAAGAAAATTATATATGCACAAGGATATCAAATCGATACAATATTTTATTCTTATTACTTAAATTCTATTAATTCCAACAAGCTTGCATAAATGCTTATGTGACTTCCCCTATACCAAAATTGATTTCACGGAAAACGAAATATTGTCTCGATCTTGTTTTCAAATTTTTGTATAATTTAATGTTGAATTTTTCATTATGACTTAATATCTAAATTTATGAGAAATTTAATCGATATTTGTAGTTAACATTAAATAAAATGTTTACTTGTTATTCTATCGTATTAGCAAATGTAGATCCATGGAATCCATATTAGAAGAAGGGTTATTCAATTAAATTATGTCATCCTAACTATTTAAAAAAAAAAAAAATATATATATATATAATTATTATTTATAAATACAAATCAAAAAATTTACCTTATACATATGCATGAATTTGAATATACTCGTATCTAACCCGAGTTCTTAGAAGGGACGTATTTATTATTTTCATTCATTCTACGGGTATAACGAGTGCGTACGATGTCATTGAAATGATGTGACACGTGTCGTTAGAAATTTTTTTGGCAAATCATAGTCTATTTAGAATACCTTGATGTAAAATTGAGCACATCACTACATAAATAATAACCAATTTTTTTTTTTGTTTTTTGAAAGGATGAATATTAGATTATCTACATATTTGTATGATTAAAATTTTTTGCTATAACAAATCTCTCTATTTATTATAAGCAGCAAATAATCTAGTCAATTTTGTCTTTAATAAACATAGAATATTTAATTAACAATAAACTCTTCCATAGAGAGAGAAAAAAAAACACACACGCCATTCGCAATACTACTACTGCGCCATTAATCAGCAGCTATTTTATATGCGATCATACAAGTGTTTTGTACTAAAGCGTGATAACAGCATTAAGAGGCGTTAAGAATATGTACAAATACATATTTGTACCATATATACACATATACATACTTATGCATATATAGGTACATATATACATAGGCACATAGCATAAATATATGCTGCTTTAAACAGCAGAAGTGTTTTAATTGATTTTTAAATGTTGGTTTTTTTTTTTTACGATTATCAGATGCAACCAAACATATATTGAATTATACCGATAATGACATGCTTTCACGCTTGACGCTTATGTTGATAACGCATGTTGTGTGATATGCATCTAAACATGTTATGTATACATTCGTAAGTCCTTATATACATATGCTTTTATGCATACAATCAAATTTTTAACTAATCAAATCAATCAATCAGTCTCAATTCACTCTCCATTCTGAATTCAACATAAAGTCATAATTAATAGAAAATAAATTTTCTAAAAATAATATGAACAATATGTACAATATGTTGCAAATAGTTTTGCAATAATACCGATATTGTAATTTTTGTATAATGTTTTATTGTTTTATTGCAACAATGCCGACAAAGTGCTTATAAATTTATCGACATTATTATATGTGTTCGACATTAATTCTTTCTTTTTTCATACATTTTTTTCGTTTTTATTGCAATAATGCCAATAAGTGCTAACAAATTTATCGAAATGTGCAGTAGCATCGAAAATTCTTGGCCTCTTTTCTACATTATGGCAACATATTGAAATAATGTCTGGTAAAAAATTTAACAAATTAAATTTTTGACATTATTCTACAATGTTTGCAATAATGTCGAAATGTATTTCAGAAAAATTAGCATACATTTATATCAACAAATTAAAATATTGTGCAAAAATGTAAGAACTTAGATTTTCGACATTACTCTACTTTTGTGCAATAATGTCGAAATGTTTTCAAGAAAAATTAGCATACATGAATATAAAATTAAGTGGCAACAATTTGGAAGAATATTGAGCAAAACTTAGATTTTCGACGTTAATCAAAAATTTTTGCAATAATGTCGAAATGTTTTTAAGAAAAATTAATATAAAATTAAGTGGCAACAATTTGGAAGAATATTGAGCAAAACTTCGATTTTCGACGTTCATCCAAAATTTTTGCAATAATGTCGAAATGATTTAAGAAAAATTAGCATAAATTAATATAAAATTAAGTGCCAACAATTTGGAAGAATATTGAGCAAAACTTCGATTTTCGACGTTAATCCAAAATTTTTGCAATAATGTCGAAATGAATTTAACAAAGATTAGTATAAATCATCTTCCAATAATAAATTGTACCTTTACCCTTTTATTTATTCATTTTTTTTGCAAAATCTATGAATTTTGGTTTTCGACATTATTCTAAAAATGTCTGCAATAGTATCGAAGAAAAATTTATCAAATAAAAATTTCATCATTATTACGAAAAATTAAAAATTTTATTTTGCATATAACAAAAATTCCGACATTATTGTCAAAAAATTTCATTATTAATTAATTCAATATTATTGCAGTACACACATATTTTTTTTTATTAAGAAATGTGGCATTTTTTAAAATGCTTTTAACTGATACGATATTTTCTCTAATATTAAGATTTGTATTTCTAAAACAATTTTTTGCAAATCTACTATTGTAAGAATTGTCTGCGAGAAAAAACCGTTAAAATTGTCAGATTTGTTATGAACATTACGGTATTTTCGCTTTTTGAAATTTTTTTAATTTAAGAATTGAATTATTGGCACTCTACGATATTATCTCTAATATTGAGATTTGTATTTCTAAAACAATTTTTTGCAAGTCTACTATTGTAAGAATTGTCTACGAGAAAAAACCGTAAAAATTGTCGGATTGATATGAATATAACGGTACTTTCGCTTTTTGAAGATTTTTTAATTTAAGTATTGAATTATTGGCACTCTTTCTATGCAAGCCTTCCTGTTGTGTGTCGAAAAAATTGTTAATAACTTATTGTATAGCAGCTACAATTTGAAAGAATAAATGTTCGTGTTTCAGAAAATATTATATTAAGTTGATCTCTGCGCTAACAAAATAACCATTATGTTACCGCGTTAATGAGCATAATATAATGAAATATAATAAAATTAAATTAATTTAAAAACTCCTATTGTGTTTATTGTATTAAATATTGTTATTAAATAAATCTAAATACTTAGATATTATAATTTTGAATACCATCATATACATATACACTGTAAATGCCAATGGGGATGTTAACATCCGGCCCAACCCCACTTAATAACTTAATAACTTGTACGAAAAAATACTCATATATATGTATATTGTATAAACAAAAGTAAATATATATTTTAATAAACAATATTGTATTGATTTATGAGTTAATATAAATTATTAGCGAGTAGTGCGATTCTTATTTTTGTTTACTATGTATTGTACTTGTACGTATGAATAAAGTAATATTTATTTTCATAATTGATCAATTGTTTATGTGAATTTTGTGCTTCTGAAGCATTTCTTCTGCTTCTGTTTTATTATCATACTCGTACGTACACACACAGGTATTTGCGAACATATGACTATGTTTACGTTTATTTTTGCATATCAATGAAATTATCGACTTATTTGTTGTTATTATTGTTGTTGTTGTTGTTGTCTCTGACGATTTTAATGAAATTAAATGACAACACTCGAGGCAATGTCAACGACAGTTAATTACTTTGTCAACTCCATATACATAGGTATACATACATATGTATACTATCCCAGTGGAAAATTGGATTAAGCACTGTCAATTCACTGAAGAATGGTGATACATTTGAATAAAGAAATTCAAGTAAAGATTTTTAACATTAAAATTAAAATAAATCGAAGCAATAAGCAATTTTTATAGGAAAGTTTGCGTATTTCTTTCTCACCAACGACGACATTTTCCCACTGGGTGTATATGTGAATATCTACATATTGCGTATAGATAATTAAAAAACAATATTGCACGAAATTAAAAGAAATTGCGTTTGTAAATATTATACAATTATTTGTATCGACAGTTTTTTGTGAGATTGTGTCATACAAATGATTATTATCTGATATGAAATCACATTATTTCCATAGTGATAATATCAGCAATAATGTACAAGACAGGTGAATAGCCAAAGTTGAAGACAAAAATACTTTCTCAGAAAATTATAAACAATCTGTGAAATAATATATTTTCTATTATTAAGATTACTTATTCATTTCTGACAGAATGTCATATTATGGAAATATTGAAATTAATATTGAGAATTGTAAATTTATAATAAAAAAACTAATACAATACAATATTGGGAAAATGGTAAATTGAATTGAGAAAATGCAAAATTCATACTGGGAACATGTACAATAAATTTATGTGAGGGTCTGAATTGTTGTCACTTAAAAAAGGTATAATTAGTTACATTCTATGGGTATTGGGTCGCAGAACCCGAGGAGACAGCAAATGCTATTGTCACTCAACCATCGGATCAGCTTATGTAGAATATTCCCCTACTATGACACAAAGAAGTGAGTGCCGTAGTTCAGTGTGTAGTGCGTTGGTCTTCTGATCTGTAGGTCTTGGGTTCAATCCCCGGTTCGCCCATCTGTCGACAAGCAATTGGAAATTCTTCCGGCAGTAACAATTTGCCATGGAAAAGTTTCTAATAGAACTCTGCGACAAAGCTCAGAAAAAGTGATGTCACAGAGATTCTGCCATTGGGAAACAGCTAAAATAAGTAGGTCACTTCTAATGTTGTCCAAAATTTAACACGCATAACTGTACTGGAAGGGAAGCTCAGCGAAAGAGCCCATCGGGATTTATAAGTACCACAATTACACAAAGAAAAAGAGTACGGAGTACGGAGGCATTGAAGGCATTATGGACTAGTTCGCAAGACCGAAGGCGATAACCCACGTGACAGCATACACCAGCTCATATTCAGAATATGGCCGGAAGAAGACGATGACCCCACAATTTGGGACAACTACGGTGGCACAAGTCTCCGGAGCATCGCATTGTTGGTATCATTATGCATACTATGTGAAAGCCTGATGCTCCATGCCTATGCCTATGCTCCACAATCTAATTGGAGCTTGTCAGTGTGGCTTCGGACCTAAGACAAACACTATCGACTAAATTATCACATTACGCAATATCCCAGAGAAGACCCAGGAGAAATAGATCGACATGCACCATCTATTTATTGATTATAAAGCCGCTTTCGACAGTCTGTTAAGGGATTTCACCTACATAGCAATGATTGAGTTCAATATTTTTGCAAAACTTCTTTAATTTCGCGGAATAACATTGTTTAACTGCCGTCGTGCAGTGAAAATTGGGAAGAACATCAGCCCTTAATAAATATCAAACGAGGTTTCAGATAGGGCTATTGGATATCGTGTGACTTTGTGACGATTTACAGCATAATGACACCATCTTCAACAAAAATGTCAAACTGTTGGCATATGCTGACAATATTGACTGAGTCGGTTGTAAGCCCGCGAGCAGTCAGTACAGCATTCTCTGAACGATGTCAAGTCGAAGTATCTAGCGTCCACAATCAAGGAATTCCGGCCAATTAGACAACTGTCACTATTGACAAGTCCGCTGTTGAAGTGGAACAATGGAATTAAAGAGGTTCAAAAAACACTGCAAGACGACCCAACCTTCGATGAAGAGACCAAGGAAATTGTAACTGGCTAGTTAGCTAGTGAAGAACAAAGATTGTTTGCGAAGTCTGCCAAATTCTGACTAAAAGGATTTTCAATTGTACTGGGATTTCGACTCCATGGTCGGATTTCCGCCTTCATCCGTCATCATTCTTTCTGATTTCAAAAAACAAAGTTTTACTGTTACCATTGCATGTTTTTTAAGGTTAGAAAAAAACTTGAGGCTGATGGACGCAATTCTATCACCGATTTGGATTTATCTACTCAAAATCCTTAGAACGTGATTAAGCTTTTTATTGTGAGGCTGTGTCTTAGATATTTTTGATTGACTTTTGTTACACTGCAATTGCTAATTTGTGAATATAAGCTGCTATTTAGTAATTGTTGCATTAAAAAAAAAAATATAAACAATTTAATAATTCAAATTTATATTTCATAAGAAATTACTACCTTCATAAATCATTATTTGTTATTGATCGATAGACAGTACTGTTATATTCTCAATCTCTCTCATAATTTTACTTGATCTCATTGTATTTTGATTGATCAATAGTAATATATAAATCTAACTGAAAAACAAAACTTTTATGTAAAATGAAAATTTAATTACATAATTTGTAAATTTAATGTATTTTTCCGCAATAAATGATTAACTTTAACTACAGATTATTCACATGGACTGAATAGTAATAAAACCACTATAAAGAAAGTCTATTAGCTTGGAATGCAAATGCAATTTTATTAGTTACAAATAAAATATATAATATACTCTAAAGCATAAAATTCTTCAATTTTTTTCTTATTTTATAGATTTTCATTGTTTTTTTTTTTTTTTTTTTGCTATATGAATAATAGCAAATACTAGTAAGTACGCATGTTAGAACATTTCAAGCAATTTCATAAATTTAATGGCAATAGATATTGTTTTTCATTAACTAAACAAATATTTGAAGGCTCTATAATATTTTTTATGACTGATGCCATATACTTGTACGTAATACGTTCATTGCAAATTGAAATCGCAATACACACGTTTAGGAAAACATTTTTCAAAACGAGATTTAATGATTTTTTATTACAACAACAACAACAGCAACAGTACGTAATAAAATATTAATGTTACTACATATTTCCGGTAAAATAAATTAAAATTTCGTTTTTCTCATTTATAATAATTTTTTTTTTTTTTTAGAGAAGATGCGTAATTGTTAAATTCATTAGTGAGTGATTGATGCTATGAATTTATAAGAATATTCTACACATAGAAATTACAATATTTTTTATTTGAATTTTTACATAAAATTATATTACGCATAAAATTTAATCAATTTTTAATATCTTCAAGAATTAATCTTTAGAAACTCATCCATTTGACGACAATAAATTGATCTACAAAATTGATTATTAAAAAAAAAAAAACAATAGTACAAAAGCACTCGAAAAAAACAGAAATTATACAAATTAAATATGCTCCAAATTAAATTGAATGTACTACAATGAATTATGACCCTTTCACCAAGTACCGGCATCGACACCGGCACCGATACTGATGGCGTCAACATCGACGGCACACATCAGTAGCACACATATGGTCGATGGCAACACCAATCAAAAGTTGATAATCATGTTTTGGATTGATAAGATCAAGAGCCCAGTTCAGATTGTCATATTTCCGGTATATGTATGTGTGTATATCACTTATACTTATGTATATACCTACATACATAGGTGATATACACGAAAGATCGACAGCAACAACAAAGCCTATATGTATTGTAGTGTGCCACAAGAATTGTCATCGAAACTGGAAATGCCACACATGACGACATTCGCACTTGAATCATTTCATGAGATTGAAAGAAAAAAAAAAACAAAAAGAAACAGAAACAACGTTCATTTAAAATTGCACATTAAAACACAAGTGAAAGACGAGAGCAATTAAAATTGTATAATATATATGAGCATGTCTGTATGATGTAAATATGTATACGACTACAACTAAACTAAATTAAATTATTACTATAGATATCGCAATAAAAAAACATCGCCATAATTATTATGAGCTCCAGTAGGCAAGTACTTAATAAGCAAAAAAAAAAAATGATTAATTATGAAATGCAATAAT
Source organism: Megamerina dolium (assembly GCA_963854835.1). Classification (NCBI taxonomy): domain Eukaryota; kingdom Metazoa; phylum Arthropoda; class Insecta; order Diptera; family Megamerinidae; genus Megamerina; species Megamerina dolium. Next base: position 23,377,141 of record OY978526.1, on the reverse strand, counting down.
TTTTGGAATCAATTCAAATGCGCGCATAACCTTCAATGTGTCACCCACTGATAATTGTTGAATAAACATAATCGTATGGATAGATCTCAGTTATTTACCGTTGTGTGTGTGTGTGATATAAAATGTAAAGGGTTTTGTAATATGGATGATCAGTTTTTAAATCATATTGTTGAATGGAAGTTACAATATGTCACTAACTGTCATTTCATTTTAGTATAAACAATTTGACAATTCATTTTTGTCTTTGTTTTGGCATGAAAGCAATTCTCAGAAAATCTCAGAACAATCATTACATACTGAAAAAGTTAGTATATGTTGTGTTTTATGGCAATTATAGACCCCGAAGAGCCTTTTGCCTGAGCTTCTCTTCCAGTAAAGTTGTGCATATTAAATTTTTGGCAGTATTAGAAGGGATCTACATATATATAGTCGGTTCCGAATGGCAGAACCGTTGTCACATCACTTTTTTGGAGCTTTGTCACACAGCTCTTTTAGAAGCGTTCTCATGGCAAACTGTTACTGCCGAAAGAATTGCCAATTGCTTGCCGACACGTGGGTCTGGTTCGAAAGAAAGACCTCTTCAATATTAAAGTTGTCGTAGTCGGTGGTTGAACCCAAAATCTACAGAACAGAAGTCCAATGCACTGCCAACGGAGCTACTTCTCTCGTGGATGCCGAATAAGTAGATATTCTGGGTATTTAATTGTTGAGAAGACAATAAATTAAAAGTGAGTGATAGTTGGTCCGGGTTTTGAAATGATCATTGGAGTATCATTCAACAATTTTGTCCAAAAATGCAACTGGAAATGATATTTCGAACAACGGTGTGCGCTACATAGCCATAGCCATAGGTTAGGTTAGGTTATGTGGCTGCCCTCTCTTTGAGAGGAAACACTTAAGCCAGAAAGGCCCATTGTGATACCACCGAGCTTCTCTTTCAATACTGTTGTGCGTGTTAAATTTGGACAGTATTTAGAAGGGACCTATTTAAATTAGCCGGTTACGAACGGCAGTACAGGGCCATGATAACCAATTTTTGGTTGACTGAAAAAAAATAAAAAAATATAGATTTTGACGATTTTCAGTAGAATGGCGCGCCATGTCACACAGCTCATAATAATTCATATTTTGCGCGTTAAGTTCGGTGATCGTGTCTTCATCTCCATCTCAGTTAAATATCACTTGTCTGCTTTGAAGCTGCAAATTATTTAAGGAAAACTTCGCCAGAATCGTCAATAGTGAGATTGAGCCAGATATCATCAACAAGAGATTGATGATATCTGGTCAGACTCGACGATTTCCATTATTTTATCGATATTTTCGACAATTGGCCTTGCATTTTTGACATCAAAATATCCGGAATGGAACCGACGAAACCAAGATTGCACATGATTGGCAATTCCAAGATGGCTTCGTGCACTTTATGGTCGATATAATGGTTGGCAGAACATTGACCAAAAAATGGATAGATTTTGGTATGAATTATATATTTTTGGATACCTGGTGTCACTTGAGGACCATTTGAAAAATAATGTTCTCTGAATTATTGGTAAAGTAAGATTCCAGATGCTTGAAGAATTAGATCTCCGAGTCGGTGTCGTATTTGGGTGAGTTGAGGAGTCATATATATGTGCTACTGTCATATTAAAATAATAAATGAAATGTAATTGTCTATCAAGTGAAGCCAGCATTATTTTGACTATCGACAATTTATTTGCTTGCTTCACTTTTATTCGAAACTACAAAAATACAAAAACACCCTTTATGTATGTTATGTGTATGCATATAATACTAATATTTCAGAGGATATACATATGTTATATTAATCACGTAATGACATCGATCGTGTGGAAAAAGTTTATATGGACTTTTAATCTTTCTTTTATTTACATGCATACGAGTTATAATATTCATATATGTATGTATTGGATGTATTGGATGTATTGTATGAAGTGCTGTGATTCATAAAGATATCAATGAGTAAGTGCGAATATAACGGTTCAAGTGAATTTATTGTACCTACTACGTTATATGAAGTTACATATAATATTCATAACCCAACTGCAAGTCATCGTCTGGGTCAAGCTAAAGATTTCATCTCAATTATTGTATGTTCATATTTATGTAGGCTGACTGGCTGGTTGGTTGTAATTTAAATGTTCCAAATAAAGACATAAGAAGTAAAAGTAAATTTTTTTTTTGTATACGATTGGGTACATAGCTACCTATAAATATGTATGATTCGAAGGAATCCAATCTATATATATTTAATAGGTATTAATTATATTTGAAAATATAGACAAAAGAAGCCAAACATTCATTAAGATATTTGAAATGATCGGTTTTACCATATAATCTGGAAATTTATGTATTTAATATTCAGCCAACACTACAAGCATTTGCATCGCACTTCTGTTCGCGCTTGCTGGCGCCACTATTAACCACCGTTTCGACGATTGAGCTCATTTCATATCATTTCATACTCATATGCATATGCTTATAGATAAGTACGTCTATAAGCTAATACAAAATCATATTACTATGTTCGAATTTAATAAAAACGAATAAGTTATTATTTGAAATTTTTTTTGTTGTTTTTCTTAATTCTTTCACATATTGAGAGAAGGCAAATATTTCAAAAGCTTTATCTCATAAATGACAAAAGTTAATGTACTGTATTTGGTGAGGAGATTTTATATAAAATTATTCTAATTTCAAGTAGAATATCAAGTTTGTTTGAATAATCGAGACAGATTTTAAACCACCGAAAAAATGAATAAACTTACCTATAATATTGGTATGTCTATTTTTTTTTTTGGTTGTTAAATTATGCATATTAATTTTTGATTTTTGAATTTTACTTGCCAAATTTTTTTTTTGTTTTTTTGCTTTGTGCTCGATTATATTTTTTATATTATTTTTGTTTTCTATCAAATTAGCTGATATTGTAAAATGAGTTATCATCAAAAGATCAATTTTTCCATGATCACTACCAATTTATAAGTGAAAATAAGAGAAAAACTTATATTTAAGTTAACTTTTAAACACTAAAAAATATTCGAATATATATTCGATTTTCTACCAAATAAGCCATATTTGAGAAAAGGTATAATAAAAATAAAAATGACGTACCCATAATATTCATATGATTATTCGATTTTAAGTGACACTATATTGAAACTATAGCAAATAGTTAAGTGTTCTTTTCACCAAATCAAAAAACACGTTTTAAATCGATTTGAATTCAATTGTATATTTAATTCAGTGTTAAATGAAAATGAGATTTAACTGTATGTATATAGAGTATATTCTAATGAGTAGGCATAATCGTAGCATCAAAACTAGTCTAATAATTTTGATTTTGATTTTGGTGCTTATATTAAGAATTTAATTATAAATTATGTTAACAGTTTATATAGCAAATTATGAGACTGACTAGTAGATATATTTGTTAAATTATCACAATTAATATATAAAAAAATTCTTACTGTCAGTATAGGCTGACTTTTTTATACCCTAAACTCATAGGGGTTACTTTTATCCACAAAGGTGGACATTAATAGCACAGAGCATTATTAAATTTGTTCAATTCGTATTGCAATTGTATACAAAAAATGAAAAAAAATATATATATATTTTCAATCCAAATCCAATTTTTTCCACATTTTATTCTATATTTATTTAAGCATTTCGAAAGCTTTCCAGAAACGCATTCAATTGCATTTCAACGTTCCTTTCCAGTGTTCTAATATTTATCATATAATCATCGCATGACCAATCTAGATCGAAATTATTTTTAAAAGGCTATATATAGTATATCGTCATTAAAACATTAAATTCGATTAATACGAATATTTTTATTGTAGTCTGCATATATTACATATTATTGCTGAAATTCTTTTCAAAATGCCGGTTTATTATTACATAAGTTCATTTTGGACGATTTATTCATATTTCAGCTTTTTTATTAAATTGAATATTCAGATATGAAGAACAGTCATATTCTCTACGACGGAGATTACTAAATTATACATGGTTCGTCTGGCAATAATTATTTAAAACTAAACACGAATTTTTGTACAAAATTACAATATGATAATGCAAAGAAAAAAAAAAAAACAGAGAGTAGAAAATAAACTAAAATTTGGATCAACATGAAAGAAAGAGATTCTACGTTATGATTACATGGCATACGTTGCCATGTGATAAAAGTAAAAAAAAAAAAAAATATTACGATTAAGTACTTCAATTTACAAGAAAATAATTATTTAATTATTGTTATTTAACATTGAATTCATTCAACTTTGATACTAACTATTAAATTTTTTGCAATGATTACTTGAAATTGTAATTAAAAAATTAAATTACTTATTAAATGAAATTATATTATTATAATTACTTGATAATTCAAATTAAAATCGACAAAAATTCGGATTACGATTACATGAAGTATGTACAAGTTTTTTTTTTTATAATGATTACTTGAAATCATAATAACACTTTCTTAATGATTACTTGAAAGCGGAATAAAAAGAATTTGTTTATGATTACTTGAATTCACAATAAAAAAATCAAACAAAATTTGTTGATTACGATTTCATGTAATCATTACCAAACATTTTTTGATGACGATTACAAGTAATCATTAACAAAATTTGTTTGACTACGATTTTAAGTAATTATAAAAACATTTTTCAATTACAATTTGATTAAATTAACACTTTTTTATTACGATTTCAAGTGACCATAAGCAAATTATTTTTGATTATGATTTCAAGTAATAATTAACAAATTTTGTTGATTACGTAATCATTACCAAAAAATCTTTTATGAACTTGATTATATAAATCTATTTTTTTCGATTTCGATTTCAAGTATTCATAATACTTAAAATTTTAAAGTGTGATTATTGGCGTGATTACGAAATCGCACTGGTTCATTTTTAATATATGAATTCCATTACTTTGTTTGTAGTTTATTTGGTTTCAAATAATGTTTGCTTCACAATATCGTAGAGTTCTTAAGTAACGCAATTTTTTATTAAGAATTATCTGGAAAGTAATGAGAAGTTGATCTAAACTTTTGGAATACATACAATTATTTCTTCGCTGTCTTCTATGCATATTTGATAACTGAGCGATTTGTCTATGATGGCAACTTTCATAGCATTTATAATGATGAAAATCATGGGTTTTTAGTGATAAGAGAGAAGGATTTCTAGTAAAAAGAATGAAGGATTTGTAATGAACAGAAAAATAAGATTTTAAATTAGATGAAAGAAGAATGTCTTATGGTCTGAAAAATAACATATTTCTAATGAAAGAAAAAGGATATCTATCCTCTACTAATAGTATTAATCTTTAATGGATCTTTTTATTTAATACTTACATATTTGTTACATAAAGTGTATCAGAAATTAAAATCAAAATTAAAGTTACATATACATACATACTATATGAAATTTTGAAAGTTTATCAAGCAATCAAATGCGCTATTATCGTATACTATTATTGTTCTGATCCATCAATATATGAATAATTTATATCTCTTGTAATATTATTATACATTTTCTATACTTATTTACATATACATATAGTATACAGCTCAATATAAGCAACTAAATGAAATATTCTATATGTATGATACATTCAAAGGCAACATGTATCGCTACTAATGATAGCAACATATACTCATATGTATCGAAGCGCTTAGCAACATGATGATAATTACTATATAGAATATCGAGAGCTAACAATAAAACAAGAATCAATAAGAGTTTTATAAGAAAATAAAAAATAAAAAAAAATATAAAATACACACAAATTTAAGAAAATTAAAATGAAAACAAAAAATATGAAAAGAGTGCAAAAGACAAAAAAAAAAAAAACGAAAAAAAAATAAATAAGAACAAGTAAATATGTAAATAAGTAGAAGCAACAAACAAACATACACAACGAACGAATTGAGCCGAGCTCAATATGCGACGACAATCATCGGTATAGCGTAAGCACATACATACATGCATATAATACATAGATGCGTTGATCGTAGACTCGGTCAACATATTGATATTGAATTTTTGTGCTTTTGGGAATTGATTTGGTGATATAAAAGCGTCCGGCAACTAGCACCGGTCAACCATAAGACGCCTTCAAGTCTAGCTGGCTGGACACGACGAGAGTGGATATTGAAGTAGAGTCTACGGTGCATTTCGGATAATAGAGAATTAATCAAATATATTAAACCTATTAAAGAATATAAGAAATATTTAACGTAAATTTTGTGACAATAGAATTTTGCAAAAAATTTAAAAAAAAAATACAAATAAATAGTCTTCATAATTAATTCTTTTCAAGTGAATATATATATAAAAATTTTAATATTATATAATAATTTCAAACCCAATACAAAAATAAGGAATATAGTATCTTTGTCTTGAACAGAGAAAAAAGTTATATATATATTCCTGTAATACGTTTATCCGAAAAAACAAAAATTCAATTTGGAGTTTTTCATCTACCACCGCTGATATTTGTGGATCAAATCAAGTGCTTTGCAAGGATAATTTACAAAACAACACTAAGGCTTCAGTATACATTTACAAAGAAAAAACAAAAATGGCAACAACAATTATGCAAAAATCATTACTACAAGCAGCATTGATACTGGTAGTATCCTGCAGCGTTGCATTGGCATGTCAAGGAAAATTATTATGTAAGTACCAACCAACATACTCTCTATTAATTTATAATAATTTCAATAGTGATTTTAAAAATTTCCCTCTTCTTACATTAAATCGTTTATCAAATCGCTTAACGATTATGCATACATTTTGCTCTTTCAAGTCACTTGTTATTCTAAAGCCTTCAATTGTAGATTTCTATCAATAAATTGTATCAAATTAAATTGAAATTCAAAATAGTAAAAATAAAATAAAGAAACAGAAAAAAAAACACCAAAAATTTGCAAATTCTCAATTAGCTAATGTTGAAAATCAAAAAAAAAAAAAAAAAAAATTAATTTAAGAATTCTATCAAAAATAAGAACAACAACAACAATAGAAAGAAAGAACCAAATAATAATAAAATAAATAATGTTAAAATACCAAATGAAATGGGCATAAATAAATATAAAAAAATAAATAAAAAATACAAAAACAACAATAACAATTGAATTGAAAAGACCGAAAAAATAATGAAAACAAATCAAAAACTACACCTTGACAACATTTAAAATGCAAAACAAGAAGCGATCGTATCGTGTCGCCGTTAAACATGCTCAATAAATACACTACTTGTGCCTGTAAGTGTGTGTGCTTGCTATTATGTGTTTTTTTTTCATTAAAATTTTTTGCCAACATCTTCAACACCATGATTGGGTGATTTTTTCAATTTACATGTACATCAGGTGGCAATTAAAATAAAATATAAACCTTTTCCACTTATTTCTCAGTTTTCTATTCAGTATTAAATAACTGAAAAAGAAGATGAACACAAACACACACACACACACACAGACACAGTGATCTTCATTATCATTGTAACCATTATTCTCCTTAACGGGCTATGCTAGTAGCACAATTTTTGTCATACATACGAGTACCCCTTTTCTCCTTCTCAGCCTTGACAATGTGATGCTTGATTCCGCCTTATTTCGTATTCAGTTTGCATTTATTATACAAATTTACTGAATATTTTATTTTATTATTATAGCTATTTGTTTTTTGTGTTTTTTATTTTTTTGTGTTCTATACTGCGGTTGTTGTCTTCCAGCTGAATAGCCATATTTATTCATAATTCTAACAGCATAAATGTTTCAATATATATTTATATGAATGTATATTTGATTATTCAAATTTTCTATATTTTATCAATTTTATCACTCTATGTTCTGACCAAGTTTCCAAAAATTGTCTGTTTATTTTGTTTCTATGCTATGTAGTATACTTTGATCGTGTTGTTGCTGTTTATTATTTTAAATTGAATATTTATTCATTTCGTTTATTTATTCAAAATATATTTACATTACATTGTTTGATAATGAAATATTAAACACAAAAAACATTAACTAATTAATAATATAGGTAGACAGGTGCACAGAGTAATGGCAAAGAAATATAAAATTTTCATTCAGCTATAATATCAAATTATAGGTATATATAGAAATAATCGCATAGCTTCACATATGAACACCTTAATTTTATTTATGTTCAATATTTTTCTGCTTAATCTAGCGCATAATCAATTACATTGCGAGTGTTTATCAATTAGAATTATGCATATTGAATTGATTATGTGTATACGATATCTATAAACATGTTGCTACACATAAATGTATACATAAATAGATGAAACCAGGTAGCTAAACATGTAAAGCATTAGTGGTGGTAATCACATGAAAGCATTTATTCAATGCACTCAATAGCTCTTCTTCCATTGTATGTAGCACCTGGTAAGCCTTTTGTCAAATGATGCGTATAGAGAGTTATCTTTTTAGAGCTCTTTTTTATTTGTACAAATAGCCATATATATATAAAAAATTACATAATTTTTTTATGTATTTTCCATTTTATGAACAAAATATTTATTTTTGTCAATATGATTTCACATTTAAGCACACGTTTACAAGCAACCATCCATTACAAGTGAATAGCTAATATTTGCATATTATCCATAGATACAAGTATTTATGAGTAGACACATAGTTGTGTGTATATATACTTGTTATGTATACGTGTATTTATAAACATTTGCCATATTATTAATATTTATTTCATTTCATTTAAATACATATTTTTTTTTTACTCTTTATTTTAAGTATAGTTTTTATTTTATATTTTTTCTGTTTTTTGTTTTGTTTTTTTTTTTTTTGCTTTTGTTTGTTAATGAACATACATACTAATAGTTATTAATTTTTGAAAACCGGTTTATTTTATATTAATTGACTGACTACTACTACTAGATTTCAATTGTACTTTAAAAGCATCACAAATAATTCTAAAAGTATTTGTTAAGTCAATAAACTTTTGATTTAAACACATGCAGCATACATTGCCATCATAACTGCATATGGGCATTTCCCAGAAAAATTGAAAATTGAAAATATTGTTAAATTTGTACTAATCTTCAATAATAGAATCCGTAATAATACAGATATGTCTTTTCAAATAATTATTCGAAGAAGAAAATACATTTATTTATTTGTGTTGTATGGAAATTGCCACTTTCAGTTGTTCAATTCTATCAAATTTTTATATATATGTTAACCTTTGAAAATTATCAAAAAAAAAAAAAAGAAAAAAGAAACTAAATATTATCTTTTCATATAGCTACTACATTATGTTATTCAATGCAGTTAATTTTATTGAACTTATTTTTGTTGAAAAAAAAAATTCTTCTAAATTTGATATCAAGCACTCTAACTTTCCTAATTTTTGTAAGCTTAATTTAGGCATTTCTATTAAAAAATGTTCTTTCAAATTTCACAAAAAATTTTAAATTTTCACATAAAACTCAAAAAATGCTTCCAGATTTTGTCACATCAATATCGTTTTAGTTTGGCTAAAAATGTCATATCAAGTGCTCGAATTTGCCCAATTTTTTCCCCTTTTAATATATTATTAATCTAATGCTACATTATATTGAACTATTTCTATTACATTCCTATATTTGGTTCTAATCACATTTATTACCATGGAACTGCCCATATGTAGAGCTGATTTTCTAGACAGCACTAATTAGTAAGATCTATATTGTATGTAGGTGTCATGGGTGTACTCTATTTGCTTACATATTATATATTATATCTATTTATATATGGTAGCTTAAAAATAATATACAAGTACATGCATACATATATGTAGTATAAGATAAAGGTCAAATTTTATTTGCATTTAAAATCAAGTACTTAGTTGTTAAATATTGAAATAGATATTGAATCATCTGACAACAAAAAAACAGAGTTAAACTCAAATTTAATATTTTTTCTGAGCAAAAAAAAAAAAATAAAAAATAATAAAAAATAAAAATTATAATAATAATATAAAATTATAATTATAATTATAAAAAAAAAAAATTAAAAAAATAAATAAAATAATATAAATTCTTACACACTTTTAATATTCATATGCTGTATATTTTTTTTCCTGAAAGACATTATCGAAGAAACATTTAAGAACATTCTGAATTTCATACACATTCAGAATATTAATGCAAATTATTATAATTTTTAACAAAAAATTAAAAAATATTAAAAAAAAATTATTACGAAAATACAAAAAATTAGAGAAAAGTTGCCAATTTAAGAATTTTTTTTATTCCAAAAATTCCAAATATTCGATTTAGTTCGAAAGATATATTTTTCCACTTCTCAATACAACAGAAAATCGCTAATTGATTAAAAAAATTCTAAGTTGCTGATTCGTTTTTTTTAAACTTTTTTTTTAAATACCAACAAATCAAAGATATTTTACGTTCTAAGTATTGGCAACATCCAGAATTACATTGTCTTGAAAATATATATTTAAAAAGACTGTAAAATTCTTTAAGATCTCTAAAAAAGGATTTCACTTCGAAAATAATTTCGAAAAATCAACCTCAGCACACAAAGTCCTAATAAAAATCACATAATTTTATTTTCACTTGCAAATAGAGAAAATTTCTTAGAAACTGCACTTAGAATTATAGGACAATTTTTTTAAATATTCAAAAATCAACAATAGTATTACAAAAGTGTTTACATATATGTACATATATATGTAATACGTAGGTAGTAGGTAAATATTATGGCTGTTGTGTCTACCAATGTTATTTGTTTATTATCAATTGTGACAAGAGCTGTCAGTTGGCAATATTAACAACATTATGTACACAGTATATATATATATATATACTATATATTTCTTAAGAAAAAAAACAAAAAAGTACAACAACAACAACAACAACAACAATAACAACATCTTAATAATTTGCTGTCGTTTTAAATAATTTTTAACACCGGCATGCATACAACAAGTACTACCTGCTATATATGTTTAAATATATTTATATTTATGAATGTCTGTATTAAAAAAGCAAAGTAAAATGTGAAAAAAAGAGCAACAACAACAACTTAAGCGAACAACAAATGATCGTATTTATTTACTGTATATTATAATTTTTTTATTATTAATATTCTCGTTATAAGATTGTTAAGTGTGATTTTTACAAGGTAAGCGTACTTACATAAATCCATATGAGGGAGTTTACGTGTACGTAATATTGACTTTAATTGACTATGTTGGAGAAGAAATAAAAAAAAAAACAAAAAGCAACAGCTTGGATTTCGCTTTAAGGGTGTATATGTGGGTTGTTCGTCTTCTTTTTTAATGCTTTTATTTTTGCTCGTCTTCTTTTTTTTTCTCATTAATACATATTTGCGCGCTCATTGAATGAACTTCACTTTCATTTCATGGTCAATAGGTGTCAATGTTGATGTTTTATTTATAGTGTGTATATTTATTCTATTCTAATTCGAATTTTTTATAGTGCGAATAACATATCGTATGTATCTATCATTTCTTATATACATACGATATGTACCTACACACATGTCTCATATACATATTTTGTTGATATACATATTTCAATTCGTCTGGCGCCACTATGCCAAATTCTATCAATTGTTTTGCTATTATATCCTATTAAAGAACAATTCAATGTGTCTATATTATTATTTGGAATTCAAATTGTTTCTTTAAATAACGCCTTGTATGTATATACAATGTATATTTAAGCTGTGGTGCAACATTAATATGTATGATCTAAGTTATGCTTGTTGAAATTAGTTTTAATCTACTATAGATCAATTTTAACCTTGAAAAAAATTGAAGGCTGGCAAAATAATAATATTTAAAATTTATTAATTGGCATAAATATTGATATAAACAAATTATTAATTAAAACTAATAGCAACAAATATTTATCAAAAAAAAAAAATAAAATAATAATAATAATAATAATAAATAATAAACCAGAAACTAACAAAGACAAAAAGAAACACAAATGCATTAGCAAATCAATGAATATGTGAAAGGATTAATAAATATTTAAATATAAAAATCAAATAATTGTAATTGTTGAATGACAATGAATTCGCTTTACAACAATCAGCTCTTGCGATTCATATAATATTTGTAAATGTCAAAGTGACGGACGATCGCAATTGGCGTAGACGCAAACGTTGACGCCTTAGTGTCTGTGCCATCGGCTTTTAACTAATTCCCACCGTAGCCAACAGAGACAGACGCGTGCTGACGCAGCAAGAGAAGTAGGTAGTATAAGAAGCAGAATTGAATTATAAGCGAAAGCGAAAGAACAAAATTAAATACAACAAAGATGTACGTTAATGAAAATTTCAAGGTTCTTTGTGTAGTTTATCTTTTAATATTTATTTATTCATTATTTCTGAATTTTATTTTGCTTCTTCTTGTTATTTTCATAATTCCTTAGTGTTTGTTTGCTTAGTTGTTGCTTCATGTTGTTGTTGTGGTTGTTGTTGTTGTAGACATTTTGCACATATGAGCTCGTATATCAATTATTTATTAAAATTTGTTGTTCTTGTTGTTGTTAATGTTGGTATGTAGTATGTAGTAGTATATATGTATGTAGTTAATGCTTGTTAACATTTTGTCGGCATATTTAATGCTGACTGTGTGAGCAATTTTATTGATTGTTAAAATTTTGAGATATATCATCTACAATGTACATATAATGTATGGTAGATGGTAGTAGTAGTGTTCCCGTTGCTTTTTTTTGCCCCCTTCCTTTTGCCGATGATTACATACCAATCTTAAATATATGTTATTCATATCAATGAGTTGATCAATACATCATTTTCGCATGTATATATATACAATCATTTTAATATATATATATATATGTATATATAAAATATAATATGTATGTGAAAATTATACAATGCAACAAGCGTATGCGTATTGTTGACGTTTTGCTGTCAACATTGTCATGTCACATTTTGTTTGCCTTTCATTCATTCGTACATTTATCGAGTCGTTCTCCTTCATCATCATTAGTGTACATACTCGTATTTTTCGCTGATGAAATTCAATACTAATGCGGAAATCAATAATGCTATAGACCGTATTTTATTTAATGATCAATTTGTCAAATGTGCATATAATCATCATCTTCGAATAATCACTTCGAAGGTGGTCAATCTGTTTTTTTTTTTATGTATTCAGATGCATATGTGTGAAATTTGCATATGAAATGATCTGTCAATGGAGAAGTAAATAAAAAGTGCATTAAAATGACAAATATAATTATCAATTAAGATATTCAATTTATTGCATTGTAATGTTAGGTGACATCGAATCGAAATCGAGTGATTTGAGCAGCAAGGTGATTGTATTAAAATAATTTGTTATACAATATGATAGGAATTTCGAATTTCGAAAATTGAATTTTTATCGAAACATACGAATTTTTTCTTTCAATGGGCTCACAAGAAACAATTGAACGTCAAGCAATACTTGACAATTGACAATTTCGATAATAACACTTTTCTGATGAAAAATTCTCTGAAAGAGCTCTTGCAACAAGGATTCTATCGTTCGAAATCGGCTACTTGATATAAGTAGATCTATTTTTATACTGACCAAAGCTAACACGCACAACAATTCTCGAAGGGAAGTCTTGAGTCCTGTCGTAGTCTCATGATGATCAAGTTACCCTTTTAAATTAAATGGTTTTACTCACTCCATTACCACTGTCGCATTGCTTTTGGCTGGGGCCTTCGTTTCAGGATTTCCTTACATCCCTGTGCTCACGGGAGATTTTGGGCTCTGAGGTGGTTACTTTCATCTTTCTTCCTCAGAGTCTATAGTTTGATTTTGTTGTTGTTTTTATTAGTTCAAAAGTAAAGGTTTCGACATGAAATTAAAAACGTACTGGGAACAGGTAGATCGTTTGTTGACGATATTTAGCTATTTCAAGCGATAATCAATTTTGGACGTATTCCGATCACACCGAGAGCTTGCTTTTTTGTTCGCTGGCTTGTGCCAATTAAACATTTTGAGCTTCTTTTGGTCTTCCCCATTGTCGGCACCCACCTTCTCATTCTTCTATTCAGACGATGTGACCAATGCAGTATAAGGATAGCTCATCGATCTTATGGATCTAATTTATTCAATATACGCTGCACATCGCTTATATGTTGAAAGATTTTGCAACTTCGATTGATGCACTGATTTGCCATCACAACAATAATATTAACAACAACAACAACAACAACAACGTTTGATCACTTTTTGAATAAAAATAAAAAAAAAACAAATCGACTTGGAACATATCAATGCGACGTCTGTTCTTTAGGCTAATCCAAATTATAGATTAAATCAATAGAATTGAAATTAATTCACGCGCAAAAAAAAAAAAACACACACAGTTTTATCAAAAGATATGTAAAAAAAGCTTTAGATATTGAAATCAAAAATATTTTAAATCTTTAAAGCAAATAGAAAAAAAACATCAATTTTGTAGTGGTGGAGTCTCTCTAAGAGGTGAAGATAGGGGGTTAGTTTATTTCGAAGAAATATCGGCAATAAAAAAAAATTCTTAGAGGTTATTATTACATTTCACAACCCTCTAGGGGACAATAGGGCGAGGCAACTATATTTTGAATGACTTGTGTTATATATCTTTTTTAATGCAAATTAAACAAAATAAACACAATAAAAATCGTTAAAAATTAATTACTACAAACTATAAAAAATTTTTTATAGCAATTTTAATCATATATTCATCATAAACGTAAATATTTAAATTTTGATTTTAATATATTCAAATGTAAACACTTTAATAATTAGGTAGATAGGTAGGTAGGTACTTATTTATATGTTAAAGAATAAATTGCCAAAGAAAATTATGTAATTAAAGGTAAGCAAGAAGAAAAAAATAATAATAATAAAACGCACACATAATAATAAAGCTTAAGAATTGTTGGCACGTGCTAACAAAATCATTTTATTTGTTTTTGTTTTTTTTTTTCCCCATTTCGTCGATATTTTTTATTTTGAAATTCGCTAACCACAGAGAGAGATAGAGATACAGACACAGAAGAAATTATAATAATTAAATCAATTCTTTGCTATTATTAGTACGTAGTAGTACGTAGTTTTCTATTCTCACATGCACACAGGTTGGCTGCTTGGCTGGTTAATCACGCAATGTGTTAATAAACGATAATAAGTGACGCATGCGCTACTGACTGTACATAGCTTATTTAGTTGATGCTCGCTGGTTGATGATGTTGTCGTCGTTTAGCACTATTCATTAGGTTGAATAAACTTTTGCAAAAATTATATTGTATCCATTTTGCAACAGCACAGCTTTTTATATGTATATACATAAGTTAAATGTTCATTTAAAGCAACTAATTACAATTATTATGCGAAACTACGCGCTTATGGCCATACACCCATTCACATATAAATAAGTACATACTAATACAACAAATACAAATTACTATATTTCTACTTCCTATTCGATATAGCGTTAACATATAATATAATGAGAATGCGCGCCTTCACGTTCAATACTTGTTGAATTGTTATAGGGTTTCCACCCATTTTTCTCCATATTACTTGTATTATTTAAATAATTATATCTGCTGCTAAATGACTTTTTAATAATACCAACAATAGTAACAACGATGCACTGAAATTGTCCTTGAGACTGTGTTGCATCGATGCGCCTAAAGTATGATATTAAGCAGAATACTCGCTCACATGTTTCACGTGCAAATATTAAATAAATAAAAAAAAAAAACAACCGAAAAGCAGAACAAAAAAATATGCAAATATTGTATTATCCCACTATCTATACTACATACAACAACTTGTGTGTTTTCCTTTAGAGCTCAGAGCCCATGCGCATGTACGCATGCGTAAATCACGAAATCAATACAACCGCCCAACAATAACAACAACAACCGTGTAATTACAGCACGAGTATAATGACTAGTATACCAAGCAATGACTGTCAGTTATGTTCCTTGAACGTGAGAACATTTAAACGATCGCCTGAATGGCTGGCTGACTAGCTGATTGGTTGGTTTATTTGGTGAGCGCCGCTTTTGATCATTGTCATCATTATTAATTATATGTACAATTTTTGTAAATGAAGGCCAAAACGGGGGTTGAAGTGACAGCGATGATTGCTACTACCACCTGATAGTGGTAGGTTGTCGATGTTGTCAATTCTGGTTTTTGTCGCCTTTCTCTGACAATGTACACATGTACTACTTGTGCTATTCTCCTTTTTTTTTTTTTTGTAATGATTTCACACGATTATGACCATGAAAATTCACAATCTTTCACTCTTCATCGATTATAAGTATGCATATTAAGGTGGACGAAATTGTATGGAGTAAATTTTAAAACGATGAAAATTTTGAGTTTGTTTTGTATGTTGGAAGAAAATATTGAGGAGTAAAAACTAATGGGGGTCAATCATATATTCCAGTGCTTCAGTGGCGATTCTTGTGGCTATTTGTTGATGCTCAGGCATTTTTGAGTCCGTTTTGTATGGAAGCCACCTTAAGGAGTAGAGATAGGGAGTAAATATGTTAGAAGAAAATAATGAGAAGCAAAAACTAATGAAGGTCAGTCATATATTTCAGTGCTCTAAGGGCGATTCCTGTGGCTATTTGTCGAATATGTTATTTTTGAGTCCGTTTTGTATGGGAGCCACCTTAAGGAGTAGAGATAGGGAGTATGTATGTTGGAAGAAAATAATGAGGAGTAAAAACTAATGGGGGTCAGTCATATGTTTCAGTGCTCTAGTGACGATTCCTGTGGGTATTTGTCAACTTTCATGCATTTTTGAATCCGCTTTGTATGAGAGCCATCATAAGGAGTAGATATAGGGAGTACATATGTTGGAAGAAAGTATTGAAAAACAAAAACTAATGGGGGTCAGTCATATGTTCCAGTGCTCTAGAGGCGATTCTTCGGTCGATATGGTGTTATTTGTCGATTTTCAGGTATTTTTGAGTTTGTTTTGTATGGGAGCCAGCAGAAGAAGTTTAAATAGAGCATAGATATGTTTGGAGAAAATGTTGGGTAGAAAAATTGAGGGGGTCAAACCATTCATTACACTACTCTAGTGATGATTTCTGCGCAAATATGGGTATATTTGGTGATATTCATGTATTTTTGTATGGAAGCTCCATTAAGGGATGGAGATAGAGAGTAAATACGTTTGGAGGAAATGTTGTGTAGGAAAAATTAATGGGAGTCAATTGTAGGTTCAACTACTCTAATGGCGATTATTTGGCATATATGGAAATATCTTGTGATTTTTATATATTTTTGTATGGAACCCTAATTATGGGGTGGAGATAGAGGGTGAGTATGTTCGGAGGAAATGTTGGTGATTGAAAATTAATGGGGGTCCGTCATACGTTTTAATACAATAGAGGAGCTTATTCCGACAAAAATAAGCTCTATTAGCTGTGCAATCGTGTTATTTGTTCCAAAAAATCTCAATATTAAAAAATTTGGAGAGTCGAAATCCATTAATTCTATTTTATTCTTTAGAGAAAAAATGCTTGAAATTATTCAAATTATTATAACAGTTTATAACTTGAGCCACCTTAATATATTTGTATCTACATATAACTGATACATATTCTTAACAAAAATTAACAATTATATAGCGTAATCGAACAAAATTTTAATCAAAATCAATATTTAATTAAGCTAAATATGATACTTGAAGATCGACCTCCCATTGAGATATTACAATATTTCATATCAATAACATAACTTAGAAACCATCCGTACATATTGTATATACTAAGTATATGAGTATTATTCAATGACGAATACAAACGAGTACCTACAAATATAATTTTTTTTTTGTATTTTTCTAAATGTTAAAAGTTTATTGTTCCACTAATCGAAGCAAATGTGGGTCTATCTATGCGACAATACGTTCGACTAACGCTTTTCCAAGGTAAACTTGACTTGAGGTTTCTTATCGCTGTCGCTTAGTAATACAGATAGTTAATATGTATGTATGTTATTCATATTATTAGCTTAGCTACCGTTTAGATTTTTATTTTATTTTTTTTTTCGGATTTAAAAATAGCAATGATGCGTATAGTAGTGAGGCAATACAAAAAAAAAAAACAAATCTTTTGAAAGCATAATTAACGCTAAACTTGTAAGAAGTGATAAAAACTTGATTAATGAAAGTGTAGTTAATTCAAATGTTTGGATTATTTTAAGCAACATGATTAATATTCAATAAAAATTAATGCCTATTCGATTGTTCCGATTGATAGCAACTCTTTGCTAAACAATAAAGGCAGAAGAAGAAGAAAGTACAAGCAATCTATTGTAGGAATAATCAAAACTATTTAAGATTACAAAGACAATAAGTCTCGGAACCAGCTTTATCGGATGCTCATAAATTTTCGATTTAGATTCTTTTCAAAGCATAATTTATTTAATTAAAATCACATTGGATTATGTAATACAATAGAATGGAAGAATGGAAAGTTACTTCATAAGTTTAAATGACGGCTTAACTTGAATTAACTCTTGATACCAACTCTCAAAAGTGAAATTCTATATCTATATAGATGTAAAAGTTCAGACAATGTAACAACAATCAAAATGTCAATAACATTAGTAATTAAATTTGAATTTCAGATTTCAGAAAAGCTAAAAAGCTACCAAATAATCTGGTTTTGATTTAAAATCATTTAAAATCATTTTTTTTTGTATCAATGAGCAAGCCACAATAATAATTTATTCATAAATCTTTGATTTCATTCAAATTATCTGAATGAATTTTGAATTTGTTAGAATAGAAAACAACAACAACTAACAACTAAATGGAACCAACCCTAGGAAAGGGATAAGTAGTTATATGAAAATCCAGTTTTGAATTTATAAACATATAGATGTGGCAACACGGATTAAACAAATAAATGACGATAAACGACATACATAGATAAATGCGATTTAATTTATAATTCTGAAGATTTCTTAATGTATGGGCCCGACCGTCTTATGATTAAATTAGCATTAATACTATATGTATGAAATAATATAATGTTCAGGTCATCATCAAATTTAATATGTAAATTTTTGGCTAGAGAAAGAAATGAAACGATTTTAACCTGTTTTTCTTTTTTGTTTTTTCTTTCAACAGCAACTGGCATTACAGACGCCGACAGACGTGTCATTCTTCAAGAGCATAATAGACTTAGACAAATTGTGGCAACAGGACGCTATCCCGGTCAACCGGGTGCAGAAAATATGCGCGAAATGGTCTGGGATAATGAGCTGGCGATACGTGCACAGAAATGGGCTGAAAATTGTGAATTTCGACATGATCCACAGCGCACAATAAGTAAGTTTACTGTTCTACACTAATAAATACGCTACATTTAGGTTGAATGGCGCCGCCACAACGCAACCCACATTCGAATTATACAATTTGTGGGCCAAATCCGACATTCCGATATTCTGTGTATGGCGTCGTCGTATAATAATACTATATATTTGTAAATATTTATGCAATATTTGTCTTCTAGCAAAATTTATGCAAAACGGTCTATAAATGGATCATTTTTAATTTTTGTAGAATTTAGCTTTTTTTTTTTAATTGTTTTGATTGTTTTGATTGTTTTGATTGTATACAAAAGCCTAGTTTGGAATCACAGGACAATTTTCCAAAACAGAAAAGACACAATGGTATGTGGTTTTCTCTAACATTTGAATTAAGCTAAAAAAAAAAAACAATACATCTCTATTTTATATACTATACACTATATATATATTTAATTAATATAATCATATTTCCAAACAAAAAAAAAAAAAACACACACACACACACACAAAAACAAAAAAAAAACATCCATCGAAGTCAAAGCGGTACCATTAAAACTATACAAAACAGATAAGGTACTGTATCTCGAACTGAACTTGTGATTAACTTTCATATATTCGACTAAAAACTAATTTATCAAAACGTATGTATATATATGTAAATAGTTGTCATATGTATGTATGCGTGTGCAACAATATAAAATGAGTTTTATTATTGTTATGCTCGTATAGGTAACATATATTTCAGGTTGCAATGTGTTGTATACATGAATTAATGTGAATTTCTTCCCATTTCTTCCTCTCTCTCTCTCTTTACATTGACATTACTTCTTGTGCGATTGGTTTTTAGATCGTTTCACCATGGGTCAGAATTTGGCAATCATCTGGAGTACAGCACCATTGGAGGCCGCCGACGGCGATTTTCCATCTCGTATCCAAAGCTGGTTCAATGAGGTACAAAAGTACTCATTTGGCGATGCTTGGTCACCCAAAACTGGCCACTATTCACAGTTGGTCTGGGGTGAAACCAGTTTGGTTGGTTGTGGTTTTGCTGAATATAGAGATGCAACCAAATACAACAAACTGTATGTTTGCAATTATGGACCAGGGTAAGTTTCTAATTAGCTAACATAATAGAAATGTATATTAATTAGTTTGTTTATTTTGCAATACGATATTTTCAATAAGAACGTGCTTGGTTTAAGTCATTAAAAAAATTGCACAATAAAATTCATGGTAACTTCTTGAAATCTCTTTTGCTATTATAATTTGACATTCAATAAACACAATTTTTAAGTAATCTGTCAACAAATGGGCAGTTAGCGTGTGAAAAGATTCATTCAAAAACATTCTTTTGTATGGGAGGTAGGCGTGGTTGTCAACCGATTACGTCAATTTTTTATTTTGCGCATTATCTAATAAATATATTCGTATGTATCGAGTTTCAACTTAATAGCTTCACTTTTTCGTGTGAAAAATGTGAAAACATACTCACGAAAACATATTTTTGTATGGGAGATAGGCGTGGTTGTTAACCGATTGTGGTAATTTTTCATTTTGCGCATTAACTAATAAATATATTCGTATACGTCGAGTTTCAACTTAATAGCTTAATTTTTTCACGTGCAAAATGTGAAAACATACTCACGAAAACATATTTTTATATGGGAGGTAGGCGTGGTTGTCAACCGATTGTAGCAATTTTTGACTTTGTGTCAAGTTTCAACTTGACAGCTTAATTTTTTCATGTGCAAAATGTGAAAATATACTCACGAAAACATATTTTTGTATGGGAGGTAGGCGTGTTTATCATGCGATTACGTCCATTTTCGAACTTGTACATTCACTAGTAACTAAAAACGTATGTACCGAATTTCAAGGTGATAGCTTCATGTTATCGTGTGCAAAATTTGTAAAAATACAAAAAGAAGAATACATTTGTATGGAAAGTAGGTTTAGTTTTCATCCGATTATATTGAAATTCAAAAAAAAAATAAATAAAAATAAATATTGAAATTCAAACTTGAGTAAAAATTAGTAATTATAATTGCAGGTAGCAAATATTAGCATGATAGCTTTATAATTTTGTGCGAAAAGTATTACAACATACAAACGAAAACATACATTTGTATGGGAGGTAGGCGTGGTCTTTGTGCGATTTCGCCCATTTTCGAACATGATCGTTTTTGATGCAAAAGATGCTTATACAATGAATTTCAGTTCTATAGTTTAATATTTATGCACACAAAATATTATATAAAAACATATTCCAGAGGCAGGTGAAGGTTACAGAGCCAATGTTTTGGTCTTGGAGAAATTTGACAAAAATATTATGAGATTTTTATTTTTTAAACACTTAAACAAAACACGTTTTTGTTAAAAGCATTATATTATTAATTATACTTACCTACAAATTGCTGTACCTATCAAACTAATCAAATCGATTATTATTTTCTTTATATTATAGTGGAAACGTCGTCGGTTTAAATCCTTATGAGGCCGGTAAGCCGTCTTGTGCATCGTACGGAATGAAACCATCATCACACTATCAAGGACTCTGCACAGCACCCAATTCTCTGGCCAATGGAATCCTCACCAACACAATTGAAACGTATGAGTACTCGCATTCTAATGCTTTTAATACGCAAACAGCCTATACAACGCAATATCATCAAAACGCATACCCTCAACAGGCGTCGTCGCGGTCCCCATCGCATTCAGCACCATCATCGCAGACCGGAGGTACATCGTTTGGTTCCATTTATTTCGGCGGGAGTACAGCGTACACAACTGAGACCGGTCAATACAAAAATAAACTTGAGACGTATAAACCATCACCCAAGGAATACCAGAACTCGATCCGCAAATACACTGTACTACGGACATCACTAGGCGCTGCTACGGAACATCAACGATCCGGTACGGCCAAAAAGGGTTGGAGCTTTTCAACGTGGCAAGGCTAAAGCATGAATTTTATACAATTAATTAAATTTGACTCTTTAATTTTATGTAGTAATTAATATTTGTAATTAGAATTGTGTTTAGAAATTTAATTATTGTATAAAATTCTGTGGCAGCAAAGCGATTTAGCGTCGACATAGCGAAACGGAAGATAACAACGCAACATTAAGATTAGTTCTAACTAACTAAATTTATTACGCACTTAAATTGCCTTAAAGTACTACTATGTAGTGCTTCATTGGGTATCCTCAATAGTAATACTATCTATATTTAGCCTTTCTTTAGACAACATAAAACAAGAAAACAGATAGCAAACTTGAAAGGGAAAGGAAAGATTTTATTATGAAATTTAGAAATTTTAAATTTTACAATTCAGCACCAGAACAAATGTGCAGCATACCCTGTATTGCCATTAAATTCGTATTATTATATTCGACAACACTCAATTTTATTATCAACACCATTTGTCATTTAATTTTTATTATTATTTTTCTTTCTATTTTTAATTTTACTACATAAGTAGTGCTCATTTTATTTACTATATTTTGCATTTCCATATTATCCACACAGTAAATTGAACAAGCAAAAGAAATTAGCAGCTCACAATATAACATCCAGTGAACTACTCACGATTTCTCTCCGTGTACTACTACTATCACTATTAGTCAAATTCATGTTCATTTTCATAAAATTTTCAAAATATCGTGTCCCAGCCAGCCAACGAATATTTGTATCAAATGTTTGTTATCACCAGTCTTTGCCCCATCCACAATGCAATAGAAGATATTCTTAAATCATTCATAATAATGCCATTGGTACTAAAGCTGAATAGAATAGTAGCAGAGGACCAGTGTATGTATGTAGAATAGTAAACAATCATAAGCGTAGACAAGCCTATGGTTGGTCTCCTATTATTCAGAGTAGTTATTTGCATGAATGTATTGTATTTGTATTTTTGTGGATCTAGTAGTGTTTTTTTTTGATGATTTGTATTCTTAAGTATTGTAGTGTTTGTAGATATATATATGTTTTTATGTATCTTATTACTGCATAAATTGCAAAATTGTGCAAAATTATTAATATGGCAACAAAGCAAACACATAGAAGAAAAAGCCAATAAACTTATATAGAAATCTATAAATTGTGATTTTATTTATGTTATTTCATATTTTAATGGTTCTTTTTTATAGAGAACCATTTAAGCAAAATTAAATGGGTTAAAATACATATTTTGTATGAGAGTCATATAATATCAGTATTACTACGGGGCATTGCCAGATAGGACGGCATGCAAGTAGGACGAGGAGGAACCAGAGTCAATAAGTCACTTCCAGTGTGAGTATCTGACCCTGGCTTGCTACAGAATGACTCATCTGAGCAGTCCCTTCTTAAACGACCTCACTGAGCTGGCTCACTGTCAGCTGGAAAATATTTTACGTTTTACCCGAAGCTCGGATTGATTTCCAAGGTAAATGGGGTAGCCCATCTGCGCCATCACAATGGGCTTTACTTGGATTAAGTGGGTCCTCGCAAGCGCCCAACCGCCTCAACCTAACGTAACCTAATCTATATAAACTAGTTTGCATTGTGCGCCCACTTTTCAGTAAATAATTTTAAAAACTAAATTGTGCTTATTTACACTAAAGATGGACGTCACAAATATGAACCCATAAATTAAATACCTAGCAAACCAGAATATGAGCGCTTATAAAAATTTGTGCTAATAGTGTGAAAATAAAAAGCGTTTTCAGAGCTCTGCTAAAAATGATTCTTAAATGACTCTAAAAAGAGTTTTAAAAAGCATAGCTCAGTGAACTATGCTTTGTGGAGCTATTTTAGAACACAAAAATCTCCTTGTGGGTGCCGTGGCTCAGTGGTTAGTGTGTTGGCCTTCTGATCTGTAGGTCGTGGTTCAATCCCCGGCTCATGCATAATAAATTTAATATCGAAAAGATTTTTCTTTCGAACGGTACCCACCTGTCGGCAAGCAATTGGCAATTCTTCCGACAGTAACAATCTGGCAAAAATGCTTCTTACAAGAGCTCTGTGGCAAAACTAAGTTAAAGTGATGACATAAGGATTGTGCCGCTCGGAACCGTTAAATACAAGTAGGTCTCTTCTAATGCTGTCCAAATTTAACACGCATCATAGTATTGGAAGAGAAGCTCGGTGGTATCACAAGTGGCCTAAGTGTGTCCTCTCAGAGAGATGGCAGCCATATAACCTAACCTAACGTAACCGTCACACAGTGATTTTTAAGAGTAATGGAGCGATATTATTACGCGCAACAGAGTAGCGATTTTGTGTGGGAGCTATACAAAATAATGGGCGTGTCTCTTCCATTTTTAATTATTAACTATTATAACTCTAAGTTATGAATTTCTATATCAAATATGGCTGTCGCACAAAGTCAAAGTGTGGACTGTATATAGGAAATACATGAAATAATGGGCGGTACACTCCCATTTTATACTGATTAGACTGTGTGAAGCACACTTTTTCGGGAATGAACCAAACCAGTCTCAAACGATAGCATTTGACTTTAGTAACAAAAGCTCTAATCCCTTTCTGCTCCACTATGTCACAATTTTGTTACAGTGGTTTACAATTTGGCTTTTTCGGTCAAAAGTAGAATTAGGGAATTTGAAAAATCGAGGATTATTTTCTTAAAACATTTTAACGATCTAACTACCACCCGTATGGGTCATTTTGCACCTTTTTTTTTTTTTTGAAAATTCCACTAAAAATCAACATTTGGTTGGAGGTAAATGGTTAAAGTTTTCCACAAAATTTCACTAAGGGTAACCAAAGACAAATAACTTGTTATAAGTACTTTATTTTTAAGAATCTATTGCGTCGTGTGATAGCTCCATGCCACAATTTGAGGATCATTGTCTCGGGGGTGAACCAAACTACTCTCAAACCAAAGCATTTGACTACAGTAACAAAAGCACTAATCCCTTTCTGCTCCACTACGGCCCATTTTTTTTTTACAGTCAGTGGTTGAAAATTTAGTTTTTCGGTATATAAATCATAGAATTTGAAAAATCATATATAAATTTACATTTAGGATAGTTCTTGTCTTCGGTTGTTAGAGGGTTAAACTGTTGACAATGACCCTAAAATTGTGGCACAGTGTTATTTAAGATATAAAATATGGACTCTTATACGAAATATGGCTGCGTGATAGTAATTTTTTAAAGGAATATTGCAACATTATTGAACTGATCACAGTACGGGCTTATGAAGGGTACAGGACATAAAAACCCTGTCATTAAAAGCCTCTACAATGATTTAAATTTATATTTTCAAGCCTATATTAACTATTAAAATTATAATTTTATAGTATTCCGTATAATACATGGTTAAAAGCATTTTTTTTTATTTATAGGAAGATATAGAAAATTTTGACTACTTACCATCTTCTTGATTTATAAGTATATAACGTAATGCTTTAATTTTATTAAACGAAATATGTATTTAGTAAAATGAAATGAATATAATGAAAACAATAAGCAAGAGAAGTCAAAATATTACCACTTAGAAGAGCACATTCACATGAAGTGACATGCAGTTTCTAATCATACATATAATTGTTACATTTAATTTGACATTGAATTAAGTACAATTAAAATTTGGATGCCTTAAAGCTTAATTGTTAACGAACTGTTATAAAAAAAATGTAACTTCATAAATGTTAAGATAAAAACACTGCTTGAGCGAAATAACAATAATCAAAATCACTAGTCATCGTCTTCATCATCGATGATAGCAATGCGGCGCCGTTTGGTGGACTGTTCTTCACCAGCAATCAATGCTTGCTCCATTTTTGTTGGTTGTTTACGTTTTATTAAGAATGCATCTTCACCATCATCATCATCATCATCAATAGCAGTATCGTCGTCCTTCGAATCACTCTCAGCCGAACGACTACGTTTTTTGTTTGCTCTCATAGTACTGGTAGTAGTAGTTGTTATTGTTGTTGTTGAAGTAGCATCAGCGTCAACACTTGTGATAGCAGCAACACCATCATCACTACTACCATCACCATGAGTGTTTACTTGATTGCTTGTTTTGTCAACAACAATCTCGTTATTAACGTCATTGCCATCGAGCTGATTGTTGCCGTCTTCGTTGCCGTTCTCATTTTTCTTGTGTGAATCAATGTTGTATAATAGTTGCTCGCTGCCATTATCCTGCTCATCATCATCATCATCATCACTATCTGACTCAATAACATTAGTACGACGTGTGCGATTTTTGGCTGCAATCGATGTGGATGTTTCATTATCCTCCTCATCAACATCAGAATCTTCCAATTCTGCTAAACGCTTACGATAGTCTTCTGTATTAAAATTGAGTTCATCATCATCATTGTCGTCATCGGAATTGCTTGTAGTTACTTTAGTAACATTATCCATTGGTATGGTGGCGTTGTTGCTATCATTGGCTTTCAATTGATCAAACAATTCAATAGTGCTTGCTTGAGTAAATTCTTTTATCTCAGCTCTGTTGGCTGTCTTTCTATTCTGTTTTGCTTTAGAAGTTGCACTCTCATCGATGGTTACACCCTCACTATTTGTGTGTTTGCTTTTTGCCACATTCAATTTCTTTTTAATTACATCGAAGTCAACTTCTTCTTCCTCATCTTCAGATGTATCAATATTTTTCTTATGTTTCTTTTGTTTTTTTGTTCGTGGTTGAATGTTTTTCTCTTTAAGTGGTTGGCGTACTTCATCGTCATCATCATCGCTCTTATTAAACATAATGCTGTTCATTTTATCTCTACGATTATCAATAAATTCATCCATTTTATTTTTGCGTTGCCTCTCCATGTAGCCATCGAAAAAGTCTTCTTCTTCACTCTCTGATCCTTGGTCATCTACTGCTGCTGTTGCTGCAGCATAACCATCATCATCATCATCATTATCATCATCATCTTCAATGTATAATTGAATTTCTTCGCCACCGACTATTTTGGCTCTTATTTTCAAGTCAGCCGAATTTAGATAGACCGGAATACGCCAGTAATTTTCCATACCCAATATTGGAGGTTGTAGACCGAGTGCAACTAACAATTTCTGGAAATTTCCATCTTCGACAGCATCTTTGTGTGGATCCAAGAGTGGTAGTAGTGGAACACCATCATCTTCCTCAGATGGTTCGTCAACATCTTCGGCAGCATCGTTGAGACTTTCTTTCAGCCAATCGATGGCTTCTTGAAACTTCTCACGATCCACTTGCTCCAATAGTGCCTTAATTGTGCCAATATCAAGTGGTGTACGTACAATTTTACGAACCGGTGCCTTTGGTTTTCGATTCGATTTCTTTGAATTCGGTTTTCTTGGCACAACCCCTTTGTCAAAATGTGGTTCCTCCATTTGTTGTTCATCACTGGAATCACCATCACCATCTTGTTGCTGCTTTTTTTTGGAGCTGCGCTTTCTTGCCTTCTTCTGTGGTAATATTTCAGATTTATCAGCAATCATATGCAGCTGCAACATTCTCTTGATGATCTGCTGTTTCGTTCTACGATCTACAAATTCATCCAGTATACGTTGGAGACAATCTGTAAATAGGTTTAACACTCAATATTACATAGAAGCAATCATTACTCGTACTCGCACATACCTTCCTCTAGCCTATGCTGATCATATAGGCTTCTTAGTTCCTCATCCTCTTCTGGCTTCCATAGATTTTTGCTACTGGCTGCACTGGCTGTTGACTTCTTGGTAGGTGCTTTAAACATTAAGCCCATTTCCTTTAGCTTCTTTAGAATGCCACGTCGTGTACGTGTTGTATCGATTAAATTCTCCAAAATCCAATCAATCACATCTGCAGACAGCACACCGAAAAACAACAAGAGAGTTTGAGTTTGGAAATTCACTTAAAACTATTTTCAAATGGTTTTTGCACTTAGTAATGCTAAAAGGATTTTGCTGGCACCTACCAAACGGTGTAGGGTGGGCGATTGTGCGACGAGACATTTAGGGATTTAAATTTAATTTGTTGCCAAAATCGTAACGCACATTGCGACGGTCGTAAGCGATTTTGAGACAGTGGTTTTGGGGGCGAACGAACATGTATCAATTGATGTGATAAGTATAATGTAATGTGATTATGTGTATAGATGCGGTGTGATTTAAGTGACTACAATAATGAAATATTGATTTGTTTTCTATGAAGCTGATGTTGCACAATATTTAAAGTGATCCGTTGGTATTTCATATATTTTTGTTGGTATAAATTTAAATACAAATTAAGATTGAATACCAGAATTTAGGTTTAGATGGAAATAAAAATGTCTTCAGATTACCCATCATTGTGTTAAGCAGTTATTGGAAGGCGAGAGGAGAATTTGTTCAATCATTTATACTGTCAACGTTGTACCAATTGATACAAGCAATCACTTATCGATGTCAGGCCAACACTTTTTGTCCGTGGCACGATTGTATGATGTAAGCATCAATAGCAATGCTTTGAGTGATTGTGATATTCAAATACCTCATCAGTGGGAGAAATAAAACTTCAAAACTTACCCTTATCAGTTTCAGGATTGCGTTGATTTTCCTCAAACAGCAGACGCAATTCAATCTCTTGTTCTTCGGTCCAACTACCCTTTGTGCCGCTGTAATTGAAACAAAACACATTGATCAAGTGTGATGGTGAAAGAGTACTATTGTAGTTGTTGTTGTTGTTAAGAAAACATAATATATCATTCATATGCAAAAGGACACAGACACAGTATATGTATGTGTGTGTGTGTGTGTGTGTGTTTGAGTGCGATGAGTAGAAAAGCTTACTTACTAATGAAGGCACTTTAATTGATAGTCTTGAGAGGCCTCTGGCGATTTGTGGTTCAACGTAGACAGACCGAAGACGATTGAACGAATGTATGGGCAAACAGACAGACAGGTGCATTTATGTATATACTTATATATATAGATATCTACGTATACATATAAACAATACTTACGATTCATAGGCATCACAATAACCAGATTCCAATTCATTTGCCTCTTTTACCGTCTTATAGAAGAGTAATTCAGCATAAATTTTTGCATTGGTGGGGGCGATTGCAACAAATTTACGTACAACATAGATGCCAAGGCGACGCAATTCCTCATGATGAGCATCTCGAGCAGCATTGAAGACTTGTTGAAAGATACGAAAAAGTTTTGCCTAAATGATAAATATGAGACACAAGAAGCAACATAAATATATAAAATATATTGAAAATATGATCATAAATAATAAAAAGTGAATGAAGACAAATTTTAAAAGCTTAACTTGTGTAAAATTAAAGCTTAGATACACTGAATTTTAATAAATAAAGAAATTAACTTTCGAAAAATCATACTTTTATATTAGAAGTGAGCGTGATTGTCACCCGATAATACCCATTTTTGAAATTACTAGTTTATTTATAAAAAATAATCGTATGTACCGAGTTTTAGCTTGATAACTTCATATTTTCGAATGTAAAATGTGAAAACATACATTCTGAAGCATACATTTGTATGGGATGTAGGTGTGATTTCAAACCGATTATGCCCATTTTTAAACTGGTGAATATATGGGTAAATATAATCATATGAACTGAGTTTCAACTCGATAGTCTGATTTTTTCGTGCGCATAATACATAATAATACATATTTAAGTACATTTTTGTATGGGAGGTAGGCGTAATTTTCATCCGATTATGTACATTTTTGAACTCGTACATACACTATGAAATTAAATCATATTTACGGAGTTTCAGCTAGATAACTTTATATTTTTGTGCATAACATGTGAAAATATACAAACTGAAGCATAAATTTGTATGGGATGTAGGTGTGATTTCAAATCGATTACGCCCATTTTTAAACTGGTCCATATATGGGTAAATATAATCATATGAACTGAGTTTCAATTCGATAGCATGATTTTTTCGTGCGCATAATACATAATAATACATATTTAAGTACATTTTTGTATGGGAGGTAGGCGTAGTTTTTATCCGATTATGATCATTCTTGAACTCGTACATACACTATAAAATTAAATCATATTTACCAAGTTTCAGCTAGATAACTTTATACTTTCGTGCATAAACTCTAAAAATATACACTCGAGATCATACTTTTGTATGGGAGGTAGGCGAAATTGTTAACCGATTTTCTCTATTTATGAACTCATAAGTCCATTAGTTAAAATAATTGTATACACCAAATTACAACAAAATTGCTTAATAATTAAATTGGTTACTAAACTCTAACTCTTTGAGTGCAGGATGGAAATGGAATTTACTAAGAATAAAATTATAATTAATTTGATTGTTATACATTTTTTGTTTGCTCATTTTTGTCATTTTGATTAAATTGAATTGAAGTGAAGTTTTCAACGAACACGTTTATTATGGATTCCATTGCTCAGCAGACACATCATCATCGTCGTAGTCGTCATTTACGTTTTCGTGCTATTACCCTTGGGCTCTATTTCCCTCACATATATACATACATAGTATTTTGAAGATTCAAGTACTTATACACATTCATATCCATCGTAATTACATATGGCCATTAGTGGTTTTACTATGCATATGATCCTGCCACATGCCACATACCACATACCTAGCATTCGTATAACTTCATTTTAGGGAACTCCGTAGACAACAACTAACTTTACAATAATAGTTATTATAACAACAGAGGAATGCTGTTTTTATAGCAACAACTGTTGTTCTCTGAATTGAATAGGTGTCATTGCAGACGGTCGGATTGTGATTGTTTTTTCCGAGAATATTTCACAAACAACTGGGATTCAATGTTTATAGCATTGATGTTGTTGTTGTTGTTGTTGCTGTTGTTGTTATTGTTGTTTGTCTTCATTTCATCGTTTCATCTTTTGTGGCACAAAAAAGGATACATTATCATCGTCATCATCATCGTAAGAATGTGAGTTTGCAATTGCAGACGACAACAAGAGTAACGACGACTTTCCCCGATGACATTATTATGAAATTTCAAATGTGACATTCAGACGCACATGTATGCTACAGCAACTTTCAATGTGTTTTTGTCACGTTGAAATTTCTGTTGTATGCATCTTTTTTTTCGCTTCTTTAAACTCGTGGTCGTACTCTTCATTTAGCATAGCGTAAAAATCCCGAAGGATAACGAATAAGAAATAATATTTCCTCTATAAAAACATGGTGAGTTGATTAAATGAGCAGGTATGTACATATTTAAATGTGAAAAGATGAAAATGTGAAGACGAAAGTGTAAATTGTGTAGATTATGCTCGAATATAAAGGGTGATTATTCAGATTGATGAAACATTAAAGTGAGAGAAAACAAATACGAATAAATTGAATAAAGTTTTTACAATAATTTTCAGCAAATATTCATCATGATTAGTTTTGATGAAATGGAATTGTCAACAACACAATCATGGTCATCATGGTGGCTCTCAAAACTTCAATTGCCTGTTGATAGTAGAAACTTTATACATACACTTGTTGGATTATTTCTTGAACTATATTTATTGCAATATTGTGCGTTCAGAATTAAGTTAATTGCTTCCGATAGCAGTGGAATGTCTTTTGTTGAAACTAAAACACTTTCGCAGTCAATCATCGAAATGCAATGAAAACTTTTGGACGAAAGTCACGTTCCAGCCTCAGTTTTAATAGAATAAGACCCGATAATCAATCATCATCATCATCAATGTGTCTGTCTTTCGCTTAAAATTTATGAAAGCCTATTAAATAGAAATGTCAAAACAAACTGTCATCTAACTAATGACAGCTATCGAAAGTGCTAACCTCCAAAGAAAAAAAAAACACCCTTTTTTTTTTAAATGTGATTTCTTTAAGCGTATTTATGCACAAACAATCGAATGAATATTAATATTGTGAAAGCAAAATGTATGATAATCATAACTCTGCTCTGTATGTGGTCATATTCAGTTATACCATAAGTTTTGATATTAATTTTCAATTGAATTTTACATGTCGAGCCCTTGAACTTTTTCTGGTGAACAAGCATGCTCTTATATGGATCTAGCAGATAGATATCGATTCAGAAAATGTCATTCTTTAAAAGCACACGAAATACGAAAGTTCTTGTCCTTCAGACATACCAACCTCAAACCGATCCCCTTAGTTTTTTCTCAACATTTTTCTGAACATACTTACTGTCTTACCTATTAGGAAGGTTCTCTTGCAAAATGGATTTAAAATCCTGAAAATAGATAAATAACAACGTAATATCTATGGAAATATCCACAGACAGGCGAAACGTATGACCGACTTTCATTAATTTTTTCCCTTAACTTTTCCACATGCCACACTTATATATTTCAACTCTATAGGGGAGCTCTCCTACAAAATGGATGTTTCTATAAAATTGGCTCTCACCGCTCCCAAGGTGACTGCAATATGGCTGCAATATATGGCTCACCCTCAATCATATTTGCAATTCAACATTTTTAACCTCTCTCTTTACTCTTTAGGTAGGTTGCCATACAAAATAAAAAATTAATATCTGGCATTTAAAGCCCCGAAGGGCTCTTTGACCGTTAAATTTTGGACAGTATTAGAAGAGACCTACTTATTTTAGCCGATTCCGAACGGCAGAACCCGTGTGACATTACTTTTTCTCAGCTTTGTCACAGAGTTCGTTCATAAGCTTTTTCATGGCAAATTGTTACTGCCGGAAGATGTGCCAATTGCTTGGCCACAGGTGGGTACCGTTCGATAGAAAAATCGGCCATACAAAGTGAACTTAAATACTTGAAAATTGATAGCTAATATATTAATTGCGTAAGAATCGATCCTAGATCGGTGAAATGTATGACCAACTTTCATTAGTTTCTTGTCTCAACATTTCCCATAAACATATTTAACACCTATCTGTACCGGTAAGGAGGATTTTCTTACAAAATTGATTTTTTTCTAAAATTAGTTCCCACAATTCTTAGAGTGCCCATAGAGGTGTCATATGTATAGCTGACCAACATTAATTTTTGCTCTCTGATATTTGTTCTGAACATACTAAATCCCTATCTCCAATATTATAAACTGATTCCGAACGGCATAGCTCTTGTAACATTATTATTTATAGTTTTTGCTGTTAGAGAGCTCCTTCGAAAGTTTTTTCATGGAAAATTTTACTGTCGGAGGTTTGCTATATTCATTACATAACAACCATCTAAGAAACAGAAACCCTAATTTATGGGATTAAATTATATATTATACAAATCCCTAAGGAAATCTTTAGATCTGTTTGCATTGTCGGTAAGAATAGGATATTAGCATAGTCAATCGAGCGAACGATAGAATCCGCTTTTAAATAGAAGGTGTTATTATCGGCGCTACTGACAAAAAGAAAAAAACCGGAAAGTTCTTCCGGTTGAAGGCTGAGCAATGGGAAACATGTCAGCACCTACAATTCCACACTAGATCTATATATTCGAAGCTCGATAGAGGGTACTGATAAAGAAAAAAGACTGAATATCCGGCTGATGGCTTCCCATTGAAGCTAACTAACGAAAAACAAAAAAATGTCTGGCCAAAATTGATTGCAGAATATAATGGACAAATATACATATATTTAGTACATATTTAATGTGCAACAAAACTTATCGTAAAACTAAGCGCTGGAGAGAAACGTTTACTTTCAAACCATCGAAGAGGTAGAGGAAACAAAATAAATCAGTAAGCTTTACCTAATGCTTCCTTGGCGGTGCTAATGGTGTATGTGTGTTTATAAAAAATGTGATTATTAATTTAATTCGTTCAGCGACAACACACAAAAAAATAGCAGCAAAACATATGATTTATGAGCTCGCGCATTATGTATTATACTCTTAACTGTTATTGTTCTGATTGCAGAAAATATAAAAAAACGAAGAAAAACCTCATGCAATAATAAAGACTCAAGTAAATTATGGTACAAGTATTTATATGATTTGTTTTTCTTTTCTATTTTTTTGTTTTTTTTTTTGCATTTATAAAACAAAAATTAAAAATCTCAGCAATGAACAATGAAGAGGTGGAAAAAACATGCTGCAACTTATAATTCCTATGCTTTTGGCACCTTCCAATTTATTTTGTCTGCATTCATTTTATTCTTTGTTCTCTCAATCGGACTGCCTTCTAAGTACATAAAAAAAAAACAACAGCAGCAAGCTCAACTAAAATTCAAGTTCATTTAATTTACAGAATAAATAGCAGTAGAAAAATAAATATACATATATGCAGTACTAATATAGATGCATGTATGAATGTATATATACATATATTATATTATGTAGCAAGTTGGCAAATAGCAGCCAATAGTCCACTGTTTTCATTCTAGTCGCACATAATCGCACATATATCACATAGGCCACGGATGATGGTGATGCTGGGTAATTCCCGTAGCTATGGCACACTCATTCACTGGTGCTTGTGACTTTGATTTATGTTTGTTTTGCGGGTCTATATTCATACAAAACGAGTAGTATGTAGTTGTGTATGAATACGAGAGTTTGTTTAAAAAAAATATATATATAATAAGACGGAATATAATGGTAGTTGTGGAAGTGGTGAAAGGCAGTGGTATACGTGTGTTATTACAAATTTGAATTAAAAATTTCATTCGCAACACACCATTACCACAGTCTATGGTGAGCGCCTAAAAGTATGCAACATTTCAATTAATTACACATCTAAACAGAACCACCATACACACATATAGAACGATGTGAGCCCTACGGTCAAAAGAGAAACGATTTCTAAGACGGTGTAATAACAATTGTGATATTAGAAATGATAACGATTGTTGTATTGCTTCTAAATCATGCATGCTCCTATGTATGCTTTTCTATTACTTATGATTTCGACATGATAAATTGTAGATGGTTAGTTTTGTGTCTCATTTTCTGCAGGGTTCAGTCATTTCGTCCTTTTAATATACGTGTATGTAATTAATGAAAGTTACGCGTGAGGGACCACTCAGAACATCAGCTGATTACATAGATTTTTAAGCTACACAACACCATGGAGCTTGGGAATATTTAGAAAACTTTTAATATGAAACAAAAATATATTAAATATTTAAAACAACTCAAAAAAAAAACTCTAAATTCTATATAAAAACATTTTAAATGTTTACTAAATGTACACAATATTTTTCAAGGCTAAAGATAATAAATACATATGTACTACGATATATGCATTCATACACTTGCACTCTGGCGCGTTTGAAAAATTAAAACCAAACACAAAGGCATGTTGCCCACAATCATAATCCTATAACAAACTCACCTGGTACAGCATGGCCGGACACGAACAACCAAATGCGATGCGATGTAATATGGTGACTGCTGCTTTCAGCGAACGTGTTGGTATTTGTTCCCAGTCGCTGAGTACAACCGTACAGGCGCGTACTATTTTCGGATTTAACAGTCTGTGAAGCAGAATGAAAATGCATAGAAATTGTAAATAATTTAAATAAGTGATGTTTATATATTTATGTATATATGCCCATTACGGAGGTCCTTAACTAGGCAATGTAATTTCAAAATTTTTGTATGAAATTTTGACACCATTCTTGGTTAAATAAATTTAAAAAATTGAATTTAAAGGAAGTGAATTAATATTTTTACTCATTCGTATAAGATTTCATAAATTGTAGATTTATAAAAATTCAAACTTGAGAAATTAATGGATGAAATTTCAAATTAATTGTGAAGTCAAATTTTTACTCAGGTGGCTTTTTAACCTCAAGGAACATCGGTTTTGTCAATTATTGTCAATTAGAAACACACATGAAGGTTATGATGGAAATTCGACTAGGGAATTGGGTTCAGTGACCCAAAACCCATAAAATAAGTCTGATCTTTCGGACATCGTATTCTTTGCCCAATGCTTCCTACGGCGGCACTAATAGTGTATGGGTGTAATTTTTTTTGGCTGCAGCAACAACAACAACAACAACAAAAACAAAAGAAAGACATTTGACGATTCAGAGTTTTCATTTTCTATGTGTGTTTGCTATTTCTGAATCCGGGGTCGATTCGACCGAATAAACCTAATTTTTGCCATTTTCCTTAGGTTTCTTTCTGGCCTCAAATAAGTTGTTTTTTTTCGCTATATTTACAGATCCTTTGAAGGCTAGAAGTTAACCTAAGGATGATGGTAGAAATCTGAACCTGAGTTAGGATTCTGCGACAAAAAAAAAAAAAAAAAAAAAATGCATTAAAAATGTGAATACTCTGGTCCGTTGGACTTTCTACTTTATTTTGGGCACCTGCTTTGTGGAACATTTTTACACAAATTTGAGATAAAAAATAAATAAAGAATTAATCTTTTTTTTTTTTTAAATCTAAGACCTTCAAACTACAGATCTAAGGATCAGCTTAGTGAAATTCCCACATATGTACATAAATATTAAATTTAAACAGAGAGAAAAAATAAAAATTGAAATAAAATAATTTCAAATTCGTTATTTGTTTATTTAAATGTGTATATCTACGTGTGTAAAAGATGAAAACAGTAAAATTGGAAAAGCTTTAATCCACATAAAAGTTAGTATAAATTTATAGTACTCGTATTATTAAAGTCTATTATAACTTTGACTCAAAGAGTCAAAGGTGTATTTACTTATGAACGCATATATGCGAAATAGCACGCAATCGATTGAAATTTACAACTTTTCACACAAAAGTACCATTAGGAAAGCATTTTTTTTCTATGCTCATATTAAATTTGCAAATTTTTTGACTGACTGCTTTCAGAATAAATGATAAAAATGGGTTCAAATTCATATCGGAGCGAAATATATAGTTTGGACACATGGAGTAAAATTTCATGAGGAATAATTTAGTAAAACATCTTAACCCGCTAGCGATTTCACAAAAGGGTAATTTTGACCCTTTTTCTGAAAAGTCTGTATAAATGGCATTTGGAAAGTCACTAGAGGGTTAAAATATTCTAGAAAATTATTCATCGGAAAATTTCACTAGGGGTATTCTCAGACAAAATTTTTATACAAAGAACGTAAAAGGTCACAGAGAAATAAAAAACAAATATGTCCCCTTGAAATATGCAACAGTTTTATGCATGCATTTATAATTTGTTCATATAACGAACTTATACATATTTTTATGTATTGTGCATGCAAACATAAAGTTAATGAGCTGAAATTTAGTAAATTATTTTGAACAACAAGCGAACGACTTTGTAAATGGGCGTAATTGGTTCAAAGCCATTTTCGAAAGCATATATTCAGACATTGTTCACGTAAATATAAATCTACAGTATATACAAAGCTGAAATTTGAAACCCAAGTCTATTTTTGATATATAAACACAGATTTGAATATATATTTTGAGATTATGTGTACGTAAACATAAAGCTATCGTGATGAAACTCGTATAATTTTATTCCTATCATCAAAGATGTTTCGAAGATGAGTGTAATCGAATAAAAATCATGACTCGTATGTATGAAATTAGTCTATAATTTGTTTTATTGAATATTCAGTAACATTTTACGATTCTGAATTTTTATATTTTTGTGATATTAATGAGGGTAATCGATATTGTGGAACTAATTATAATGAAATAAATGAATGTTGTATTGGCTAATTTAATGTATTATGTACCTGCATCCAAATGTATTGTATAACCAACCGAGTACAAAATCTAATTTTATAGGCGAAAATAATTGCAAAAAACACACAATGATATTTTTAGATGAATAAAGAATCTTTAGATGGTACCTACACACATACAGAATAAATTGATACGCAGAGGAATGGATGGCAAATATTGAGTTATAATGTAAATGAATGTATATTATATGGAAATAAAGCTGATTAAAGAAAAACAGGATTCATCTAAATCTTTATATATGTACAAATATATACATAAATCCATTTGTGGTAAAAGAAAAAACAAGCTCATACATGTATAAGTATCATATATTCACATTCGTTAGGGCATCCATAAAAGACTCATCATTCGACAGGTGTATTGTATAGTACATACATATATGTGTTCCTTAAAGATATGCGAACGATCACAATGCTATTGAATACTATGCTCGTCGTTGTTGTTGTTGCTAATGTTCTTCTTAACTTCATAATGGCACAGGGTTTCATCAAAACAAGTTGTGTATGTGTGTGGTGCAAGCTAAACCTCTTCCGGTTCACATGCGGTTGAATAGCACTCAATTGTAGTGGCAAAGCCAACAAATATAATATGAAAAAAAAAAAAAATCATCTTGCAACAGAAGCAGAAAAGTTGTCGTTGATATCGACAGGATATATGACAATGAGAAAATGTTTTCAATGCTTCGAAGAAAGCATACTACCAAGGGGGAGTGTAAGGAGGTTACTATAATTGTGGTGTCAGTTACTGGAAATTTCTGCAATTTGTTTCTTATATGAAAAATGAAAACGTTCATACTCGAACTATGTAAAAACTTAATGACAATGTTTGTCACCGGCTGCGAATTTTCATGCAAATTTAAAAGTGATATTTTTTTTTTTTGTATTAGAATCTACCATCTACCAGAAAGAGGCCAGAGGTAAGAAAATAATTTAAAAATTTTGAGAAGAATCATACACATCCATACAGCTAATAATTGTATGGGGCCACCCACATCATGTTTCTTATTTTAGAAATTCAATAGAGAATATACAAAATAACTTCATCTAGCTATTTAGCTGAAGCTTATTAGATAAGATATATATATAAGTTCTCATAATATAGATTTGTAAGACTCATTTAGAGAGTACACTGGCATGAGGTATAAAGTACATTCAATTCATTTAACGCTTAAAGACGTAAACATTCCTAGACATATACACACACACACACACACACATACACACATACACAGAAGCACCCACTTAATGGCCACTTAATGGCAACGAGTGTCAGCACCATTGACCGCACATCGCGTACCAATTTATTGTTATCAATTTCGACGTTATGCCGCATTTCGTATTTACATGAAAAAGCGATAAAAATACAATTTCCGTTGCACTCATTTCCGCCGTCCATAAATGAAAGGTGCGCATGAAGGCACACGAAAGCCAATTCGGTAAATGGCCATTGCCAAGTTGTGTTAATTTCAAAACGGCATCCATAAAAACTTAACCAACAAAATGAAAGAAAAGAAAATAATATGAGAAAAAAAAAAATTACGTTAATGGCATGCGATTATGTTTTAAAACGATAACTTCAAGAGGGCAGTTGGAGGCAGTTGTTATATGTACGTATAGATACATGTTGAAGGGCGGCACAAGTGGTACTAATGTCTCATAGTAATGAGTATTCGAAAGTACGAGTACGGAGTATAATGTATAATTGGCAGAAGAACAACATTTCTAAAAATGCATGCTAAGGTAAACAAAGGATACTGTGTTGATTTAATTAAAATTTTTTTTTTTTTACATAAAATGGTCATGACATTAAACATGCGCCCACTTTAGTGTTTATCAAAGGCGTTAATTTATTATTCAATTTTATTATTCCGGTACAGCTGATATGGGACTACAGAAGACAAATGATGATAACGGTGAGTGTAAGAAGCCGAAGAAAAAAAAACGACTGGTATGCATTGCAGTATGGATTATGTTTATGAAAAAATAAATTAAAAATAAATTAAAAGTCAAAATATCGTTGATAATATTTGAGTCTTTAATCCAAAAAATGAATAAAGTGTTAAAGTGGAAAAATTGAACAACCAACACTTGTATTTAATTTAATAAATTAAATCTACATATAAGGCTGGTTGATACACTGGCCAGTTGGCTGCTTGATTCAAATTCTTCAAATTTAACTAATTACACGATTTTATATCCCAAAGGCAAATCATCACTTTTCACTCAGAGAAATCTAATAATATATTATTGTGAGGCAAGATGCTTAGCAAAAGAACCCTTAATATCATCAAATGATTTGTTTTAAAGCAAACGCAAAAAAAACAAACAAAAAAAAAAACCAAAACCAAAAACAAAAAAATACAAAAAGTTTTCAAAACTGCCATTGCTGCCTACAATTGCCAATTATATGCGATAAGTGGTTTTCAGTGGTTGTTATATGTGAATGTGTGTGTGTGTGAGAGAGTTTATAGTGAAAGAAGCAATAAGTGGACACGACAAAATTTTCAGCACTTTTTGGACCGACAGTTTTGCAAAATTATTGGTAGGTCACATAATACACAGTTCCAAGGGCGATACCTGGGCAGTTATTGTCGATTTGCAGATGTTTTACTAGGCATTTTATATGATAGTTGCTATATGGGATGAAATTAGGGGGAAAATATATTAGAAAGAAATGTTGAGGAAGAAAAATCGATTGAGGTCGGTCATACATTTTACCGCTCTAAAGGCAATCCCCATTCAGTTACGGTATGATTTGTCGAATTCTAGATGCATTTACGGCAGTTCCGAGGGTAAGTACGTTTAAAAGAAATGTTGAAGAACAAAAACTAATATGGGTCGGTTTTACTTTATACCACACTAGAGATGTTTACTATTGAGTTAAGAGGTTATGTGACGATTTTCATATGTTTTTTCGGTCATTTTGTATGGGACCCCGATTAAGGGGTAGAGTTATGGAGTAAGTAGGTTCGAAACATATATTGAAGTGGAAAATTTATGATGGTGAGTCCTTAATTTCATCGCTTTAGAAGCAATATCTCTTCAATTTTGAGGTTATTTGAAGATTTTCGGTCATTTTGTATGGGAGTCTCTTTAATGGATGGAAATAGGGAATAAGAATGTTCGAAATATATGTTGAGAAAAAAAAAAATTCATGGGTGTCTGTCATATATTTTACTGCAATATAAGCGATTCCTATTCAGTTAGGGGGATATTTGTTGAATTTTAGATACTGTTTTGGTTATTTTGTATGGGGTTCGCTTGAAGGGGTGGACATAGAAGGTATGGCAAACATTATGGAGATTTGTTATACATTTGGCAGCTTTAGAGGCGATTCCTGTTCAATTGTGA
Source organism: Megamerina dolium (assembly GCA_963854835.1). Lineage (NCBI taxonomy): Eukaryota > Metazoa > Arthropoda > Insecta > Diptera > Megamerinidae > Megamerina > Megamerina dolium. The sequence continues at coordinate 23,335,782 of OY978526.1, read as the reverse complement.
GGTTGTTTGTCGATTTTCAGATGCCTTTTTGGTCAATTTGTGTGGATGGTGCGAAGGCGACGAAGATAACGGTCAAGTATGTTTGGAAGGCATATTGAGGATACATATTTAAGAAGGTTCAGTCATATATTTTATTGCTCTAGAGGCGATTTCTTCACAGTTATGATTTTATTTATCGATTTTCAGATGATTTTTCGGTCAATCTATATGAGAGTCTCTTTAAGGAATTGAGGTAGGGGGTAAGAATTTACGTTGAAAATGTTGTAGAGGAAATATTAGGGGGAATTGCTTTAGAAGCGATTCCTGTTTAGTCATGACGTTATTTGTCGATTTTCAGTTGTTCTTTTGCAATAAGTAATATTCAATATTTTAAAGCACAGATTCAAACACAAAATTTTCAAACTTTAGACTTAACTCGTATTGGGTCACTTTTTCAGAATTTCATCACAGGACTGTTTTAGAAAATTTTCCTTAACAAATTATGTATTGGCAGAAAATTTTTCAATTACTTATCGACAAATAGTAACCCCGTTAAAATTAATAAATTTTTGTACAGTTTTGAATCTGATCTTTTAACTTATTTAGAAATTAAGAAAAAAAAAATGTATATTCAAAGGATGATGCTAAATTAAATTTAATATTAAATCATAAAAAAGACATATTAATGTGCAATTGTGGTCATTTAATGGTTTTATCTACTCTAAAACTGGACTAGGTCGATTCAGGTAGTTTACCCGTTATACTATCCACTTAACGGTACTTTCAAAAGCAGATTTTTTCAGCAACAAACCGCCATATAGCAACACAAATGGTGGTAATAATAATAATAGCAACAACAAAAACGAAAACAACAACAACAATAATAACAACAATTAGTAATGAAATCCTTTCAAAGTCAAACATTCAACATTTAAAAAGCATTCAACACAATCCACAATTACGCATAAAAACCGACATAGAATTGTTGCCACAACAACAACAACAGCTACAACAACAATAACCACTACATATGTATATATATACGATAAGGACGACACAGCCAACAACAACAATAATATCAATAATAGCAATAGCTGTTGCATAAGTACAACAACAAAACAATTGTCGGAATGTTTTAGCAACACTTGACGTCATTATTTTGTGTACAATTATAAAAATGGTAGTATGAATGTATTTGTAATAGCATGAGAAGTAATAGTAAAAGCAGTAGCAGCGGCAGCAGCAGCAGCGACAACAATAATAATACTTAATAACAATTGAAGCAGCAGTAGTAGCAGCATCATCATTATCATCATCATCATCGACAATACCAAAAATGAAAAGCAATGAAAACCGCTTTTGAAATTAAACTCAACTCCAAGTCATTTTTGACGTTAATCTCTAATTAGTTCCCTTGAGGGCATCTTTTACGATATATGTAAAGATAGTAGAAAAATGAATGAACGAGAAACGACACACACACACACACACACACACACTCATACAGAGGCAGACAAAAGTATTTGTATATACAATTGAATTGCTAAAGCGACCGACAGTACAGCAGTCATTATCAAATGGAGCAACACATATATAATACATACACACATACACAAGAAAACACCCATAGTTTATGCTTATGTATGCTTGTACTCGAATATAATCGCCAACAGATGGCGGAGTCACCTCATCGCCTAAATGAAAACTTTTCGTTCATTCAATGGTGTGGCATTGGCTCTTTCTGTTTCTCTCTGTTTTATTTCTATCGATTTTCTTTTCACTTATAAAATAAGTTATCTCCTCTATCTTCTCCGCCATCCAATCGCCATGCGGCATCAATTATTATTTCTTCTTTTGTCAGTTTCAGAAGCGCAACAACAACAAAAAAAACAAAACAAAATCAATGAAAAGAATATTCCTTTGGTACAATTCTTAATTAAAATGGTTACAATGCGGTGTCCATGATAGCGTATGGTGGGTGTACATATAGATGGGCAAATGCAGAGAGAAAGGGAGAGAGATGGAGAGAGATGGATTCATTTTTGAAAGCAACTTTTTTGTTTAAACTAACTTTCAATACTATTATTCGATATAGATACTCGTGGGTCGATAATTAAGGCGTAGCACCTACTTATATATTATTTATTTGCTTTTATATTTTACTTTAGTCTTACGATTGCTACCATCATGGTATTATATTGGTATTTGCCTATTAAAAAAAATATTAATTTAGTTTTTTAATTAATTAAATTTGATGCCCGGAAATGTCGATAGTAAACTTCTGCTTGAAATGTGAAACAAAGAGGCTTAGATAATAAAGTAAAAACATAAAAATGCCATAAATATTGAGCTGATTAACTTTTATTCGACGAGGGTGAGTCAATAAGTCCCTAAAAACTTAAAAAAAAGGAACAATCTATTCCGCCAACAAACATTTTGTTTGTTCAGAAGCATAATTCGGAAGAACGTACTCAGTTTGTCAAACATATCTGCCAAGTAGTTTCGCTGTGACCGCCATTTGAACTAGACGGCGGCAAAAATTTCCGTAAAAATGCAAAAGTGAATTTCGTGTGCTCACTAAATGCTATTTTTTGCGGGAAAATTTATTACGGGAACCAAACAAAAGCTTGAAAACTATCATGGGAACTTTTCACTATCGATTTAAGCCTTCCACCATTGATTAATTCAGTTTCGATGGGGTCGTATCAGAACAAGTAACGTTGAACCATCTGATCGCGCAATTGAGGCCACAACACCAGAAATGGTCGATGGACGACTGGCGAAAGAAGATGCGCAAACTCGAAGATACTACAGTCTTATTACTTGGATCAATAATTTCAGTTTTGCATAAATATTTGGATATAAAAAAGATTGGTCCAGAATTGACAACAGAAACGATCGTTCGTCAACTTCAAGGAAGTGTTTGGGGATGTTCAATTTCAATCCGTCCGAGTTTTTTACCGTCTCGTAATCGTGGCTGAAACATGAATTCAGCATAGCACATCAGATATCAAGAAAGAGTCATACAATGGTATTCTCGTGGTTAATCGAAGTTGACGAGGTCAAAGATTAGCCTGTCCGCCAAGACTACGTAGACAGTTTTTTTTTTTGGCGATTTGTCATTCACAACGATTACCTTGATAAACAATAAACGATCATTGTAGTATTTTATATAGAGCTGTTGGATCGATTCGAAGGAAAACGGGCGCATTTGGCGTGAAACAATTATTTTCACCAGGACGGCTCACAAGCCCGTAGTAGCAATGGCAAAATTTCATGAATTACGTAACGAATTGCTCCTTCATGCAGAATATTCTCCAGATTTATTCCCATGCAACTATTTTCTGTTTTTCCTGCACAAAAGCTTCAGTGGTAAGAGATTTGGGTCGAATGACATACGAGTTGAAGCAAAAAATAAAAAGAAAAAAGGCTTGGCCAAACCGACCGGTTTAAAAGGTGCTTTCACCTTACAGATATGTATAATGTGCGAAAACGCTCTTGCTTAAAGTGCGATGGAGTGGCTCAAATTGTATTGTAGCCAATCTAGGACTAACTAATTTCAGACAGTTATTGTCCACAATTGAACCATTGGAAGTTAACGATTGACCAGAAGCCGCTAAAATTAGAGATGTTCTATTTCGTCAGGACTATGGAGGGCATTTACATCCACCACGACTCATAAGAAACCTCGGGAACTTGACTTACGTCGAGCTGTTTCCAATTTGAATCTCTACTGTCAATAATTGGGCTCCGTGAACACAGTAATTGATCAAAAGAGGTAAAAATTTACCAACAGGAGAGGTGTTGTATTTCAACAGGACAACGATAGGGCACTTACGTGTACTGCAACGCGTTAGAATCTTCGGGAGCTCGGTTGGTAAGTTGGTCTTCATGCTCGAGTCTGAAAACTCGAGTCAGAAATAGGAAACAGGGCTTCTCTGAGAGGGGCATTGTGAAGTTGCCGATAAGATGGCAACAATCCGAACCATATTAAATCATACAATCGTAAAATAAATTTAACGAAGGACAATCACTTCCAAGATTGTCAATTTTAATGCCAAAACTGAATATTTTTGATTTGAAGGTAATAACTTGTAGATCCCTCTTACTTCATTGTTTGATGCTTTCACATTTGTAGTTGACGTTTTCCCATTTTCAAATGAAACTTTCTGAAGCCTTCTCGGTTTTAACCGATTAGTTAAGTAAGTAAGTTGAAATGCTATTATTTGATTTTTATTTAATTATTCTCATTTTTAATTGACAGTTTCTCATTTTACTGGTAAAAAATGCTTGTCTTCCATTTAGTTAGTTACAAAATTACAAATGTGACTTTATCAGCTAAATTATAGATTTAAAGTATTGAGATTTGAAAATTCTTACATTGAATATCTTCGAATTAATATCTTCGAATCTCCTAAGTGTATTACTAATATGGTACAATATTTTTGCTATCTACAAACACACAAAATGTATCTAAAACCGAATATGCCTCCAATTCAATGGGCTTTATTATGAGTTTCCTAAAGAAATGTGTGCTCTTGTTGCATTTAGCAATCAAAATGGATTTATTGCAATTCTAATAATTAATATAAACATTAGAAGGGAATAAATATTATGTAATTCTCTTTTCTATGCATTTCTAATGCGTACATAGTGGAATGTTTTAATTTAAAGGCAAAACCTATTCTAAATAGGAATAAGAAACACAACCAAATTAAATGTAATTGCTGCCACATTCTGTACGAAAAATTAAATTAAACCCATTTTTCTTTCGTAATTAACTCATCTATCTTGAAAAGTCGACTATGAAAAAAAAAAATAATGATAAAAATAAAATACAAAGCTCATTAAGAAAGACACTAACAACAGTAACAACAAATAAAATTAAGTAAATTTAAAATCAAGCAGAAGAAAGAAAGAAAAAAAAAAAAAACGCCAAATAAATGTATGAAAGAGCGAAGAGTGGCAAAGTTTTAGCGAGGTAAATAAATTGCGTTAAAGTATGTATGTAAATTTATTTGTATTTTTTATTATTGTGATATTTTCCATAAAGAAAAAAAAAAACGAAAAATAGAAAAAAGAAAGCAATTCAAAACATTTTAACGCTACAAACTGAACTTTCACTTGTGATGCCAGCATTCCATTTAATGCCTTCTGGCATTTGTAGCTCTAAAATTTGCGCCCACGCAATTAGTAAAATGCTTCACCACTCTACTTCATCAAAATCAACGGCGAGAAGAGTGGATAAAAAAAAAAATATTTATATATAGAAATACCTAAATCAACCCCTTTTTTTGGTATTTATTTTGCTTGAGATGTTTTCTGTTTTTTTGTTTTTGTCTTTTTGTAGCCAATTTTAATTTGACTACTTTATGCCACACACACACACTGTTTGCACACTCTCTCAAGCCATCCATCGGCTGTATATTTTAAATGCGTCGTCTACAACTTGTCGCTTCAAATTGTACGCCACCGACGAAATGGCTGAAATAAATTATTTAATGCCCAATTTTCTTGTTAGAGAGAAATGCCAACGCGTTGCGTTAAATGAAAAGCATCTCTCTCACAACATCAACACTAACAACAACAACTCTATATTTTATTCCATTCCAAATAATTTGATGCATTTGTTGATGACGATGTTGTTGGTTGGTGTGAGGCAGAAGTGAACCTTTTCATTTCATTTTATTTTTTCAATTGGGCATTAAATTAATTTAAATCATTTGGAAAAAAAAACAACAACATTTCAACAGTTCAATGGCGTTGTCCCCGTTTTGCGTTCTACAGTAAAATTATCACGGCAATTTTCCACTACTTTTTTATTAATGAAGCACTCACAAAACTCACCTCTTGACAAAATCTTCGAATTTAAATGCTTTCTCCATCATTCCATTATCTAAAATGGCAACAAAAAAACAAAAAATGGATATGATTCAATACACAAATGATTCAAAGAGAAATTTCAATGATTACTGACCTTCTAATTCCTCTTCGTTCTCTTCATCATCTTCGGTATCCGCAGCGGAAGCTTCAATCTCTTCACCATCATTAGGGGGTTCAACTGCAAAGAGCAAGAATATAAATTTTTGGTTAAAAGTCAACTCAAAATTCTGCATTATACTACAATTCAATTTCGTTAAAGTACTTTGTACTTTAACATTTAGAGAATTATTTTTGCTACACCAAAAGTTGTCCTATAATCAGCATAAATCAAATTTATTCTGCCTCGTGCCATACTAGTAATCGAATCTCAGTTTGAACAACATTGAACATTGTGATTGCAATGGAACTGGCTTGCTTACTGCAGTTGCTCTAGTAGTTTGTATTCAAATCGATTTAATTAAATAGATAGTAGTGAAAAGTGTTCAACGACGACAAATGTGAGATACACCTGGTTTTAGCTTAAAATGTTGTGTCAACAAAAATTGCAATAGTACAAGGCATCGTTAGAAAGTCGAAATGTGGAACACCATGGTCGATTATTTTTTTTTTGTTTTTGTAATGTGCGATAACATGAGCAGCAAAGCAGCAATACACTCTCGATGGCCGCATTTCGAATTGCATGGGTAGCTAGAAGAGTACATAATGAATGCAACTACTACTAATGACAGTGTCCAAAAGGACAGACAGTTAAACCAACAATAGGTAAAAGCAACTGGGATTTACAATTGAAAGGTGGTGAACAAATAGAAATCATACCAACTACAGGGTGATTTTTAAGAGCCTTCGGATTTGATTAAAAATGAAAAACACATAATTTAGATAAATGTATGAAATCTTTATTGAGTTGATAGAACGATCTATATAATTCAATGATTTCATGTACATATATGTTGACCACGGCTGCGCCTCAAATGGTTCATACGCTGGATCCAATTTAGGCATACTCTCTCCAACATATCGGCCTTCGGTATCTCACGAATAAATTCTACAATATTGAGCCTTAACATAGCCCCTTAAAAAATAGTTTAAATCGCACGATCTAGACGGCCAATTGACCGGCCCCAAGCGTGAAATAAACTGTTCACCGAAGTCGCCTCTCAATTTAGTCATTGTTTCGCGTACTCTGGCATGTGGCACCACCTTGTTGAAACCACGTGTCAGCCAAGTCCAGCTCTTCCATTTTGGGCATAAAAAATTTTTAATCATCGCACGGTAGCCCTCGCCATTAACAGTAACGTTCCTGCCTTCGTCGTCTTTGAAAAAATACGGTCCAATGATGACACCGGCAAATAATCCACACCAAACAGTGCATTATTCGGGATGCATTTGCAGTTCTTGCACTGCTTCTGGCTGGTCTTCACACCAAATACGGCTATTTGGATTGTTTACGTATCCATTCAACCAGAAATGAGCTTCGTCGCTGAACACAATTTTCCGCTAAAAAAGTGGATCTTCATCCAACTTTCCCAGCGCCCATTCACCAAAAGTTAGCCATTGTGGTAGGTTCTGTGGCTTAAACAACTTTCCCCAACTGTATTTTAAAAGGTTTTACCCAACTGCACTTTCTTAACCGAGCAAGAATTTGGATAATAAAATTCAATAATTTGCAGGCGTTGTGCGTTTGTAAGTCGATTCATGGTTAAATTATAGACCAAACTGAACATGTTTGATAGTAACATGTTACACAAAAATTGCTGAGCTGCCAAAAATAGTGTTGCTAAAAAAAAGTTGATGAAAAATCACCCTGTACTAGCTTCAAATGAAGAAATTCTAATATCGTAATGGAGTAAAAATGTTCCAAAAAAAAAACATAAACCATATTAGCATGGTGTCATGGTGTATGTAACAGATTACTTTACCACCCTGCAAGAAGCTACAAACATATTCAGTTTAAAACGAAGATAATTAAAATTGCACGTAATCATCAATGGTTAATTTTCCGTACTATGAAGGTTTAATAAAATGTCGATTTAAAAATCGATTTAGAGAAAACGAAAACAAAATACTTCTATATTTGTCTCATCTGCTCTACAATATCAATTGGGTAGCTTTTAAAGAGCTGCGAGAATGTACATATTTGATTTTCGAATGATTCTAATTACTCTCAAAACATTGACAATATTTGCAAAGCATATTTCAATAAAATGAGAATGAGTGAAAATAAAATATTAGGCAAATAGAATACTCCATTCATTTCTTGTACAAAAAATATTCCATATATTCGTTTTTTCTCTTCAAATAAACGAATATTTGAGAGTACTACGAAACTTTGAGAGTACGGCGAGAGTTTGAGAGTACTACGAGTATGTTGTACGTTATAATTGTTGTTGCTTTTCATGACAGGCGTGAAACATGTAACATAGAAAAGCAAAACGAATGTTTAGAATACTTTTAAATTCTTTACTTCCATTTTCAAATGTTGAGATTCTAATCTAATTCTATGAAAACGAAACATACACTCCAATCCATTCTATTTCTATTTTATTCATTCTAATTCGTATTTGCTTAGAGAAAAATGAATGAGAGATTCTATTCTAATATCAATAGAGCGTTTTGAAGATGCAAACGAATACATTCTTGCAGCACACTCGTCGCTATGAAATTGTACCTCAAAATCGACTATAATATTTGTGGCAAATATTCCCCAAATTCAATTATGCAATAATCAATATGAACACATATTAAATTTGAAGCTATATTTTATGGCTACTATATCTACTATTTATCTTATTATTCAACATATCCAACCTATCTCTCAGACAAACACACACATTGAAAAGTTCAAAAGACGATTGGAATTCGTGGCCAGCATAGCATAACAATTACTAATTACTTTCAGCAACATTGCATGCCTTTGTGGTATATGAAAGAAAACAGAGAAAACAATTTTTTTTAATGAAATAAAGCTCTGCAGAATAATGTGGCGGAAATGAAAATAATTCGAACCGGAAACATGCATTTGTTATGTTGGAAATTGCATTTGGGCCAATTTTGTTTTAATTACATACGGATATGGTCAGTATGTATGTTAATGTTGATAACCGCATAATAAATACTTCAATGAATTAAAGAGAATTTCTTTAATGTTTGACATGATAAATAAACACACCATCTTCTTTTTTTTGTATTTTTTTTAACATAAGTATAATATTTATTTAAGCAAATGGATGTATTTTGAGAAATCATGGAATTAACATACGCTTCCCTTCATCTAAGTAAACTAAGTACAATATTTATGTTAAATACCAATGGCATAATTAACAAAGAGTGACCTAATCACACCTTTCCCATATGTTGCTCGTCATTTTTTGCTGCACGTAATGTTGTTCAACTTTTCCTCAATGTGTAATTAGTGCGCTTCCTTCGTACATTTGTATGGAATATTCTTTTCGTATTATTTCTCTTCGGCAACAAGAACAATTTCTAGCAATGATAATTGTTTTTCTTCCCAATTTTCCAGTTGCCATCGGTATTATTGGATATTTGATACTTTTCTAGTTGCAATTACTATCCCTCTGGCATCTATTTCAATATATACACATACATACTACACACATACATATGTATTGATCTACCTCAAATACAATCTAAATTAGCATTTCGAGCATCATGTATATGTTATATGTATGTTACGTTTACCATTGGACATGCCAATGGAAAATAGCCTTGGTTGGGTATCGAATGGATGACGATATTCTATTCGATTTGTTTCAACAAATTTGAATTTCGTTATATGTATATGTTTTTAAACTTTAATTTCTTTTTTTATAGCTGTTATGTATTGTCATTGCACCTGTTAAATTGAATCCATACTGCAGTCTCTCTCTCTCTCACCCTATCCCTATTTGTCACTCTTTCTTGTTCATTGCTGATTGCTGATTGTAATTTTGAAATTGCAATAGAACTTATCTCTGATTTGTATGTACTATTTATATGATTTACTGTTTGCATTTACATCGAAAAGGGGCCTAATTAATTGCAAACTCTTCAGTGTGTGTGGGTGTGTGTGTGTGTAAGTGAATGCTGTACATATTGGGTATGTTTAAAATTGTCCATTGATTAGAAACAAATTTCATTAATTCATTCAGTGAATTGTCCTACATTTAGTTTAAAATGTAAGCAGATATCCAATGGTCGGATGCAATTATTCAAGCTCGGCGTTATCTATGAAGGTTCAATGAAAAAACAAAAAACACCAATTAGTAGATGAGCCTTCGTAAGGGAGGAAGGTAAGTATGATATGTTTAGAGAAAATGTTGAGGAGGAAAAAAGAATGGGGTCGGTCAAATATTTTACACTCTTAAGGCGATAAGTGGGGCCGTAGCTCAGTGGTTAGTGTGTTTGGCCCTCTGATATGTAGGTCGTGGTTCAATCCCCGGCTGAAGCATAACAAATTTAATATCGAAAAGATTTTCCTTTCGAACGGTACCCACCTGTCGGCAAGCAATTGGCAATTCTTCCGACAGTAACAACTCACCATGAAAAAGCTTCTAAAAGAACTCTGTGACAAAGCTCAGAAAAAGTGATGTCACAAGGATTGTGCTTTTGGAACCGGCTAAAATATGCAGGTCCCTTCTAATACTGTCCAAAATTTAACACGAACAACAGTAATGGAAGAGAAGCTCGGCTAATGAGCCCTTCGGGGTTTTAAGTGTCACATATTTTTAATTTTTATTTTTTATAAGGCGATCAGTGTGGCTTCAGACCTGGTAAATCCACCATCTACCAGATTTTCACACTACGCCAAATCCTGGAGAAGACCCTAGAAATACAGATCGACACACACCATCTATTTGTTGATTATAAAGCCGCTTTTGAGAGTCCGGTAAGGGATTACCTCTACACAACAATGTCTGAAGTGGAGCCTGCTCTCGAGAAATGAAAACCAGACTCCTTTCCTTACATATGGCGCCGAAGCTTGAACAATTTCCACCACAGATGAGAGAATGCTCGGAGTTTTCAAGAGAAAAGTTCTACGCAGGATCTTTGGACCTATTTGCGTTGATGGCGAGTATCGAATCGTTGGTGCAAATGTTGGACCAGAAGAATTAATGGAGATATATCAGACATTTTATCGCTCTAGAGGCGGCTATAGGGCAATTATGTGGCTATTTATTGATTTTCATGTGTTTTAAGCTCATTTTATTGGTAAGCTTCCCTAAGAAATAAAGCATGGGGGCGGTGGGAGTGAAATTCGAAAAAAATCATCATTTTCTGGAGAAAACTTCTTAAAATGTGTGTAAGATGTATAAAAGGTGGACGAACCAATGTTACCACAACATGTAAAAAAGTCGGCATGATACGGCCGTCTTCAGTAAATTTTCAACCGCCAAATTATATACTCATTTACCAAATATGGTTTGTACGTTGGCCTTTTGATCGGTAGGTCGTGGGTTCAATCCTCGGCTGAAGCACAACTTTAATATCGAAATGATTTTTCTTTTGAACGGTACCCACCTGTCGGCAAGCAATTTCCAATTCTTGTGGTAGTAACAATTTTCCATGAAGAAGCTTCTAAACGAGCTCTGTGTGAAAGCTTATACATATAAGTAGGTCCTTCTAATATTGTTCAAAATTTATTGCGCAAAACAGTACTGGAAGAGAAGCTCGGCGAAAGGGCCCTCTGGGCCTTCAAGTGCCACATATTTATTTTTATTTTTATATATGCGTTAAGGAGCAGATCGCAGTAGTGACTTTTGACGGAAGCTATATTCACTAGTAGGTGTGGCTCATCCATTGCGAGATATTTTTCTACCTATAATATTAATCCACGTACCAAATATGGTTGTTCTCGATGAAAGATAACGTAAATTATAGCGATTTAAAGTTTTAAGCTTCGTGACTTTGTATGGGAGCTATATTCAATAAGAAGAGTAATCCACCCATTTATGGCGAGATTAGTACCTACTAACATAGATTGTTATGCACCAAATATGATTGTTCTAGGTGGGAAAATAAGTAACTTATGACGTGTTAAAGTTTAACAAAATTCGATAATTTTGTATTAGAGCTACATTAATTAGTGGATGTGGATCGCCCATTGCTTGAGATATTGTTTCTAATAAATTAAAAAATTAAAAAATTTTCGAGACTTTTTATGGGAGCTAAATTTAATAGTAGTCGTACTCCATCCATTTATTGCGAGATTCTTGTTTAGTACCATATTATCTCATGTAGTAAATATTATTTATGATTTATTAGGTGTAATTTTTACGATTTTTCTGACTGAACATATAGTTTAGTTGCTTTTATCACCATAAATTCACAATAAAATATCCGGTTATTGATATCGACTATTAGCAGTATATGAATTCTTGAAATAACTGTTATTTAAGCTATATAGGTAGGTGTGGCAATAAACCCAAGCATTATATGATGTTATAACAAAGTGATACGAAACATTACGTAAATACGGAAGCATAATATTTGGAAGCTGCATTTCAATTTGGAATGAATAAACAAAAATTTTTATCGTCTTTCTAACTTTTAACATAATTTACACTAAACACACACACACATGTGTAGGTGAAGTACATACATATATACTATATATTGGCATCCATATAGATACGTACATTGAGTCTAGGCGCACGTAATATTCATGAATTCGATTTTTATGAGCAAAGTTTGAGTTACCAACATCACCATCGATGTAGTCATTACATAGTATCGTCGTCCACGTTGCAACCAATGCCTACCAATCGATATGGACCATCAACGCAACCATCGACGAAACCATAAATTCATTAATCAAGTACAAATGATCTTATCGATATTCTCTCATACTCGTATACACACACAACCTAAGTAGAAGTATGCAGCACACACGCGTGCTTACACGCACACACACACGCACATATTTATAGGAAATATATAAATTTCCTGTTGACTCAAAGCAGAATATGTGAAGGAGAATTGACCACAACAAACTAACTAGCACAAGCTAAGAAACCAAATCATCATCAAATAAACTATTTATGTATTAGCTGCTGATGGACGAAATGAACAAACGAACAGACAAACAACTCCACATCACCCCTTATCCAATAACTGGTTGCTCATACAAATCAACACTAAATTGAAATCCTAAACGAAAATGAATGAATTCATCGGTTAATAGGTTGATGGAGGGAGTATATCCTATTATTTAGCATCAGCCGATAAAGACAGTGGCACCGACACAATAAATATTTTGCAGACACCAGTGTAGGGTATCGTGTAGGGTATGTAAGGACTACAGTAAAAAATAGACTACCTATGAATTTTTTCACACAAATATCGACCCTATAATTAATATATGGTAAGACCAGTCGATAAGTTTAACCAAGATGTTAATTTGAGATCAGTTTGTATATTGAAATTTTTTTTTTGTTGCAAGCACGTATCAATATTTCATAATTTTTGAAATGCGTAATTATTTCTTCAACATAGCCCTTCTGTATCTATGTATTGTCGTTAGATGATAGCTGGTGAGTTAATAAAACATTTTGAGGCAACAGGAATGAACTGTTGATGTCGTATTGGCCAAATGGCGCTTTGCATATGTATGTACTCGTAGCTCACGCGCCCACATTACCAACCATAATCTCACTTTCGCAGACATATGAAAGTTGATCATCGTCGTCGCTGGGTCGCCATTATTTCAAGCAGTGATTAATGATGTCAGATCTTTTTTTTCGTCTTCTTCTTTTTTTTTAGAGTTTCTCTATGCATGTGAAGCCGTGTGCATGTGTATACATTATTTGAATTTTAAGTCGAGGTTTTTATGGATGTTTTTTTTTAGCCAAGGCATAATTTATGTTTGCTTCCAGCATAAATGTTTCCTTGAAGAAAGTTTTCAAAAAAGAGAATTAAATGAAATGACTAAGCGTTTATATAAAGCAAACTCGTGGCGAAAGAGTTGAAAGATTAAAAATCCTTTTTATTTAATTTGATGATTAGTCGAAAAGTCATAAAATGAAATGAAATGACAATGAATCTACCTTTTTACTTTTTGTTGCACATTTGTGAAAAATATATGGTAGACTGCTGTGGATATATAATTTTTATAAGTGAAATATAATACGGTTCATGCACACATGAGCAAGACCTATAGATTCTGAAAGTAGAGCTAAAAATCAAAAATCCCTCTCTGGCCGTTTGTCTAGATTAATTCGTTTTGAAACACAAAATTATTTTTGATTAACATTAGTCATACGACTTTTTCTTTTTATAAAAATTAATTTCTTCTGAGTCAAAAATATAAATATTCCAAATAATGAAATTTTTATAATATAGTTCTATCAATTTTATTTCATTCAGAAGGCAATTTTACATTGGAATGTTAATATTATTGTTTCGTTTTTTAGCATTGCTTTCAAAATATATATGGACGGCCAAGAGGTGATCTATCCCCTTGAAATCTCGTTGCTACGCCACTGATTTGAACAACTTCAATCATTTTTCCAAGGGGGGAAAAAAAAATATGTGGCACTTAAAGCCCCGAAGGACAGTATTAGAAGGGACCTATTTATTTTAGGCGGTTCCGAACCCTTGTGACATCTTTTTTTCTGAGCTTTGTCACAGAGTTCTTTCAAAAGCTATTTCAACGGTACCCACCTGTCGGGTGGGTCGTTCGAAAGAAAAATCTTTGTATTAAATTTGTTATGCTTCACCAGGGGATTGAACCCATGACCTACAAATCAGAAGGCCAACACACTAACCACTGAGCTGCGGCACCCAAGGGAGCAAATATAAATTTCAGATTTTAATTTTTATATACATTAATGGAGAATTTTGTACAAGAGTTTTCACAAGAGGTATAAATGGGGGTTTAACATGTTCAAGAAAAAATTATTGAAAGCCGAGCAAACATTTCGCCGCTTTAGGAGCTTATTGTGGGCGCAACAATGAAGTTATTTGTCAGTTTGTCAAAGGGAGCACCCATAAGGGGTGGGTATATTTTCAAAAAATATAGGGGGTAAAAAATGACCGAGGGTTTGTTATAGATTTACCACATCTAAGGGCGATTCTTGGGCGGTTATTCGCTAATTTTCAGCCGATTTTGCGTTGATTCTATTTGGGCTCCTCATTAACTGGTGGAAAGAGGGAGAATTAAGAATTTCATCACAATGAGTGATATTTCTTGGAAGCTATGGGGTTATTTGTCGTTTTTCAGCTGTTTTTCTATTGATTTTGTATGATAGCTCCTATTGAGAAGTAGATATAGGAAAAATAATGTTTGAAGGAAATATTGAAGAGGAAAAATTAGTGAGGGCTATTAAAGATATGATCGTCGTGGGTAGCTTTCCTATACTATGTATGGTGTTATTTGTCGAGTTTGAAGTGTTTCCACGTTCATTTTCTATGGAAGCCACTTTAGCTGGAGGAAATAGAGAGTAAATACACCACACCAAGGACGTTTTCTGGGCAAATATGGAGTTAATTGTCGATTTTTAAATGTTTTTCAGTTCATTTTGTGAGAGATCCTTAAGAGGCGGAATTAGGGGAATAACGTTCAAAGGAGATGTTGAATAAGAAAATTTAATGGGTGTTCATCATATGTTTCATGCCTTTAGAGGTGATTTCTGAGCAACGATGGTCTATTTTCATGTATTTTTCTGTTCATTTTGCATGGGGGCCCCTTTCAGAGATGCAGATAGTAGAATAGATTGTCAGAAGAAAATGTTGGACAGAATGAAATTAATGGATGCTGATTATATATTTCACTCCTTTAAAAGCGATTTCTGGGCAAAATTTTACTATCCGAGGAAAATAATGTTTGAAAGAAATGTTTGTGTAGAAAAAATGAATGGATCTTGATCATATGTTTCGCTACTCTAGAGGCGATTCCTGGGCAGGTATTGAAATTTGAACCTTGACTTTGAGCCAGGCCTTATGTGGGTATTGTAAGAGGTATTTTTTTTTCTTCAAAGATGTGCTATACTTATTCCAGCCCCAAAGAAATTAATTTTAACAAAGGAAAAAATAAAAATTTTCACAAATATACCAAATTACTAGTTTATTTTCAGATTTAGTTTTAGCCCTTTCTATATTTATATGCATTTAGTTAAATACATCTATATGCGAATAAAGCCAACATGTAAAAGACAAGAAAAACTGAGAATTTCACAAAGTTATTTCATTAGAGATAACGATAAATGCCAAAAATCTATGCTGTAAAAAATGAATTTTCGTATGTGTTGAAGTAGAAATTCTTTGTCGACACTTTTTTTCGTTAGCTGCATGGTAAAACTATCATACTATACTTCTAGGTGGACATACAGACAAACAAAGACACACACACACACTTACACATACATATGCGTTTGCAAACCCCTTAAAAGACATTCTCCATATTTAAGTGACTATTGAAATAAATCGCAAACGATTTTACGTTAACAAACAAACAACAAAAAAGAGGATGCTTTGTACACATATGCTGCTCTTTGAAACGACGCACGAGACCAAGGTGAATTGGTTGCTGCTGCTGCTGCTGCTGCTGTACGTAGAACAGACACTTAAATGGACACTTGAACGCAGCAAACAAATTGTGAACACAGGGGTTACAATAGAACGAAATAAATTAACAAGATATCCGCTATGATATGAGCGAGTGAACATACAGGAAAACGAATTGTGAAAAATTTGTGATCAAAGTGGCAAAAGGGCACCAAAAAAGAAAGCACACAAAGGATGGATGGCATGGAGATGGAAATGGAGATGGCGTCAGTTGCAGTTAAAGTTTTAAAAGAAGTCAGCGAAGTAAAAAAAAAAAAAAAATTACAATATATGCTGGAATGGCAGAAAAATGCAAAACTTTTTCAATTGAATTTAATCGGGAAGCATATGTGACTGAAATGAATGAAAGAAAGAAACGCTGGTAGTGTTGTGCCCAAAATAAGTTGTCGAAATAAATAAGTCAAAGAAATGTGTTTGCAATACTGCTCACATAGACAATTACTCAAATATGAAGTTGCCAATTAAACACTTTTATATTCCATTGAAGTTAGATGTCTGCATATATAAATTGTCAATACAATTGTCTTCTGAATCATTCGGGTATCTTTGGTGTTTCCCAAAATTTTTCAATTCATACAAATATTGGCTCATAAATTGAATTGCACCATTAAATACATTTCTGCTCATTGAAAGTATAATACAAAAAAAAAAAAAACCATTCACAATGTTGATGTTGCAACGTACATAATTTCCGGCTGAAATAGAACAGATGCGCAGATGGAAATGCATTTCCGCTCTCATTTGATTTTCACAATTGTGAAATTTCAATATTTCACTTCATTACTATTGGACAAAATGTATTTGTACACTTCTAGTTGCACCATCAACTATACCCATAGTCCACCAATGTCCACCTCATACATTTTTTGTGTATCTAACAGGTACTACATCCAATTGTACGTTGTACCTGTGTTCGATATGAACCACAGGTGTATAAAATACGAAAAGTAGCAATTTGGTGAAATTTGAAATGAACAAAAATTTGAAATTATTACAAAATAGGTAAAATTGACAGCAACATTGACCACACATTGAAGGTGCGATTCGGTATAGAAAATTGCTTATAAATTATTTATGTGTTTTATTCATACAACACATACAGTGTACAGTGGTTGGGTTTAGTTCAAGTTCTGCTTAAAAAATAGAACAAATTGTATGAGAGCGATGTTCTTCGATAAGTGGCTTTTGAATTGAATGTGTTTATGAAAACAAATCTTAAAGGGGCTCAGGGATGAATAAGAAAATCTATAGGTTCAACTCCAACACTGTCCAATTATAAACCAGACAACAGCCCTAAAAGAGAAGTTCGGTTATAGTGTTCTCCGAAGCCTTAAAGTGCTTAAGCATTTAACCTCGGTAGTACCAAAGCTTCGATACCCTACACTGTTATAGATAGACATATTTTCGAAAAAAACACATAATTTTGTACTGAAGGTAGGCGTGGTTTTTATCCGATTACACCCATTTTCAAATATATCAGCTCGTTGATAAAAAAAAATCTTATGTGCCAAGTTTTAGCTTGATAAAATGAAATCTTCGATCGCGAAGCGTTAAAATATATATTCGAAAACACACTTTTGTATGGTAGGTGCGAGTAATTTTCATCCTATTGCGTTCATTTTTCACCTCGAGCATTTATTATTAAATATAATCGTATGTACAGAGTTTCAGCCTGATAACTTAATATTTTTTTTTGCCGAAAGTATGAAAATATACATTCGGAAGCATATTTTTGTATGAGAGGTAGGTGTAGTTTTTATGCGATTCAGTCCATTTTTAAATAAGTCTATTAGCTGGTAAATATAATCATATGTGCCAAATTTAAGGTAAATAACTTTATTATTTCCAGCACAAAATGCGAAAAAATACATTTAATAACATACTTTTGTATGGGAATTTTGTATATTTTTCATACAATTACGATTATTTTCTCTTATATCAATTCTGTGACAAAAATCAACTTTACCTATCAAGTTTTATTGCAAAAGCCTAATATTTTCAAACGCAAAGTAGGAAAATGCAAATTCCAAATAATCGATTTATATAAGAGCGATAGATGTAGTTCTGATCCGATTACGCCTAATTTTTAAATATACTAGCTCGCTGATAAAAATATACCTATGTACTAAGTTTCAGTTTAATAATTTTATATTTTTGTGCGTAAAATGTGAAAACATGTATTCGAAAACATACTTTTGTATGGGAGATAGGAGTAGTTTTCATACGATTACATTGAATTTCGATCTCGTTCATACGTCCATTAAATTTAACTATATGTACCAAATTTCAGCTTGATAACTTTATATTTACGTGTGTAAAGCATGAAAACATATATTCGAAAACACATTTTTATACCGGAGGTAGTTGTAGTTTTCGTCCGATTGCGCTAATTTACGAATTAACCTATAGATTAGTAAATATAATCGTATGTATCAAGTTACAGGCTGATATCTTTAGGTTTTCGTTCCAAAAGCATGAAAAATTACATTCGAAAACACACTTATGTAAGGGAGGTAGGCGTAGTTTCTAACCGATTGCGCTAAATTTCAAACTCACCCATGTATTAGTAAATGTAAGTGGGTGTATCAAATTTCAGCTTGGTAACTTTAGATTTTCGTGTGCAAAGCGTGAAAACATACATTCGAGACCATATTTTTGTATGAAAAGTATGCGGAATTTCCATGCGATATCATTCGGTTCACGAATTTATACGTTCATTTCTAAAAATAATTTCCTATACCAATTTTCAGCAAAATTGCTTACGGGTTAAAGCAATCACCAAACACTGAGTTATGGAACTCAGGGTGATTCCATATATGTATGTACTTCACATATTACGCTAAAATTTAATATTACAAAAAAAAAAAAATTACACATTTGAAATATGACTTTTTGCCACTTGCAGTCCATTGTCCCATATACTATTGTATTCAAGGTATATTTGTATTCATACATGTAGTTGCTGCTCTGCCCAGATCGATGAACATACTGTGGTTGCAACAATGTACAGCATATGGCGCAGTGGTATGCCACTTCATTTTTTCCAATAATTGATATTTTCTACACATGTCCAAATTTAAATAGATACAACCAAATTGAGTACTGTTTGATATTAAAAACAAAAAAGTCGTCAATGAATCCCATTAAAAGGTATGTAGAGTATTTTGAGTATTTTGTATTTAGAATATTTTAATATTATAAATAGTAGTAGCACTCAAACAATCACTTTATTATCTATATAATTAAAATCAGCATCATCACAAAGAAGCTTTGCATGTACATATAAGTCAACTTTATTAAAATGAATTTAATATGACGCATTTATATTATATTGAATATATCGAATTCAATGGCTAGTGTTGATATCTACAAAAATTTCTATATACAATCCAAAAAAAATTAAATTAAATTAAAATTAAATTAAACCTTATTAAAAGAAATTAAATTATTTTTGAGCTATCAGGTGTAGTATCAGGTGTAGTAAAAAGAAATCCATTATTTTTCCAATAGATGGCTTTCGTAATCTGTATCTCGCGTTGTATATGTGCGATCGGGTTACGCTAGATGGCGTTAGAAAGATAGGATTTCGTACTAAATAAACTTTTCAGCCAGTTTTGGCAGATTGCTTGACTCAGTATTGTTTGAGTACGCGTCAAAAATGGACACCATTAAAGAGAAAATACGCCATATTTTACAATTTTTCTTCGATAAAGGCGAAAACGTAAGCCAGACGGCTGAAAATGTAAATAGTGTTTATGGTCCTGATACTGTAAACAGCCAATCACGTGCAATTTTGGTTTAGTCGATTCCGTTCCGGTAATTTTGATATCAAAGATGCACCACGGTCTGGAAGGCCAATTGTCGAAAATATCGATAAAATAATGGAAATCGTCGAGTCTGAGCATCATGTAAGCGCCGCTTCTATTGCCCAGGAGTTAAACATTGCACAAAAATCCGTTTGGAACCATTTAAATAAGGTTGGATACAAAAAGAACCTTGACGTATGGGTGCCACACGAGTTAACGCAAAAAAAACCTCATGGACCGAATTTTCATCTGCGAATCGCTGCTTAATCACAACAAAATCGATCCATTTTTGAAGCGGATGGTTACTGGTGATGAAAAGTGGGTCACTTACGACAACGTCAAGCGAAAACGGTCGTGGTCGAAACGCGGTGAGCCGGCGCAAACGTTGGCCACCGCCAGGATTGACGGTCAGGAAGGTTTTGCTATGTGTTTTGGTGGGATTGGCAGGGAATCATCTACTATGAGCTGCTTCTCTACGGCCAAACTCCTAATTCGGACCTATACTGTCAACAATTGGATCGTCTGAAGGAAGCAATCGCCCAGAAGCGGACAGCTTTGGCCAATAGGAGAGGAATTATGTTCCATCAGAACAACGCCAGGCCACACACATTGATTGTGACTCGCCAGAAGCTCCGGGAGCTTGGTTACGAGGTTCTTATGCATCCACCTTATAGTGCGGGTCTGGCATCAAGTGATTACTACCTGTTCCTGTCTATGACGAATGATTTTGTTGGTGAAAAATTCGACTCAAGAGAAGCTTGTGAAAATCGACTGTCCCAGTTTTATGCCAATAGGGACGAGGGTTTTGATGAGAGTGGCATTATGAAATTACCTTCAAAATGGCAACAAGTTATCGAACAAAACGATGCATATTTGATCTCAATCGGATCATTCGAACTATGCTAAAAAAAACATTCAATTTAATGCAATAATGGATTTCTTTTTACTTTATATTTGAAATCCGATGATGGGAGCCAACAAAGATAAAGATGATTCTGTCTCCCGCGCAAGTATCAAAAGACCAATAGACCACAAGTGAGTGAAAAGTAGCAATGACTGACCAAATACTCTACAAAAGCAGGCACAATTAAAATTGGCGATTGTTATTATGGCCACATACTTATACGTTGTATAATCGTTATATCAATATCAAAGTGACATACACAAATGGTAGTTTAATGTAATTACCAATGCAGATATGAAAGTGTTATGAATTACTATCATTATTATTTGATTAATTATTGAAGACATTATAGCACCAATAACAACTGCAAGAGCAGCAATAGAAATAGCAACATTATGCACAGTAATAAGAATAACTTCAAAAGTGTGGCAATTAATGTGTATGCACACATATTCGTAAATATGTAAGTGTAACATTATACCATGTAATGCACAAATGAACACGATAAATTCCAGTATAGAAACTATCGACAAGAAAATTGGATTAGATCGAGATATTGTGGATGTGGGTTGTGAAATGAGACCCCAAAATGTGGTTGTAATAAATACAATATTAAATTTTCAATACGATTTAAAATGTAATTTAGTGCAAATTGTATACGATCTGGATAATATGAACATTTCCAACATGAATGTGTAGATAGATGAGCGTTCATACTCATATATGTACATGTACAGAGTGGCTCAAACAGGCAATTAATTAACTGATAAGATATCAGCATAACACAATAGCAGTTAATTAAACGTTGTCCCTATATTCGAGACAACACTCTATACATACAAACAAGTACATACTAGTGGGCGAATGGGTATTACTGGCGCTAAATCGCATAGACAGATGTCATATAATGTTCTCGTGGGAGGTGAAGCGTTCTAAATAAGTGTATATTGAAAAAGAAGAAATAAATGTTTTAATAATTTCAATAATATTTAAACATATAATGTTAAAAATGGCAATTCTTGTATAGAGAAATACAAAACCCTAAAAATATATTTTCCTCTTATTACCCACCTTTGGCGGATATATATTAGTTTGCTGGGATATTCATATGCACACACACACACATCGAATGTGTTGTAATGCGTAAATAAATGTAACTAATTTATTGCTATGAGCATTATACATTCGCCACTATAAATACACACACACTCACACACACACACACACACTCAAATATTAATAATGATGAGTGGGCAGTAGAGAATGACTCATACTAATGGATAAATTTGAATAAGTCGTACTGCATGCTGCACAAAATCCTGTGATTCAACCCAGAACTAATCTGCTTTGACGGTAACATACACACTCCAATGTATGTGATTCAATATCAATGAGTGTATGCAAATGCATTCGATATGAGTCTCTCTCTCTATGTGTGTGTGTGTGTGTGTTTGCGCGCCTTTATGTGCTTGCTCGAGCTATTTATCATTAAAATGCTAATATTTACCGTTGCAATTAATGAAAAACAAATACAAGTTAAGCTCTACGTAAACGCATACATACCTTCATATATAAATATGTACATTAGAGAGGTTCAACATTGTAAAGTGGATTCAATTTATAAATTGTCTAAATTGGAGCAAGCTTAATAGAGTTAGATTTTTTCTCTAAATACGCAAATTCTTGCAATTGTGGAAAATTAAAATATGTTAGAATGGCGAATAATTATATACCGCTATTCGAAAATTATAACAATTTTCATTTTCTTCATACAAATCTGAACCACTCTAATGCATATGTTTGAACCATAGAACTACACAAACACACAGAAAAACATTAAAGAATATTTACATGTAATATGAGCTTGTATATCATATATTATATGCACTATAACATGTTTTTGTAAAATTAAATTCTATTTAATTGATTTTTATTCAATTTAGACTGACTATCCTCTTGCAAAATATTCTCACATGACATTAAAATTGCGCGATATATTTTTTTTTTATTCTCAATTAAAACATATTTAAATACAGGATGAAAATGCAAAGTAAATGTGTATTAGAGTGGCCTCTATGAAGTGATTTAAAAATTTGTTGTTGTATTGCAAACGATTTGTGAAAAATCTCCATTAAAAATAGATTATAAAATTTTATAAATGACAATTTTTCATCATATTTTTTGTACTACGATATTTTATTTGCTATTTTGCTTTCCAGGCGCAAGAAGATAGACAATAAAAGACATAAATATTACGAGATCAAGATCAAGCACCTAAGAGAAGGTCTCATTCCCGGAGACTCTTACTGTCATGACAAAAAATGGATTCTGGTTACAGATGTCCTGAGTATACTGAATCTTTGCTGGGAAAACTTCTCCAGGTTACTGAATGGTGACATCAACAATAATTGTGCCGATGGAGAATACGGATGATGGTATTGATGTTCCATCTACCGACTATTATGAGGTCAGAAGACCCGCCAAAAGGCTGAGGAAAAACAATACTGATGGTCTGATGGACTGTATTTTGAGTTGTTTAAAAGCAGAGACTATAAGTTATTTGACTACATACAATGGCTTATAAGTAGATTTTATGGTCGGACGATAGCAAGCCCGAGCGGAGCCGCAGTGTACTGTGCCCCATACATAAAAAAGAGGCGCCACTATCGCGGAATAAGTCTCATTAGCATCGCATATAAGGTTTTAGCATAGGTACTCTATGATAGGCTAAATCCCACCCTTAAAACCGTAGACTTTATTAGTGTAGCCTAAACCCCGTTAATTCTACCATATATTTAATTTTTACACTACGTGCAGTACCCATAAAAGGAAACAGATCGATACCCATTACCCAAAAGAAGAGCTAAAGGTCGTGGCAGGAGGAAGAAAAGAGAGAGAAGAAATCTCAATCATTTACTTCCGAAGCACTTATGATTATTGGTAGATAAACTGAGCTAACGATGTTGTGTTAATTGTTGAGAGTTCGGTTAGGTCGTAGAAGAAGCGTCTACCTAAAGTAGTCGGTAAGTAGACCTCACGACATATTGAGCAACACGTCACTGTTGAAAAATAGATTTTCGAAGTCGAGTAGTTAGGGATTTTGTATATCTCGGAACTAGCATGGACTCTAGTAAAGACGTCAGCGTACAGTTTGAGCAAAGAATTAAGAAATATGTGATAATTTGGACTAGGGAAGCAACTGTGAACAATGTCAGCACAGAGGTCAGACGAAGAATCGTGAAGCAGGTATTATTTTCGATTAAGGAAGCAACTGAGAATTGAAGTCCTCTTTGGAAGAATGAAAATCACAGTGTAGAAGCGTCTCATTATAGCTGCATTCATATGTAGCATACAAATCTTTACTTTTCCAACTCAGATCAGAGGTTGTTTAAAGTTGTAGGGGAAAAAGTCGTACGCAAGAACTTTAGGATTATTTGCGCTGGTCGTGTATACCGAATATGGTGCAATCATGAGCTCAGTGGTTGTTTAAAGTTGTAGGGGAAAAAGTCGTACACAAGAACTTTAGGATTATTTGCGCTGCTCGTGTGTACCGAATATGGTGCAATCATGAGCTGGAGGAGTGGTATGTCGATATTGATATAGTAAAGTGCATATAGTGCAGGTATATCGAATGGACAAGAGGCTTCATCCAAGAAATGTTCGGAGTTCATTTCAAAGTTTTGGATATTTCGTCAGTACTCAGTATTTTGTGATTTTTAGACAATGCTTGAGTTTATTGAAATATTTTCGGCCTTAAAAAATTAAGCATTAAATTTCGAAAGTTTATATACCATTCCTAGAGCACAGAACATTATCGATTGTTTGAAACAAAGGACGGATGTTGCTCACATTTGTCATTTGTCAGCAAGTAATTGGCAATGGATGAACTTCTTAAAGAGCTCTGCAACGAAGATAGGAAAAGTAATGTTTCCATGGTCCTATCATCTGAAGCTGGTCAATAGTATAAGTAGGTTTCTTCCAATAGCATTGAAAAGAATTACAATTATAATTACAACAATTTACGAAAATAAGCTGCAGTTCTTTGGAGCCTATAAGTGCCAACTATATACAAATATATAAGAAAATAAGCTCGCTTCGCATAAAAGTCACCATTGCATTTCTACGTTCAATGCATATCTACGGCTATACATACACATCATGCATGTATTTATACGTGCACTCAATATCCCATCATAAAAAGCAATTTCGACGAATATAAATTTCGAAATGTGGCATTCAACCTAATCTTTTTTAGCACAATTTCAATATAATTTCACATCAAAAAATGACTACCTACCATCACTATCATTTCATATTCTGGAAGTTAATTTTTTTTTGTTTGTTTTTCTTTTTTTTTTGTTATACGCATGCAATTCCTTTCGTTGAACAATAAATTTATATCCAATCGACAGCCAAAATATTCGACTAACTCTCATCCTACACTTGAAAGAATTTGCTTATCTTTTGCGCCGCACACTTGAACAATCCAATCGAATCGTAGAATAAAATGTATATAGTGTATGTATGTGTGTATGTATGTATGTATGTATGTAACACATAAAGATTCCTATGCATCATCAGCAGCAGCCAACATACTAATTCATCATTTGTGCCGAAATGTTCGTGCAGGAAGCAGCAAAGGCAATTTAGATACTCATCGGCCGGATATCGACAAAATGCAGACAGCACTTCGTAAAAAAGTTGATAGATGTGAAGCTCCAGAATACATCAACTCGTCGTGCCATAAATAATTTGCAGCAAATGCAAAAGTTGACAGGCAGCAGCAAAGCGACGCCGTGATGCTGCTCATGTGGCGACGCCAAAGTGTTTCGCATGAATTACTCACGAGTTGTGGCGGCATGCTTTGCGAATTGATATATCAGACAGACTGTGAGAGCATTTCAATTGTTTGCAATTTTATTTGTGTGTAACCCGCGCGCTCGCGCTCTCTATGATGACGATAGCGCCGGCCGAAGCAGCAATACAATAATGTGAATTTAATGACCTCGTATCATGTTGCAAATAACTCTTCACCATATTTATGGTAAGTATATATGTAACAGGAGTGTGTATGCAATCCGATGATACTGTTATTGCCAATACTGTGGGCTGTTTTATGGGCGTGGGCATAACATTTCATTTTAATTTATTTTTCATGCTTTATCGTCTTTGGTGCTCGTTCATTTTATGCGCCACTTTCCTGCCAATAATGGCAACAAATTGCCAAATGTCATGTTACAAGAATTCAAACATTTTCTTTATGGCATCGAGCATCTGCATTGGGCGTGTTCTATTGCCATATTTATTGAAAAAATATTTCATTTTCAATTCCACGGCTTCGTAGCCATTTCTTATCATCTACACTTATTGTAGTTTACATAAATTCTGCTTATTATTACACTTTGCTTTCATATTGCCTGCGATTGTATGGTTGAATCGTTATACATGCAGTAGTTCAATTGTGTCCTATTATAGAAATATTAATGTATGTGATATTAGAATGGTTCACGTCCATGTTCGGCTTATCATTTTATCCATTGTATTCATTGACTCAGAATATTCGACTCAAATGATTGTTAGACAATTAAAAACAAACCACAAAAAAAAAAAACAGAAAAAATCAAAATAGCGAAATAACAAACATATGGAACACATCATCTGTCTAACTGACACTTTTCACCTTCTCACTCATCATACCATATCATATAATATTTATGTGAGAAAAACAATTTTTTATATGCCATCAGACCGATGTGATTTACATAGCACAGATGCTATGTTACGATCCGGTCGTCGCCAATGGTATTACCACAACAAAAAACCACGTTGATGCACCACCAGCACTTCACGTTAACACACATGCAATTTATGGGTCTGTTATTGTTGTTGTTGTTGTTGATATTCTTAATCACATAATACTGTGTTATTGTCACCGTTATATAGATGTTTTTCTTATTGTTGCTGCAATTGTCATATGCAGTTCTTTTCTCTTCTCCCATCGAAATCAGATAATCAACTTTAAAGTTTTTCATTTATAGATGATGATAGACACTATAGAATTTGGGAGGTACATATGTCAATACCACAGAGTCAAAGTTAGTAAAAAGAAATCCATTATTTTCGCATTAAATTTAAGGTTTTATTTAGCATAGTTAGAATGATCCGATTTAGGTAAAATATGCACCGTAATTTCATAATGCCACTCTCATAAAAACCCTCGTCCATATTTCCAAAAAAAAAACTGGGACAGTCGATTTTCACAAGCTTCTCTTGAGGCGAATTTTTCACCAACAAAATCAATCGTCATAGACAGGAACAGGTAGTAATCACTTGATGCCAGAGCCGGACTATAAGGTGGATGCATAAGAACCTCGTATCCAAGCTCCCGCAGCTTCTGGCGAGTCACTATCAATGTGTGTGGCCTGGCGTTGTGATGATGGAACACAATTCATCTCCTATTGGCCAAAGCTGGCCGCTTCTGGGCGATTGCTTCCTTCAGACAATCCAATTTTTGACAGTACAGGTCCAAATTAAGAGTTTGGCCGTAGGGGAGCAGCTCATAGTAGATGATCCCCTGCCAATTCCACTAAACACATAACAAAACACATGACTCACTTTTTATCACCAGTAACCATCCGCTTTAGAAATGCATCGATTTTGTTGCGATTCAGCAGCAAATTCGGTCTATGAGGTTTTTTTTGCATTAACTCGTGTGACACCCATACATCGAGATTCTTTTTGTATCCAGCCCTGTTTAAGTGGTTCCATAAGGTTTTTTGTACTATGTTTAGCTCCTGGACTCGACGATTTCCATTATTTTATCGATATTTTCGACAATTGGCCTTCCAGAGCGTGGTTCATCTTTGACATCAAAATTACCGGAATGGAATCAACGAAACCAAAATGGCACGTGATTGGATGTCAGGACTAAAAATACTATTCACATTTTCAGCCGTCTGGCTTGCGTTTTCATCTTTATCGAAGAAAAACTGTAAAATATGGCGTATTTTCTCTTTACTGGTGTCCATCTTTGACGCGTGCTTAAACAATACTGAGTCAAGAAATCACAAAACCGCCTGAAAAGTTTATTTAGTACGAAATCCTATCTTTCTAACGCCATCTATTGTAACTCGATCGCACTTATACAACGTAAGATACAGGTTACTAAAGCCAACTATTGGGGAAAAAATTGATTTCTTTTTACTACCCCTGATATAATGAGTATCTGTCCACGAAAAATGTGTCCATCAGCTTGGTAATTATCAACCAATTTGCATACACATCACATCAATACCAATATTCAAGCAAAATACACATCATTATATAAAATTTAAATGTTAGTATTACAAAGCAATGAATTAAACAGATATTATATATATGATGCACTCTGTAATACTCTATTATTGATTTTATCTCAAACTATTAGTTTTTCACACCTTCTATATACTATCGAACTAGTTGGTATAGAATACGATGAGTATTAATAATAGTTATGTACTCATAGTGCCAGTATGCATTATTTTTAATGACTCGTTTGTTGTGCATTATTTTGTGCATTAAAAGTGGATATCTTTTTAATACGATCCATTGAATAATAGTTGTTTGCAATAAATACATTGTATACATTTGTATACCCTACACTCAAAGGCCATAACATCAGAATCATGATGTAAGTCGATTTAGCTATGTCTGTTAGTTTGTTAGCACGATAACTATAAATAAATAAGAAGTTTTCGAAGAAAAACTTGGTATATATTATCAGTCTTACCACTGGATGGATATATTAGAAAATGGACAAAATTGTATGAAACCCCTGTCTAATGGTAATGCTGATGGTAGTACGGGTTAGGCTAAGGCCTTTATGCACCGTGATCAATCTGGTCTATTATGCACACCCCAACTCCTTCGGGGGGAGCATTTGGAGGTCTTCATCCTCTAGTAGGTATGAACCTTGGACTTTGTTCCTCCTATGGCCTAGTGCATCACAGGTTGTGATTAAGTGTTCCATGAACTCTTCCTCATCACAGCAGAATATGCAAGTACTTGTGTTGGATACTCCTATTTTGTGTAAGTGTTTATTGCATATGAAGTGGTCCGTTAGTGTTCCGGAGAGTAATTAAAGATTCTTTTTGTTTAAGGAGAGAGCGATATTTGCTCTTTTGGCATCAAAGCTCAGGAATTTTTTGGAGTGGTTGAGACCCCCAGTGTTATTCCAATATTCTCTGATTTTATGTTGGACCCATTTCTTGGTATCCTGTTTTATGTTGTTTTTATTCAAGCCACAGAACGGGATTGGACCGATAAATTGCCTTTCAGCCCCTTTTTGACATAAAGGTCCACCTTTTCATTGCCTTCGTGTCCGGGCACCAAGATCAGAGTGGCCTGATTGTGGATGGACAGTTTGTTGAATGTATTGTTACACTCTGTTGGGACTTTTTATGTGAATGTGTAGCTTTTAAGAGCTTTAAGGAGTGATTGACTGTCTGAGAGTATTTTAATTTTGACTCTTGGGAGTCCTCTTTTGCATAGGATTTCCACATAAAGCTCTGCATGGAAAATTGTGGTGTCCGCACTTAGTGTTATTGATTTGTGTGTTCTAGGTCCCACTATTCCTGCTCCTATACCCTAAAGTGTTTTGGATCCATCTGTATATCATTTTTGCGAATCGTCGTATCCATGTTGTACAAACGTTCCACTCCTCCCTTGATGGGAAAATGAATTTATATCTCATGGTAAAATTGAGTACTTGGTCTCTGTGGTCACTTACCTGGTCATATGTGTAACATTTCCAACCTTGTTTAATATCTCTAGGTGTCCAGTCAGATTACCTGGTTTCTTTCAACCCCTGGCTACCTCAAATACAAAAGTGTGATGTTGAATATCTGAATATTTGAATATATGAATAATCTGACCACAAGATTGATACATATAAAAAAATGAATGCGATCAGATAATAATTACACGTTCCTCCCATACAAAAATATGCTGCTGAATGCATATTATCGTATTTTTCGTACAAATATATGAGAATATCGAATTAAGACTTGGTATATAATGATATTTTTGCTACAGCATGAATATATTAGAAAATTGAGGTAATCGGATGAAAAACACGCCTATATTCCATATAAAAATTTGTTGTTGGAAAGATGTTTTCACGCTTTGCGATCGAAAATATGAAATTATCAAGCCGAAATTCAGTACGTAGGGTTATATTTACTAACTTATACACATAATCGAAAATGGGCGGCAACGGATAAAAACCACGCTTACCTCTCATACAAACTTATGCTTCTGTATGCAGGTTTTTACACTTTTCGCACGAAAATATAAAGTTATCAAGCTGAAACTTGGTATATATATTTACATTTACTAATAAATATATGTGTTCGAAAATGGGTGGAATCGGATAAAAATCACGTCTACCTCTCATACAAACTTAAGCTTATGTATGCAGATTTTTACACTTTTCGCAAGAAAATAAAAAGATATTAAGTTGAAATTTTGTAATTATAATTATATTTAATATTGAATGTACATATTCAAAAATGGACAGAATCGGATAAAAACTATGTCTACTTCACATACAAACTTATGCTTCTATATGCAGGTTTTTACACTTTTCGCAAGAAAATATAAAGTTAGCAAGTTGAAACTTGGTATATATGATTATATTTACTAATTAATAGACATATCTGAAAATCGATAGAATAGAATAAAGCATAAGCCTAGCTCTCATACAAAAGTATGTTCTTGACTATACTTTTGTGCACTATGGCACATACGATTATTTCAATCTACGTGTAAGTATGTTTGAAATAGACATTATACAGCACAAAAACATTTTTAATGAAAATATATTTATACCTATATATATCTGTCATTGTGTAGGGGGCTCGTAGGCTTCGTTATTGCCGAAGTTAAACTTTTTGTACTTTGTTACGATAAATCTACAAATTTGTATATCATGTTGGTATATTTTAATATTCATTTCACATTTATTGCATAATTATTTACATGCAACATGCGTGTCCAGCAATATAAGCTTATCAGCATCATTATCATCATCTTCATCATCATCATCATCATCATCATCATTGTGATCATCAAATATCATACCGTAGTCATATATTAGTAACAATGTGACCTAGTTAGTTTTACATGCGGAAATATACAAATCAACACATACTACCCTGTATGAGTATAATATATAACATAAATGCAGGTACTCGTACATCAATAACACCATCAATAATTCCATATCATTGATAAACTATAATTAACATATGTATACACAAACGTCCATACCTAGGGATATACTACAATACATAAACCATTTGACAATGTTGTAAAATATACAACAATAACAACAACATTTACAATAGTAAAATTAACTGCAACATCAACATTATTAAACTGTGAAACGACAATAAAATCATCATCGCTGCCATTATCATTATCATCATCATCGTCATTATTATTATTATTACCATTTTCATTAGCCTTATGATTGGTTGGGGAGGACGATTATGATGATGATGATGATGAAAATTATGTAATTTTCGTCGAATTTTATGAGCCATAAAGTTTCATTAATTTGAACTTTGTGCAAAATACATATGCCACTGCATATACACACACACATACACACAATCTCACACATATGCATATACATATCCTTTTGTTTATAAATATTGTATATACGCATGTAGCACATATGCCATCGCACATGCTCGCTAATACTACATACATGGGTCATACATACTTATATGCTCATATACATACTTAAGCGCGAGCACAAATGCTTCAAGTCTTTTAAATGCACTTTATGAGACATTTTGCAATTAAATTGAAATCCAACAACAACTTGGATTAGGGATATTAAAAATAATCAAAACCAAAGTAAAACCAAATGTATGATTGTATAATTGATAGCGGATGCGAAGGGAGTAGTTGTTGGCAAAGGGTTGCTACAATTAAAATTACACAGTACAATCAATTGTACCAACTGAAATTTGCACTTGAATATAACCATACATACCCATATGTATGCAAAAGGAATTTTTGGAGTAAACATTCTCCCATTTCTACATCTGTAACAAACTTATAATAATCGTATGCAGGCGTAAAAGCCGGTATTTTATATACATCATAAATTGGGTACTCTTAAAATCGTCCTCCTCGTAGTAAATTTGCGAGTCAACCTGTACATATATGATTGCGCTCGCAATACAGAATGCAAATAATGTTTTTGTGTATGCACAAAAAGTTTTGATCCTAAGCTGCTGCATCAACAATTTGTGTACAAACTCAACTCAGAAGAGTTGACTGTAAGCAAAGTGTATAAGTAAAATATTGTTTTGTAATTGAAATAATATGGAGTGAGAGCTCAGAGGCTACCACTACTAAGGATAAAATGTGATAATGGAAAATTTTCAAATGACATAATTACACCGCTTGTATAAATTTGATATACCACAGTGTACTATAACTCTGGTTAATAAGTGCTGCTTTAGGTAAGTAATGACGAGGTGACTGGTTCCCGCTCTACAATCAATCTAGGTAAGTAAAACGTTTTGGCATGTCGAATATGGGAGTACATAGGAGTATAGGAGTATAGTAACATAAGGTTTTTTTCGTAAAGGGTTCTACTATTGAGAAATGGAGTCCCCTGAAGTCTTAAACACATTTTAAATGCGATGTGATTATTCAAATTGAACTGAGACTTTTGGAAGACTCCAAAAAACCGAAAACCAGGCTAGACTATCAAAAACTGGCAGACAGCTACGAGAATGAGCTGAACAGTTCTAACTTTAGGTTTTCGAGCAAGCATTCATCTTTCATTCCAAAACTTGTCAGTTTGGCCCAAAGAGGTCGCAAAACAATACTTACTTCGCATAGCCAGTGTCAGCAGCAAGGAATATCTAGGAGAAGAAAAACAAAATACTAACAGGATGACTCAAATTTTCGAATGTTATTAAACTCTTTTATAGGTACTTTTTCCGATTGTGGGTGCCCCCATGATGGTGATGGAGAGGAGGTCATCATACAATATTTTACATCTTTAAGGACACTCTGCCAGTGTAGGAAGCCAGCTGTAAAAACAGATGTCAAATATGTAGGAAAGCTTCCGAAAAGAATGAAGCGGAGAAAATAATTATTGAGCTCTACCTAGTAATTGGCCCTCATAGATGTACCTCATGGACAATTGTGAGATAATTTTTTGATGATTTCAGGTTGATTTTGTGGGAGAGTCTTCCTAAGGGATAAAAATAGAAAGTAGATATGCCTGTCTTCAGTCATATACTTATAAAATTCAAGAAAACGCAAAATTTTGTATGGGAGCCTCTTTAAAGAGTAGGGAAAAGTGATACATAATTTCGGAGAGATGTTGGGGATGGGAATTACAATTCCTAGTTAGCTATAGGATAATTTGTAGATTTTTTGTTATTTTTAACCTCAATTTATATCGTAGGGTTTGACCTAAAGGGTCAAAATAGGAATTAGGTGTGTATGCGAAAGACGTTGGGTTAGACAAACGAATGGAGACCAGTCTTACAGTTTGCTCTGCTAAGGGCAACCGGTGTGGGGTAGAAACATATTTGATAAGAGCGTTATGTCCTACCGGGAAAAATGTTGGACGGAAAAAATTTATAGGCGCGGGTATATTTTACCATTCCAGAGAACGGTTGTTGGTCAATTATGGAATTATTTTTTGTTTACTGCCATTTTTTTTTTTGCGGAACATCGCGAAGCAGAAAGAAAATAAATATCTAAATAAATAAATATGTGACACTTATAGACCCAGAACTTGCATTTGGCCGAGCTTCTCTTCTAGTATTGTTGTGCATGTTAAATTTTGGACAGCATTAGAAGGAACCTGCTAATTTTAGCCGGTTTCGAACGGCAGAACCCTTGTGACGTCACTTTTTCCGAGCTTTATCACAGAGTTCTTTTAGAAGCTTTCTCATGGCAAATTGTTACTGTCGAAAGAATTTCCAATTGCTTGCGGAGAGCTGGGTACCGTTAGAAAGAAAAATGTTTTCGATATTAAAATTGTGCTTCAGCCGGGAATTGAATCCACGACCTACAGATCAGAAGGCCAACGCCCTAATCACCAAGCTACGGCACCCACACCTTAAAATAGATGGATCCAAATATCAAAATCGAATAATCGTGTACTATTCCATAGATAATGTATATAAGCAATACAAGCATATTCAAATTAAATGTAATTTTCTTTTCTCAATTCTACAAGCTTTGCTTCAATTAAATTTTATTGATGGGGTTTGCAATGTTTTGGAAATTAGCAGAAATAAAAAGTTATTTCATATTACAAATTAGGCTAACAAAACATTTGAACTACCATATATGTATAAGCAATAGATAGAAATCAATAAAATAATGTGATACAAATATACGAATGTGGAGGAGACCAAGTATAGTATATAATACTTAATTAACTCGAAATAAGCACAAACAGATTTTAGCAATTGTTGTCTGCTCTAGAAATCTGTATTCGTTCACTGTTAAATGAGAGCACTTAACCCTTGGCTACTACCTACACTATATATACAAGTACCTACATTTGTATAGTAAGCATGGGTAATATATATATATGTGTATGTTGAAATACATACTTGTAATGCCACATTAAGCTAAATAATCAACGCAATATTTGTACTAAATTCCCACACATGCATAAAGAGTATAAGGATTGTTGTGTAGATGTATTGTATGTACGAGTACAAACATATGTATGTTCGCTCGTATCAGTGCACCTACATTAACTTGCCGGATTAAGTGTTAAGCAGTTGCAACATTTAATGCCACAGTTGGAGTTCACTTCTTCCTTGTTTTGTTATGTATCTATGTATAAGTATGTGTGTGTGTGTATGTGTGTGTGTTGGTAAAACTAGTTAATCTACCACTTAAGGAGTTGCACATTTGAGATTTAATAAGTTTTTCGTTTTTCATTATGCACACACACACATTACATCTTGCTCCACTGCTGCTACCTGTTTCATGTATGCGACTATGTGTGGTAGGGTAAGAATTGTGTGTGTAGTGGAATAAGTGAAAATAGTTAGAGCAAATGTTTCGCGAATTGTAAGTGTAAGTACATACGTTGTTACTGCTGCTGCTGCGGCTGCTGCTGCTACAAATGTTAGTTACTGCTGTTATTCAACTTTTCGAAGCTTATCTTATCAACATGCTCAACTTGCAACGATAAATATGTAGTATGAATGGAAGTCGACGTAAAGCTCTCAATTGCACTCAATGCTTCCACATACACGTAGTTGTACTTACTTGTGCTAGCGGATAAAACGAGTTGGAATTTGTTGGTTGACATTATGCAGTACTTGCTGCATCTTTTCATATACAGCATTTAGACTATCCCTTTTAAGCATTTCCATGATAATAAAATAATACCAAGAACACATATCATTACCTAGTGGGTTAATCCATTTCCAACTGGGTATATACATATTGTATATATATATTGTTGTATATAAATGCAATATAAATATTTACAATATATTGCATACACATACATATGAATAAGTACTATATGAGTGCACTTAGCAATGAAAATTCTATGATATGCCGTTCTGACGGATGCGACGGATAGACCTTTATTCTCAATGAGGTTGTTTTCAAAAGTAAAAAGGGTACATAAATACTACTGACACAAACAAGGACAAAGTTCCATCAATTTTTTAAAAGCGGATATTGAATATATTTGATTGGGGAAAAAGTATTGGACATTGTGAGATTCAAACAAAATATGCGATGCGATTGTTAGACTATCTTTCTCCGCTTTTCTCATAGAACCATTATTACGAAGGCGCAAAATTTCCCAAAAACCCAAACTAAGTTATTTTTGAGTTGTTAAGAACAAAATAAATTCTATATATGTAGTACAGCGGCGCAAGGTACGATGCATCAAAATTTAGCGGATAAACTCTGAAGGATTTTTGCTTTACCTAAAAAAATCCAAATTAATAGAAGATTTATCGACTTATATTACTTATATTACTTATGCAGGCTATTTAGTGCACTGCGACCTAAAAGATCTTTTGTGCGCCTATTGTCCAAGTAAAATAATTCTAGAATATTTACAAAATCTTATAATTGCTGTGGGCTTGATTTTACCTATGTGGTTTGGAGTCAAGATTCCATTACTTAGGTAACCAAGTCTACGTCTTGCCACCGCTGGGCAATTGCATAGTATATGTTCCGATGTATACTGCCCCCCCATGACAGGGTCGACATGTATCGTTTTCTATCACACCTATTTTCTTCATAATTGAGTAGTTGAGTCTACAGTGCCCAGTGAGCAGCTCTGAGTAGAGTTTTATGTCATTTCTGCTGAGGTTAAGAACACCGTCCACCCTAACATGTGCGGGATCAATAAGTTCCTTCGACTGCCGCATGCTCGTTTGAGTCGAGTAGATCCTGTTTCTACCTTTCACATATCAAGTTGTTTATGAAACTGTTTGTAGTCCCACAGAAGGGCTCTGGTCCAATGAAAGGCGTGCTTGCACCCTCCTTTGCAAGGGAGTCAGCCATTTCGTTTCCCTCGTGGTCCTCATCTCCCGGCACCCACATGAGGGTGACAGGATTCTTTGCTGCCAGGTCATTGAGATAGTTTATAATATTCCCAAACCAGCCTCCATTGAAACGAGCATTTTGCCAGGGACTTTAGAGCCGCCTGACTGTCCGAGAGGATGTATATTGTGGTGCCCCGGGTGCCCCTACGTATGCATTCTCTCGCACATACCTCTAAAGCATAGACCTACGCCTAAAATATGAAAGCTTTAAATAATAATACATTTTTTTTAATTACGTCTAATTTCTAATTTTATACATTTTGTATGGTAGTCCTCTAATAGGTAGAGGTTCGTGGTGAGTACATTTGGAAGAAATTGTTTGGCGGTCTGTCTTAAATTTGTCTTCAAGAAGATATATTCTTGAGCAGCTTTGGGATTATTAGTCGATTGTTATGTGTTATGGATAGCTATGTGGACATTTGTAGATTTTTAGGTGATATTTCCTACAATTTGTATGGCAGCCTCCTTAAGAGGCGGAGGTAGAGGGTAAGTTTGTTAGAGAAAAATATTGGAAAGTTAAAAATAACTTAGGTGAGCCTAACATTTGACCCAGCTATGGGGATATTTGTAAATTTTCGTGTGTTTTTGACATAATTTTGTACGGGCTCTCACTTACGGTGTGGCGATATGGTATTAGTTTAGAGGAAAAGTTGGAATAAAAAATTGAATGAGTGTCAGTCATACATTTTCACCCTCTAAACGCATTCTGAGAGCGGTGAGAGTGAATTTTATAAAAACGTCAATTTTGTATGGGCGACCGAAGAAATATTAGAGGGAAAAACTTGAAGGTATTCAATCTTGTATTTTGAGTCTCTAGGGTCGACTCTTAGTGGTGGAGGGGATGAAATTTATAAAATCATCAATTCTGCAGGAGAGCTCCCTTAACGATGAAGATAGAGTGTAATTATGTTGGGAAAAAATATTGGCTATAAAATATTAATGGTGATTAGTCATACTTTTTATGCCTCTAGAGGTGACTCCCGAGCAGCTGTTGGGTCATTGTTGGTATTTCTTCCATCTTTTTAAATTTTGCCCTCTATGCGGCGTCATTTACCCCTAATTCGATCTTCAACACTTCGAACTTTTTGCTAGATTCATTGTTTGGGAGAACACCTCATAAAATACGGGGTTGCCACATATTGAAATTGAAAAATTGTACGCTAATCGTGCATAGCTCATATGGATACCATAATATGCTTGAATAATAAACGGACAACATTTTTTGTTAGGCCCACGCCACAGTCTTCCATTTCTCATTTCTGTGAGTCATATTTCAATGATAGTTTTTTTTTTTGGCTTAAACGCACTGTACAACGTTGCAAGATGCTGAACAAGGTCTCACTACTTTATCCCCAATACAACACAGACAAGCACATATATAGATTACACTGCTATATATATAATTCTCATATTTACCTATGCATTCGTAATGCGCCATTGGTCGCGCCATTCTCTTTCTGCTGTCAATGCTATCATTATCATAATTATCATCATCATTATCATCATCATCATCATCATTATCATCATTTCCATCATCATTATCGTAATCGTTATCGTTAACAATTCAATTTCTGGAGAGAAATGTCTCGAGTACATTGAAATAGACTTGTCAAATCAGTACTTCTGCACCCGTTCTCCTCTCCTATCCATGCCATGCAACAAACAGCATTCTCCAACTCATTTTCTCATTCGCTCATATTATTTGACTACCCCCATACTATGCTGGTCGTTTGCTACTCGATTACTATTGATGTTGACAATTGTCATCTTTGATTATTACCGCACTCATTTTTATGCCGCCCTCAATACCCATCGTTCGTAGTATCCTATACAGTTAGTCCTCATAATGTTTTTTTTTTTTTTGTTTTTTGCACATCTCACCCTCACTCTCTCGACAATATTCATTCGTATTGTTGATTTCAATTTCGGATTCAATTTCCATTCGTTTCTGGATGAATTGAAAAAAATGTGAAAAAATTTGCATAAAGCTTTTAACTTAACGATGCGACATTTGCTTCCCTCATCCATGTATGGATGTGTTTTGTGTTTTTTATGTTTTCTTTTTGGTTTTTTCTTTTATTTTATATTTATTATTTTTTTTATTTTTTACCATTGTCATTGCTGTTGTTCAACCATTTAAATACGACAATCATATTCAATGTCCAATATAATGTAGTTGTACGTACGTGAAATAAAGGAGGGCGCAAGTTGCCAACCAAATAGGGTGGCTGGCAGTGTATAAATAGCTAACGTATTGTATACGTTCATTCACTTCCGTTGTTGTAGCGTGTTATTTAAAAGGACGTCGACATTAACTAAAGTAGCTGCGTTCTCTTGTTGAATGGCGAAAAAAAAAATATGTATATGTATGAGTATAACAGGTTGGAGTTAAGAATAGCAATGAATACTTATAGGACCACTGTTATAGTATGTGTATTTATTTAAATCAAACAATGTCATTGGAATTTAGTCAATAAATTAAAATACTTAATTTGCTGAGTATGAGTAGAGAAGAGTGACAAGGAATATTGTGATTGCTAAAGATGAGAGGAAGAAGAGATGAAGAGTTTGTCGAATATTACAAAGCATGGTTTGGATCAACTGTTTGGGTTGGTCGAACATTATTTCTTGTCTACTTTTGAACTTAATGAGCTTTTAAATTGTTCTTTTTTTTTTCCTTTTTTTGGTGGCTGTAGTTGTTATATTCTTGTCGAAAATCGTAATAAAACAAGAGATGGCATTTAAATGCAATTTACAGTCATGTGCTTTGATTTGAGGAGTTTTCGTTTTCGTGTAGTCTTTGGCATATACATACATAAGTGTATGCTAAGAATAACGACTTAAGATTTATTTTATTTATGCGCGAGTGTCAATATATCTCCCATTGAAATATTTCTAATTTAAAATATATCATTTTTTGTTAAATTAAATAAGCTATACAAATGTAATTGAGTTTAATGAGTACTAAAATTTAATTACACCATTAGATGCTAGACACAAATATGTTTTTGAATTGCCATAAAAATAGTGTAATCAAGCTGAAAGTTGGTATAGATAATTATTTCCCCCAACGAATGGATGAGCTCGGAAATAATTCTTTATTTTACTAGTAAAAGCAGTTCTATAGTCAAGATATGGGAGGCAATCAGTTTCAATCAGTAACTCTTGTATCTGATCTACGGTCTTCAAAATTGATCAATTTGCCCGATGCTCCACTCTTGTATATACTACTTACGTACTTACTTATGTGGCCATAACAACCGAAAATCGATTTAGGCAGAATCTAGCATGCTTCATCAGCCAACTCTTTCCTACGCTAGCTGGCACTAGTTAGAGATTCTAAGCCCTGACAAGTTCTCCAGTATTTAATCTTTCCACCAGCGGTTAGGTCTGCCTCTTCTGCGTCGTCCATCAACGGGTTCTGAATATAACACCTTCTTAGCCGGGGTGTGTTTTTCCATTCGCTCGACATGACCTAACCAGCACAACCGCTGAATTTTAATCGATACTCGCCACCAACGCAAATAGGTCGAAAAATTTTGCGTAGGACTTCTAAATCGTATGATGAGAAACTTGGAGAGTGTGGTTTTCGTTGCTCGTGAGAAGGCCCGACTTCTCAATTGCTTACTTAGCCCAAAGTAGCACCTGTTACCAAGAGTGATCTTTTGCAATATCTCCAGGCTGATGTCATTACTGATTTTAATGCTGGTTCCAAGATAGATAAAATCCTTTACTACTTGAAAAGCGTAGCTATCGACAGTGATGTGCTGTCCAAGACGCCAGGACTCTTTGTTTGTTGACACTAGGTACTTCGTCTTGCCTTCATTCACAGTAAGACTTATTCCACGGGACTCTTATTCCAACTCTGAGAATGCTGCACTGAGTGCTCGCGTGTTCATTTTTTCTTTTATATAATACATTTGAAAAGATTTTATATGCAAGACTTTTAAGATATAGCTTAGACAAGGTGTTTTTTTTTTGTAAATTGTATTGTATTCGGCCGGCACCGTTGCCGATTAAGAATTTATAGAAGAGTTCTCTCCATAGACTCAGCTAATTCGGGACATCTGTTAGCAGTTTTCTATTTTCTGCACGATAAAGCAGTTGGTGGACACCAGTATTGCAATTGACGGACATGTAGTTTTGCCAGTTCTTCAGTATTTTATTAATTGTTTTTTTTTTTTTTAGCATGCTAGCATAACGGAAGGAAGTAAACTCGATGCTGGAGCTACGTCTTCCGTAAGTCGTCACATTCAATGACAGCTATACAGTTTCCTACTGCAGAGAAGTAGATCAATTCATTATGAGGGAACCTTTGCGAGACTAAAGATTATGAGACTAAAGATTTTTCTTGCGCCTGTTAGACTAAAAGTGGCATTAAAGCCATCAATAGAGATTTTTTATATCGTAGAAGTAGCAGTTATAGTTTTCCATTATAGCTTTCCTTTTCATACATTGATGATTACAAAATTGTTTGCCTTGATGCAACATAATTTCTTTCACTGGAGTTACCCTCCATTACCTACACATATCGGCACTTGCCAAGTCACGATCGTGACATTTGTATGAAAATAATGTAAAAGCATTGCAAAAAGGTGATACAAAATTTTTATTGTTTTATAGTACTCGATGAGTCTTATGCTTAAACAAAAACTTAAACAGAGTCAATTGTTTGAATTAAAGGTATTACCCAATATTAAGCGATTCGGACGTGACAAAAATTTTGTTTAAATTATTTATTTTGAAAATGTCCAATATAAGTTAAATCAATGTCTTCCAAGAGGATCATCTTTAGATTCAATATAAAGTATGATAGCGGATGGGGCGTTATGGTCGCGATAAATTAGTCGTTTACAAAATCTAAAAAGTGGCATATACAATAAATTTCTGAAATTTATATTGAATTAAAAAAAATGAATATATAAATACTATTTGTATGACAGAATATGTCAGAATCTATTTATAACTTACTCACATAACATATCTGAGGTCCTCTTCCTCATCATATTTTGAATAAAGAAATGTATGAGCTATAGTGCTGAAATTTGGCGTGGACGTTAAATTTGTTGATATCAAGCCAAACATAAGAAATGGTGGAGATGTGTCAACTGGGAATGACAAATCTCCGTTTAACACAAATTAAAGAAATCATTTATTTAGTAGTCTATACTATGATTCCTTCCCCTGGCTACGCCACTGCTCACAATTGCAATAAAACATAATGAAACATAAAAAACAGATTTCAACTAAAGGCAAAATATGAATTAAATAAATGTGAAAGAATGTTCCTACATCATTCGATTTAATTTTAGCTGTCACTGACCTCCCTGCTATTATCGGTTTTGTTGCAACATCAGCAATATACTTATCAGCCATTTAGTCTTGTTGTTACTGTTGTTGCTATTGTTGATGTTATAGGACGTTCTGTGTGTGTGTGTGTGTGTGTGTGTATTGTTTGTCACCGTCGGCGACGTGGCGGGGCTGAGGAGATGTCTATTTTGTGTTCAATTTTTGCCATTGAAAAGGAAATCGTAAATACTACATATAGTTAGTGTTCATATGGGCGGACAGCATTAGCAGGAACATCAATGATAGCAATCGGAAGAGAGTAACAATAGTATTGTTAAATTACGTATTGGCTGCTCGTATGTGTTCGGCCAGCATGCATTTTAGATATATAACGAAACGATGAATGAACAAACGAAAGAAATCGTCTGAAATGCTACTTCCAACTATAGTAAGAACAATAATCGAAACAACAGTAAAAAAAAAAGAAAAACAAAAAAACTTGCATAGCGTCACATAAATATCGGCCGGAAGGGCGCCATTGTCTGTGTCCTGGAGCAACATACTGGATTGACAGTAGGAATGGGTAAATGTATTATATACACATGTGCATATACCACACACATACATACGAGTATATCAGTATTGCTTTGTTTACTCGTATATTGTAAATTTTTGCTGACTTGGAAGATTGTTTCATTCGTTCATCTTATTGAATAAGAATAGAGCGATGAAAAAGAAATATACATACGAGCCAACTCACACTCGTACTACATTATATGAATGAGAAGGGACAACAATTGTTGTGACCAGTGCTGTTGTAGTCGTTTAAGCTATAAAACGCAGTGATGCATCCATGCTTCGACCGTTATATTCATTTGAATCGAGACAAATATATATGTGCGCACATATAAACTTTGATTGTTCCGGTCTGGAAGAAGGACAATAAAAGCACAAGTACAAAAGCGAATAAGCTCACTCACAAAGCATAAGAAATGAAGCTGCCATAAGTGCCTCACAATGCATTTGCAACAACACTTAACAAAATCAACATCACCACCATCATCGACTACTAACATCATAAGGAGAACCACAATTGCCAATGACCGACTGTTCGATAAGTAAATCGAAGAAGCCAAGTATCAATACCCCAACACATACACCATCGACGTCGTCATCGTCATCATCATAAATGGATTCATATTCATTGAGCACAAATTGACTTGAAATTTTGGCGCATTTGTTGGCTATTGGCTGTTGTTGCCGGCCGTCGTCATGAAGTTATCAAACAGTCAAGACGATGATGGTGGTGGAGCGCCTAATAGTATGTACTCATATTGTTCACATATGTGTTCGATGACTTGCTTGCTTGCTACACACTATGCTATGAGTCCTCTTCGAATGCTATTTTATTTATTTTTGACCTTTCTCCCCACCCCCTCGCCATCACATCTTAGTTAGATTTCGTTGTTGTGCGTGATTTATGAATTTAATGGATTTTGATGAAGTTTTCTTGATGATTCTTCTCCCACACATGCAGACACATGTGTGTGTACAATTGGCAAGAAACTTTCTTGACGCCATATACGATTATTATTATTATTAGTATTACGAGAGAGTAAATGTGACAAATCGCATTTTATTGCCAATTACTGAAGATGTTCTGTGTACGTAAGTATGCGTGTATGTTAGTATTGTACTTTGAGAATTACCAGACTGATGTGTTGAATCATATGTTCTACTAGTAGAACCTTATGATGGATCCAATACAAACGATTAAATTCCATTCCAATTGAACACTTTCTCAGTCATGTTGTGCCGGTTGTGTGTGGCGGGGGGGTTTACCTTTTTAATGCTTACTTTGATTACATTAAGAACATTATGAAGATGAAAGAAGGAGAGTGGTGGGTGATCTGTGAGCAAAAGTTTTCTAAAAGTTTCACATGCGGAAGCACTAAATTAAATGTTAAATGTTTAGTACAAAGGCGATTTATCGGTTATTAAGATTTCATTTAAATTGCTATATTTATGTACGTACGTACATAATATTTAAGTGGTAAGTAGAATGTCTGAAGATGCGGTTCAATGTGTCGAAAATACTTTTCGAGGATGTGAATTAATTAATAGCAAGTATGTTATTGTATGTAGTATAGTAGAAAACAGAAACAAATTATTTGAATATTGGGTAATTTAAAAAGTTTCTGCTATTTTTTGTTGCTAGCTGGTGTTGATGTCCATTTATAGGGCAATACTAATGCCTTTGTGTCAAACATTTGTTTGTTGGAAAGGCAACATTTCAGGC
The DNA here is from genome assembly GCA_963854835.1 of Megamerina dolium. NCBI lineage: Eukaryota > Metazoa > Arthropoda > Insecta > Diptera > Megamerinidae > Megamerina > Megamerina dolium. Next base: position 23,291,448 of record OY978526.1, on the reverse strand, counting down.
TACATTTTTTATAAATACAATTGTGACAAGGCGATCCTTTATTCTGCGAACTCTTCAATTTTGTAATGGAAGGGGTATTGCGAAAAGCCGGTCTATATCGTAATGGCACTATTTTCTACAAAAGTGTCCAGCTCCTTGCGTATGCTGAAGACATTGATATCATCGGACCATGTAAACGAGATGTTACTGCTGCGTTTTCTGCGATCGAAAGGAAATCAGCGAAGGTGGGATTGGCGGTGAACGAGGGCAAAATGAAGTATATGCTGTCCGCGAACAGAGAGACGTGGCGACTAAGATCCCACGTGGCTGCGAAGTTGTCAAGGAATTTACTTACCTTGGCACCGCCGTTAACACCGAAAATGATGTCAGCCTTGAGATAAAGCAAAGGCTAACTCTTGTTAATAGGTGTCACTACGGGATCAGTAAGCAAATGATAAGTCGAGCCATTTCTCGAAGCATGGGTTGTGTCGTAGACCGATACAGCCACGCATCGGGTGTTCGAGAGAAAGATTTTTCGCAAGATCTTCGGTCCTGTTCGCGTCGCTGACTACTATCGTATTCGAATGAGCCACGAACTGTACGAGCTCTACGATGACATTGACATAATCCAATGCATCATTATTCAGCATCTGCGGTGGCTAGACGCTGTTATGTGTATGTCTTCATCCATACACAGCTCCGGCGAAAAAGGTGTTTGAAATGGAAACAGTTGGACGACGTTGAAGGGGAAGGCCATGCCTCCGATGGAAGGACCAGATCGCGGAAAACTTATCTGCGCTTGGTGCAATTGATTGGAGAAGGCGCGCGTAAAACAGAGACTCAAAGAGAGAGCTGTCGAGGTCGCCCGCAACTCGATAACGGGTTGCAATGGCCATATATGATGATGATGATGACAATTGTGTAATTTGTTGCTCGTTTAAAAAATTATTTTGATTTAAAGTGAAAAAATATCTGAAAAAATACGCTATGTGATGCTTTTCTATTAAAAGAAATGTAAAACCGCTGTAAAAACATGCCGAATAGTTTGTGCGGTTTACAATAAGTATACGGTGAGTGAAAAGCGGACCCAGGAGTGGTTTGATCAATTTTATACCGGAAATTTCGTTGTGAAAGATGCAAAAGGTCGATAAAAGTTTGAACCTGATTTAGCAAGACCGACACGTAAGCTGTCAGGAGATAACGGAGGCACCAACCATAAGCTACGTGACAAAAGAGCCCCTCAATATTTGGATACCACATGAATTAGGGCAAAAGAAATTTCGATTGAATGAATTATCACATGCGAAACTCTGCTGACACGCAAAGAAATCGAACCATTTCTGAAGCGAATTATTACGGGCGACGAAAAATTGATTGAATAGGAGAATATCCAACCCAAACGATTATGGTCAAAGGCCGGTGATCCTTCGCGAACGACTTCAAAGCCTGGATTGACAGCAAATAAGGTTATGTTGAGTGTTCGGTGGGATTGGAAGGGAATTATCTATTATGAGCTGCGACAAGCTGGTGGAATGGTTAATTCTGATCTTAACTGCTCAAAACAGGTCCGCTTGAACCAACCAATCAAGGAAAAGCGACCAGAGTTGGCCAACATAAAATTAGTTGTATTCCACCATGACAATGCCAGGCCAAACACATATAAAAAATTTGCCCTAGAGGCGATTCAACGGGGGCTATGACGTTAATTTTCGGGAAAATTTTTAGGAGGGTAAATTTAATAGGTAGAGCTGTATGCCGACACCGACATAGTAAAGCGCATTAAAATTCAGCGGATGCGCTGGCAAGGTTATGTCGAGCGAATGGAAGAATACGCTCCGGCTACGAAGGTGTTATATTCGGAACCCGTTGGTGGACGACGCAGAAAAGGCAGACCTAACCTCCGGTGGAAAGATCAAGTACTGGAGAACTTGTCAGTGCTTAGAATTTGTAACTGGCGCCAACTAGCGAAGGAAAGAGCTGGCTGGCGAAGCATGTAAAATTCGACCTAATGAAGTCGTGCTTTTGTCATATTTTGTCAGAATTTTGAATATGATATTTACCACATTTTCTCCCCAGCTCCATCAATTCAACTGGATTGATTTGAATTTTATATAAGGAATAAATTAACATCCCATCCACTTGATGTAATAAATTAAATAGTAAAAATAAACCATATTTCTACATTTTGATAATGAGAAATTCAACTCTTTCAGTCCTTTGCTCATTAAGAATAGCTCTCGCGACAGTATCTGCAGCTAAGAAAATAACTACATAATCGTAACGAACAACCTTCAATTTTGATTATTTATATTATTGTAGTCAGTAGCAATGTTTATTCTTATTTTATTTGTACATATACAGTCTTCAAAAAACATAATATTTATTTTATTTTATTTACCTACTTACTTGGTTAAGTGAACAAATAAACACTAAAAATTAGTCTGGTAGATAGATACTCGTACATATCATTGACTATAATAACAAGAGGGGGAAACAAGAACAAGAAAAACAAAAAATACCAATAACCAGACAAATACATTAACGCAATTGTATTGACATTTGTGACATTTCGCCATCCATATTACGGAATACCTATGCAGTTACGATGGTATGAGTTGTTGTACTATAGATACGATGATTGAAGATATAAGCTTATTGCATTATACATACTGTAATATATAGGTAGATGGTTATATGGTATATGTAGTATGGGTGTGTGTGTGTGTGTGTGTGTGTGTGCATGTGTATGATAAAACAGTCTTCAAATGAAAAGCATAACAAACCAACCTTGTTGTTGAAAAAATAAACGAATTTTTGATTTTCATTATTCGATTTTTCAATGTGACAGCATACATGAAATTGCCTATGATACTATGATACATAGTGATGTTGAAAATGTTTGTAGTCATCATCATACATGCGAATAGTTCATGTGACATAAATTCAATGGAAAAATGTATCTCTCTTCATATACAGGCATCTGAAACAGCATTAATCCATTAGAGCCTTTCTCTGAATTTGATACGAAGGGATGTCCCAGAACTACCCGACGTGACATATAGATGGCGGCAGTAGTTTGAAAAAAAATTACTTTGGTGAAAAGTGACAACCTTATAAGACATATGTTTAAAGTTTCAAGGCGCCACGTTGTTTAGTATTTTTTTTTTTTGGAGCCATCGAAAGTTAATGACCTCAGTGAATTTGTAAACATGGAAAAAATTGGTCACCGTTATATAATTTAATACTTTCATTTGAAAGGCCTTAGTCCAACGAATATTAAAGCCGAACTAGATTCTACTCTAGGGGTGTCTACTCCTTCGTTTACGACTATAAAATATTGGGTGGCAGAGTTTAAACGAGGTCGTACGAGCTGCCAAGACGAACACCATAGTTGTCAACCAATTGAGGTGGCCACGCCAGAAAAGGTTAAGAAAATCCACAAAATGGTATTGGATGATCGCCGGCTGAAAGTGTGTGAGCTAGGTGAAATTACAGGTATTTCAAAAAGTGCTATACATCGTATATTGACCGAAAATTTGGAGATGACAAAGCGGTGTGAAAGATGGGTACCGCGTTTGCTCACAATAGAACAAAAACAACGTCGTCAAGATGTTGGCAATTTTTCACAGTAATAAAGCCGAGTTTTTGAGTCGATTCGTAACCATGGATGAGACATGGGTCCACCACTTCACTGCTGTGACAAAGGTGTAGTCAAAACAGTGAACTGAAAGGGGAGAATCGTGTCCAAAGAAGGCGAAGACAGTTCCATCTGCTGGCAAGGGTATGGAGTTTGTACATTTGACGAAATAGAAAGTGTTGTTTCATCAAAACAATGCACCAGTTCACACATCCGCTCGAATTGCTTCAGCACGCACCTTATTTGCCAGATTGAGCTCCTTCGGATTATTTTCTATTTCCAAATTTGAAAAAAAATGGCTTGGTGGTAGAAGATTTCAAAACAATGAAGAGGTTGAGTCTGCGGTAGATGGCTATTTTAATGAGCTAGATAGTACATACTTTAAACAGGGTATCGAAGCTATAGAATATCGCTGAGAAAAGTGTATATACCTAAAAAAAGATTATGTTGAGAAATAAAGAACAATTTTCCCAAATTTGTTGTGGTTTCTTTGTTAGGTCGGGTAGTTCTGGTACCACCCTCGTAGGTTCGACTTGCTTTTGTACTTTTTTAATAATTCGAAGACTCAATATTTCACTTTCATAAAATATTATTATTTTTTTTTTGCAATTTTTTCTTCAATAAAATTAAAGAAAATCCTATTCGAATATTATATTGATATTATTTGTATCACTAGCATGTGTACTTATGTGAATACTACAAACAGCCAATTCGAAGACAATAAAATAAATAAATAAACAAATGAAGCCATCGAAATCCCTTCGCCGGCGTAAACTACAATTCGACCGAGACGATGTGACAAATGAAAAAATTTTCTATTTTCCTATTGCCATTATTGTTGGCGTTCAAGCGAACGGATATTCCTACATGTGAGTAAATGTGGCTATTGTTTTATGTATGTGTATATTTTTTTCATATATATGTGGAGATAGTCATGGAAACAGAACCAGCTTGCTGCTGTCAAAAATTATGGAGTTTAAAGGCGATCGATGTGGACTCGTTTGTTTGTTTTTTTTTTTCATATCATTTCCATGGCGCACTGGCGTTAAATCACTTTTGATGTTACGATTATTTGATTTATTTGATTTTTTCCATTGGATTATTCTATTTTTGATTTTCTCCCCATACATTTTTTTTTGTATCGCGTATTTGTAATGGAAATATATAGAAAACAAAAAAAAACCTGAATAGCATATCCAATTTTTTTGTAATTTTCATGGATTTATGCAAGAGATTTATGAATTATTTTGATGGATTTTGACATTTTTCCAACGGAAGATTTTGACTAATCAGTCGGAATGTCGGAAATTTGCAAATATATTGGAATATTAAGATTGAGAGAAAGTATATGAGAGAGAGAGAGAGAAAGAGAAGCATATGTTTATAAAAATGCCATCATAAAATTTAATGTCTTATACACCGTCAAGTATTCTTAAGTTAAGTGCTTGCTTGTATATATATATAATATACACTATGCATAAAATAATTTTATATATTTTTCACTTGTGATTGACAACAATGTCATCCAACAATATAGCATCACTCACGTACGTTCATTTATTGCACATTTGCAGAATAATGTTGCACATTAAATTATTGTCATTGTTATTTTTGCTGTTGCCGCATACATACTACTATCGTACATGTGCTTAAGTGATACCATAAGTTCTGTGACAAAGTTGATTCGTTATAAAAATGTAACAAGCATTGGAAAGTCTCAGTGAATTTCAACTCGATGGATTTACATGTGAAATATGATTATTCTAGGCAAAAAAAGGACTAAGAAGAAGATATGGTGGCCTAAAGTTAAAAAATACATATCCATGATGTTGTATGGTAGCTAGCTTAAGCAGTGGTTGTGGTTAGCCCATTTTTTACACAACTCTTTCTTGCTATAAAATTATTGCAGGTCCCAAATGTAGTTGTCTTAGATGGATGAACACGTAAGTTATGGCGGTTCAATGTGTGAAAAAATTTGGCGACATTGTATGAGAGCTACTTTAAATAGTGAGCATAGTTCACTAAATTTTTGCAAAATGATATCTACCTGCAATACAAGTCTCCATCTCAAACTATGGTTTTCTGAGGTGAAATACTTCGTCAGTTGTGGTTGAATAAAGTTTGAACAAATACTAGGACTTTCATCGGGAGCTACATTAAGCAGTGGGCGTGGCTCACTGATTTCCTGCGAGGTTTTTACCAATTGCAATGTTAATCTGCGTGTGAATTATGGTTGTTCTACACCAAAGCTGTAAGATATAATAAACATGGGTCACCCATTTCTTGTGAAATTACTTCGCAGTATGACATAGAGCTTCTTGTCAAATGTTCTCGTTCTAGATAGAATATTCAGTGAGTTATTTCAGCTGAATATTTCAAAATACCTTGGCCTTCTGATCTGTAGGTCGTGGTTCAATCCCCGGCTGATGTATAACAAATTTAATATCGAAAAGATTTTTCTTTCGAACGGTACTCACCTGTCGACAAGCAATTGGCAATTTTTCCGACAGTAACAACTTGCCATGAAAAAGTGATGTCACTAGGGTTCTGCCTTTCGGAATCGGCTAAAAATAAGTAGATGCCTTCTAATACTGTCCAAAAATTTAACACGCAAGACAGTAATGGAAGAGAAGCTCGGCCAATGAGCCCTTTGGGGCTTTAAGTGCCACATATTTATTTTATAAGTGCCATAGATCCTATGAGTCGTTGATAGTGAGTTGAAATCTCGACTGATGCAATTTGAATATTGAAAAATATTTCATATTCTACGGTACCAACCTGACGGTAAGCAATTGGTAGTTCTTATACTAGTAACAAGCAACAAACGCTTTTAAAAGAGCTCCGTGACAAAGCTCAGACAAAGTTTTGTCACAATGGCTCTGTCGTTCAGAGCCGGCCAATATAAGCAACAGCAACAGTGCTGGAAGAGAGAAACTCGGTCAAAGGGCTTTTCGGAGCATACGAGCTCCAAAGGTGGTATGGTATGGGATTTGAACGGATGAACGGACGACAGGTTTACATCTACTATTTAGGCGGAGATAAGCATAGATCTATATTCTTTATCATACTACCCTTTATCATTTGAGCTTCCCTCAAGCGGTTACAAAAATATGACCAAAGTATGCGTAAATCTACATTTCGGAATTCTAGTAAAATCTGGAGAATTTCACAAGGAATTTTTTCTGAAAATATTAATTTTTATATTAATGGGATTTTTGTACTCACATTTTCGAAAAAATTCCATAGGAGATCCTTTAAAATACGATAGAACTTTAAAAAGTTGAAAATAAAAGTTTTCTGGAAAATTTAGCCGTCGAGGCATCGGTGGATCGATGGATATGAATTCCTTTCTTGATATTTCAAAAGTTTTCAAACTAAAAATATTTTAAACTGATTTTTATTTCTACAGTAGCAGTGAAATGTGAGAGACGCAAAGGCGGATCACATAGTAAAAATATTTGAAAATTGGTGCCATTGCTCAAAAAAGTAGATATTACTGAGATCTGTAAAAGGGCATCATACTAAATTTCAGGCTGATTCATAGATTAGCTTTTATTTGGCAGTTAGTTGTATCACACGTGGTCCATATTTAGAGATATAATGCAAAAAGAGTAATATTGATCCGTAATTCGCATATTAAGTTTATTTGGAAAAACGTACAAAGAAATAAAAGCAAAATGAGATGCTATGGAAATTCTTCATCATCTATTATAACTGTGAGATGTTGGTTCAATGAATTTAAACGCGATCGTGCATTTGCTTTTGATGAGTGGCGTCCAGGTTGGCCGACAGTCGTGGTTACCAGAGTTTCTTTTTTTTAATCGTCCTCACAGAGTTTCCACAGGAAGGAATAACAGTTACGTGCTAATAATACAGTCAATTATGATTACACATTTATCTACTGCTGCTGCATTCAAATTCCTTGAACATGCGGTACCCATCGTAATCGCTCGAACTGAAACCCTGCATGTTTGCTGTTCGCCAGCATGAAGATATGCCTCGGAAGAGATATAATTTAAGTTAACCGAGGCGGTAATCGCCAGAACTGAAACGCATATTTTGGTAGTTTAACAAATCATATTTTTCGCAGAGCTTAAAGAAATTACACCAACATTGAGAAAAGTGTATGGGCTTGCAAAGAGAAAAATTTTAATTTTAATTTGTTAAAAGCTTATATATTAATTCCAAACGCGGGTACTTATTAATCGACCGTCGTATATATAAATGTTACTCTTTCGTTTTGAATGAGTACTCGTAAGGTCGTCACAAGAAAGCATTTTCATATAATTCAAAGTATTCTCTTGCCAACCTGTAGCATGACATTACGACTGGTTAAAACCATTAAATAAATACAGCATTTTTGTTGTTTTCTTTTATTATTATTATTATTTTTGTTTTTATTGTCATGCAATAAATCTTGCAGTCGCATACGATAAAAAAAATTATTTATTTGATTCGCTCCTGTTCGTTCCTTGCTTAGCTTGCAGCAGCTCAGCTATATGGAAATTGGTTGAGAAACTTTTGAGAATTTATTGTTTATAATTTTAGAGGTGTATGGGTGTGTGTGTGTGTGTATATATGTTGCAAACAGTCAGATTTATGATACAACTTTAAATAAATATTTAAACTTTAACGATTACCCAGCACTAAGTGCCATCATTATAATAAACCAACACCATACAAATTATACCCACATCTTTATTAGTAACAATTCAATGCGTAATATATAATAGAACAAAAAAAAAAAAATTATAATAAAATTAAAAGAAAAAAAAAAACAAAAGTAAACATAAAACGACCACCGGTCACCTTTATGAGCTAAAATCTATTTATAATGATTTCAAATATGTGATTTATTATTTGCACATTTCTTTCATATGAACCCTCATCTCTTATTACTATGGCATCACTGATAACACTATGAGTACGAGTACTTGTATTGTGAATGTGTCAATAGGCAAACACTCTGCAAACAAGCATTCGCACAGAAATCAAGAAATCATAATTCCTATTTTAATGCTTTTTATTTGATATTTCACAAAAAAACCATAAACGCATATCTTTTCTGTTCGCATTTTTTCCTTTTCTACTTTTGTCTTTTGATTTTTATTTTCTTCTTTCACCATCTTCACAACTTGATCTGCCGCAAATCTTTTGCTTATAAATCTAAATTAATGCGAAGCATAAATTTTATTCGTTCATTGTTGTTTTTGTATTATTATTCATTTCTTTTCAACTCATACAGTACTTTTAATGTCCTTGCTATTTTCACTTTCAGTTACTGTTGCTGGCGCTAATGCTGCTATTGCGTTGTCACGAGTATGTGTGAGGTTTGCATGGGTCTGTCCATTCATTTGTGCAAATAACCATTAATCATCACATAATTTTCTGGTGTCAGCCATATTTAAGAAACGTATTCATAATCCACAAAAAATCCACATTTGACAAATCGTCCTTGCGTATGTCACATTCGTTAAATATAATTTTTTATTTTCCATTCGGTGTGGCGATGGTGAATGTGGCTTTGGGGGGTTGCATGCAAAGGTCTCGGTAGGGATGGATGGGGTTAAGTTTGAAAATATATTTAATATACTTTTAATGAACTTTTGATACTCATAAGTATATACTTATATACATAAATATATATGATATTTGTTCGAGGTCTCATTATTCATAATCATATGTGAATTTGCTAACGAAAGCAACGCAACACAGTGGAAGAATCATTTCATCGGTAGAGAAAGTTTTCTCTTTTAAATGATTGACTGACTTATTTTCTAAGTGTTTTTTCATGTATGATTATATATTTCTATTGAATTCATCTATATTACTCTCTTTTAAATGATTTGTGGTGAGAGGGATGAGTATTTTGTTTTATGAAAAATTATTATTTTCGACCATATGGCACAAAATGATCGTCATTATAATAAATAGACTTCAGCGCACTTGCACATTGAATTTGAGGCATTGATACACAATGTACATAATACTTTGAAACAACCGGATGGCATGGATGAAGACAAACTTAAAATATTGGATCTGGAGGTGTAAATACGTAAAAAAATAGAGCTAACTAACCTCTTTTAGGGTTACACTATACGAATAGCGAGAGCTTTCTGTTATAGAAGCCCCACATTCCAAGCAACACCTACCTCCCATACAAAAGTATGTTGCTGAATGTGTGTTATCACACTTTGTGCGCAAAAATATTTAAGTTATCAAGCTAAAACTCGGTGTATATGATTATATTTGTTACTGAATAAATATATTCCAAAATGGATGAAATCGAATAAATGTTACGACTACCTCCCTTACAAACGCATGCTTATGTATATATGTTTTTACACTTTGTGCACGAAATTCTAAAGTTATTAAGCTAAAATTTGGCACATACAATAACATTAGCTAATAAATGAACAAGTTCGAAAATTTTCGGAATCGGCTAATATCCACGCCTACCTTCCATACAAAAGTATGGACCTGAATGTATGTTTTCACACTTTGTGTGCAAAAACATAAAGTTATCAATCTGAAACTCGGTACATACGATTATATTGATAATTAAAAAAGTATGTTCAAAAAATGGACGATATTGAATGAAAACCACGTCTACCTTCCATACAAAAATATTTTGTTGCATGTGTGTTTTTAAATTTTTATTAAGAAATATATTCCAAAATGGGCCGAATTGGTTTAAAAGCACGCCTATTTTCCATATATCTATGCTTCTGTTTTTACGTTTTCAAACTTTGCGCAAAAAAAAAAAATAATATTGCAAAATATATAGGAGAGAACTAACAAAAGTTTGGTAAGCTGCATGAATAAAAACACAAAAAAAATTTGTTATTTTGAATCTTCAGTATTTTTCATATTTTCTACATAATCCTTATTAATTTGAAAACATTTTTTTAACCTGTAGATCCGCTGATCAAAACAATCCTCAAAATACCACTTAAAGAAGTTAGATCTATCTGACACTGATGTCTGCAGATTCTGCAACTTAGACATCGAAAGCTCGGAGCATATTCTCGGTTAATGTTAAGCTCTTGGCAGACAAAGGCTAAGCCACTTTGGTGATATAACATTGCCTCCATACAAATTGTGGACTAATGAATACCACACAGTGCTGAAATTTATTAAACGCCTGAAAATTTAGGGTTATCCCAAAGACTGGACAACAGATCAAGTCTGGTCGCAGTGCATAAGGGTCTGGTTATATAATAATAACAATAATAATTCTCAAAATCACGTTTTTGCAGCTTGTTAAATTCTAAATTTGCATAGCTACTACAGACCTTTTCCCTCAAATTTTTCTTAATATTTGGCACAGGCGCCAGATCCGGGGAATATGGTGATGGGCGCAATAAAGTTACTTGTCATTTCCGCAGTGTGAGCTGGTGCATTATCATGGTGCAAACAGAAGCGGCGCAGTTGCTTTTTGTTTCTGTTACTCAACAAATTTTCAAACGCTTATCGTAAGCAGTCTTCAGTATATCATTTCAAAGTTGCTGTCTGACAAATATTTAGGGAAATAATAGCTACAATTCTTGCTTTAGTGACGTCAACCGCAATCATCACTTTCACTGCTGACTTTTGTTGTCTTGCTTTGACAGGTGGTTTTACTCCTTTTGAGCTCCATACCAATAACTGCTGTTTAGTTTTCGGGTCGTACTTGTAAACCCAAGCTTCGTCGCCTCTTGGGATCATACTGAAGTTGCTAGACTCTCCGTTTTCGAATTTTCTTAGAAAATATTGAGCAAAACGAATTCGAGATTTTTTCCGATTATCATTCAACATTCGTGGGACCCATCGAGCAGATTTCTTCGTGTATTGTAAATCATTCCGCAATGTTCATGATACAGCCATAGCATTCAAGTGCAATTCACTGGCTATCATTTCTTGTGTCATTTGTTGATTTTTGTCAATGTTTTCCTTAACCAGAGCCACATTTATCTTGTCGTTCGAAGATTTTGGCCTTCCTTCGCGTGATTTGTCTTCACGGCAAAATGTCTATTCTGAAATTGTTGATACCACTTACAAATGGTCTTAAGAGAAGGTGCGTTCGTTCCATATGTTGTTTGAAATTCACTAAAAATTTCTATGCGCTAAAGTTGACGTCGAAATCCGTAAAGGATTTCATGTCGAATTTCTTTTGATGTTGGTGGCGGAATTTCCACCAACCTTTCGTTAGTAATTTTACGTTTTTTCGTCTGCATTCTTAGCAATTTTTTTTTTAATTTAGAATAAAATATTGTTAGATTACTTCGAAATCACATAAAATATCACCAATTTACCGAAATTTTGTTAGTACCTTCCCGTAAAAAAGAGCGTTATTTCTTTCAATTTTTTTTTTTTTTTGTTCTAAAACTTATCTGTCTGTCATAGTGTATTGTACCTAAGCTTCGGAGCTGTGGGGAGAATCGCTTTGAGACGACTGAAAAATATAGTTGTGGTGAAAACTTAAAATCTACTCAACCCTCAGATGTTGGCCCCGGTCACTTACTTAAGAAGTTCGAAAGATATACGTATGAAGATTTGAGTCAAGGTGACCTCTATCACTGAGAATCCGGCTGCACTTATCTTACATAAGTTGGTGCCATAGCTCAATGGTTAGTGTGTTGGCCTTCTGATCTGTAGGTCGTGGGTTCAATCCCCGGCTGAAGCATAACAAAATGTCGAAAATCGAAAACATTTTTCATCCGAACGATACCCATCAGTCTGCAAGAATTGGAAATTTTTTCGGTTGTAACAATTTGGCAAAAATGCTTCTTAAAAGAGCTCTGTGACAAAACTAAGTTAAAGTGATGGGCACTGCCGTTCGGAACCGGCTAATATAAGTAGGTCCCTTCTAATGCTGTCCAAATTTAACACGCACAACACTATTGGAAGAGAAGTTCAGTGGTGTCACAATGGGTTTTTCTGGCCTAAGTGTGTCCTCTCAGAGAGAGGGCAGCCACAATAATCTAACCTAACCTATCTTTCGTAAAATATTCCTATTCCAATATAGGTGTGATTACTTTGGAAATTATATGATTAAATATTTTTATTATTTCCGTTTTTGCATATTGCTGAAATATAATCCATACGATGTAAGACGGTGTATTCTTTTTTTTTTTAATAATACGATATATGTGCGCATATTTATTATAATACCACATCTTATGTCATCAACGATTATTGAACTATTTATTCTTTTATATATTACTAATATTTTTATATAAAGACATATATATGTAGACTTTCTCGTATGTACATACGTATAGATTACAAGACACCAAGAAGACTGTTGAAAAGTTTTGTGTCAACATTATCATGACAATAACCTCTATCAACAGTCAGCATATGTGTCACCTTCAATAAATTCGATATGCACATACAACGACACCAAAAAAGCGATGCAACATAATTTATGGCATGTAAACACACTTGAAGCCAAATGTAAAGTCAGAGTCGGTAAAAATAAATATTCAACAACAAGTTAAGCAACTACTCGTATATGCGTAGTCGTATACGCAATAAAACAGCAGTGAATGGAAGCATCACAAGGACACAGGGACTGACTATATACTTATAGAAGCAACCAAGTGGCGAATAGTTTTTATAAATGTGCATGTGAGGATGTGCAACAATATTTCAGTAAAATAATATTTGATATTTTCCTTATTACACTCATACTACCAGTTCATATATTGGTAGGTAACTAAGTATGTAGCTAGCTAGCACTTAAGTAAACGTGCGTGTGTGTGTTGAAGATTTGTAGGAGCAATAGTATGTATAGCTGATGTTTGCATTTCGATATGAAATGCAAATGCATGAAGAAGATGGTAAATATTTCAAGTTCCTATCAAATATATACGTATAAAGTAAAGTATATTTATATATTTACAATATGTTGCGTTGCAATTCAAAGGAAATGTCGATACTGAAGTGATGTTCTAACGTGCCAATAGTAATAGCAACAAAAGTAGTAGTTACATTCAAGAGATGAAGAGAATACTCATATAAAAATCAACATTCTTCTTGAGCTCATGATGATGCTGATGATGATGATGCTGTCACATATCAGCACTAAGTAGATATATATGACAAGAAAGAGAGAGAGAGAGAGAGAGAATGAAACAAAGATGCAGAAATGTGACGGAAAACATTTCAATAACTTTATCTATTCGATACTCCATTTGATTCCTTCAAAGTACTCGTATGGGAGACAGAATTTATTTACAAAATAATGCTTGATTCGTAGTGATTGTGGTGGTGGTGGTGGTGGTGCTGGTGGTGGTGGTGGTGGTGCTGGTGGTGGTGGTGGTGGTGTTGGTTGCTGAATGGAATGGATTGAAAAATATATATTATTTTATATACCATTTCTCAATGAGCAACGAATGACAACAATTTTTTCATTTCATTTTCATATATTTTCTTTTTTCTTTGCCTCATTTTGTTCCCTTGATCCTTTTGTTCATTTTCAATAAAAGTTTTTCGGCAAAAATGTCGATTGTTAGAAGGGATTATTGTGTGCAAGTATGTATGCGTAGGTATGTGGATGGGTGGACTCATTGAATGGTAGACAGACATAACTACAACAATATGGTTAGCAATATCAACAGCAGCAGCAATAATATTATGTATATGAAATATTCTGTATGGGAAAGGATGCAATTCTATGCAGGATACAAAACAAGCAACAAACAAGCAAGAAAGGATCCAAGAATTTAATAAAAAATAATTTTATATTTCAACACAAATGGTTTGGAGTTTGAGGGGGGGATAGAGAAAGGCTTGTCGAGCTAATGCCATTTTGAAACATATAAAATTTTTCATGTTGCGGAACTCAACTGCTAGAATTGCTCATACCAATGCCATATTTTCCATATTTGTCTAGCCCGGTTAATATTGAATTCGGCCCACATTTGCCTACAACTTTTATATACTTGTACGTACATATGCTATTAATGACGCGATAGTGTATAACGAACACTAGCAGGCAGAAGCGCACTGTTGCCTACTACATATGCCCTTTGTAGTAGTACCATGTATGGAGTATGTAAAATACTAAAGTAGATTAAGTTTCGAGCTGATGTTGTTGACTTTGTGCTTTTGTTGCTGGCAGTCAGTATGAGTACTTGTATGAGTTGTCGTAAGTCGCAACTCTTACATTTTGCATTCTTTTGTGCTAGGGCACGGAATTCGGCGTCGTCTCAACATAGTGGGAAGTGAGAAGGAGCATTGAATTTTAATCCTGTTTCTTTGCGAAAGCTAAATTCATCTCATGTAGTTAGATTTGATATTTTGCCTTTTTGAGAATTTTTACTTATAGCTTAACGTTGCTGTTATTGTTGATGCTATACACAGAGTATACACAAGTGCCCTCTTGACACACAACATTTCCTCTAGACATATACAAGTATATAATATATTTTATAATACCTACACATATGTATGTACATATCTAAGTATGTAGATAATTGTAAATATTCGTAAAATATTTGTACATATTCAAAAATGTGAAGTATCCTTTGGATTACAAGTACTTTATACTGTATGCATGTATGTTCTGTACATTATTGTACAAACATATTAAAATTTATTTAACCCTAAAGAATATGTTCATATACCTAAGTACATACGATTATATGCTCATACGATATTCAGGTAAATATATGTACTTGTTAAGTATCTATACATACATTCAAGCATATATGTACATACTTAGTACATATGTGTAGTCATCTATTATGTAATAAAAAGTAATTATATGTTTACCGAAATTATCTTAATTACCAGCTGCTTTCGCACAAACTCATATACATATATATATAGAACAAGTGTGCATGTTTGTTAACATATTTATGTTTGTGTGTGTGTGTGTGTGTGTGTGTACTCATTAACATTTGAAATGGAATGCGAAATGTGCTACACTCCTTAATATGTTGGACTGTTGAGAGTATGAGCTCATAGGTTCGATTCACCATTTGTCTAAAGGCTTGCCGACAAATAATTAGCAATTGTTCTGATAATAAAAATCGGAAGTTACTTGTTTTAGGCTCCATCGGCTATGGAATATTACATGATTTTTCGAGATTGAGTTTGACGAGACGTAAAAGAAGTGAGCTCAGAAATTGTAGAGCTCGGATGGGGGTAAACGCCATCGCATGGGGGATTAAGTTGGCGAAAGTGGGATAGAAATCGATCAACCGGTATAGGTGGCACCTCTAGGAAGGGTGAATTATATGACCGACCACTATTAATATCTTATCCTCAACATTTACCTCAATCATTCTTCACTTCTGCCGGCACTGCATAGGGGTGCTCTCCTACAAAATTGGCTGGATTGCCAAATACGCTCCCATCACTCCCAGAATGCCTTCATAAGGGTAAAATTTATAACCGAGCCAAAGTAGTTATCTTCTATCGGCAACTCTTAAGGGGCGCTCACCAAAAAAAAAAAAAAAAAAAAAATAAAACACATGAAAGATACATGGCAGTGAACAAATAATATTATAGTTTCTTAGGAAAAGCCCGTAAGAGAGTGAAATGTAAATTTAAACTCTATCAACCTTCAACCTCTTCCAAACTCTTCCATATTTTTCCTCCCTTTAAAGAGTTGCCATATAAAATTATCCAAAAACATATGAAAATTGACTATAACTCCATAGCTGTTGAGAAATTGCCTGAAGGAAGCTGAAATATCAATTCGACCCCAAATAATTTTGAATCTTTTCTATTTTTCGTAAACATACTTGATCTCTATCTCGATTACTTAAGGAGATAAGGAGAGTGCCATTAAAAGTATAATCACCAGAAAATCGACAAATAGAGGAATAAAAAGCAAAGGTGACTCTGAATTATTTTTCCTCCCTAACATATCTATCACCTACCCATAAGGGGCTCTACTAAAAAATTAACTTTTTATAAAATTTACTTCCACCGCTAGCATGGCGCCCCTATAGGGGTAAAATGCACAAGCCTCCATAATTTTACTGTACCCTAACTTAGCTAAAAGTTATCTCCAGCCCTTAAGGGCATCACCACACCAAACGAACGCAAAAAAGAGCTGAAACTCCATAGCAGCCAAGGAACTATTAGTTTTAAACAAATTTACACCGATCTGAAGGGGCTCCCATACAAAATGAACGCAAAAACATTTGAAAATCGATAAATGGTCCCATATGTGCCCAGAAATTGTCTCTAGAACAGTAAAATATATGTAAGACCCACTCATGAGTAACCATGAGTGCTAACCTAAGTGCTTGTGGATAGGCATGCTACCAGGCTTGCTTTACCGGCCAACGATTTTTGTCATAGCTGCCAGAATGAGGAAGAGGAGGAAACTGTTCACCACTTTCTCTGTAGATGTCCCGCCTTGGCACACAGAAGTCACACCCTTTTTGCATTTTTTACAGATACCACCCATGGATGTCAGGGACATTGCTCTATTCATTAGGAAATCCCAATGGTTGCGTTTAACAGAGGGAGCAGGATAGAAAGCATCATTGATGCAGGGTAACATAATGGGCCAATTTTTAGCCTAAGTGTGCCCCCTTTTTGGTGGGCGGCTGCTGCATAATCTAACCTAACCTAAGACGCACCCAAATTCATTTTTTATCACCAACATTTCCTTGAAACATATGTACTTACTTTCTATTTTCACTCTTTCAAGATGCTTTCATACAAAATTAACGCAAAAAACATGAAAATGGTCCAAACTGCTCAAAAATCGCTCTTAGAATAGTAAAACATATAAGCGACCCCCATTAATTTTTCTTTCACAATATTTTTTATGAACATTATCACTTGCTATTTGCACCAATTCAGGGGCCTTTTATTTAAAATGAACACAATGACCGTAAAGCTGTCCAGAATCGCCTATAAAGAGCTAAATGTATGACCGACCCCAAATAATTTTTCCTTTCAAATATATTCTGTGGGCATTTTTACCGCTATATCCACCACTGAGAGGAGCTTGACTGCAAAAATGTTATGCTTTATAAGACATGAGATGCGCAATTTTGGGAGAAATTTATGCATGGCTCTCAACTTTACCGACTCGGTCATTATAGTCTCAAATTTTTGCTATTGGAACTAATGGAAATAATCGTGTAATCAAATATCCGAATAACATTTTCTGCGTTAGTCAAATATTATTAAGTGCCTTAGTTACCAACGAATAGAATTGTGCTAATATAATTTTTCAATAATTTTTATGTTAACAAAGTACATTACCACTGCCAACTGCAAGATAACCGCAGGTTTTTTTTTTTGTTTTTTCATCATTTACAATTTATGTATAGATATGTAAGTTTTTTAGACCGTATTTTATGACTCTACATATTCGCAAGTGCAATAAATTTTTAAAAGCGACTCGCTATGAGTACGCAGCATGAGTACTTAACATCTCTTCTTCGCACGCAATAAAGATAAGAATGATTTAATTGCGGCTGAACAGGAAATGAAAATAATTTTCAGAATAGCACAAAAATGTTAAAAGTCATGGTAATAAAGCAAAAAAAAAAAAAAAAAACATTTTAAATTGTGACGATGTTACGAATAGAATAAAATAATATACGCTTGTATCATCGTCTATAATATTAATTACTCATGCGATGTCACCGCTTGTCGTTTGATATCAAATGACAAAAGCATATTGTTGTATGTTAGAAGTAGTTAAAAAGAGATGAATTTTTTGTTTTGAACCAATCATGATGTTTAAGAGGGAAGATTTTTTAAGTTAGGGCATGTTTTGTTTTAGGATGCAAATAATTTTATTGAATGATAATTTCGTTAATGTAAAAGTTTCATTTGAAAGCTGGAAAATTGAGTAAATTTTATAAATTTAAATAGAAAATTATTACAAATAAAATTTTAAATAAACTTCAGTGTAAAATAATTTATATGCTTGCCTTACTCTATCATATTTGTGCACCAATTCCGGATTGATGATTGCTTAACTTTATACAACTTTCACTGAAAACATACAGGGTGATTTTTTAGCAACTTTCTTTTTGGCAACACTGTTTTTGACAGCTCAGCTGTTTTCGTGTAACATATTGCTGTCAAACAAGTTCAGTTTGGACAATAATTTAACCATGAATCGATTTACAAACGAACAACGCTTGCAAATTATTGAATTTTATTATCAAAATTGATGATAGGTTCATTCATTCATTCATTTTATGGTCAGCTTGGGCGACCTTCTGAGGCGGCTATTCAGAATCTTATGACTAAATTTCGCACCAAATTTACATTATTGGACATTAAACCACCTACACGCATACGTAGAGTGTGGACAGACGAATATATCGCAGCTGTATCCGCCAGTGTTGTTGATGACCATGAATTATCGATTTATTCGTGAGATACCGGCCGCTCTATTGGAGATGGTATGTCAAAATTGGACCCAGCGTATGAACCGTTTGCCAAGATTTTTCTTTCGAATGGTACCCACCTGTCGGTAAGCAATTGGCAATTTGTCCGGCAGTAATAATTTGCCATGAAAGAGGCTCTGAAAGAGATCTGTGACAAAGCTCAGAAAAAGTGATGTCATAAGGGTTCTGCCATTCGGAACTGGATAAAATAAGTAGGTCTCTTCTACCACTGTCCAAAATTTAACACGCATAACAGTAATGTAAAAGAAGCTCGGCCAAAGAACACTTTGGGACTTTAAGTGCCACATATTTATTATTATTAACCATTTGAGGCGCAGCCGTGGTCAACATTTACATTAAATCATCTTTAAATATTGAATTATATAGATCGTTCTATCTACTCAAATAAAGATTTCATACATATCTCTAAATTTTATGCGTTTTTTTTTAAATCAAATCCGAAGGCTCTTAAAATATCACCCTGTACAAATGAATACCCACTACATGTACATATGTAGTAGTAAATATGCAATACGAATCTATTCAGATGCTTTTAGATTTTGTTGCCCTAGGTAGAATAATATTTTTAATATTTTTCTTGTTTTTATTTCGTTGAAACAGTTGTTGGCGACTGTGGTCGCTGCTCGTCGAACGAACAAAACTTTTATAAAATGAGTTCAGTGAGTTCAGTTTATTTTGTCAAATGATTTTAAGTATTGCCAGAAGCTGCTAGTTATTGTTGTGTGCTTTTAGTAGAATTGTGGTAAAACCAACAGAATTTGACATTAAACCAAATAAACTTTAATATTAGCTAGGATTAGTTGGTTGGTGTCTATATAAAATGAACAATGAAAAATGAAAAATTGTTACTTTTTTTTTTGTTGTGTGTGTGGTGGTAAAATATTTCAACACTTTCGACAAGAAACTGGCTGTGTTTCATACAATTTATTTGCTTGCAACAATGTACAACGGTTACGAGTAATATGCATACGAATAGAATGGTAGAAAAGAAAATTAATGACCACTATTTGAAGATGGAAACGTTTTCATCGCACTTTAAGCGATGTCGCACATGTGCAAGAATTATGATCATACATTATCCTTCATCCAACACATTGCACCAGTTGCATAGAATGCTACAGTATTGTTATGTGACTACGACATAGTTGGTGTTTGTTGTATATACGTTTTCTTGTCGCATGGTTTCTGACTCTGCTAGCTGCATGCTGCAAGCGAGCCACTTACAAGTACAAATCACACGGTCTACTGATTCTACCCTTGCTGCTGGCTTCCGACTGCCGGCTGACTACACTTATAATGAAGTGTTCTAATGTCTTCTGTCAAACATGTATTTTTTTCCCTGGCTGAAGGCAATAAACCCCCCAAATCCATACTGCTGAAGTAGCAATTTGTTGCGTTGTTTCAATGCAAAAGGACAACAGCAACAAAAAATGACTGAGTATGGAGTTTACAGCTACCATGCGTTTCGTTTGAAAGCAATATTTTCTGTTTGGAATGGTCAGAGCGGAACCAAAACTGAATATGCATGTTTCTATGTAAGCGTAATATATACAGACTGGACAATAGCTATAAACTTAATTATGCTATGAATACCCCCAAACGATCGACCGTTCATTCTCTACATCGTCTTGTTTGTATTATACAAGTAAATAAATTTTATACCACCAAAAGACCAAAGGAAAATATACGAGTATTCGTAGAAAATATTTGTATATTTTACTTAACAAATATTTTTTATATTGAGCTTCTGCTTCCGTTTGAATAAGGCAAAATAAGAGGTCTGACCTTCACGATAATTGTCATAATTATTAAGAAATTGCACTAAAAACTGGTAAATAACATCATTTCCACGAATAAAGAGATAATTTCGTGAATAGTCATAATCGGATAAAAACCACTCCTATCTCCCATACAAAAGTATGCTTCCGAATGTATGTTTTCATACTTTACGTGCGAAATTATAAAGCGATTGGGTTGAAATTTGACACATATTATTCTATTTGCTAATGTAGCAACTTGTCCAAAATTGGGCGTAATCGGAGAAAAATCACGCCTACCTCCCATACAACTACAATATTTCAAGTACATTTTTTCCACATTCTTCGCTTGAAGATATCAAAGTATCAAGCTGGTTCTCGTTATATAATATTGTATTTGTTAATGTGAAAGCGTGTTCAAAAATGGGCATAATCGGATGCAATTCACGCCCGCTTCCTATACAAAAACATGATTTCAAGTGCATATTTTCATATTTTTCGCACGAAATTATAAAGGTACCAAGCTGAAATTCGGTAGAAGCAATTTTATACATTATTTTATAAGCAAGTTGAAAAATGGATACAATCGGATGAAAATCACTCTTATTTTTCATACAAAAGTACTTTGCCGAATGTAGTTGCACACATTTTGCGTACAAAAAAATAAAGTTATCAACGTGAAATTTGGTGCAAGAGGTTAATTTTTTGATTGGATAGGTGGGTTAAAAAACTGATACAATCAGATGAAAACTATGCCCACCTCCCATACAAAAATATGTTTTCGAATATATTTTTTCACAGTTTGCAAACAGAAATATGAAAGTACCAAGCTGAATTTCAGTAAAAGCAATTTTATACATTATTTTATAAACTAATTGAAAAATGGGTACAATTGGATGAAAATCACTCCTATCTCGCAAACAAAAGTACGCTGTCGAATGTATTTTTACACAGTAGGTGTAAGAAAAAATCAAGTTATCAACGTGAAATTTGGTGCAAGAGGTTAATTTTTTGATTGGATAAGTGGGTTAAAAAATTTGTAAAATCAGATAAAAACTACGCCTACCTCTCATACAAAAATATGTTTTTAAATCCCCGTTTTCACATTTTGCGTACGAGAATATTAAGTTATCAGCTTGAAATTCTGCGCATATGATTATATTTACAAATTATTAGATGGGTTTGGTAGAAAACGGAATTGGATAAAAACTACGCCTACCTTCCATACAAAAGTATGTTTTTATATCTGTGTTTTTACATTTTATGGACGAAAATATAAAGTTATCACCATGAAACTCCGCACATATTATTATATTTACTATTTAATAAATCGGATAAAAACTACGTGTACCTCCCATACAAAAATATGTTTTCGAATATATCTTTTCACATTTTGCCAACGAAAATGTAAAGTTAATAAGCTGAAACTTGATGCAAACGATTTTATTGGTTAATTTTTAAGAAAATTTGATTTTTTTTTAAGCTTTTGCAAATTTTTTTATTAAGATTTTATTTTGAGTGTGACTCTCTCTCGTTCGCTCTCTCTGTTCGTAGCTTTTTCTTTTTCTGCATATACGTCGTTAAGCATTTTTTTTTGTGTGCAATGGAAGTCAAATTGTTAATTAAACGAACTCATAATTAATTCAAAACTACGACGAGACAATTTCGCTTCTTTCACATTCACATACATACATTCACGTATATGCCCAGACATGTTCAGACATTGAAATTGTGCATATCCTTATGTTGCTTGATCCTTCTAATTCCATCCTTCCGTGCGTTTGCTGCTGTCTGCTTCTATATATACTTACTATATAGAGTATATTGAAAAATAAGCAGAATATATAAAAAACAAAATCTATAAATGTTGTTGCAGGAGATGAGAATGGTACATGGTATGTGTTTAAATATGTATTATCAAAGACTTTATTTACACTGCAGTATATTCTATAGAATAGAAATTCTTTGAAGAATCAAATTGGCGTAAACCACAGCATAATCCACACCAATCTCGATTGGTGGCGAGGTAACAACACCCCATTTGGGGAGAAAGTCTTGGAATGTGATCGGGTGGGATTAGGTCTATCACTTTTTAATTGGACAACTAACAATTTCGTTGCTGAAAATGAAATGAATGTTATATGTATGTGTGTATGTTTACGAGTACAACAAAAATGTGTTACATGCATGCTTGCATTGCTTGGTGCTACTCGTTAAGCTCTAGTGTCATTTTATGTTGTATGAGACACTTTATCTGTTTCTGCAGTGTTGTCGGTTGTTCGATGCTGCTGCTGCTGCTGTTGTTACTACTTTATGCTGTTGACCACATGGAAAACCACAAAAATAATT
Source organism: Megamerina dolium (assembly GCA_963854835.1). Taxonomy (NCBI): domain Eukaryota; kingdom Metazoa; phylum Arthropoda; class Insecta; order Diptera; family Megamerinidae; genus Megamerina; species Megamerina dolium. Next base: position 23,268,343 of record OY978526.1, on the reverse strand, counting down.
CAAAGCTCACACTCAATGCTACTCAATGCCGATGTCGATGTTGCTCCTCTGGTTGACAATACATACTTAATCGCCACAAGGCTTAATACAAAATATCGGTTGGACCGTCAGTCGGTTGGTTGGTTGGTCGCCTGATCAGATGGTCAATAGTAGTTGGAAGTTTGGTCGACCGGTCAGTTTGTATAGGATACTATAGTGCCGTTGGTTGGTGGTTGGTGCAGTCGCCCTCATATGTTGGTGTATTTTATATATAGAGACTATTCGTGATGGGTTTCCATTTGCAGCGTATATTGTACGTTTTATTGAGAACAAACTGTTGTTTTGCTATGCTGGGATCTCCTTCATCGGATACAAAATTTTTGTATACCGCATTACATGCAGTGCAGCATGTAACAATATGGAATATCATGTTTTCATTCTTTTGAAGATATGTACTACCCACACCGATACGTAATACTAAAGATTATAATAGCCTGAAATAAATAAATATTCTATGGACATTCAATAAATTGCTTCTGCAGTGTGAAAATGTGGTGTGGTATGATATTTTTGTATAGCATCACAATGTACAAGACACAAACTACATACTTCAACTGTAAATAAGATGAACATTTTATAATTTACACACAATTTTCATACATGAATTTGAAAATAAAGTCAGTAATCCTGATTCTAAATTTTATAAAACGTAATAAATATAATCTACTTGTTATTTGGAGTCAAGTGAGAGCCATGTGACAAATAGAATAGACAGAAGACTCTGAACTGGAATTAAATTGAAATATGAATGTGTATTGGATGTTGTCTAAAAAAGGCTTCATTAGGAGAATATTTCTATCTGTTAACTCAGGCAACTCAAAATTATTCTAAATAACTTATCTATGGATTGTCAATAGACAAAAAGCCTATGAGGGAGATGATAAATTCTAAATAGAACCAAATTGTGGTTTGTAGGTATAATACATTCATTCGACGTTAAAAGCATGTACTGCTTAGAAATAGTGTTGCACATTTTCATTTGAATAATAAAAATTGAAAGAAATAAATGTTTTATGTTCAATGTACTACTCACATTCATTAAAGGTCAAAGTCCATTTTATATTTCATTAATATTGGTTAATTGCTTTAATTGGTTGTAAAGTAAAAACATATAAATGTTCAGCCTTTTTTAAATCCTCTACAAAGCCGCTGCTTCCGTGATTGATATGGAAATGTATACAAAATATTGATTAGCATCGCGATCTGACTCGATTTAGTCATATCCCTCAGTCTGCCTGTTCGCACGATAAGTGCCACAAATATAGAGTTATCGAGCTGAAAATTGGTACATAAGATTATTTTTACTAGCGAATGGATAAATTCGTAAATGGGCGAAATCGAATGAAAACCACAACCACCCCCCCATACAAAAATATGTTGCTAAAAGCATTTTTTCGCACTTAATGCCAGAAAATATAAAGCTACCGAATTCAAAATTGGTATTAAAAGTTTATTTTATCACCGAATTGATATATTAGAAAATGAGCATTATCCTAAAAAAATCTAGCACACATCCCATACAAAATTATGTTTTCGGAAGTGTGTTTTTACACTTTGCGCTAGAAATTATTAAGCTATGGAAATGAAACTTGGTATACAAAATTATTTTGATTAAACAACAAATTGTTAAGGAAATAAACATAATCGGATGAAAACTATGACTATCTCCCATACGAAAGCATGCTTTCGAATGTCTATTTTCACACTTTACGCTCGAAATCATTAAACTTTCGAAGTATATTTGGCTATATAAAGTTATTCTGATAAAAGAAGAAATTTTTGAGAAAGTAGGCATAATTTGATGAAAACTACGTCTACCTCCCATAGAAAAGTACGTTTTTGAGAGTGTATTTTCACACTTTACGCTCGAAATTATTAAGATGTTGAATTTTAAGTGAATATATAAAGTTAGTCTACTCAAAGAATGGATATTTTTTAGAAATTAGGCATATCCAAATGAAAAGTACGACTATCTTCCGTACAAAATTATGTTTTTGAATGTGTGTTTTCACACTTTGCGTTCGAAAATATGCAGTTATCACGCTGAAACTTTTTGTATACATTTATATTTACTAGTAAATTTACATAGTTCAAAATGAACGAAATCGAATGAAAACCACGCCTACCTCTCATACAAAATTGTGCTTCCGTACGTATGTTTTCATACTTTTTCCATGTAAATTTAAAGTTATCAAGCTGAAATTTGATACATATGATTCCATTTGCAGTTTACCCTTCATAGCATGAACTTTTGTAATTCTGATCGGTTTTTGAGAAACAAGTTTCATTTGCTACACATTTTTCAAATATGCTAATGAAATATTTTGGAAACAAAAGACCTCGTATGGTCGCAGTGCCCATAACACTTGTGGTTGGCCCTCAGAGGTATCAGCCATAGAGCTCGTATCCTCTAACAGACTTCGGCCTGGTTTCGCGAGGTCCACTTGATAAACAAGGATTTTGTCCTTGCTCCAACGTCACGCTCTCTTTTGATTGATTGATTGATAATGAAATATTGGGCAAATCGTTCCAGTCTCAGCCTGCTAAATTTGTTCAATAAATTGAGCAAAGTTTTCAAATCTAGTTCATCAGCTATAATTTTTTACGTATTTCTTGGAAGATGTCCTAACTGGAATCTTTGGAATCACCTGAAAACAGTAAGAAGAGAAGATGCAGACGAATCGTATACCTTTTCGGATTTGAACAAATATTGTACTAAGTTAAGGTGACTCCCAAATCCCGATTTAAAAGCGATTTATTTCTGTTATTTTGGCAGAGAGATTTCTCGATATCTTGACATATCTTAGAATCAGTATTTTCATTTCCATTCTCATTAATATTTTCGAAATTTTAAATTAAATATTATAACAATATCCATAAATTATTTGCCGAATTTTCAAAATCAACCACAGTTTAACGAACTTTTGTTAAATTGTCACTTATAAATATCATATTCAAACTCAAACCAATTTAAAGCACTAACGTCGAATGAAATTGTATACACATCTAAACGATAAATTGATATTAGTTCCAACTGTATATATCTCAACTACCATTGGGCCATCTATCAAAGTCACCACTAGTATGTAGTGTAAACTATGTAAAACGTCACATTAGCGTTATCTATCAACATCGCGTGTACATTCTTTCTCACCCTTATCGATCAATTACAATTTACCATTTAACATTGGCGTGCATATTTTTAGGCGCACAAAGGCGCTACTAAACATGTAATTTAAACGATTACTACAAGACGATTCTACAACAAACAAAGGAATTTCTTTGCGTGCAGACACTAACACATACTAAATGCATATATATGTGCGACCAATAAAACCAAGAGCCGGTTAATTTGTTGCAAGCTACTATTCGTTCGGTTCTTTGGTCTGCTGTTCGGTTAGACGGCCAAACGACCAGACGGCGTCAAATAAAGGAAACAAGTAGTGGGTGTGAACATGCAATCGAAATATGTACATACATATTTGTATGTATGCACGTATGTAGTAAAATAACAATAAACTGATCGCGTGTCAGCCCAGAAGAATGCTCAACACAATGTGAACAAGGGAATTGCAACAACAGCGTGATGTATAAATATGTGTTTTTTATGTGTGTTATAGCGCCCACAACAAACGGAAGCAACACAGGATGGAGTAAAATAAACAAATCTAACAACAACAACAGCAACAAATAAAATCACAACAAATACAAAGTGAGAAATACGAACATTGAACATATGAACAAGAAACCAATTTGCACACAACAGGCAATGGGATAGCGGAAGACGTCCATCAATGTGCGTAGTAAAATATCATCAAAAGCACCGACACACCACTGACGACTGATGCAAAGCTTGTGAATTTGTAATTTGCACCTTTTGACGGCACTATGCTGGATTGCATTCTCCTTGCAACCATTTGAAACCGCCAACCACTGTGCCACAAAAACAACAATAATGACGTTTATTATAAACGTGTTAACGTTTATAGTTGAACGCGTAAAATATGACGGCATAAGCTATACCTAAGACATGCCTTCTAAAAATAATAACAAGAGCAACAACAACAATGCAATAAAAATAATAACGATGATGATGGCATTTCAAAACAGCATAATGCAACACCATTTTGAGGACTTTGAACGGTATTTGTATATGCAAGCAAGTTAGCTGGCTGAAAGGCAGTCAGCCAGTCAGGCAGGAAACAAGCAATATATTGTTAATACACGCACGTGTATATATGTATTGTACATATGGTATGCGCGTACATATGAGCTTCCATATGTGCTTACATATCAGTGTTCTGCATTAATGTCGAAAAATTTTTGCAATAATTTCAAAATTTGTCAAAACATATTCGTAAATTTTTACAATAATGTCAAAAATGTTTGGAATAATGTCGAACTGGTTTTCAATAATGTCGAAAACGTTTGCAATAATGTCGAAAATGTCTGCAATATTGTCGAACATTTTTGCAATAATGTCGAAAATTAATTTTTTTGACATTCTGTTACTTTTTGCATTCATGTTGAAAATTAAATTTGTTGGCTTTCTTTTATTTTTTTTTTTTTTTTGCATTTATGTCGAAAGTAAAAATTTAGTAGTTAAGGAACACATGAAATTTCCAATGAAAAGCGTTCTAATGCAAGTGAGGGTCTCTACTTTCATATTTAAATTTGTAGTTATGGAAGTAGAAATATGATCTATTTTGAAAAATTGTGATTTTTTAGAAATGTCGAGCTATAAAAAATAATTAAAAGATAGCTATATTCTGTGCAGATTTTATCCTAATCGAAATGTTTTTTCAGAGTAAGCAACGTTTGCCGTAATCTGACTCCACGATCGAAATGCAGCAAACATTTTTTCTTGCATATTTTTGAGCGGCGATGGCTGCTTGCGGTAATTCGTGATTTCCAGGCCGCGAACGTTTTTTTTTTTCGGCTTAATAATTGATGGTCTAGGAAAAACATTTAATGCCCCGGGAAAAACATTTAATGCCTCGAGAAAAACATTTGATTGTTTTGGAAGATTTGATGGTCCAGAAAATACATTTGATGGTCCAGGAAACACGTTTGATGATCCAAAAGAAATATTTGATGGTCCTGGAACAATATCTGATGGCTACGGCACAGCATTTCATGGAATCCTTTTCTGTTTGACAGAAAATATTTTTCGCAGAAATACATTCGTCAAGTTTTGTGTTGATCTATAGATGTCATGTGGCACTTAAAGCCCCGAAGGGCTCATTGGCCGAGCTTCTTTCCCATTACTGTTGTGCGTGTTAAATTTTTGGACAGTATTAGAAGGGACCTACTTATTTTAGCCGGTTCCGAACGGCAGAACCCTCGCGACATCACTTTTTCTGAGCTTTGTCACAGAGTTCTTTAGAAGCTTTTTCATGGCAAGTTGTTACTGTCGTAAGAATTACCAATTGCTTGCGACAGGTGGGTACCGTTCGAAAGAAAAATCTTTTCGATATTAAATTTGTTATGCATGAGCCGGGGATTGAACCACAACCTACAGATCAGAAGGCCAACACACTAACCACTGAATCACGGGACCCACCACTTCATGAGAATACCTGCAAAATATACTACTTTTTTGAAAGATACTCTTGATATTAATTTTGATTTTGCTTATACCTATTTCGTGGATGATTTTCTTTAGGCCCAAAAGAGAAAACTATTTTTTGAAAACACATTAAATAATATCATGAAAAATGTAGATGAAGCGATTAAAATTACGATATTCCAAAAACCGGCGTATAACATATTTACATTTACATTTAATAAAAAAAAATGTGTAACTGATCAGTTTTGCTCAAAAAATAGTTGCTTCACTAACGTTGAAAATCTAATTCCTTGTCCTTTGTTTTACGCTATTTCCACTTTCTTTAAAATAATGTCGAAAAAGTGACAAAAGATCTGTCGACATTGTTCCAAGCATTTTTACATAAATTTCGACACTTTTTCCATTACTTTTTCGATAATACTGCGAATTACAGCATGTCGAAAATTGATTATCCACATTTTCTACGTTATGACAAAACATTCCAAACATTCTTGGGAAAATGTCGAAAATCTAATTTCGCATATTTTTCGTTCAACAATATTGCAATTTTTTTGCAAAAATATCGAAAAAATGATAATGCATTTTTCGATATTGTTTTATTTTTTTGTAAAATTTTTGCATTAAAATCTAAATTTATAAAATCATTTTTCGATATTTTTTTGTAAAATTGTTGCATTAATATCTAAATTTATAAAATCATTTTTCGATATTATTACATATCAAAGGTTCTAGTTTTCGACATTATTTGTAACATTTTTGCAGAAATTTTTCGGCACTAATTTCTTCTACATTACTTCCACATAGCTGTGTGCACATGTGTATCGAAAATGTCATCTTTATTCGATTAGGTTTGTTTGCTTCAGTGCTTCGTTTTGTTGTCCCCTCTATTTTTTTTTAGATGTTAACTTTGACATAGTATGTGCATACGCTAGAGTACTACTATATGTGCCTAGTGATTACATATTGTAGTTGTGTGTTTCTATTTAAAAGTGATTATACACGCGATTTATTCATGCTCATGTGCATAGTTTAGCTTACCAATGCCTTCCGACACGCAACACTTAGACTTTTACTTTAACTGAAAAGCGCCGCATTACCAGTTTGTCTCCTCCCACCACATTGGCCACCACCATAGACGATACCACGATCGTGTAGAGTATTTAAATTGAATGCCTTTATCACAATGATAATGAAAGTTCACTTTCATGTACGTACATGGATATGTACTAAGTGAAACAACAAAACAGGGGAATAATAAGGGTAAACTAATTATATGCGACAGTGCTTTGATGTGTCTGCCATCCAGCCAATATTGTGTGGAACGCAATGAATTGGGATTGATGGTAACTTGAGATGATGATGAAGAACAACAACAACAACCAATAAGCTTTAATGAGGCAAAAGTTGTGCAAACTATAATAGTTGCTACACACTGCTGTTGTGACATCTCTTTTTAACCCTACAACAAAAATTGGTTAGCGTTGATTGTCAATTTAATTGGCCATAAATTAGGTTTCATCAAAATGTACTAAACATTTTCAAAATTTCACCAATGCGCATCATTAATTATTCAAATTGGTATATAAAAAACAACTTGCTCTATGAGCATAAACACCAAGCCGCACCACCAACAATAGTAAGAGGTAACAAATGCATGCATGATAGAGTATATGTATTTACGCATATATTTAATGTGGACACAACATATACACACACACACACACACACGCACACCTCCAACCCACATCTAAAGCAATTATAATTAAATATTACGAATATCAACAAGAAACCTATTTCATTCACCTCTATAGCATACCAGCTTCCCCACCACCCATAATAACAACAGCTACATATTTATTCATCGCACTAGAATTTAATAGCAACCACCAACCGCAGACAACAGCAGCCAGCGACTTGATATGGCAATAACAACAACAATAAGAATCGGTAATCATTTTGAAAAGGCCTCCTTTTAAAATATTGCGTACATCACAATCACACAAGCACACGCACTTGTTAGATACATGCCACTTACGATACGATGGCAGGCAATGACTCAAAATGTGTACTACTCGTACATTGTGGTCGTTACAAGATATTGCCACACTTAAAGATACCACCAAAGACACTAAAGAAAAATGCCAAAGGAATGGTACACTATGTAACAAGTATGGTTAGTAGAAGAGCAAAATGTTGAAATGTGAAAGCACAGAAATTAGATATATAAAGACTACAACACTTCACCAGTACCAGCTTCACCAGCAGCAGCAGCAGCAGCAGCAGTAGCTACAATAAAATAATTGTTATTGTACTATATATTGTAAGTAAGTAGTTGGTGTTGTTACATACATACCCATAGCATGGCATCCATCGTATGTAACATACTATTTATGTACAAGTATGTATACTGGTGGCGACAGACATAGTCATATTGCGTTTATTTTATATGCGTTGTGTGCATGTGCAAATAATGAACTCAGCATGAAGGAGTAACAATGATGATAAATCATTGTAATTACTGTAATAATTGTATACTTATGTGCAATTTAGGTTTTTCAAATTATACTTACATAGTGGTGACTCTGTTCTTATCTACCAATACATGGTATGTATGAGTATGTGTGCATGACAACCTCACGAGGGAAAATGTCAGCAATGAAAAGTAAAGAGGTAAGTAAACGTTTCTATGAAATATTACTGCTACAATGTATTTCAACTATTCATGATGCTCGAGAATGTAAAAGATGTAGAGTACATTCAATTCTTTATTTCCTTTGTTTACCTCTTTGATTACCAGGAGGTAATGCGGAATTGTAAGGTTTTTCAACAATAAATAATTCTTCGTTGAATTTTCCACTGGGATTGTAAATGTACAAAAATGCAGTTTATTTCTTTATTTAATCGCTCTACAAACAATTATGCATTGTTTATAATTGAATTTAATTAAGCACCTTGTATGCATTTTTCACATCGAGCCTTGCTGTTTGAATTAAAATTGGACTGATTTGGAGATGATTTGCTTATATGTTGGAATTAAATTTGACGGTAACTATTCTATATTCAGAGCAAATGTTAAGCTGGACAAATTAATGGGTGTCGGTTTTACATTTCACGCCTCCAGAGTCGATTCCGAGGCAGCAATTGTTGATTTTCGTCTATTTTGTATGGGAGAACCTTTAAGAGGTGCAGATAGAGGGTGAAGATGTTTAGAGGAAATGATGGGTATGCGAAATGATGGGAGTCAGTCATACATTTCACCGCTTGACAGTTCGACATTCCTGGTCAGCTTTGGTAGATTTATGGTCTTTAAGGACCTTCTAGTCAAACTCTCTTCAACCGGTTTCGATGTAATCGGCTATGCAGACGACCTTGCTATCCTTGTTACAGTGGTAGTACGATATCAAATCGCATGACGCATGCTCTTCAAATTACTGAACGATGGTGCGCCACAGAAGGCCCTGGTATAAATCCACAGAAAGCTGGATTTCAGGTATTTTACTTTCACAAGAAAGTAAATACCCGTTTTCGGCGTAGTGCATCTCCAAAATACTACTCTCGAACTCTCAAATGAAGTCAAATATCTAGGCATCATCCTAGACAGAAGACTAAATTGGAATTCCCATCTAAGCTACACGCTAATTAAGACGACCAAAGTTATGTGGACTTTCAAACGAATTTATGGCAAAACTTGGGGTCTATCACCGAAAATAGTTTTCTGGATGTACATCACCATGGTTAGGCCAATTGTAACCTACGCTGCAGTGGTATGATGGCCAAAAGTTACCAAAATATCAGCAATCCGTGAATGCAATAAACTTCAAAGACTGGCGTGTCTATCTCTAATCGCGGCTGAGAAATCTTGTCCCACGGCTGCACTAGAGGCTCTGGTAGGACTCCTACTGCTAAATATTCATATTCAGAAATCGGCAGCAATCAGTGCCATTTGCATGAACTTTTTCCACAGTTCAACTACGAGTTCACGTGGACACGAAACAATCAACAAAAATATACCAAATACAGTAATATGTTCTAACTCTGATTCCATGCCTCAAGAACTACGCTATCGCAGGCGCTTCTCCACAATCATCCCAGACAGACTGGAATGGAAAACGAATAACAACTTGATACCCTCAAAACATAATTACGTTTGGTTCACAGACGCATCGAAAACAAACGAAGGTACAGGCGCCGGAATATACGGTCCTAATACTTGCATATCCGTGACAATGGCCTCGTGGACAACTGTCTTCCAAATAGAAATATATGCCATAGAAGTTTGTGCACGTCATCTATAGGCCAAAGGGCTCAAAGGTACGCGCATTCTTATTTACTCAGACAGCCAAGCTGCCATCAAATTTCTCTCCTCATGGGAGTTCACCTCAAAACTAGTGACCGAATGCTTCCTTATCCTACAAAAACTCTCTATGCGAAATAAGGTCGCATTATGTTGGCTGCCGGGGCACAAAGGAATTGGGACAATGAAGTGGCCGACGAACTAGCGAGAGCTGGCTCGTCTTCTCCACTGACGAGCCCTGAACCTTTCTGCGGTATAAGCTGAGCATCGCCAAAAGCTATGATAGGAAAACATTACCACGACAAATACCTACTACAATGGACAAATTCGACAGGTCTTCGTCAAGCGAAAACTCTCATCAGCTTCAATGCAGCTTTTGACAGAATTTCCTCTGACACTGAGTGCAGACTCTGTCTGGGGGAGGATGAAACATCAATCCACATACTTTGCTAATGTCCGACCTTGGCCAGAATACGCCTCAAACACTTTCAGCTGAGTTTCTACCAGATTCTGCCAGTTTGACAAGATCAATTCTATCCTTCATTAAAAAGGTGGAGGAAGTTCTAGTGTCGTAGAGGGGCTTGGGTACAAAAGATCTCGTTTGGTCGCAGTGCCCGTAACATTTGTGGTTGGTCCCCAGAGGTGTCCTCTAACAGACCTTGGTCTGGTTTCGCGTGGTCCACTTGATGAACACGCGAAACCAGACGCTCTCTCTTGATTGATTGATGGTCGATTTTCAGATTTTTTTTTTTCAAAATTATGCAAACAAAAAAATTGAAACATTGCCAAACAATTAATGTACGGATTTAGATTTTCGACATTATTGTCAAATTGTCTGCAATTATGTCGAAATGAAAATTTCTCAAAAATTTGCGGTTAATTATAATTGCACAAATTTACGTTTTTTTTTTCTACAATATATATTTCGAAGATCCGAAATTTCGATATTATTAGCAAGATTATTCGACATTAATGCAGTACACCGTATTGTATTGTCTGTATTTTCACAGGAAGCTGTTTTCTTTTGTTATATGACAACTTTTATAAAATAAAATTGCAAAAAAGTCGGGAATTTATAATTTTTCTATTCGACATTTTTGCAAAATCGTTTCTATACAAAAAATTGTCGATATTATTGCAAAAATCGATATTAATTAAGCACACCTCGCTTAAATGACATACCTTAAAATTACGGTAATTGAATAATGTTTTATTTAATAACAGCTACATTACTATAGAAAATATAATATTTCAATTTATATTTTATGTTTTTTTTTTTTAAATATATTAAAGCCGTCCACATGCAAATAATATCAGACTACCAAATACAAAAAGTACAACGTATGTCAATTACGTTAGCTTCGCATATTTAAATAATACATTTTAACCGACCTTATCAACTTGAATACATTCACATATTCATCATCAACGAAATCGCAAATTGTATACTTAAGTATTTTATATAACTTTTCATACTTGCATTTATCTGGGGAAAAAATGAAAAATGGTTGCAAAAAGAGAGAGAGAGAAAAAAAAACCAACTATCCATACAATAAAACATCATTCACAAATTCATTATGCTCGTAACGACAAAGTAACCTTCATAAATGGAAAAAAGAAATAGATTAAAAAAAAAAAACAATTACAAAAAGCAAAAAAAATAAGAATGTGAGAAAAAGCGCATATGAAAAGAGAAAAACAACAAAAAACAAGAAAAAATCAATTCAAATGCTACTCCAGTTGTTCAACAGTTTGGCAATTTTACATTTGAGTATTTAATTGAAAATGTGTGCATGCAGATAAGCGTACGAATGTTAAAGGATGCGAAAGGATGCAAAATGATGTTGAATATTTCAAAATTTCTCAGTTTTTCACTGTTCGTTTTCATTTTCATTTTGAATAACCATTTAATTTCAATATCAGCAAAAAAAAACAAAACCAACCAATAAAGAAATGAGAGGAAAGTAGTATTAGCAATAGTTATAGCCAGTTGCATTCAACATTGTGCCACACAAATAAAAAAAAAATCACAAGAATAAACAAAAAAATTCAAATTCATTCAGTAAACCCCAAAATTATTAGGAGATGAAGGCAACAGCAGCAACAACAACAACAACTGAGTAAATCCCCTAAGTATGCTTCTATACGCCACTCACTCACGTGTGTTGTGTGACTCTGTGTGTGTGTGTGTGTGTGTGTGCATGAGCTCCAAAAAATTCCCTTTCAAGTTTTTTCCCACTTGCATTTTGTGCAAATGGAAATATTTGCTGTTGTTGTTGTTGTTGCTGGTGATACTCACAAATAGTATATGGCATATTAGTGCTGTAAGTCCCTCTTGGGAAGTATGGTCTGGGCCACTTGCAGAAGGAACTCTTACTACTCTTTCTTCTAGTCCATCATTTTATCTATGACTGTGTTTATATCCCAGTTACGCATTGCTCTTGAATATTCATGCTCAGTTTAGTACATGGCGGGTCGTTTGCTTGGAAAATTCCATAAATTGAAATTAAATACTTTTGAATTTGAATCCCTTTACTCACATAATGTAGCCGTTTCAGCTGTTGATTTATTTATTTTTTTATTTTTTCTCTTTTACAGTTTCAATGGTCTACGAATATACAAACGAATAGCCACTCATGCTAGTACATGTGCCGGCTTCGTATCAATGCTGTCTATACTTCATATTTTAAATCGAATTGACCGTGCAGCGTGTGTTCAGCTCGACTATGTAAATATCTATTGCAATGAAGAAGGAAAGATACAATTTGTTTTCACAATTCCAACGACGATGATTATTTGTTTCATTTTCAGCTTTATTTTGATTTGTTGTTAATGTTCGATATAAAAATTAATATTTCATGGCACATAAGCCATGAAAATATGGAAGATAACCCCTTCAAGGGTCATACTCCAAACAAAATGGTTCACGATGGCATTGTGTATGTTACGATTTTTCAGATATGTGATTTAATGTCATTAAATTTCAAGTGAACCCTCTCAACCATGGATGAGAGTAGTACGAGTACACTCGACGTGCTTGCTGTGAATTTAGAGGGTTTATGCCTTTTAGATTACTAAAGGTGGTATGCAATAGCAGTGGCAGGAGTAGCAGCAGCAGCAGCAATAGCAGTAGATGCTTGGTTAGTTAGTTGTACGACAATTGCTGCTGTATGCAATCACTGTCAGTTTTAATAGCCTAAACTGACAATAGCAATCACAGTAGACGACATGATGAGTGTAGTTGTTGTTGTTGCCTTCTCTAATTGGCTTAAAATATTATAGCCAAAAAGAAAGAACGACAATGACGATGAACAGTGATCAAATACAATACAAAGGCACGATAGAATTATAAGGAATCTATTGATACCGATTAAATTTTATATGCTGGATCGTTAAACTCAATTTGGAAATCGCAAATATGAAAAGGTAAATATAAAATTTATCAATATCACGATTAGAGCCGATTTAAATAAGTTTGTGTGGCTTTTCGCACGATAACTGCCATAGATATAGAGCTATCGAACTGAAAATTGGTATATAAGAATATTTTCATTAATAAATCGAACAGTTTACAAATGGGCGTAATGGGATGAAAACAACGCCTACCACACATACAGAAGTAGGTTTTTTAATGAGTCTTTTTACACTTTGTGAAGAAAAATCGAAAGATATCGATTTAAAATTTAGCGTATTATAATAGTTTTATCACAGAATAGATATATTAAAAAACAGGAGCAATCGGATTAAAACCACGCGTACCTCCGATACAAAAGTTTGGCGTTCAATGGGAGGTTTTACAGTTTGCGCGTTAAAATATCAAGCTATCAAGCTGAAATTCGGTACGTTCAACTATATTTACTAATTAATAGGCATATTTAAAAATGGGCTAAATCGGATAAAAACCATGCCTACCTCCCTTACGAAAGTGTGCTTCCGTAGGTAACTTTTAACAATTTGCGTACGAAAATATGGTGCTATCAAGCTTAAACTTGGTGCAAACAATCATATTCACTAATAAAATTACCTGTTTAAGAATGGGCATAATTGGATAAAAATCAAGCATACCTTCCATACAAAAATATGCTTTCGTATGTAATATTTCGCATTTTGCAGAAGAAAATACATAGCTATTAATATGCTAGCTATGAAATTAATATGATTACGATTATATTTATTAACGAATAAATAGATCTAATACTTTAGAACGAATTTAGAAGACTATTTCCTATATAAATGTACGATTCTGTATATATCTTTTTACAATTTATGCATGCAAATGTTAAGATATTACGTTGAAACTGGGTACATATGGTTATATTTGCCAACAAATGTACAAGTTCAAAAATGGATGGAATCGGACGTAAACCACGCCTACCTCCCATATAAAAGTTTGTCTCTGCTTATATCTTTTTGCAACTTTTCATACGAAAATACAAAACAATCAAGCTGAAATTCGGTACATATACGATTATATTTGCTAACAAATGTGCAAATTTAAGAATGGGTCAAATCGGATAAAAACCACGCTTACCTTCCATACAAAAGTATGTTTTTGAAAAGGTGATTGCATATTTCACCTATAAAAATTAAGCTCAACACATGCGAGTACTATTTTCAACGAGAGAATATATATTTAAAAATGGGTGATATCTTATAAAAACACACCCACATTTCCAGCACAATTGTAAGCCTGTCTAAGCTTTGATATTAACAAATATAAACATTACAAATATTTCAATTTTGCTAACGACACGAATCACTGTGCGACGAAGAAAATATAATGAAAACCTCTTCTCTATGCATTCAACCAAAAGGGAAAACTTTTGTTAAAATGTCGATAAATGAAAAATACCGATGTGCCTGTGCCAATGTGTTTCGACGATGTTGCTCTGCCAGATGTCGAATATGGTAAAGAAGTTTTAATGCTGGTTTGAATGTTTTATTAAAAGTTACTCATACGACTCATGACTGTAAATATTTGAATTACAATTTGAAAACTGTGCGAATTGTGTGGTATTTGGATATTTAAAACCAATACACACACACACAGACACATAGAGTTTTACGACCAATGAAATTATTAAAAATACATAAAATTACTCATACCACTCAACCATATAGTCGTCGCTCCGCATACCGGTTTTAGCCAATTTCATTCACGTTAACTCTTCTCTAATGAATTTGTAGAATCATTGGTATATGTTTTGTGAGAATGCAAATAAGCGAAATTGATGCTTTAACCGTAGTAATTGAAAGCGACACCAGCTGAGAATACGAATTAAGTATATACATATTCATACACACGCACACAAACACACACAGCAATAAGCACAGAGTTGCTGAACGTGCTTCATTAGGGCATACGAGAAGAGAAAGCAAATCTGAAAATGAATGAGAATTCTAAAATACAATTGCTACAATCAGGGCGCGCAACCCTTTCTCATTTACATATGTGTGTACACACGTATGTCAACCGCATATTATACATTACCACAAAATTTAATTTATAGATTCTACATACTGGTCGTGTATGTATGTAGAAAGCGACTAAATAATTTTCACCCATACACGCATAACACACAATATGATATGGATTTTTTCTTTTGTCTGCGTAACGTATTGATTGATGATTTTGTGTGAACCAACCAATATTCAATTGTAATGGATTGAAATGAACATATGCTGGTGGTGGTGGGAAAGCATCAGCATCATGGCTTATGCAAATATAAATGAGTATACAAATGCATACGGTAAAGCATTAAAATAAACCTTTTTTTTTTTGTTGGTTGGACGAAAAATTGCGTGCAATAATTTTAAGAGATTTGCTCATCATCTCATAAACTAAAAGGTTCTTACACACGCATTTTAGCAATTTGTTAATGGCAACGTTGTTGCACATATCCAGTTTATTACGAATAATACGAATAATAGGTGAAATGATTCAGTGACGGTGAAATAATGTCGAATGCCGAATGAAATAAATCCCAACATCCTGCGTCTTTACATGAACACACACACACACACACAACACGTTTTAGATTAACTTGACTGGAGATTCTTGCCATAATAAGATAGACGTTCCTTTACAACAAGTCCCATTCCCATCACGAACAAAGAAAGGTATAGAATAAAAAAAAAAAGTAATAAAAAAATTCTTCTAACCTACCTCTTTATGAGTATTTGCACACGCATTTTTCGTCTTTTTTATCACAGCGGAGTATATAGTCGTTGCGTTAGTCTCTGTAAAGCGCCGCACATAATAACAAAGCATATGTAATTTAAAAGATATTTGAAAGCAAAACGAATGCTCATAATACGTGTGTACGAATGAGTATATGCTTTTGGGTATGTGTGTGTGTGTATGTGTGGTGTATGTTTATAAAATACTTTTCATCAAATACAGCATAAATCTTATAAAACTGGGTACAAGATTGAGCAGATTCGCACAGAGAGGTAATGGAGTGAGTGAGTGAGTGAACATTAAACTAGAATCATTGCATAATTTTGGGCGTCTCAGTGGGTAAACAGCCGAATCAAACAGGTATTTGTTATACAAACAGTTATTAACAAATAAATGGAACCATTTACAACATATTCGTTTATTTAAAAGAAATCTGCATTAAGTAAATTCAACTTAAAGTCGAAGTTCAACAAAACAACGAAAAAAATATTAAAAATAAAATTGTGCCGACTTTAAGAAAAAAAAGCATTAACATTGAATTGATAATTTTTTTGTAAAAGTTGACGTCAAAAAAATTATCAAATATCTATTAATTAGTGCATCGATTTGATGATTCGCTTGTTGAAGTAATAGTTCAGTCCAGAACAAGATTTTCTATGGGAAGTAGGCATTGTTTTTATTCGATCCCGCCTAAATTTTAACTCGTTCATTCGTTAGTCAATGTAGTCGTATGTACGAAGTTTCAGCTTGATAACTTTATATTTTCGTGCAAAAAGTGCAAAACAATACATACGAAACCACAAATTTGTATGGAAGGTAGGCGTAATTTTTACCCGGTTCAACTCATTTTGAAATATATCTATTAACAAGTCAATATAATTATATACAGCGAGTTTTTGCATGATATCTTTACATTTTCATGAACAAAGTGTACAAAAACTCATTCAAAGACATATTTTAGTATGGGAGGTAGGCGTGATTTTCATTCGATCTCGCTCATTTTCGAATTCATATATAACTTTGTAAAAATAATTGTAAGTAGCGACTTTGAGAGTGATAACTTTTTATTTTCGTGAAAAAAGTGGAAAACAATGCATACGAAACTATAAATTTGTATGGAAGGTAGGCGTAATTTTTATCCGATTCAACCCATATTCAAATATGTCTATTAACAAGTCAATATAATCATATACAGCGAGTTTCTTTATAACTTTCTTTCTTATAACTTTACATTTTCATGAACAAAGTGTACAAAAACTCTTTCAAAGACATACTTTAGTATGGGAGATAGGCGTGGTTTTCATTCGATTTCGCTCATTTTCAAACTCATCTATTATTTTGCAAAAACATTTGTAAGTACCAAATTTCAGCGTGATAACTTTATATTTGCACATACAAAGGATGGAAAAGCACATTCAACAAGGTACCTTTGTATGAGAGGTTGGTTTTGTTTTCAGTCGATGATGAGAATAGAGAGCATATGAATTTAAAATTTGATTCTAATCACTAATACAAAGAAAACTAAGTCTCCACAATTGTTAAAGAAAAATAATCAATAATATTAAAATAATAAGCGATTGATTCATGCATAGATCTCCATAACTGTATGCGTAAGCTCATGAAATGTTGAAATTCCCCCACATTTCAATGCCTAATGATTGAAATAATTTACGTGTTGTTAGAGTGTAACAGAAACAGGAAAAAGCTAAAGTGTATGTGAAAAGATCTCACACACACGCGCACACATGTATATGTATGGTGTATAGTACACACATATATATATATATAAAGACAAATAGAAGGCAGTAATTTACCTTTGAATATATCAACTTGAAATAATTTCACACGCATCTCGTTATTTTTAATAAAAGCAACACTCAAAAGAACAAAACAAAAATACAACGATGAAGGTTTTCAACACAAACATCAAGACACAAGCGAAAGCATATAAAAAATACACACACACATGTACTATATATGTGTATGTGCAAGTATGAATTTATAAAGCAGCAAAACGTTTTGTCACTAAACAAAACGTACGCAAATATCACCAACGATTCTCAATCAACGATATGAAAGACTGAACTGAACGAGTGGTAGTACCAAGAGTCAAAAGGAGCGACAGAGTACGAGTAATACAGAGTTCGGGATTAAAGTTATATATGCGTGTATGTGTGCTTGAGACTGTGTAACTATGTGCATAACGTACAACTTGAATGGTTTAATGTAAATACAAATACAAATATACAAAGAAAAACATACAAACACATATACGTACCTACACATAATCGTATTCATGTGAAATGAAACAAAAACTTATGAAAAAAGCTATATAGCTCCTTGAGCAAACTCACGTGGATGGGTGAGACGAGTATTGTAAGACTAAATATATTCTAAAACGTTTATGGTATGCACGCAACGGAAACGGAAGTACATTTGTAAAATATGCACAAAAGAGTTTATACGTTATATACGTTTGGCTCTTTGTATACATCTTATAGGAGATCAAAACAAAGTAAAAGAAATAGAAAAATATTAATGAAAAGGGTTACCATCCGTTTATTGCTTGTTTGAATCTTTATTTTTTGGCTATTTTTAGGTTTATTTTGTAGGCGAGCCCCTATAAGGCGTAGAGGTAGGGAGTAGCTATATTTGGAGGAAACGTTGTGATGGAGAAATTAGTGATAGTGGGAACTATGGGCCCGAATTGAATAAAAATCTCAATTTTATAACTTCTTTAAGGGGTGCATATAGAGAAAACGTATGTTCTGCAAACATGTTCGGTAGAAAAAAAAATACTGGTCCTTTATACAATTGACTTCTGAGCAGTTGAGGGGTTATTTGTCGGTTTTTTCTCAAATATTATTGATTTTATGGCCCATGATAATTTATTTCTTCTTTTTCTTCCTATAACAACCGATGATCGATTTAGGCCGAACATACATTGCGGCGCCAGTCTTCTCTGTTCTTCGCTTGCTGGCGCCAATTGGATATTCCAAGCGCCGCCAGGTTACCCAACACTTGGTCCTTCCAACGGAGGTTTGGTCTTCCTCTTCTGCATCGTCCTCCAGCGGGTGCCGAATTAAATACCCTCTCAGCCAGCACAGCCGCTGAATTTTGATTCGCTTGAGTATGTCAATGTCATCGTACAGGTCATACAGCTCACCGTTGTACCTCATTCGGTACTCGCTAACCACTCAAATAGGTCCGAAGATCCTGCTCAGAATTTTTCTCTCGAAAACTCCAAGCATCCTCTCATCCGTGGTGGAAATTGTCCAGGCTTCTGTTAGGCCAGAAATGTGTTAGGACAGGAATAATGAGGGACTTGTAGAGTGTGATTTTCGTTCTTTGCGAGAGGGATCTACTACTCAATTGCTTACTCAGCCCAAAGTAACACCTGTTAGCAAGAATTATCCTACGCATGATCTCCAGGCTGACATCATTACAGTTGTTGATGCTGGTTTCAAGATAGACGAAGTTCTTCACCATCTCGAAAGTATAATTGACAACAGTGACGTGTTGTCCAAGTGCCGGAACTCTTTGTTTATCGACACTAGATACTTCGTCTTGCACTCGTTCACCGTAAGACCCATTCGACGTGAATCTCGTTTCAATTCGGAGAATGCTGCACTGACTGCAGCATTCTGTGAAAATTTGATCGATGGTGGATTTATTTGGTCTGAAGCCACACTGATAAGGTCCTGTCAGGTTGCTAAGCATAGACTTCAATCTTTCACACAATACGCACGATAAGACCTTGTATGCGATGCGCAGGAGACTTATGCCACGTTAGTTGGCGCAAATTGTGATGTCTCCTTTCTTATGTATGGGGCAGAGAACACTGACACTCCAATCATCGGGCATGCTTTCGTTCAAACATATTCCGCTTATGAGCTGGTGCATGCAGTTGAGCAGCTTACCGCCCATTTATTTACTCTTTTGAAGTAGAATTAAAGAGATGCAGAGTATTTCCTTATATGGATTGGCAACCCTAAATATAAACGAATGTGGAATGTAACATTTTTAAAAATACATTCACGCACTCACGCATATTCGCACATACGCATATGCGAGATAAGCGTTTATTTATTCGAAAATGTTATTTATACAATATTTTTTTCTTTTTTCTGGGAATCTTTCTCTGTATTTTGCCCTGCTCTTTGTCCTCCTTTTGCAGTTTACTTTGTTAAGGCCGGCTTAAGTCAACGCCAAAACATTACCAACAAAATTTTGAGCTGATTTAAGTTGTTGTTTTTAGTTGTGATTTGAATTTTAATTCACATTCTTTTCGATATATAAATTTTGGTTTATTTTTCGTTTATTTACATTATTCCATTCTGTGTTTGGGTGGGGGGTGGGTTGAGTAGGAATGGGCGTTGATTTACTGACTACTATGATGGTGGTGGTGGCAAGTTGACAAATAGTTTTCTACGATATTTTGGGCAATCATCAAAATAATGTATGATATAAAAATTATAATCATTTATTCTGTCAAATATTAGTAAGCAAAATAATAATAATTTCGAAATATTCTTATTTAAATTTAAAATTAATCTGCATGTCTGAATTCTAATTGTAATTTTGTTTATTTCAAAAGTTTTAATTATCACTCAGCTCCCAAAAGACAATTATATATATGGTACATGGTTAATTAGGTCAAATTTCTACAAAATAAGAACCATTTATTTCACAATAAGTTCATTACGAGAGATCAAGCAACAATACGTAGCTGTCACTCAGGTGACTCACAAAGGTGACTCGTGTTACAATAATCGTACATGTATGTACAATAAAGGAATAAAAGAAGCTTTCTCCTTCTTTAGAATGGCACACAAGAACTGTAGAAAATAATTAAAATGCTATAAAAATAAATAATAATTTAATTGTATTGTATATTACTATACAATACTAAGTGTATTGTGAAAGACAATAGCAGACACTAAGAAGACATTAGAAGACTTCAAGTGGTTGAGTGTATGAGTGTATCGATATAAATTGCAAACACAATTTTACAATTTGTTAATTTACTTAAAAGTGTTCGTTTCATTATACATTTTCATTTTCAAATCAATTACGATCAATTAACTAAGTAACATAACATCAACATAACAAACAACAAATATAACGTAGTGGAACAAAAATAAAATTAATGTTCTTTCATTTTTCTTTGTTCCATGATGAAAATCAATTTTAAGTTTGAAACAATAAAATGAAAAACACGCGACTAATTGTATTACATGGAATGTTGAAAAGATAATTATGATCCAATTAACACGATACTCACACCTTAGCAAGACACTTAAGGTGAAGATATGATAGAAGATATCTACTACATTTACATTAAGGAGGGTCAATAGCATGGAGTAAAATGTTGATACTAACAGTCTCAGTGAAACACATAACAACTTGGATCGATTTCAGCATTTTTATGTTCACTTTGAAGGAGGTCCTCTCTAAATGATGAATATAGAGGTTATATAGAGGGAATATAGAAGGAATATAGAGTGAATATAGAGTGGGTTTGGAGGAAATGTTGTGGTGGAAAAATTAATGAGAATCGGACCATACATATCGGCACTTTATAGGCAATTCTTAAGCAGTTATAGGAATATTATTCGATTTTGATGTATTTTTGAGTTGATTTTGTATGGGAACCACTTTAACAAGTGGAGTTAGGGAAAAACTATGTTCGGAGAAAATGTTTTAAAGGAAAATTTAATGGGGGCTTGTCATACATATTACCACTTTAGAGATGATTCTTGTCGATTTTTATGTGACTGTAAGTTCATTTTGTATGGGACCACCTTAATAATTTCATATTGTGAATAAGTATGTTCGAAGAAAATATTGTAAAGGAAAAATTAATGGATTTCGGTTATACATTTCATAGCTATAGGAGTGAATTCTAGGCAGCTATAATAATATTTGTCGGTTTTTATGTGTTTTTTGTATTTAGTTCGTATGGGAGCCACCTTAATGAGAGGATTTTAGGTATAAGTATGTTTGGAGGAAATGTTTTGGAGGGAAATTTAATGGGGGTCTGTCATATATGTCAGCCCTCTAGAAGCGATACTTAGGCTCCTTTGTCGATTTTTATGTGATTTTAAGTTTATTTTCTACGGGAATCACCTTAATGAGTTGAGATTGTGAATAACTATGTTCGGAGAAAATATTGGATAGAATAATTGACGAATTATGAGCCACCTTAATGAGTTGAGATAGACAATAACTATGTTTAGAATAAATGTTAGAAAGGAAAAATTAATGGGATATTTCGTGCATTTCATTACTCTGGAGGCGATTCTTGGGCAGCTATGGAGCTGTTTGTCGATTTTCAAGTGTTTTTAAATTAATTTCGTGCGCGAGCCCTCGGAGAAACGGAGATATGAACTAAGTAAGTTCAGAAGAGAAGTCGGAGAGGAAATATTAATGCGGGTAGGCTATATTTAGCGCTGATTTAGTGTGTTTTCAAGGGCAGCTATTTTCAACCGAAATTAGACAAAAACATTAAACAAATTTTTTTTATTTTTTTTTCTTCAGGTTATCTAGCTCTATGTTTGTTCTGAAAATCTGTCAACAAATTGACTTTCTAAAAAGTAGAATGGTGCAAACTTTGAATTTCTTATTGCTTCCTTGGAAAAAAGTTATTTTCATTGTTGAAATTTTATATTTTTCACTGATCCAGACCGTTTGGAAATTTGAGCCACCTTTGAACCAATAAATAAATTCTTCTTTTAGTGTTCTGTCAACAAGCAAATTGACTGTTTTTGCAGCAGTAAACATTGCAGTGGAGATGTTCTTGTAAGAACTCTCTGCCTGTGAGAGTTTTGCCTTTCGGAATGGACAAATATGGTCGAAAAAAAAAATCATGCTGGAAGAGGTGCCCCACCTAGGTTTTCTGAAGCCTCCAGTGTTAAATATTTATTTATTTAAAGCACGCATAATTTGAAGTTTTCCGATAAGTTGCTATTTTAAAATAGGTCTGATAGGTCAGCTGCTAATGAGCTGTCATTTTGTCCATAAGTACACAGTTCCCAAGCTTGTTGTGCCCCATTCAACAATTTTCATTCTAAAACATTTATAATTGGCAAACAATTCGTTATTCTTCCTTTAGTATCGATTCCTCATGAGAGCTCTTCTAAAAAGTGCAATTACTTACAAAGTGTAACAAAAGAGATGCTACAAAGATTGTGCTGTTCGGAATCACCTAATTCATTTAGGTTCTATGTATCTAAAACTGTCAAAATGTATTATGTATAAAAATGCTATGTTCGGAAAATTGTAAATTCTCTTTGAGTAAGACACTGCGTGCAAATAATTAACTAGCACTTTTAATTGCTGTAAATATTTATCAATCTTGTAAAGAGTTAATGATTCTTAAATGTTAGAACCATCTCATCGCAGTTAATAAATTAACGCTAAATAAATCCATCAATTATATCGCGTATAAAATATGGCAGTACTATTCAACGAAGCTATTATTAGTCTATTTTGAGTATATATAAAATTTAAAATCATCCTCTCCGAGTGGCATGGTAATAGCGAATTTTTAGTAGAATTGGAAAAAAACACTAGATCGAAGCAATTTTATTGTGAAATTACTGCTGCATTGCGTTTAAATTAAAATTAAATGAAAAATTGAATTCACAATGAAAATGATGTTGGCACTTGTTAATGCCAATCGCCCACACCCATGTGGAATAATACCAGCACTCATCCCCCACCTGTTTTACACCATCCAGCAACTCAACTAAAGTCAATTTGATGGAGTCCAACTCCTTCTCGAATGTCTGAGAATATCTAATTCAACAGCGGGTATGGCCATCAAAGACCACCATTACTACTACTACTACGACATCATTGTTTTCAAATATACACCGACGAGTATACTAAAATCACAAGCTCAATCCTACATGGGGAGAGTAACGAGGAGAAGGCAAAAAAAAAAATTATATATATATATATATATATATCTATAAATATAACACTGTGTATACTTACGAGTATATATTCCTGTTGCTTATAATGTGGCATCTATTGATGGAGACGATGAAACTGTTATTGATTCGAGAGTTGGAGTAAAATCGATTTTTGATAGCAAAATATCAATGCATATACATTCACTCGCCGACTAAATTGGATGGTTCATTATTATATAGCAGAATTTGATAAGAGCATTTGTTGGCTCAGGCAGAAGCAAACAAAAAAAAAAAATTGTAATAATTTGAATAAATTAATTTCGTCTATTCTGTTATTTTATAAGTAGATACAGTAGTATGCTCCTTACAGTCATAGCAACAGCCTATGATGGCTCCCTAAGAAAGATAGCTAGCCAACTGGCTATTGGATACTATTGCATTTTATATCTTTTTTGAAAATGCCATAAAATTTTTATCATATACGAATAATAAAGATAAATGTTGAGTGTTGCTTCTCTCCCAATAAAAATATCCACTTAGTATACTTTTTGGTGTGATACTGCGATATAAGCATGAAAATATATACGATTTTAAATTAAACTCAATTCTCTTTTTGAAAATCAATTCACTAAAAATGACTTTATTAAACAATGAATTTAGAGTTGGGGAATTGTCATTTTGATAAAATCAAATGATATGCTGTTTTTTTAATGAAAATTCTCACTCTTCAACAGAGGAATGGTATTTTAGCATGGTCAAATCATACTCTATGCAAACTGTATTATATTTATAACACACAACAGGTTTATCAAATTATTCTATACTGATATCATCTATATATGCAATCTTTATGTAAATTTAAATAGTCGATTATTGCTAAAGATTTTATTTTTCAATTTTATTTTATACAAATATTAAGTGAATATACATTTCTTCTTTCCTTGGATTTCATTTAATTACCCATTTTGGGGTATTAGTTTCTGGCACATAATGCGAAATATCAGAATTGCATATTTTTTGTGAATTTTTAATATGAATTAACGATGTAAATTTTTAGCATATTTTTAGAATTTTAGAATCGTATTGACACATTAAGTGACAAGAAATCAAATGCGTTAAATTTGTTATGTGATTATTGACATATATGCTCACATATGATCACCGAAGTCATCATGAGAGCTGAAAAATCATATTATTGGCACGAATATGTTTAAAACCGTCAAGTCATTTGATACTTCCGAATCAACCCAGTTGAGTCATACTTTTGAAATAAAATTTTTATAATATAGCCAAGTACTTGAATTACTGCTAAAAATTGCAAAAATTTTACTGCATTTTCAAGTAAATTTTAGATGAATATTTATTTATTTACACCATGATTTAATCTATTCGTAACCAAGATAATAATTTTATAGTTGGTTGCGTTAATGTCGAAATACGTGTGGAAGCGTTTCTTTGGAAAAAAAAGTATTGACATTTTCTTCATATGGAAAAAATGACATTTTAACAAAAAATTCGATATTTTCGAAATTTGTTATATGGAAAAAATTCGATATTATCTAAATCTTTTTTCATATGGATGAAAATTCGACTTTTTTGAAATTTTTTTATCAGGCAAAAAAATAACAAAATTAAAAAGTAAACATTTTCAAAAATTTTTTATATGGAAAAAACTCGATATTTTCGAAATATTTTTATATAGATGAAAATCCGACTGTACCAAAAAAAAATTTTTTTTTGGAACAGTTTTTAGATATTTTAGTTCGTTTTATAAATTTTGAAATTATTTTAAAAATGTACAATCAAAATTATTACTTTTGCAACATTTAAATTCGAAATTTTTTTGAAAATCTAAGTCCATTATTCGACATTATTTTAATTTCAATATCAAACAAGTTGAATCTGCTGTATTGTAACCGAGGTACAATTTAAAATGGATATTCAACAAATTAATTTTAAATACCCCACACTGAAAGAGACAACGGTAAATTGAATTTATGCTTCCGTTATATACATTATTGATTAGAACCACGATCTGAGTCGATTTGGCTATTTTTACCTATTCGCACAATATTTTTCGTAGAAATATAGCAATAAAGCTGAGTACTGGTAGGTAATAGGTCGCTCTATGAATGATTTTACGCTTAAAAATATTAAGTTATTAAGCTGAAACTTGATGCATATGATTTTAATTCCTTATTAATATCTTTGAAAATGTGCTGAACCGGTTTAATCGATTATCGCGTAACTTTCCATATGTATGTTTTCGCACTTTGCGCACGGAAAAAAATGTTTATTAAAGTGGATATACGGTATATACGATAACTCCTGCTAAACAATAGAGAATTTCGAAAATGAACTAAAACGACTGATAACTACGGTTATGTCTCATTTAAAAATATGGTCTCGACTGTAGTTCGTGAACGAGCCATCTATAACTTCAGGTTTGACGCTCGGCACATACGATAATATGTGTCAACGTACGAGTATGTTTAAAATAGGTGTCATAGTTCCAGCACAAAGTAGTTTATTTTTCGAAAATATATGTTTTATTGGTAATCGTTTAGCATCATTATTACAGAAGTCAAACTTCCAAATTATTTTTTTGCAATGATGTCGAAAAAATGAAGCGAATTGTCGATTTTATTTCAAATAATTTTCTTCATAATCATTTTGTACATTTGAGTTCCATTTTATTTGCATTTCGAATATTAAAAGAACCTTCGCACTGTAAGCATCAGGTGTAGTAAAAATAAATCCATTATTTTTACAATAGATGGCGTTAGTAACTTTTCAGGCAGTTTTGTGATTGCTTTGTACGTTTGAGTTACATTTTATTTGCATCTCGAATGTTAAAAGAGCCTTCGCACTGTAAGCATCAGGTATAGTAAAAAGAAATCCATTATTTTTAGAATAGATGGCGTTAGTAACTTCTCAGGCAGTTTTGTGATTGCTTTGTGTGTGAGCACAGTGATATTGTGTGAGCACGCGTCAAAGATGGACACCAGTAAAGAGAAAATACGCCATATTTTACATATTCGATAAAGGAGAAAACGCAAGCCAGATGGCTGAAAATGTGAATAGTGTTTATAGTCCTGATACTTTAACAGCCAATCACGTGCAATTTTGGTTTCGTCGATTCTGAATCGCAACAAAATCGATACATTTCTGAAGCGGATGGTCACTGGTGATGAAAAGTGGGTCACTGACAAGCGAATAAGGTCTTGGTCGAATCGCGGTGAGTTGGCGCAAACGGTGGCCAAGGCAGGATTGACCGCCAGGAAGGTTTGGTGGGATTGGCAGGGAATCATGTACTATGAGCTGCTCCATTGCGGCCAAACTCTTAATTTGGACCTGTACTGTCAACAATTGGACCGCCTGAGGGAAACAATCGCCCAAAAGCGGCCAGCTTTGGCCAATAGCAGAGGAACCTGGCACCAAGTGATTACGATGCTTATAAGAAATTAAACACTTTTTGTTTTCACATCCCCAATTAATAAGAAACAACTTTAACTGCTTTTAGAAAAAATATTGCAATTAGAAAAACTTTGATGAAATCAACAACAATTTTCATTTCATTTCCATTTCAATTAAATAAATTTATTTAAACAAAAAGAGCATTCTTCATATGTGCAGCAAAACCTTCAAAACACAGTAAATACGATTATATTGTGGTACCTCAGTATTGGGTAAAGAAATGATCTGATTGCTTTCATCGTGGATTACTTTGTGAAAATAAACAATTTAATAGAAAAATTAATTTTGGATATTCAAAAATCAGCAATACATTTTTTCACTGAACTTGCTACTTTAATTTTACATGATTTATTATATATAATATATTTCCGGTATTACTAAAAATAGGTTGCAGATAGAGTAGATATTAATTGTCATTTTTGATAATCACATTTTTTTAAGTAACAATTGATTTTCATTTGCAGCCATTTATCATTTACCATTTCGTGGTGTCGCCAAGAATGTGATGCCTAAGGCAGCTATTCACCCACCTTTGCGGCTGACATAATTATTCGTTAGGAATAATTGCATTATGCCATCGAATAAAATGAACAATGATTCCGAAATGTACCTTCCTCTAACAGAATGATTATGTAAATAATTAATTCCAAGGGATAGGCAATTTATCTGTGAAAAATCTTAATATTAATTAACCAAAATTATACATTTTTAATGAACACACGTACATTTGCACTTAGCTTATGTTACAAGGATGAATTTGAAGTAGAATTTACTACTTGTGATTGGTGATTATGATTGGGTTGAGTGTAAATATTTGTTTCTTTACTTTAGCATAGAAATTACAAGGTAAACATTTTAAGTAAATTGTGAATGTATGTACATATTTAATTTTATATGAGACTATTAAATTCAGTTTACTAATATTGCGTGACTTATGCTCGTATATGTACATATTACTAGAAGAATATGTAAAAGGATTACCAATTAGGGCAAAGTTTAAAGGCATTCATTTTATTGTGTCTCTATGCAAGCGATTACAAATTATTAAAGTTCAAAGAATGATGATCAAAAATGTTGTTGTTGTTTAAACAAAACGATATATCTTTCGATTAGAATGCCTAAAACTTTGTGTTTGTGTGTGTGTAGTTACATTTTATATAGAGAAAGAAAGCAAGCACCCTTTGCATATAGTTGGCTCATATAGAAAAGGGCTCTGATGTCAGTTAACAAAAAATATTTCTTTTTTCTTCGTTTTGTCTGTTCAACGCATTTTAAACAGTTTGACCACTCAAGGTGTTCATAGTGCATACATATCATATACATAGTACATACATATACTCGTACACAAATGTTGCTGAAAAGGTAAGTAAACACTAGTAACACCAATAAGAGCCCTCAGTTTTATCACATACTCATAGCTAACGCATAAAAGGTCAACTAAACTGTTTCTACTAATATTATTGTAATGTGGTATGGTCGTTGTTGTTGTAGTTGTATGAAAGTCATGTGTATGTGTGTGCGAGTCTGTTGTTTTGTGGTGCAGGTGACCATTAGAAATTTTACGCACGTAGGCAAATTGTTTGCATTTCAATGCGACTTTTATGGGTTTTTATGTGGGTTTGCTAAGTAGGCAGACAAGCCGTTTGTGAGCCTTGTAGCCAAACGGCAGGCGGTCACGCTCACAGTATTGCCTGCTGGTGGTAGATTTTTATTTAGATGAATTTGAGGTGTAGATGTGTGTATGTCTGTGTGTGTGTGTGTGTGTGTGTGTGTGTGAGAAAGAGTGTGTTGACAACTTAAGTGGAAATTCGTTGCTGATGCGTAACCAGAAATTGTCAATCCATTTTGGGGGATTATTTATGTTGTCTGAACCCGAACAACATAGGTGTCAGATGTGCGTTACTGGAGGCTTACTTTCTCTACTCCTCGCCCTCTCTTTCTTATATTTTTTGCTTTGAAATTTTTTGCTGTCGTTGACATTTTTTAATATCAAATAATATATGCATACCATGTATCTGTGTGTGTGTGTGTGTGTATGAAACTATTGAAGCAAGCATTTTGGTATTTGAAATTTCTTACGTATGCCGCTTGGGTCAGTAATATGCTGGAAAGCTTTTATTTAACATTACCTTTTTTGTAAAGCTGTAAAAATAAAAAGTAAAAAAAAAAATCGAGAAAATAAGAAGCACACTTTTGGACACACTTGAAAAGGATCTGACAATTAAGTTGAGTTTTCAGTTTTATTTTTTATTTATTTGGTATTTGTAAAGTGATACACTAAATAAATCTGTTTGATTCGTATTCGTAAAAAAATTTATGTTGCTACCACAAATGTTGTTGTTATTGTTCTCTCTTTTTTTTTTGTAATTTTCCATATGAAAACTATATAATTTGTTGGCTTAATATGTTGCTAAAATATGTTAATCTATACAAATGTAAACAGCATAATTATGCCACAACTCATACTATGACTATTCGATATTGTATCAGCTGTAAAATATCAATTTAGAATGTATGTCATAAATGAATTTGAACGACAAGCCACTTCTTATACTCGTAATATATTTACAGGGTGACATATGGAACTTTTTTAACTTCAATCGCTATTTGCACACGATGAATTAAAATGGTTTTGTTTACAGGGCCTAAAAAACACTCCTAAAATAGTGAATAGTGTATAATCGACTTCAATTAATTTATCTGCCTCAAAATTGTCCCCACATAGTTATACTTATACTCCATCGTCACACCTTAGAGGACTGTCCTACAAAGTATCAATTTTACACAAACATTCAATTTATAGGGGATCCCACATAAAGGGTGAGGGGAAAGGGTGATAGTATTTGGAGAAAATGTTCGACCAGACAAATTCGTGGTAGTCCATTATATGTTTTAGCGCTCTTGGATCGAATCGTTCGCAATTATGGGGTTATTTGTCAATATTCAGCTGCTTTTTGCGTTCACTTGAAGAAAGAAGTAAGGGTAAGGGCTAAGTATGGTATGTTCAGAAAAAATTTTGGGTAATAAAAATAAATGCGGGTGGGTCATACATTCTACATATTCCCCTAAGGGTGGTTAAGACCACGCTCTAAGGAGCGACTGTTGCGAAAAATTATAAAATCATTAATTTTATAGGGGTGTCCTTCTAAGGGGTGAAATTCGGAGTAACTATATTCGGGAAAAATGTTGGAAAGGAAAAAGGAAATGGGTGTCGGCCTTATGTTTCAACTTCGTAATGACCATTCTGGGCATTATAACGTATTGCAAAATGACCCACTAAAACCAAAGCCATCTTCGAATTCAGTGACACCAAATATCTTTAGAAATGTTTATCTATACCTTGGTGGGCATGGTTATGTTAGGTTATGTGGGTTCTCTCTCTCTCTCTATCTGAGAGGACACACTTAGGCCAGAAGGGCTCATTGTGATACCACCGAGCTTCGCTTCTGATACTTTTGTGCGTGTTAAATTTGGACAGCATTAGAAGGGACCTACTTATCTTTGCCGGTTACGAATGACAGAACCTTTGTGACATCACTTTAACTTAGTTTTGCCACAAAGCATTTTTAAGCCCCGAAGGACTCGTTGGCCGAGCTTCTCCTCCATTACTGGTGTCCGTGTTAATTTTTGGACAGTATTAGAGGGACCTACTTATTTTAGCCTGTTCCGAACGGCAGAATTCTTGCGACATCACTTTTTCTAAGCTTTGCCACAGAGTTATTTTAGAAGCTTTTTCATGGCAAATTGTTACTGCCGGAAAAATTGCCAATAGAGTTATGTAGTAGGCAGAATAGACGCTAGGTACTCAGTAAGCAGACCGTTGTACCAAAAACTCGAAAACGAAAGAAAAGCATATTGAAAAGAAAAGTTTACCTCCAATTTCTTAGTTTTCTTGATGAATCTAAGAAGTTCGGGTAGGGGAAGAGAATGAATTCCACTCAAGTTCATAACATCCTCATGCAAAAATCTCAACATTGTTCTCGCAAAGGCTGGACTCTGGCAGAAAAAATACTACGTAGTGTCCACATTCATGAGACAAGATTGGCAATTCGAGAAAGTGATGACAACTACAGTTGCCATCATGTGACGTCCACTTGTATTGTGCTTTGTCACGACCTCAATCACTAAATTGAGGTCATTTCTCTTCAATTGTAAA
Source organism: Megamerina dolium (assembly GCA_963854835.1). Lineage (NCBI taxonomy): Eukaryota > Metazoa > Arthropoda > Insecta > Diptera > Megamerinidae > Megamerina > Megamerina dolium. Next base: position 23,236,708 of record OY978526.1, on the reverse strand, counting down.
ATAAATTTCATCAGTCTCCTGTAAGACAAAGCTGTATGATTTGAGTAGAGACCATACTCTTTTATGGATGAATCCCACAAAGTGGTTGATCCATCGCAGAAATCAGTACACATACATGTACTCTCACTGGCCAGATATTGGTCCAATTCATTACCTGAAATATCACAGCGTCCTAGGTCCCCTATCATTTAGCGGATAGCACTTGTGTATGGTAACGAAGCTATTAACCATTTATAAAAAAGTTGCAAGCAATGCTGCGGATGATTACAATTTTTGTCACCCTGTGTCTCAATACTTAAATATATATCGTTAAATTTTAATTTCTCAATCTTCGGTGACATCCTAAATTCAATAACAAATACCTATTTAAAATCACATATGCGAAATTTAATAGCGTAACGAATGCATTTTAAATTGACAATATTTGCGATAAAAACGTGCTTCAACCAGCCTACATAGTCTTTGGTTCAATCTGACAAGGCATCTCCTGCCACATATCTTCCATGAATCGGCATCTTGATGGTGGAGGAAGAAAACATGCTGATTTTACAATTTGTATTGAAATCAAAGCATAAAACATAAAAGTTTATGGATTATATGAGCGATTAAATATAAATCTCATGATATAGCACCTAAATATATGCAAATAATAATAACACCAATAAAGCGGCATAAACAAAAGCAAAATGAACGTTGCAAACTCATTCCATTAACATCCACAACGTAACAGCTTTCATCGGATGCGGTTGTGAAATACATATTAGAAAGCATAGATAGATATTTGCAATCAAGCGAAGCGTATTCTTTACGTTTGGGGATTGTGAATGCTGTAGCACAGAATATTTACATTAGTATACGTCGCCATTTTACAGTAGTAAGTATAAACAATATTTTACGAACCGCCAACTTGGCCCACGGCAGTTATACCTCACAAATAGAGATATAACATATACACTCATCAAGTAAGTAGGTAAGTAAGTAAGTAATAAGACGCTCACTGCCTGTGGTGAACGGAAGCTGTTGTGTTGTTATTTTGCGTGTCGTATTTTATCGTTCTTCGCACACCAATAAATTTGAGAACAGTAAAAAGCAGAAACAACAACATCGTATAAATTTTACAATTGCAAATACGTAGATATACAAGGTAGAGTAGGAGTCTTTGAGAAGGCCAGAGAGAGAGAGAGAGAATGAGAGAGAGAGAGAGTGAAGAAGAAGTTGATGTTTGCAAAATTCTGTGATCTATGGTAGCGACTTAATAAAAATTTTATGAGCATATTTAAGTGATTTTTGGCAAATCACAAAATAAAGACAATAAAAAAAGCTCACTAGACGCAATGGCGACTTTGCACAATTCTTCCACTCTTTTTCATTCTAACCCGGCCAATGAACTCGAATTCGAATGTATTTTAATGATGGACATGAACTGCTTGGAATTTAGTTTTTCATGGTGTCACTCCAGAATTTAATTTGAAATTTAGATGGAATCGAATAAGGAGCCAATGTTTGGACATTTTTGAACTGTCATCAGATGCAGTTTCATATTGGATATTGGACATGTTTGGGTTAACAACCAGTGGTGAATAGATACAAATCGTGCAGCAAGAAAATATCATATGTTCGTCAAAAAATAATAATAATAATAAAATAAAATTAAATAAAAAATATAAAAAATTAATTTTTTTAATTTGAGCTTGTGAATATTGTTTTCTACAAAAACAAAAGTATCATGACCGATAATTCATTTAAGTTTAGATTTTATTGCTTGGAGCATTGTTTGGAGGTCATTGATTTTTGTTCGAACCTAACCAAATTTTCGCAATTAGCTGGTAATAATAATTGTAAGCATGATATCTCTGACAATCCGTAAAAAATGTGCGAGTGAAAAAATGGTAGTGTGGAATGTGGTTAAAATTGTGCCGATGTCGATGTCAAAATTTAATAAAATGTGAGGAAAATCGATCAATAACTCAACAACTGCTTAAGCGTCTCCCTATAGGGCTGAATTGTATGACCGACCTCCATGAATTTTATCTTACCGCTTATCTCCATCTTTTAGGACGGTTCTCGTACAAAATTTATATTTTTTATTAAATTTGCTACCACCGCTCTCAAAGCGCTCCTGAAGAGTAAAATATATGATAAATCGCCTTTTATTTTTCTCAACGTTTCTTTTCAACATACTCAGCTGCTATATCTATTCTTTGTTGGGGCTCCCCTACAAAAAATGTACGTAGAAATACAAGAAAAATGCCAGATATCACCTCAGCTGTTCAGAAATCGCACCTAGAGGGGCTAAATGTCCGGCCGGCCGGTTTATATTTTTCTTCTCAATATTTTTCCGAAGCATACTTATCCCCTATGTCCATCCCCTAGAAGGGTTTCCCTGCAAAGTTTACATCGTTATTTAGTTCGCTCCCATGGCACTCAGGACAATCCGATTTTGGGAGCTACCCTATAAAATGAAACTAAAGTCCGCCTCTCTCTATTGCTTAAGGAGGCTGTTCTGCAAAAGTGACATTTTTATTAAGTTCGCTACCAGCGTTGCCAAGACGCCTCTAGGGGGGTAAAGTATATAACCAACCTACATTCATTTTATTCCAACATTTATTTCCAACACACTTACCTCCTATACTCATCTAAAGGTCACGCTGAACGAACAATAACCGAGAAAAGTGACTTCCGTGTACGATCTGACAACTTGACAGTAAGTGCGTAATTCGGTTTTCCTCCTACAACAAGAGCCCTCTGACAACGGAAAAACCTCACCCTGGCTGGGTGAGTGATAGCCCAGCTGGAAAAACAAAGGCACGCGTTACAGACTAGCTCCCATTATTTTTCTCCTCAACATTTTTCTGAAACAAACTTACCCCCTATCTCTATTGCTTAAGGAGACTCTCCTGTAAAAGTGATATTTTAGTTAAGTACTCTACCACCGTCCCCAAGGCGTCTCTAAAGGGGTAAAGAATATAACCAACCCACATTCATTTCTTTCCAACACACTTACACTCTATACCCATCTATTTTGGAAGCTGTCTTATAAAATGAACCTAAATCTCCTGAAAATCCGCTAATACTCCCATAGCTACCGAAAGGTCGATTCTACAGAGGTGAGCTATACGATCGACCCACATTAATTTTTCCCACTCAACATTTTACGAGAACATGTCATTAATTTTACAGGGCTTTCCCTGTAAAATTAATGATATTTGAATCAAATAGGCTCACACCGCTTCTTGGGTGGCACTACAGGGATCAAATATAACACATGCTATCATTCATTTTACCTCTACAAAATTTTTCCTAAAGGTACTAAAAGTCAAGTTAATATCTGCACCTCTTAAAGTAAAGATTTAGTAAGAATATCATGAAAATGAATTAACAATCTTGCAAAAATTTATGGATATTCAGAAGACCCTAAGCATTATACATTATGTTTCAGTGGTGTTTGCTGCGTGGAAATTTTTTATGGAATTTTACAACAATGTAGAAAATGACCTGAGGCAATATACGCTTCAAATTTGAGGAATTGTATTCGAAAAGTTATAGCAACAGTATGTTAGTGTGGGTGGGTGGGTGCCGTAGCTCAGTGGTTAGTGTCTTGGCCTTCTGATCTACAGGTCGGTTCGGTCGGTCGTGAGTTCAATCCCCGGCTGGAGCATTGCAACTTTAATATCGAACGGTACCCAGTACGGCAGTAACAATTTGCCATGGAAAAGCTTCTAAAAAGAACTCTGTGACAAAGCTCAGAAAAACTGATGTCACAAGAGTTCTGCGGTTCGAAACCGGCTAAAATAAGAATGTCCCTTCTAATACCGTCCAAAATTTAGCACGCACATCAGTAATGGCAGAGAAGCTCAGCCAAAGAGCCTTTCGGGGCTATAGGTGCCACATATTTTTTTTTTCATATTAATGTCTAGTTAAATTCATCAAGCAAAGTGAATGAAGATAAAAACAGATGCTGCAGTGAAAAAGATAGAATATGTATACACTATAGGTAATGCGGACAAGAAAATGCTAATATTTCAAACCAATATATTATTTAATTTATTTATTTTACACCTTTAGTTTATTTCTTACAATACAAAAACTGAACTTACCCCTTAGAGAATAGAAAATCACTATATTTAAATGATTCACATTGCATAAATACCTGTAAAAAAAAAGAAGAAAATATATTAAGATTTTCCTATATTGTTTAAGGGAAAATGTGTGAAATGCTTAAAAATATTACTGAAGAAAAATCTTATTTTATGGAGATGAAACAGCGTAAAAAACAACATTGTAAAAATAGGCATATAATAATAAAACTGCCACGTTACATGCACCATTGATATGTACATCGGTATAACAGCACCATACGATACTCCATATTGCAATATCTATAAAATAAGAGGTATTCTTTTTGCGAATATTTTATGTGGTGGAACGATTCGCTAACACTTCACGTTTATGTGCAGTCAAAAAAAAAAAACGAGAATAAACTATAGCATATTTTCAGGCGCATGCAAGTACATAATACTGGTCATATTAAAGGTGTTGTTTGTTAAGCGTCATCGTCGTCGTCGGCGTCGTCGTCCGAACCAAAAAGGGCAAGTGTTGCATGGCACAGTTGAATGCGTGTGGAAAATGAGCCGGAAACATAGCAACACTAGTGGCAATATCGTGTTGCATAATAGGCGTAATTGAAAAGCAAATAAAATTCAATTTCGCATTTGTTACGCTTCAGATAATGCATACATTATGGATGGAGCCATTACATTAACAAAAAAAAAAAACAAAAAAATAGATCAAAATAAAACATACAACCAACACAGTGCAATATGAACAAAGTGACTGAACGAATGGCTAAAATGCTTAAGGATTTGTATATGATTTCCACTTGAACTATGTTTACGTCGTTCGGTGCTTTTGAACGTAATTTAATTTGCCATTATTGCCGTAGACTGACTATACATCTCTCTTATTTAATTGTAAAATTTTATTGCCCACAATTACCAAAAATGATATACAAACAAAAATACACAAGGCAAATCATCACATATTTTGTTTTTTGTTTCTTTATAATATTGTATATAATTGAAATTGTATGCAATAACAGTAATAATATAAATATGTACACACAAGCAACCACATAAGGAAAAATCTCCTTACAGTCGGCTGGGGCCGACCAAACTATACCCTGCATATGTAGATTTATATATAAAAAGTTTACTCGAATATCCAACTTTTCTTTTATTTCCACTTTTCGAGAAACAATTTTTGCATATACTACTAATTTACACCCGAAATATGGTTGACTTTGACGAAGTAAAAGGATTTTAAGATAATTCCGAGGCTTAGTATGGGAGCTATATAAAAAGTGGGCGTGGCTTACCACTTTCTAGTAAATCCAATTAATTTTTCAATGTTAATCCACACCTTAAATTTGGTGTCCTAAGTTGAATAGTTTCTAAGTTGTGGTGGTTAACATTTTTGTTTAATTTCCTCAACTTTGTATGGGAGCCCCAATAAGAAGTGGGCGTGGTACGCTGATTTTTCGCCAGATTATTTCCGACTGCGATATTAATTTAAGTGTCAATTATGGTTATTGTAGACATAAGATTGCCTAAGTTACAGCTGTTTCAATTTAAAATTTGTATGGGGGCTACGATAAACAGTGGGCGTGGTGCGCCCATTTTCTGTGAGCCTAGTTGCTCGTACAATACTAATCCATACCCTAAGTCTCGTTGTCCTAGGCTAAATGGTTTGTAAGCTATGGAGCTTAAAATTTTAGTTTAATTCACTCGACTTTGTATGGGAGACCCATGAAGGAGTGGGCGTGGCACACTGATTTTCTGCCAGATTTTTGCCGACTACGATATTAATTTAAGTGTCAATTATGGTTATTCTAGACAGAAGATTGCCGAAGTTACAGCTGTTTCAATTTAAAATTTGTATGGGGGCTACGATAAACACTGGGCGTGGCGTGCCCATTTTCTGTGAGCCTAGTTGCTCGTACAATACTAATCCACACCTTAAATCTCGTTATTATACGCTGAATAGTTTGCAAGTTATAACCGGTAACATTTTTTTTAATTTCCACAACTTTGTATGGGAGACCCAAAAAGGAGTGGGCGTGGCACATTGATTTTCTGCCATATTATTTCTCACTGCCATGTTAATCTAAGTGTCAATTATGGTTATTCTAGACAGATGATTGTAGAAGTTACAGCAGTTTCAATTTAAAAGAAGTACAGACACTTTGTATGGGAGCTACGCTAGAAAGTAGGCGTGGCTCACCCACTTTTGGCGCGGTTATATAGTAGTATAATATAACTCTATGTGCAAAATATTGTTGTCCCAAGTGGTATATTGTGTGAGTTATAGCAAGTTAAAGATTTTGAAAATTTCGAGGTTAGTCGCTTTGAATGCTTGGTGTGGGCGTGGCTATTGACCGATCATGCCCAATATCAATCCCCTCCGTACCCTTGGATCATAGATTACTTATGCCAAATTTCATCGAAATAGCTCAATATTTACTCAAGTTATCGTGCGAACCAGCCAGGTGACAGACAGACGGACGGACGGACGGACGGACGGACGGACGGACGGACGGACGGACATCGTTAAATCGAAAATTTAATCGACGCTGATCACGAATATATATCCATGTCTATATCTCCGGAGATTCCTTCAAGTGGACACAAACATCTGACCGAAATGAATATACCATGCATATTGCATTATGCAGGGTATAAAAATAACAAATATAAACCTGCGTAAAGGGAATATTTTCCAAAATATGCAATAACAATAATCAAAAAGCACGATAAGGGTGGTTTTTGAGGTAGTCATAAAATGAAAACTAACATTTGTTAAGTACAATATATACACACTGAACTTTGACAGCATCATTGCCATCATTGCCATCGTTGTCGTCGTCGTCTGTATTTGTCTTTACAATTTGTATTCGCATCACAACTGAATTCAATACATATACTCACACATAATTGTATATGTGTATGTCTATAATATACACACACAGCCGGATATTAACACTTCTATGAACATACGGACATGCGTTTGCTTTCAATATAAAATGCTGCGACTGTGTACGTATATATGTAAAATGCCAATGTGATAAGGATAATTATGCACTAATCCATATACACACACACCCACACCCACACACATGTGTTTCTCCATATTAGTACTTACACGCACGCAATAATCGTTTATTATGGAGTCAACGAGTTGTTCATACAATTACACATTATTTCACTTGAATAAGATCAGCAGGTGCCATTTTAATTCGGTATATGTAACAAGTAGTTTCAAAAGTTATGGGACAAAACGTACTAGGAAGGTAGTAGTTAGGTAGGTATGGTAGGTGGCTGCCCCGAAGGGGGACATTAAGCCATCATAGGCCCATTATGTTACTACATAGTCTCTACTCTCTAACTCGCTAACTCAAACCATTTTGAACTTAAAACAAAGCATCTGAGATCCGTCATTTTTGCTGTTGAAAGACTAGTGAGGTCGTCTGAAGTGTAGAAACCTAGATGTGACATACTCCTGCGGCAAAGTGCCGGCCATGAACACATTAAGTGTAGGATTGACTCCTCTGCTTCCTCCTCTCTGCAGTTTCTGCAAAAGTCGTGCATTAGGTGAACCAATCCTATCCTTCTAGCATGTATGCAAAGAACGCTGTGACCTGTAATTACACCGGTGGTTACCCTCAACACGCTTCTGTCTAGACTGAGGTGACTTTTTGTGTGGATCAGTCTGTTGCGCGGTCTTGTCCATGATAGAGCCTGTCCAGAAGTCATTTGTCTTGTCTGTCATTCTTCCCTTTATTGTTAGATTGCACGTGCTCAAGTGAGTGCCCATGCTTGCAAAATCAGGGAAGAGTTCTAACGTCGTGCCATTTCTGGCTAGTTCGTCCGCCCTGCGATTGCCTGGAACGTCACTATGACCCGGCACCCACATTAGATTACAGATTACAGCAGATTACACTACTCAGCCAATTTCGACGATTTTAATACAATTTCAAAATATATTTTTTCGAAATTTTTCATCAATCATCGAGACACGTTTCTCTTTATTATTTCCTTTTTTCCTCCTATTTAAGAATCTGGAAATCTATTTCTTTATTTTTTTGCCCATTTTCAAACTTTCCTTTGAACTATAAAGACGACTCCACTGCGCCACAAAATTTCAAATGACTAGTTTATGGTTCCCTGGAAATCACAGAAGGACCTAGTTTAGAGCTCTAGAAATTTTCCAACCTTTCAATTTTCATCAATTTTACTTTAGCTAGACCGTTGAACTCTGGGGCTCCTAAGCAGCTTATGAGGGTTTTGTTGGCTGTTGGACAGCAACAGAGTTGATAATCTAGACTTTCTCGTACACACAGGTTATTGCATCTTCTTCATCAAGCATTTTCAATTAGACTGTAGCTTGGTTAAAAATCATTTCGAGAAAATAAAAAATGGTTCACACTCTGGGCTCTAAGAAATTTTAACCGGGGTATACTATTGTTATACTGTATTACTGTTACGTTTGAGTAATACTGAAAGTTATCAACTTTTGCTAAACGGCAAAACTTTAGTGACATCACTTTTTCTTAGCTCTGTCTCAGAGTTCTTTCAGAAGAAAATATTATACGATTTCCGGAAAAAGAAAACAAATTTTAAGTACGATGTTCGATGGGCCAGAGGATTTTTTCTAAATTCGAATACTGTGGTCCATTGGACGTCATAGTTTTATGGGATTTTCACAGCAAAAACATTAAAGCAGAATGTTGGGCTAATCAGAGAATTCGCACTTTATGCATTCTGGACCCCTGAATCCGAATTGAAATTTGTTGTCAAATTTCCGCCATCACCTCTAAATACCGTTCTAACCTAAAGCAATCATCTAAAAACGATATTTTATTTAGGTTAGAAAGAAACCTGAGGGTGATGGCTGATATCTGACCAGGGATTCGGACATAATGGCCCAAAATTTTTGGAATGTCGCTACTGCGGTCCCTTATAGGGTTGTCATAGCCAAAATACAAATAGGGTGGTCGGCGTTTGGGTCGCTGATTTGGAATCGATGATCGGATTTCGGCAACCATCCTCAGATTTTATTCTCGAATTTGGCCACAGGTTCTAATTCATTATCGCAAAGAACATAGAATCCGACTAGGCTAATGCGTTGGGCATCTTAATATTACTGGAGGAAGACATGAAAAAGCTTAGAATAAAGAATTGGAGAGAAGTCACAAAAGACTGAGATGCCTGGAGGTCCACGTGCAGCAGCAGACCAAAGCTCACAGAGAGCTGTAGCGTCAAAAGATGATTATGACTTTTAACCCTATTATATAGGAGGTAAATTTTCAGTTATTAAAGTTCAACTTATCTTAGATTCACAGTAGTCTCATACTTTTGAAGCAAATAGTGTACTTGCACGTACCCATATGAAGCATACACTCTCCCACATATTCGTATGTATGAAATGTGCTCACCCATATCCCTAAAATGAAACCTTACTTATTTTCCCTTTCAAGGTATTTTAATAGAATATGTAGTTCGACTTTTGATTCTTAGACACAATATTCTACTGTTAATATGACAGCGTGTGTGTGTGTGATTGTTAATTTCTTGGAAATGAGAAAAACATTTTAGCTAAAAGGTATATCAACCCTCCCATGGTTATTGACATATTCATACGTTTTTGTATGTTTGTACGGTAGTGACTAGGAATATATGTATGTGTGTGTGTGTGTGTGTAATTGATACACAGTTCTTCAATTTAGCATTGAGCATTATTATTATTGTGTACATGTACGGTTAAATACTACTTTTCGAGAAGATCGCCTGACTGGGCAAAGAGAATTGTAACAATTAGCTTAATGGAAATGGTAACTTTTGGTACATTATTGACGGCGACAACGGGAACAACAACAATAGTAAGCGACTTTTGTGGCCTGACATTTTATAGGTAATGCTTGATGCTTTTACATACATATTTTACTGTTGTTGTTGCTTTTGTTACGCTGTTTACTTTATTGTGGTCCTTGAACTAATCCGCTTAATGGTGCTTTGTTAGAAAACTGATTTAATTGTCTGAAATGCGTTCGTATAAAGGTTATGTGATTTTGATTCTGTGGAAAGGTCTACCTATTTACAAAAGTCACAAAATAAACCTTTGCATCATTGATGGTAGTTTTATATGAGAGAGAGAGAGAGTAAATATTGCAGCCATATATAGGATTATGTTGAATTAATACTGTCGTCGTTATTATTTGACTAAAATATTATATGAAATATTTGATTAGCTCACAAGAATAGGCATAGACTATTTGAAGTGGTTAACCTATGTTCATAAGCCAAGTAGACGGTGGGAAGTTAATATGAAATTTGACTGTAAACTTTTCAAGACGGTGGAGAGATAAAGGGTTGAGAGAGAGACGGAGAAAAAGACATAGAAATGGAAAGATAGAGAGTGAGAAAGCGAGAGAGAGAGAGAAAGAGAAAGAATGAAAGGTGAGCTTTCTGCACACATGCAACGTTTTTACTTTGAACAATTTTACTACTGGAATTTTTTTTTCATCCGAAAAACTTTGTTTCTTCAAACTATCGATAATTGGAAATTTTTATAAAAGTAAGATAGTGCCGTGAAAAGTTTCTGAAAAATTTCTGTGGAAATCTTCGAAAAAAATTATGTAAAATGACAAGGGTCCCTTCCTTCGAAATCAACCTTTTGGCGACCCTTTGGTGCTTTGCACCTTTTATCAACTACTCTAAAGAGTTGGGCCTATAAAAGTATGGAATAAATTTTTGAGCTTTTTCTCCCAAAAAGGTGTTCCACTAGAAGAAACCTTATTATTAGTCGATTTCGAAAGGAAGGGCCCTTGTCATTTTGCATCACTTTTTCTGAAATTTTCCGTAGAGCTTTTGCAGAAACTTTTCACGGCAATATTTTACTTTAATAAATATTTTCAATTTTTTTTCTGAAAAAAAAAACAGTACTGAGCCTGTAAAACGGTCAATGTCGAACAATGCTCCTATTTCCTTAACTTTGCTCGAAAGTTTATCCGATTTAAATGATTTGATTTTTTTTTTTTTGGGTGTTCGAGAGGAGAAAATAGAAACATCCAGGAAATGGTTTAATAGAGTCCATGAACTGTCGGCTGTATATATGATTTGTCCATTTGTTCTCATCACTAGTTTTTGAAGACCCAAAGAGCACTTGAGGGGAGGCTTTAATTACACTGATTAGGCACAAAGCAGTTACATGAATCCATTTCTGAAGCGGATGGTTATTGGTGATGAAAAGTGGGTCACTTACGACAACGCCAAGCGAAAAGCGTCGTGGTTGAATCACGGTGAGCCGGCGCAAATGGTGGCCAAGCCAGGATTAACGATCACGAAGATTTTGCTATGTGTTTGGTGGGATTGAAAGGGAATCATCTACTATGAGCTGCTCCCTTACGGCCAAACTCTTAATTCGGACCTGTACTGTCAACAATTGGACCGTCTGAAGGAAGCAATCGCCAAGAAGCGGCGAGCTTTGGCCAATAGGAGAGAAATTGTGTTCCATCAGGACAACGCCAGGCCACACACATCGATAGTAATTCGCCAGAAGCTCCGGGAGCTTGGTTGGGAGGTTCTTATGCATCCACCTTATAGTTCGGGCCTGGAACCAAGTGATTACTACCTGTTCCTGTCTATGGCGAATGATTTTGCTGGTGATAAATTCGCCTCAAGAGAAGCTTGTGAAAATTGACTGCCCCAGTTTTTTTTTGCAAATAGGGACGAGGGCTTCTATGAGAGCGGCATTATGAAATTACCTTCAAAATGGCAACAAGTTATCAAACAAAACGGTGCATATTTGACCTAAATCGGATCATTCTAACTATGCTAAATAAAATCGTCAATTTAAAATAATACTAGACCTTATAAAATCAATTCTAATTCTGTCATTTCTATTTTTAGTACTTGCCCTACTTTGCGCTACTCACAAAAAACAACACTCTTAATTCTATTTTTAGCTTTGTTTCGCGTTTCTATTCGAAACGAAAAAAGAAAAATGTCAAATTTTAATTCTTTGCAGCCATTATATGTAGTTGCATTAATTGTCAGTCATTGTAAATCAATATTTTTAGTACACAATGAGACTTATCCATTAAAAAATAATGCATTGCTTTTTCCCCATCATATAGGATTAGAAATGTTATGATGATATTTGCATTTTGAAAAGCTTTCATTCACATTTATACTTGTACCTTTATTTTGGAATGTTTCGGCCTTTTGTTGTTTCTGTTCAATAGCAACATATTAATCTATGCAACCCTTTTTAACACACAATTATTAAACATTCATTTGCAATACAACAACAACAACAACAACAACAATGACAATAATGACAATAAAACAGTTCTGCCTACATGAAACTCTTTCCGTAGACGTGACACACACACACACGCGGACAAAACATTTCTTCTATTATTTTCCAACACATATTACTTGTCACATTTTTACTGCCATCCCCTAGTCACATTGATAGAAAGTTTCTTCCTTTTTTTTCTACATTCTGTGATTGTTTGTTTATTTGTGTGCATTGCTGTGTGTGTGAGTGTGTGTGTGCATTACTTCTAAACTTTTTGTACACAATTTGAATTTTAATAATATGCTGCTGGTGGGTTAAATTTTTTGATATGCCAATCTACATATGTATGTGTGTGTGTGTGTGTGTTTATATATATAGGTAGGTTCTATTGGATAGGTTTATGTTAGGCGTATTTTTTTTGTTTGTTTGCATAAATACATATGCATACAAATATGTACATATATACATTTTTGGTTTGAGTATTGAGTAACTCACGCATACATGCGCAAATATTCATATAGCTTAAGTAGTTTTTCGCATAGTCAACGTAAATAGCAAACAATCTCTTTATATGCTAATAATGTGAAACTAATGGAGTGAAAAGGCAATGAATAAATCACACTAGATTAAGCTTCAAATTATATAAAAGAATAATAATGCAAGCTCCATAATAGAGCAGCAGCAACAACAACAACAACAACAACAACAGCAGTAGCAGCAGTTGCAAAACATATCCTAAACAAACAGAATAGAGTGAATGTGAATAGAATCCTTTCTGTAGCAACCTCTACTTACTCTTAGAAATATCATTTTTGTTTCCTGTAGTCCACCTTTACACAGAGTTGCCATTAACAGTTGGTTGCTCATTTATTTGCTGGACATGAATTTAATTTAATTTTATTATTTCAATCGTTTTTCGTTTTTTTGTGTTCACATTTTTTATTTTATTTTCCAAACAATCATATCATAAATTAATATCAAATAATAAAATTACCCACCGACTGCTAGTCGAAATATATTAGCATTCTACTTTCTCTTTTGCACTACTAAAAATAATATCTCACATAGTAATGCCATGACGCGACGTGCTGGCACCGTTTTCAATTTCAATTCGTCCATTTAACCCGCCATAAATATTATATGTACTGTGAAGTACAAACGTACATATTCATTTTGGTGCTTTCTTGTGCAATTTTTGCCAATTAAAATAAATTATAATCCAATTTTACGTAAAATAATTTCTTTGCATACAAATACATACATACATACATACATAGATATATACTACATACGTAGATATGTAGGTATGTTAACGCACTAACAACATTTCTTTGCACAATTGTGTACAGAATTTCATAGCCAAATTCTATATGCGTAGTACATATAACAAATGCAGACAGGAGGCGTAGCAGCATCAAAGACACCTTCTTCAAAAATCCTTCTTCAATGCTTGTATATAAATACTATAGTTTAATGGGTTGCCATATTGCTACTAATGGCTGTTAGTTTAGTGATTAGAGTTACTCAAACGGTTACTGAGTTACTGAGTACTATTCAATATAAGAAAATGTATTCATCTCTAGGAGATAACACTAGTCACTTTCAATGTGGTCTGCGAGAGATTTAAATTTTCCTATGTTCAAAACTCTTGTTAGTTTATGCAAAAATTAGAATCAATTTCCTGTAGTTATAGTTAAAATCAGAATCATCTTTAAGTTGTATGGGAAATATAATAAACAAGTCGATTCTAACTTTAACTATAACTACGGGCCAATGTATCTCCATTCATAATACCATGTAAGCTGAATTCAGAAAATTAAACATTTGTTGTGTAAACTGATCACTATCATTTGTTGATTTTTAAGCATGAATATACTGATTATCTACACATTTTGTGTGATTGATATGTTGGGAAACTAATATTCATGTTAAGCTTTAATGTGTATAAATAATCATAAATATTGTAAATTTTTAAACATTTGTTGTGTAGAATTACACAATTATTTATCGATTTTGTACATCATTTGTTGATTTTTAAGCATTAATATACTGATTCTCCACATATTTCATATGATTAATGTGTTGGGAAACTAACAGTTAGATGAAGCTTGAATGTATAAAAATAACCATAAATATTGTAAATTTTTAAACATTTGTTGTGTAGACTTACACAATTATTTATCAATTTTGTACATCATAATATGGTGATAATAGAGTGAAGTCATATTTTTGTTCCATTCATATTTAGATTGTCACAAATTTCTAACGTATAATGTACTGAAACTAACATTTAGGTAATTCACAACGAAAAGTATCACGAGCAAATTATACTTTCGTATTTCTTATACGACACTACTCTGTTCTGAGTGCCTTATCTTATCGAAAATTATATTTAGAAATTTCGTGACATTTAAGAAGTGAATTTACACACGTGTTTATTTTTAAACAACATGTTAATAAACAAATTTAAGCAAAATGCGTAAATATAACGTCATTTGTGTGTAATTTTCAACAAAATTTCTTTATAAATGAACAATTGATGCATAAATTATATTTTCATATTTAATATAAAACCATGTTATGAGCATCTTGAAGTATTAAAAATGGTATTTGTGCAACTTCAAAGAATTAAACTTAATGTGTTTAATTTTTTGGAAACGAATTTACACCACGTGTTTAGTATTACACAATAGGTTAATTAATAATTAATTGCCACAGATTTTTAATTAAATGTTGTACGAAAGTAAACCAAAGGTGTAAATTACACACATATTGTCATATGTGTGTAATTTTGAACAATAATTGGTTTAAAGTCAATGCATGCAAAATTGATATGTAAATTATATTTTCAACCTTGTAAGCTTCCTATGATATTGAAAATTATATTTGGTAACTCCGCAAAAATTAAATACATTCAGGAAGTAAATTTACACAATTTGTTTACTATTCACATTATAATAATAAATACATTGACTGAATTACTTAATAAAAAAAGTTGTGCAAAAGTAAACAAAAAATTGTCATTTGTGTAGAATTTTTAACAATAATTGGTTTAAAGTCATGGATAAAAACTTATGAGTAAATTTAGACACAATAGCATTTTATGGCGAAGATTTTAAGTGAATGCATAAAAATTGATAAGTAAATTTTACACTAGAATTTTTTGACGAAAATTTGTGGGTTTCTATATTTTAGGGATTTTATGGCTTTGTTCTACTTCGTTATGAATTGAGCAATTAAAGAATCAGTACCAAATAATATGCGGTAGTAGAAGTTAACAAAAATTATTATCACTCACCTAGCTAGACATCATTCATTCTGCTCTAATGATAATGGAAATGGAAAATTATAATTTTACAAGTGAGCTAGTGAAAGGTGGTATAAATAGTAAGTGAATGTGTTGGAAAAATGCATGAAGATGAAAAATTATGAGAAGAATGATTCAACATTTTCAAGGCAAATCTAAGGTTTCTTAACATTTGCCGCCACTATGAGTTGTTGTCGTCATCGCCGGTGCGGCTGCTGTTGTTATTTTCTGTGTATTACTACCAACCAATGCTATTGCCATTGTAAGAATAAAACATCATGTTAATGGATTAAAAGCCAACAATAGTAAAATGAAAAATTGTTGCCAACAATTGTATAATGGATGAGGGAGCCGCCAATTGGATTCGTTTGCAATCGTTTTCATCGTTATTTGCCAACTAAAAATGCCTACAATAAAGGATGCGGTGAAAGTTTCTTAACCAACCAAGTTTTGCACAAGCAAAAGATAAAAATAAAGAAAGAAAATAATTTTTTTCAAAATAAAAGTAGAAGAAAGTGAAAAGTGAATGTTTATTTCTTTTGAAATGAAGATGGAATGTATTTGCAATAAAAACACCATGATATTCATAGCGTTAGAAGTAGCACTAGAAGAAATGAAAGCGCATAATTCCATGTT
Source organism: Megamerina dolium (assembly GCA_963854835.1). Taxonomy (NCBI): domain Eukaryota; kingdom Metazoa; phylum Arthropoda; class Insecta; order Diptera; family Megamerinidae; genus Megamerina; species Megamerina dolium. Next base: position 23,220,408 of record OY978526.1, on the reverse strand, counting down.
CAAAGAGCCGAAAAACAAAGGCATGAATAATAATACAATAACAATAATAATAATAATAATAATTTGCTTTTCACATGACGCGCATAAATTTCAGTCAATTGAGGAAACGAGTACAAACAAAAGTATGCAATGAAAACAAAAGCAATTCATAAAGTCAATAGTCACCGTATTTTATTGGTTTCCTTGGTACTTACATATGTATGTGCTTATAGTAAATTTGTAGTATAAGACGTATGTATTTGAGAAATTATAAATAGCTATATGAATAGCTCAATTTAACAGAATTTGACAGAATTCGAGGCAATTTATATAAGTCAATTCCATATGGAACATGAAACTATACTACTGCTTTTATTTTTCTGCCATTATCCTTATTTTACTGTCATCATAAGAATCTCTACTCCATTGACCAATTGATTTCCTAATGCTTTCAAGCATTTAATATCCCATTCTGTTAAATCATTTCTATCATTTCATTAAATTACATTAATAATATGTATTTAATATGCTGTTTGTTCAAAATGCTACCCGTTAATAAATAAAATATGACGCGACACAACACAGTAATCATAAAGAAAGAAACGTTTTATCGCCTAAAAGAAGCCAAAAAGCTAAATGGCCGCAGTTAGTCACTACTACCACCACTACTACTACTACCACCACTACTACTACTACTACTACTACTACTACTACTACTACTACATACTAATACTGTTTGCGATTCCAATTAAAATGCGACTTCAAAAATTATGATAATAATCATTGCAAACAACAACAACAACAATAACAATAATAATGCAACCAATAAATGTATATAAAGCATACATGTAGGAGTAATATTGGATGAAATTTGTAGCATATGTATACGATGTCATTATGATACAAACAACAGCAATACTTGGTAATGTAGCCAAGAAATGTGTACATAAAAATGTATACGACAGCATGTACGTATACATACTCGTATATGTATATGAGTGGAAGGCAACACTATCCGAATTGACATGAAACATTCAGAGTTGAAATGAAATGATAACAACATAACAATAATAACAACAAGAACAACAAAATCCATTGTATCGAAAAAGTTTCTAAATGCCCACACAGTATGAGTAAATGTATGTATCGTATGTGGCTACAACAATAACAAAATGCCGATAAAATGTTACGAATGCCAAATTGTTTCAACATGAAAATTGTACAATGACTTCGATGGTGATGGTTTTGATATTTGCGTTTATACACATGTATATATATACATAGCATATGTATACATACATGTGTACATTGCTGAAAGGGGTCACTGTTAGATCAAAATGACGTACGATTATATGCGGATATAATGCCATTGTATGTATATACGATATATGCGAATATATGTATGTATGTATGTATATAATTTAACGATATTTGTACCATGACAAATGAACAAATCTGCAAATAAACAGAAAATGACAAAAGTTGTATTGCTGCCACACCACCAACATTATTAGTTTCATTTATGCCAAAATTGACCCGCCACAATGCTATGAATTCAATGACTCCTACTCGACAACAATACTAACAATACATACATACATAGCAATTCTGATGACCAAAGTCTAATAGTAGTCGCCAGATTGTGACAACGTTGCCTTCAATCAACTTATATCTATTCGTCGCCTTCTACAATAATTGTGTTTAAATATATACTCGTACAAATGTACGTAATACGATACAAGTACAATGTGCAACAACTGACTTTTAATGTTAATTATTATTGATATGGGTAGTGTTGAAAAATTTGATATATTTCACAGATAAAAATCTTTCGGAATTAAATTCGAACTAAAATCTGCATACCCATAATATGTTTTTATTTATGGGTAAAGAAATAATTACTCCAACTGAATTATCTGTGATCTTTTGTCATTTATCATATAGATGATGAGTGCTCTGCTGAAGGAAACTTAGCGGCTTCAAGACATATCAGCACATCTTCAAACTTCAGGATACTTCATAGATTGATCTGAAAAGCTGATATTCAGAAGAGGTCCGGAAAATATGGCGCATGGTAAAAAATTTCCAGTCCATCGACACCATCAAATAGAAAGCTGCTTTCGATGTATTTGACTGATGGTTGTCATGTAGCAGAATTACTTTTCGAATTCCTGTCCCTATAAATTACACCTTTCCTTATGGTTCTCAGCTCTAATAATTTCATAAGTTTTTTCAAATTAAATGATAATTCCTTTCAGAGTTTTAGAATTAAATTTTCCATACACTCAATAGTGAACATCACTTTCGTCGTCACTGTACTCATATCATGTGTAAGATTGATTAGGCAAATTTGATAAATTTCGAGATTATCAAAACAAAAAATTCATTTCGAAAGTCGCAATAAAGACAAAATCAACCGAAATCAAGTCGACAAAGTTCAAAAATTGTTATTCAGCCATGTGTCAATCCATCGTTACTATTACTAAAACCCGTGGGCGAATATTGACAATTCTTCTAGTATTGTTTGTTTTTTTTTTGGTGCTGGAAGTAGGTGTGGTTTTCATCATATCCAGACTATTTTCAAATTTATTCGTTGATAAAAATAATCATATGTGCCAAGTGTCGTTTCTATAGCTTTATATATGTGTGCTCAAAGTACATCAGACACAATATTTTTGTATTGGAAGTAGGTGTGATCTTTATCCAATCCAGATCATTTACAAATATGTCTATTAATTAGTAAATATAATCATATAAAACAAATTTCAGCATGATAACTTTATATTTTCTTGCGTGAAATAAGAAATAATACTCACAGAAGTAGAATTTTGTACGGGAGGTAGGCGTCGATTTTATCCGATCCAGACCATTTACCAATATGTCTATTCATAAGTAAATATAATGATATATACCAAATTTCAGAATGATAACTTTATATTTTCTTGCACAAAATAAGAAACAATACTCACGGTAGCAGAATTTTGTACGAGAGGTAGGCATGGTTTTTGTCTAATTTAGCCTATTTTCGAATATGTTTATAAATTCGTAAATACAATCGCATATATCAAATTAAGTGTTTTATACTTTCGCGGGTAAAGTGTGAAAATATACTTATGGAAGCTTGAACTTTATATGGAAGGTACTAGTAATTTTTATTTGATTTAGCCCATTTTCGAATATGTAAATTAACGAGTAATTATAATTGAATCGACCAAATTTCAACATTATGACTTCATATTTTCGTATGCAAAATAAAAAAAAAAAAAAATCCCCCGGAACCAACATTTTGTATGGGAGGATATAGTAATTTTTATCTGATTTGGTTCATTTTCGAATATATATATTAATTAGTAAATAAAATCGTAAGTACCAAATTTCAGCATAATAATATTTTTTTTTTTCGTGCGCAAAGTGTGAAAACTTATATATGGAAACATACTTTTGTATGGGAGGCAGTTGTGGTTTTCATACGATTCAATCCATTAAAAAAAAAGCGTTTATTAGTCACTAAATAAATTTATATTTTTGCGTACAAAGTATGAAAACACATGTATGGAAGGTAAGTAGGTGAGATATTCTGAAAGTATTTGATTTTATGTGTCTCGAAACTTATCTAATAATATAATTTGTGTTCAAATCCAACATGCAAAATTTTCTCGGCTAGAAGTACTTTGAACTTGTAATGTTATGGTTTACCACGAATTACCCAAATGCACACACATATTTTCAGAAAATCAGCTGCTTTGATACTATTGAAAAATTGATGCAAATTGAAATTATTCGTATTGCTGATGAGTTATCAGCACTTCACAATGTGATTGTGGTGGTCCTAATAAGAATTTAGCGGTTTTCATAGAGTGTAATTTCAACTTAAATACGTAATGTATCTTAAGCACACTAAAAACGATGATAAATTAAAATAGTAAAACTTAAATTTGATTGCCACCAAATGTACATATTTTCTCCGCATAAACGCACACACACACACACACACACACACACACAACAAATATATATATAACCACTATAAATATAGATATAACCACTAAACTTCACTCCACTCTAAATCACATTATACATAAGTATACACATACACATATGAATATTTATATGCACATACATATATTTTATGATAATATTTACATTATTGCCATCCATTCATCTATCGATCCATCTAAGTGTGTATGTACAACGCAGCTCAAATGTTGAATTGTTTGTTTAATGGCGTCATATTACATGTTGCCAACACTAACGACAATATGCTTCACATTGTCGACAACAGCAATAATAATAATAATAATAATAATGCTAACAACAACAACAACAGCAACAACAGCAACAACATTACTGACGATAAACCGGAATTTATTTCATTTTAATGTAGTTGGTTGTCTTGTTTATAAACTCGAAAAATAACAAAAATTAACACTTTAATACCAATTCCGTCACACACACACACTGACACACCCAGCTGTCATATGCGTACATACTAAAAGTGAATATGTGATGATAACACTAAAATAACTAACTACAAGAGTTATTTCTACAATACAAGTGCTTTACATTCACAAATTGTTGCATATTTTCGGGCGTATGACAATTCATTCATTAATTTGAGTGACTTTTAGGTTTGCAATTTTTAGCAATGAGATGCAATCACATCGTATGAATATTGTACTCGTCTCATATATGTAAAAGTAGATATGCATAAATATTTGAACTGTCATAGTATGTGTAAATGTATGAATGGTTGAGTGATTGTATGAGTAAGTGAACAATCACAATTATAATAATTAAAATAGTGCAAATACATGTAAAAAAAGTATATATTTATAAAAGCATATAAGGTATTCATAAATATATATGTATATTTACTATATACAGGGTGTAGCAATTTTATTTTCAATTTATTACTTATTCAGGATTTCAATGCCTGAAAGGCATTTGTGGATCTTTTGCGCGCCTATTGCCCAACTAAAACAATTCTAGACTATTTACAAATCTTATAATTGCTGTGGACTTGATCTTACCTATGTGATTTGGAGTCAAAATATCATTACCTAGGTAACCAAGTCTTTGTCTAGCCACCGCTAAGCAGTCGCATAGAATATGTTGCGGTGTTTCCTGCTCTTCATGACAGAGTCATTTCTGCTGAGGTTGCGAACAGTGTCTACCCTAACATGTGCAGGATTAACAAGTCCCCTCGACTGCCGCATGCCCGTGTGGGCTCTCTAGTAGTCGAGTAGATGCCGTTTCTCCCTTTCACATATCAAGTTGTTTATGAAACTGTTTGTAACCCCGCAGAAGGACTCTGGTCCAATGAAAGGAGTTCTTTCGCCCCCCTTTGCAAGGGAGTCAGTCAATTCGTTTCCATCGTGGCGCTCATGTCCCGGCACCCACATGATGGTGACAGGATTCTCTGCTGCCAGGGCATTGAGAAGTTTAAAACATTCCCAAACCAGCCTCGATTGAAACGAGAATTTTGCCAGGGACTTTAGAGCCGCCTGGCTGTCCGAGAGGATGCATATTTTGGTACCACGGGTGGCCCACGGGTGCGTTCTCTCGCACATATCTCTAAGGCATGAACGTCCGCCTGAAAGATGGAAGCTGTTTCCCCAATTGCGATTGCTCTCCGAAATCTTGGTCCAACAAATCCGGCTGTAAATTTTGTAGGGAATCCCTCCTAAGTAGAGGAAATTGAGGGTAAGTTTGTTATGCAGAAATATTTGTGAGCAAAAATTAATAATCGCTTATATATTTATGCACTCCAGGTATGATTCTTCGACAGCGAAGATTTATTTGTAGATTTGGAAGTGTTTTTATATGCATTTTGTAGAGGATAACGCTTGAGGGGTGTGTATGTTTAGAAAAAATGCTGAGGAGTAAGAACTAATTGTGGTTGGTCATATCTATTACTCACCTCCGCATATTCTTGAAACGCCTGTGGAGAAATTTATAAAAATATCAATTTTGTGAGACAGCTGCTTTAAGGATTAGAAATAGAGGATAAGTCAGTTCAGCAGAAATATTGAGATGTAAAATCTAGTGGGGTTCCGTCATACATTTTGCCTCTTTTGGGGCGATTCTGGGTTTTGTAATGATTTTCTCAGCCTTTTAGTTGAAGTTAGGAAGGGAAATAAAGACCTTGGATTCGAATGCACCAATCCCAAATACGTCATGAAATGTATATCTCGTTTGCTAGGCAAGACTTCTCTTCCTGTCCTTTTCAATCCGGTAAAAGTGACCACAACGAGTTCCCAAAATATGCGGCTGGTAAGTTTTTACTATGGGTTGTTTAAGATGAAACTTGGTTTTGGAATTAACATAAGTAACCTCTAAAAGAATATACAAATAATTGAAAATAGAACTGATGGCAACCGTAGTTAAATTTTCAGTACCTTGTGGTGCGCTCAATTTTAGCACTTCTTTGCTTATATTGACCGTTATCATAATCGTCGAACATATTCCACAATGATTTTTGAATGACGAGAGCATCGGTAAAAGCAATCACTGTGGCACCCTGTGCTCACACAAAATGCATATTGGCATTCCTTGGGTTATGGACGCTGTATTTGATATTCAACACAGACGCGATAAATTCACTTCCATATTTTGTCACATTAGTGACCGTCTTATATTGATTGATACCATAAAATAAAGCCCTCTCTCGAAGAACGAAAACTACACTCTACAAGTCTCTCATCATGCCTGTCCTAACATATGGCGCTGAATCCTGGACAATTTCCACCTCGGATGAGCGAATGCTTAGAGTTTTCGAGAGAAAAGTCCTACGCAAGATCTTTGGACCTATTTGCGTTGGTGGCGAGTACCGAATAAGGTACAACCATGAGCTTTACGAGCTGTATGCCGATATTGACATAGTAAAGCGCATCAAAATCCAGCGGCTGCGCTGGCTAGGTCATGTCGAGCGAATGGAAGAACACGCTCCAGCTAAGAAGGTGTTATATTCGGAACCCGCTGGAGGACGGCGCAGAAGAGGAAGACCAAACCTCCGGTGGAAAGACCAAGTACTGGAGAACCTGACGGCGCTTGGAATTTCTAACTGGCGCCAGCTAGCGAAGAACAGAGATGGCTGGCGAAGCATGTTATTTTCGGCCTAAATCGATATTCGGTTGTTATGGCCACATAAGTAAGTAAGTAAGTACCACAAAATAAAGAGTAGAATGCTCAATATTTCGATTAAAATTTATTATTGTACTCATTTAGTCCTGTAAAACAATCAAATATTTGTATCACATTCTTTCTTTACGTTACTTCAGGTTTGATGTTTAGGCATGTCACATCCGTTACCTCGGAAACGCCCATATGTATGCAATGTATAGAAATATATTGTGAGAATATATTGAGAAGAAATTAAAATATCAGCGTTGATATTTATTAAAACAACAACACACACCCATTCATACACAAAGAGTCAACAATATACATATTGTGTTGCATTTCCCTTTGGTGATGCGAAATTATGGCGAATTTTCACACTCCACACATATACATATAATGTGTGTTTGTGTGAGTGCGTGCAAGTGTGATTGATTTATATTTATGATTGTATCTGTATACATATATATTTATAGAATTGCGAATATTTGAATATGTATTTATACACACACACACACACATATTTATATACATGCTCATCACATATGTACATACGTATATGCATATTTGTAGCTACGCACGTACGCCCATACAAATGCGTACGCACACAAACACACACACACACACACAGTCGTAGATGCAGACAACATTTACGTTGAGTAAAATTTATGTTATTTGCTGAGTCAGCAGCAATTTTCGTTCATTCATTCGTTCAATAGCTTTTTGCTGTTTTCCATAAAAATTTTTATTTATTTTATTCATTTATTTATTTAATTTGTTTTTTTTTTTTAATTTTTTTTTATTTTGCTTTTGTGATGAGCACGAAAAAATATTGTTTATTGTCTGCCAGCTATTATGAATCCATATACACACATACAGATACACAAACACTTTAAGTAATATTGTTATTATTTATTTGTATTTTCACACAAATACATATATATACACATATATGTATTTGTGTCTGTGAAGAGGATTTATAAAAAAAAAAATGAAAGTCTTTATTTATGTGCGATGAGATTGTTGATGATAATGAAATGCAATAATTCATTGCTCTCTCATATTCGATTCGATTGTATTTGATTTGAATACGAACACCAACAGCAACAACAACAATCATCAGGATAACGAGACTATACGAGTATTAATAATTTAATGAATTTAGCAAATACAATTTCTACATAATGTTTGTCAATAGCGCAGCAACACATCGTACAACAAGCATATCAGACAATGAATACTAAATTGATATTAGTAACGATATGTATATATTGACATAGGATATGCTTAGTCATACGCATGGAAGTTATAACCATATTATATGCAAATGTTTGATGAATATTTTAATTTAGAAACTTTTCCACCTGATGTTACATTTTCTGTGTGGAAAGTTGTATGAAAATAAATTCTCCTATTAGAACAACAGACAATTCCGCGAAGTACCAAATATTCTTGAATATTTGTAGAAAAGTTTATTGTAATACCTAACATTTACAATGTAAGGAAAGTTTCATTGGAAATTTGCTTTCATCATAGTAAACATAGAGCCAATCATTATGCCATGCTTGGTTTTCCTCACGTGCTAAGGATGGCTTTGCTAACACACACACTCTCTAACTATATATATCGTAAAATGAACGCCTTTAAATGTTTAATCTCAAAGGAAAAATATATTATTAATTGTTTATAATATAAGTTCTGACTCCGCATTAGTCGTAAAATATGGAAAACAGTGCGATTTGTGAAGTTCTAGAATAAGTAGGCATTTATCTGATTTAGTTCCATTCCAATTTTAAATAGTTTCTAAATGCAACACAAATAGCAATGATTCCCTGGTATTTTTCTTCCCGAATTTACCCGAGTTTGATAAAAATTTCAATTTTGTGGGGGAGTCTCTCATGGAGTGCAGATACTTGTGTGGAAACGTTGTGGCAGAAAATGTAATGGCAGTTGATTAGACATTTTACTGCTCTAAGGGCGTTGTTTTTAAGTTCGTTCCGAACGGGATCCTCCTTAAGGAATAAAGATGAGGAGTATGTACGTTCTGGAAAAATATTGGGTAGCAAAAATTAATGGGAATGAATCATATATTTTACCTCTACATGTGAACCCTGCAAGTTTTGGGAGTGAGTGAGTAAAAATACCGATTTTGTAGGTGACTTCACTAAAAGAGTGTAGATAAAGGGAACACACCTTTGAAAAAAATGTTGAGAAAAATTTTATGAAGGTCGGTCATAAACTTCACCACTCTAAAAGTGATTCCTAGGCAGCTATGGGCTTATTTTTTGACTTCCAGGTGTTTCCAGGTTCATTTTATAGGTGAGGTTCCCTTAAGTGTAATGATAAGGAGTAAGGATGCTCGCGAAAAACTTTGGGTAGCAAAAAAAAAGAGGTTTTGTTATATATTTTACTTTTCCATGTGAACCCTGCGAGCTTTGAGAGTGACTTTTATGAAAATACCGATTTTGTAGGGGACTCCACTAAAAGAGTGATGATAAAGAGTACATATCTTTAGACAAAATGTTGGACTAGATGTTTCTAGGTTCATTTTATAGGTGAGGCTCCATTGAGTGTAATAATAAGGAGTAAGAATGCTCGCGAAACATTTTGGGTTGCAAAAATAAAGGGGTTTTGTCATATATTTTACCTCTCCATGTGAACCCTGGGAGCTTTGGGAGTGGCTTTTATAAAATAACCGATTTTGTAGGGGAACCCCCTAAAGAGTGAAGATAAGGAGTACATATCTTTGGACAAAATGTTAAGGAGGAAATATTAATGAAGGTTGGTTATGAACTTCACCACTCTAGAAGCGAGAAACTGCAGATGTTTCTTGGTTCATTTTACAGTTGAGATTCCCCTAAGTGTAAAGATAAGTAGTAAGAATGCTCGCGAAACATTTTGGGTTGCAAAAAAAAAGGTTTTGTCCTATGTTTTACGTCTCTATGTGAAGCCTGAGAGCTTTGGGAGTGACTTTTATAAAATAACCGATTTTGTAGGGGAGCCCACTAAAGCGTGAAGATAAAGGGTACACACTTTTGGAAAAAATGTTGAGGAGAATATATTAATGAAAGTCGGTCATCGATTCGAATTTATTATTTTTCAATTTTCTATTGTTCATAGATTCATTTTGTAGGGTAACCCTCCAAAAACGTAAAGATAGAAAATAAGTATCTTTGGAGAATATATTGGGTAGCAAAAATGAATGGAAAGTTAGTTATATATTTTACCTCTCCATGGGAACCTTGGACATTTTGGGAGTACATTTTACAAAAACGACAACTTTGTAGGGGATCCTTCTTAGGAATATGAATAGATTATAGTCACAGATTTCACAGCACCATGGGAGATTCTAGTTTGGTCATATATTTGACACCTCGAGCACCTATGGATTTAAAAAAAAAAGTCGAGCCCTCTAAGGAGTGGAGAAAGTGAGATTGTATTTGGAAAACATTTAGAAGAGAAAACAATTAATGCAGGTCGGCCATATATTTTATCCCTCTAGGGCGGCACTCCTGCGTAGCTGTGGGCATTTTTCAATTTTTTCGAATTGCTGTGAACTTTGACGTCAATGTGATGCCCACCATATCGATATCATTTGTTGGTCCACTTATTTTTTAAGAAACTATACAAATTCTGTTGGACCCATATAATACAATCTAATTACTAATGATCTCCTTATCCCATAACTAATAAAGAAAAAGGGAATTATGCCGGTGAAAAAATTGGAAAAATTCGATGCATTTTTTATGAATATTTCAATTTTTTTAGAGTGATTAAACCCAGAACCTATGGATCAGAAGGCAACGGACTAAGTAAGAGCTACGGCAACCACTGTGTAATTGTCATAAAAATTGAAATATGCAATTATTGAAATTTTTCTGAAATTTATAATAATTAGCGATGGACTAGAGAATCACAAAGAGATTCACTACAAAAAAAAAATATATATTTTGAACTTTATCTTTTGCCAATACCTACCAACATTACTTGTAATTTCTTTCTATTAATTTACTATTTCCTTAATTTGATCATTTCGCTCATTACAAATGTCGCGACGTTGTCTAGTTTATTAATTTAATGATTGTATGATATTTTTATATACCACATTTAACCACAAGATGTCACCTATCGTATTGTGGAAGAGCTGGCGTACGCATAAGTATTCTCATAGTATTGACGATGTTGATGGTGGCTGTACTCCGACGAAAATAGAACATAAGCCTTAATGACAACAATAATTTTTGTGGTTATTATACATGTATTATCAGACATAGGTATAAGAAACCAATACACATAAGAATATATAACCACCCATCAGTGATTGACTACACTGTGACTACGACCATTATCATGAAATGAAATCATATAATATTGTATTTGTTGCTGTTGTTGCAGTTACTCCTGTTTGTTTCGTTTAATAAAAGCACGTAAAAATTGTAAATGTAGAAAGCAGACACTTGCCTTATAGACACACTCACACACACACACACACACACACACACACTTACGCATTCACATATGTATATGTAGAATACATTTACTTACTAATTTACAATTCGAGACGCGTATACCACATCAACCACACTCATTCTTATATGTTTTGTAAATATAATATGTATGTACGAGAGAAAAAGGTGGAGAACCGACACATACATGTACATACGACAACGACATTGACATAAAATGTTTTTCATAAACTACGAACAGGAATTTTTATATTGTATATTCACAACATTTTCAACCCACTAATGCGATGCACAGTGTTTCGTCGTTATATAATTGGTGGAAAAAATTACAAGAATCATCTGTGAGGTACGAAACTTTGAACAAATCATTTTTATTTTAAAATCTGGCTTTGATAACATATTTCTATCCCTATTTAACGCACAGTGATATTCAATACTTGTCTCAGTCTTGTCTATTCAAGTCGAATTGTATGGTAACTTCCGTAATTATTAAGCAATTTTGCTGGAAATTGATCTATATGACTTTTTTTACCCACATGTGAATGCGTTTGAGAATGGGCGTAATCGAACTAAAACTACACCTAGCTCCCATAGAAAAGTATGCTTTGGATGTAAAAATGTTTTAGTACTTTGTGCTCATAAATATTAAGCAATTGAACTGAAATTCCATAAATATAGTTCGGTTTAACAGAGAATACATATGTGCAAAAATGAACTCAATCGGATAAAAATTACGCGCACCTCTCATACAAGCATCTACTTCCAAATACATGTTTTCACACGTTTCGCTTGAAAATATGATGTAAAATAGTTCAAACTTGACAAACAACATTATATTTACTAATGTATGAGCAAGTTCGAAAATGGGCGTTATTGGCTGAAAAACACGTACATGTTCCATACAAAAGTATGATTTCAAATGTATATTTTAACAATTTGAGCACGTAAATGTAAAGCTATCGAGATGAAATTTAGTATATATAATTATATTTACTAGTTAAATAATATGTTTGAGAATAATGATTATCTGACGAAAACTACATCTACCTCCCATACAAAAGTACGTTTTCGAAGCTATGTTTGTATGAGATGTTCATGGAAATATAAAGCTATCGAGTTGAAACTCATTATATATGATTATATTTAGCAATTCAATAATATCTTTGAAAATAAAGGTAATCCGACGAAAACCACTCCTACCTCTCATACAAAAGTATCCTTTCGAATATATGTTTGAATGATTTGCGCATGAAGATATAAAGCTATAGGGCTGAAATTCGGCACATATGATTATTTTTATCAATGAGTGAGTATATTTAAAATGGGCATTATCGAATGATAACCATGCCTATCTCCAGTACAAAAACTAAAATTTTCAACAGTATGTTTGTCTATTTGTATAGCGTATCGTGGGTATCTAAACTTTTGAATATGCTACACGATATAGGTAACTGTGACACTGTGCAGTAGGGCGGACAAAAAAAAAAGAACGATGACAATGATGACAGCATGAATAAGCAACAATAGTAGTAGTAGCAGTACGACAAACATGAAGAAATAAATAAATACTTTTACTCATGCCAATGGACCGACTGATCAACTGAATTTCAACATTCTTTTCTTCATACTGCTTCATACCACATTTGTATCCTTCTTCTATGCAGAAATTTCTTACCAACACATTTTCATTGCCATCACACTTTTTGACATTTTGTTATTTTGTAAAGACGAAATTTGAACAAATGCATGTGCAAAAGTTTTGCATTTGCTTTCAGTCTTTTATTTGTTTTTCATATCGTTTGCAAGCTTTCGTTTTTAATTTTTTTGTTCATGTTACATACACTGTCGGTGCGTCAGTATTATCTTTAGTGTTTTGGAAAAAGTTAAATCCTTGTAAAAACTATATAGTCCTGATTCGTGTGTAGCGTCATTTTTATATGTTTTTACAAACATATTGTTGTTGTTGTTGTTGCTGTTGCTGCTACTTTTTCTGTTGTTCCATTACATTATATCATATCTTGTGTAATTCCATCATGAATTTAACTCATTAAAATGCATGTGAGTTGCATTCATAATGGCGTACTACACACACACACACACACACACACACACAAATGAACATATACTTTACATACTTACGTAGGAACATATTGAATGCTACAATATCAGCGAACAGCAGCAAGTGTATAACTTCGGTGATTGTTGTTGTTGTTGTTCCAGCTTAATGCAATATTTTTAAATTAATTTCCGTTTTTTTTTTTTTGGCGATGCTCTGAATTTTATTATGCTATTTTTGTTTTTAATTAGCAATCTGTGTGTCATGCATGTTACAGCTTCTATAGAACTAATTTTCAACTAATAGGTACTGCATTTATAAATTTATAAATATATATGCACAAAATCTTGCACTACTCAATACCAGATGTAACTTTGTAATGTACACTAAATGGCAATGGGAAAAAGTTAATTTTTTTTTTGAGTTACAGAAAAATTACACAAATTGAATATTCAAACACAAACATTTGCTGCTCAAAGGCTTATACAAAAATCTGTGTTTTTTCCTGTTTTGTTCAACTTTACCAAAGCTAAAGGATTCTCTATGTCGGCTTGACAAACCGATATACCATAATTCGGTTTTTTTTTTTTTTCATTGGAGAGCAGTCTATTTTTATATATCGTTCAGGGAAAGAATCCAGGGTATATTGAGTTTGTGCTGCCGTTTGTAACAGCCATATGTAAAAGTGACAGAAATGTTCAAGCTTATATATTATTCAACAAAATCACGATTTGATTCCATTTACCTGTCTCTATATGCCTGCCTGTTTGAATGTCGGTGAAAATAAGTGCCGTAATTATACAGAGATTAAGCTGAAAATTGGTACAAATGATTATTTGCACCAACGAACGGGCGTCTTTGAAAATGGGCGTAATCAGCATATAACCACGCCTACCTCCCATACAAAACTTGGTTTTCAAATGAATTTTCACGCGAAAATATAAAATAATTATGCTGAAACTTGGAACATATGATTATATTTACTAGCTAGTACACCAGTGTGAAAATTGACACAATCGTATAAAAACTACGCCAACCTCCCATACAAAAATGTGTTTTCAAATGTATATTTTGAAACTTTGTGACCGAAAATATTAACATGTCAAGCTGAAATTTGATATATATGACTTCTTTAACTTATTCATAGACGAGCTGGAAATTGGGATGAATCATATAAAAACTACGCCTACCTCCCATACCAAAATGTGTTTTCAAATGTATATTTTCACATTTTTCAATCGAAATTTCAAAGTTATCAAGCCGAAATTTAATATGAATGACTACTTTAGCTTATTCGTAAAATAGCTAGAATTTGGGGTAAATCGGATGAAAATCACGGCTACCTCCTATACAAAAGTGTGTTTTCGAATCTATATTTTCACACTTTGCGACTGAAAATATTAAAATATCAAGCTGATATTTGGTATATATGACTCCTTTAACTTATTCAAAGATGAGCTGGAAATTGGGATGAATCGGATGAAAATCACGCCTACCTCCCATACAAAAGTGTGTTTTCAGACGTATATTTTCACATTTTGTGAATGAAATTACAGAGTTATCAAGCTAAACTTCCGTATATATAATTATCTTTACAAATTCATAGTCGAGTTAAAAATTGGGCTACATCAGATTAAAACTGTGCCTCTTTCACATACAAAAGTATGGTATTAAAAATATATTTTTTCAAAATTTGAGCACTAAAATACAATAGCATTATTCTGAAACTCGATACATATGATTAAATTTATTATTTAATGTACAAATTTGATAATGGACGTATTCGGATGAAATCCACGCCTACTTGCCATACAAAAGTATATCTTCAAATGAATATTTGGAAATGTGATCAGATATAAGTATTTTCTAGGAACAACAATTTTTATGATTTGAAGAGATTATTTTCTTCCAATTATACCTATGTGAAAATATGGTTTACTTGGCATAACTGACTGAATGACATTTTAGTTAAACATAACATATTGTTACCATCATTTAACATGTACCTACCTACATAGTTCATATGCGATAACATTTTTTTTTTTCACAACTCATTAAAGCTTTTTAGACATGCACATGTACATATAATACATTATGCATACAAAATACAAATCATATTTTCTTTTTTTATTTTATATTCAAAAGAAGGAGAGATGTTCAGACATATATAGACCAACAAAGCCAAAATATTTATTACAAAAAGCAGCTTGTTTGCTTTTAAAACCATAGAAATAATGTTGTTGCTCGTTCTTCTAATTTTTTTTTTTTTTCTTTTTCGAAAGTGATGTTTCCTGTTTCCGTTTTAGTGTGAGAAAGTACATACGTCTGTTATGTGCTATGAGTATCTTTGTTACAAAATAAACGCCCGCGGTATTGCGATTCCTTTTCACTTTTATTCTCTTTTACGTTTGTTGTACGTTCATTCGTTCCTTCGTTTGTTTCTGTTTCTGTTCTGTTTGTTTGTTTGTTTATTAAAGCCACATTGTTTATTGTTGTCGTTCTTGTAGTTATTTCTGTTATTATTGTGTACTTTTTTTACTCATAATTGTTATAATTCTATTATGTTTTATTAATGCAAAGTTGCTCAAACGGGTCGAGAAGGTATTTTGTTCAGGAAAATAACTCACTTTCACAATTGAAATTAGTCATTAGAGAAGAAAAAAATTATTCAAAAGAAGACCTTTTGCACAGTGAAAATTTGTCGAATCATTAAGAAATTAAAATAAAAATTATTTGAAAATTTGAGGAGTTCGATTCAAACGGTAAAATCATAGAGCACTGTAGAAGATAAATCTACGGGTGATTTTGAGCATAAATGGCGATAGAACCATATGTCGAATTTTGAAAAAAAAAGTAGAAATACCAAAGAAGAGTATTTATGAAAGACATTGATGAAGAGATTTTTATGAAATGAACTGTATACTTCCTTAATAAGAAGGGATTATTTGGTCAATCCCAAAATCGAACTACTTAAAAATTATGGAACAGTGGATAGTGTGATCGGTAGGTCGTGAGTTTATTCCCTGGCTAAAACACAATGTTCATATCGATAAGATTTTTCTTTCGAATGGTACCCATTTATCGGTAAGCAATTGACAATTCATCCGGCAGTAACAATTTGCCATGAAAAAACTTCTAAAATAGCACTGTGACAAAGGTCAGAGAAAGTGATATCACAAGGCCTCTGCCGTTCTGAACCGGCTAATAATATTTGGTCTTTTGTAATACTGTCCAAAATTTAACACGCACAACAGTGCCGGAAGACAAGCTGAGACAAAGGGCGCTTCGGCGTCTATAAGAACCAATCGACAACTTATTCGTAGGTTTGAGTCCGCAAATCCGCTAATAGACGCCGCTCATCCATCAAGACGAAGAACATTGCATACGGAGGAAGATATTGCTGCTGTTGAGCGTAGTGTTGAGGAGGACCCAAATGAGTCAATTCGGCACCGTGCGCAGCAATTGAAGTTGTGCCCATCTACATTCACATAGACATAGACAATTTCGTGTAAGGATCTTTGTTTACGTCCCTATAAGGTCCAGCTAGTGTAAGAATTGAAGGCGATTGGACGATTAATGTTCATTGACTTTTTTGTCCTGATATTTATGGACGTGGACGACGTTTATTATCAGCAGAATGGCGCCACATGCCATAAAACTGGTGAATCAATGGGTCATTTCAGTGAAAAATTTCCTGGACTTGTAATCCCTCGTAATGAAAACATTGATTGGCCACCGAGATCATGCGACTTCACACAATTACACTTTTTGCTTTGAGGTCAAGTTCAAGATGCTTCAGCAAATATTGAAGCACTCAAAGACGTAATAGAGCTGTTATTCCCAAGATACAGCCGGATTTATGCGAAAATGTGATGAAAATTTGCATCAAAAGAATAGTCATATGCAATAAAAGTTGCGGCAGACATTTGTCAGATATTATGTTCCATTATGAGCCTCAGAGTTTGTACTTTGAATTGAAATAAAAATATCAGCTCTTTTCACAAAAAGATTGCGATTTTTTTTTTTTTAATTTAAAATAACACCTCTCGTTGAAAGACGCAATCATACATTTGTATGAGAGGAATGTGTGGACCGATTCCCACTATTCGCGAACTCATTCGTCCGTTGTTAAAAATATTTGTATATGCCAATTTGCAGCTTGATCGTTCTATAAATACGGCAGTTGTCGTGCGAACAGATAGGCAGACAAACTAAAGACAGGCAGCAATGTAAGTCGGCTGAGGCTCAAAATCATTGCATGAATTATTTTTCATTAGACCTTTAGGTCAATTTTTGTTCTACGCACCAAAAATTATATATCAGCCACTCTAACATAGCGACAGCATAGTATAGTACAATGACAAAAGTCTTTTGTATTAAGTATAATATTGTTGTTTATACTTATTATATATTACTTCTAGATTTCAAAGCATTATAAAGTTACAAAAAAAAAAAAAACAAAAAGTCGCCTCTGGGCGTAACTGAGTGAAATGGTGAATGTTAAAAAACAGCGGCAATAAATAAACGAGCTATAAATTTCTTAACAAATTGTTTTATTATATTTTTTGTCATTTCATACGAATACATACAGGATATAGGAAGATTTTTTACAAAATTAAAAAAAGAACACACACACACAAACGAGCAAGTAAACACACCCCTATTTGATGACTCAACGAGCATACATATGTTTGCATACATTTGTGTGTGCTTGGGTGTGTGTGTGTGTAGATATATACAAATGCCTGGAAGAGTGTAAATGTGATTTTCAAATTAAGCACTCATATTCATATGGTACATGTAAACATATGTACGAATATGTAAAAGCATACATATGGTTACATATATATGCATACATACATACATACATATATTAATATTCTCTTTAAAAGTGAAAAATGTGCTTCCTTCAACCACACATAGTATGTGGTACACACACGCACTAACACACACCCACCCACATCCCTATGCACATACATACATCCATTTCAAATTAGCCATAACATTACGAGCAACAGTAGTGTTTTGGTGGTAGTGGTAATATTTAGTCTGTTACTTTTGGGGTAGATTACATTTTCGAGGGTGAATTGTTGGCAATCTGTTCATATGCGTGTAACATATGTGTACGCATGCATTTAGTTTATTTATTCACGGTTCTTCTTTGCAGTCTTTTGGTTAATAATTTATTAAATTAGAATGCAAACTAAAATTACTTGTATGTAAATGGATTCATATCATTTCCTCGATTTTATTCATGTGCTTAGCATAGAGGACACTCCTATATCTACATACTGTATCAGGATGGGAATGTGGGAATGAGGAAAATTTGTCCGCATTTATAATATTATAAAGCATATTGCAATCTATTAGAACAATTAGAATCGATTATGATACTAGAAGATTTTCTATTAACAGCTCCAAAGGCGATTTCGACAGAGAAGACATGGAGAGGCCTGGTCAGCCAATAAAGTTTGAGGATAAAGAATTGGAAGCAAGCGCAAAAAGATGCCACAGAATCCTTGGAAGTGACTCAATCAACCATTTCCAAACGTTTAAAAGCAGCGGGATTCATTCAAAAGCAAGGAAATTTAGTGCCACATGAACTAAGCCAAGAGACGTTGAAAGGCGATTTTGCATATCAGTAATGTTGCTTCAACGAAGCAAAAACAAGCCTTTTTTACATCGGATTGTTACTGGTGACGAAAATGTATTCATTACAATAACCCGAAGCGCAAGAAATCGTATATGAAACACGGCTAACCACCGAAATCTACGGCAAAGCAGAATATTCATAGCGCGAAGGTAATACTCAACATTTGGTGGGATCAGAACCGTGTGTTGTATTCTGAGCTGCTGAAATCGGATCAGACAATCATAGGGGACCTGTACCGAACCAAATTGATTCGTTTGAAGAGACAAATCGCCGACACGGGTCTATAATATTTCATCATGACAACACTCGGCCTCATGTTGCAAGACCAATTAAAAATTATTTGGAAAATAGCGGCTGGAAAGTTTTACCTAACCCCCGTTATAGCCCAGACATTGCGCCGTCTGACTACAATTTGTTTCAATCCAAACAAAACGCCCTTAGTGGAATACGCTTCACTTCAGTACAGGGTATCCGAAATTGGCTCGGTTGATCTTTGGCCACAAAAAATGAGCAGTTCTTTTGGGGACGGAATCCATGTGCTACCAGAATGTTGGGAAGAAGTCATACCCGACGATGGTCAATACTTCGAATGTCTTCATACATTTTGTTATTGAAATAAAAATTTTTTTTTGCCAAAAAATTGCTTTAAAATTAATCGATAGAATAGTGACGGTCGTGGTTAGTGCGTTGGTCCTCAGATCTGTAGGTCGTGGGTTCAATCTCCGACTGAAGCATAATAAAATTGAATATCGAAAAGATTTTTCTTTTGAACGATACCCAACTGCCGACAAGAATTGGCAATTCTTCGGCCTTAGAAAAGCTTCCAATAGAACTCTGTGACAAAGCTCAGATAAAGTGATGTCACAAGGGTTCAAGCCCATACGGAACCGGCCAATATAAGTAGGTCCCATCTAATGCTGTCCAAATTTAACATGCGCAACAGTATTGCAAGAGAAGCTCGGTGGTATCACAATGGGCCTTTCTGACCTAAGTGTGTCCTCTCAGAGAGAGAGCAGCCACATAATCTAACCTAAGCTAATCGATAGACCGAATATTTTTGAATTTTTGAAGAAGTAAAATTCAATTCAGATGCTCTTAGTTGTATTTGAAGACACCATGGGTGATATTACTAAAGTTATGTTTTCCAAATATTAAAAAATGCCAAGAATTCTGTGATTTGTCCACTCTAATGGGTACAAATTTTGTGATTGAAATTCGTCAAGATCATTTAAACAATTGGTCAAATGATAGCAGTATTATCTGGAATCAGTAGAACTAAGCGCTACTCTTCTTTCTATATTTGTTAAAATTTTTCATTTAAAAACTTAAAACTATCTCACATCTCCTGTGTATCTGGGGCGCTTTTTAAATAACCTAGCTCTACTATCAGATATTGTTATTAGTAGCCTACTATGTGGTTTGTAAAGGCCTAAGCTTTGTTACATATTCATGAGCTGATGTGAGTGTCTGCATTGTTTCACTGTATGGACCTGGTTCTGGCTTCTGAATAAAGAACGCCCTTACTAACATCATAATCTAAACTTTCTGTAAGTATACTATGTATTTTCTCCAGTATAATTGAGCATATTAATTGGAATTTGATATAAAATCAAATTTATGCATTGAACTACTATAGAACAATAATTCTGCTCCTTTTTCCTTGCTACTCCCCTTTATTTAAGTTTCCATAGAACTTTTAGTTACATTTAATGTAATTGCCCTAATGTTGAAAGTCATTAAAAATCATTTTTAAAATTGCTTAAAGGGGACAATTAAAAAAATCACCTTAATAAGCAGCATATGCATGCTGCCATTCTACTGGAAACCATATACACCCAAACACACACACACACACACATATACAAAACTAGTGAACATTCCATTAGCACTATGTTCATATGTATAAATTGAACAGACGGCACCAGACTTAACGAAGCTATTGTTCAACATTGAAGAGGGAATAAGTATAGTGTTCACCATAGGAATACCATTGAGAAACAATGAATAGGTACGAAATATTCAACAGAGCTGAAGGTAATATGTAGGTACTTATATTTGAAAAAAAAAACAATTTTACTTCATTTGAAATACCAAAAATATTTACCACATCGAAAATACTTGTATAGACAATGGCAAAGAAAAAAAAAATGCACATACTTTAAATGGCGTCGTTATTATAGCCATATTTGTAGTCGAGTATTGGTGTTGGTATCAGTTGCAAGCACTCATATCAGCATGTCTCGTCTAAGTGTCTGTCGATGTAATTGCTGAAATCCTTTCAACAACCACAAACAGGTAAAAATTCATAGTAATACAAGCAAAAAAAAAAAATAGAGAACAAAAGATCATTGAACATGAATATGAAGAAATGAATGCAGAATATCGTAGCAGAGTAGCAGTAACAGGAGCAATAGCACCATGAGATTGTGTACTTACATGTAAATACACATTTTTTTCATATACATACACAGATGTTCAAAAGGCAACAGCAAGACATTTCCTATGGAAATGTAGTAGGTAATGCATAATAATAACAACAACAACAACTATTACAATAACGAGCCACCATTGTGTATAGGTGTGTGTGTGTGCCTCTGTGTGTACAAGCTTACTAACCAGGTACAAAATGATGATAGTAAGTCACGTCATGCTCATTTGCAAAGGCTCAATTCTATATTTGATTCAATCCAAATACGCCCGTCTAATATGTTGATATTCCCAACCCTAACATTTTAATACATCACAACATGTTGCTTACTGTTGCTGTATACATTTTGGGACGATATTTTATTCGTAGTACCTTCGTATTCTTTTCTTTTTTTTGTTTTTTTTTTTTCATTAAAAAAAACCCTTACATGATTGTCTTATCATTTGTTTGTTCATTCTTTACCATTCATCGAATGCATACTACATGCACTTTAAGTGCTTGTAAACAAGCAGCATGCCACACCCATCATACCCGAGTGCATAGAACAATACGTAAAAAATATTTAAAAAGAACAGAAAAATGCCTAGACAAAGTCATGAATGAACATTAGATACCATTTGGTCTGGTTTAATCCATGTTGAATATGTAGGTGCTATGTACCATGTAGTTCAAGTAAGAGAATATATTTAGTTCTCGTCATTCATAAAGGAATTCAACTTTAAATTCTTGAAATGCAGTCTTATAAATGATAATAATAATGTGTGAAAACATACATACGGAAGCATAATTTAGTATGGGAGGTAGGTGTGGTTTTCATGCGATTCGGCCCATTTTTAAATATGCATACTAATTAATAAATATAATCAATTGTACCGAATTTCAGTTTGATACAATTATATTTTTTCCGCGCAAAGTATGAGAAGACACATTCAACAACAGTATAACTTTGTACTAGATGTATATGTAGTTTTCTTCCGATTACGCCCATTTTCGAATATATCTATTTTATGATTAGAATTTTTTTTTTATATGTATCAAGTTTCAGTACGATAGATTTATATTTTAGCGCACAAAGTGCGAAATCATATATTCAACCTGATAATTTTGAATGGGAGGTAGGCGTAGGCTTTTACTCGATTACGCCCGTTCTTAAACATAGCTTTGGGTCATAAGACTGACTTTGCATACCAAGTTTTAGTTCGATAGCTTCATTTTTTCATGTCCAGTGTGAAAATATATATTCTTCAACGTAGTTTTATATGGGATGTAGGTGCGGCTTTTTTCCGATTAAGCCTATTTTTAAAGATAGCAATTAACATACCAAATTTTAGATCGATAGTTACATTTTTTTATGCGCAAAATGTGAAAATATATATTCCACAATATATGTGAGGTTGGAGTAGTTTTCATCTGATTACGCCCATTTTCTAATGTGTCTTGTCTTTGATCAAATTAGCTTCATGTAGCAAGTTTTAGATCGATAGCTTAATTTTTTCATGCGCAATGTGAAAATATATATTCCTCAACTTAGTTTTGTATGGGAGGTAGGCGTGGCTTTTATCCGATTACGCCTATTTTTAAATATAGCAATTTACATACCAAGTTTTAGGTCGATATCGTAATTTTTTTTTTTAAATTTATTACCCCAGAGAACGTGAAATACTAGAGAAGTCCTAATTTGGCTTTTTAGCTTATTTCTGATTACAACTATTAGGGTCACTTAACAGTGTTGTAGAATACAGAGATTTTGATACAGAGAATTTTTTAAATATATGCACATACTGTATAACATATGAGGTCTTTCACAATATTATTTTCCATTTTTATAATATTAAATTTGATAAAATTTCAGTAATTTTGGCAAAGAAGGAAGGCATAAAGGCATCGTTTTATCGAACTACCCGATGCTGTGTGTCAGGCAATCAGAAATATCAGCATGTAATAGCACGTGTTGAAATTCAATGTAAAGGAACAGAAAAGTAGAATGTAAAAAAAAAACGAGAACGTTGTTGTTGCTCCTTATAGTAAATTTATTCCTTCTCTGCTCTCTCTGCTTTTGCTCTGTCGTCACACAATAGGATAGACAGCCACGCATGCTAATTTTTGTTGTCAAAAACTCATATGTATATTTGATCGTTCAGTCATGGCATTGCTCTCTTCAAAATCTCTGTATTTTACAACTCTGTTAAGTGACCCTGATAGTTGTAATCAGAAATAAGCTCAAAAGCCAAATTAGGACTTCTCTAGTATTTAACGTGTGGATGTCGTAGCTCAGTGGTTAGTGTGTTCGCCTTCTGATCTGTAGGTCGGTGGTTCAATCCCCGGCTGATGCATAACAAATTTAATATCGATAAGATTTTTCTTTCGAACGGTACCCACCTGTCGGCAAGCAATTGGCAATTCTTCCGACAGTAACAACTTGCCATGAAAAAGCTTCTTAAAGAACTCTGTGACAAAGCTCAGAAAAAGTGATGTCACAAGTGTTCTGCCGTTCGGAACCGGCTAAAATAAGTAGGTCCCTTCTAATATTGTCCAAAATTTAAGACGCACAACAGTAATGGAAGAGAAGCTCGGCCAATGAGCCCTTTGAGGCTTTATGTGGCCACATATTTATTTATTTATTTTTTTTTTAGTATTTAACGTTCTCTGATTATATGTTCTCGCGTACATACTTTTATATTCGAGATACGCGTGGTTTTCTTCCGATTCGGTCGATTTTCTATGCCAGGCTAGCTCGAAAAAATTGATTTAGATCGTGTTCTGATTAATAACATATCTATGTATATCGCATATCTTTGCTTACGTGTGTTACAATTCAATATTGCACCTTTGACATTTTGAGTGTAAGATTTAGTGACTCTTTAGTGTAGGGTACAAATATTGTGATATATTTTCCAAGGATCAATCATACAAAATTGGTTAATGCAAGAGAAGTTCAAGCCAAGTTCTTCGAAGCCTTGCTCAGTTTCGATGAATATCACAAGTACCTGTATTCTAGTTGTTGCCCAAGATAAACTACAGAAATCATAGATTCCGAATTCGTTCCTTTTTATTATCCGTGATTACAAAGACAAAGAAAATAATTTCCAGCTATTACGGTCGTGGCGTATAGTATAGAAAAAAGTATACCCAAAATTCTTCAATCAGATTTGGTCTGGTATGTAGTAAACCATACTGTCGTTGGCATCCAAAACTAAATTAATAAGAACAGAGTTTGCTACAAAAATGCAAATATAAAATGTGAGCAAAGAAGCTGAGTTTGCCTTTGAAAAATATTAGCTTTCACTAGTTCCGCGAGGTGGAGGAAGAGTAAAGGACAACATTTTAGTAGGTAAAAAACCATAATGTTTTGTAAAATGAATACCATAGTATCTTTTGGATCTTTCCATTACTGAAAATATTATCTTGAAGTAACTGAATTTGCCATATATCATTAAATCCTAGTTATTAATAATTTTTTCCGGATCCATAGCATAAGAGCACAGAATAGCATTGTAAAACAAATACAAAACAACAACAAATGATTATACAACAACAAAAAGAACATCTTGAAAAGTATGCACAAATCGATTTTGATTTTTTCATTTGTCCCACTTAATCTACTCTTTTCATCCGACCCAACCTTCTCACTTAGCAGTAAAAGTAGAAGATAACTGGAGTGTTGAATGCATTTGCCTTAATCTATTCAGCAGACACATATTCATTCTCATCTGTGCGAGACACACAATATTTCAGTGCATATCATTATGCACATTGAATGTGAAGCCATGTGTATGGCTATGTGTTGGTGCGATTTAAAGTATCAGTTCCTCAGTTGAACTCATTATTGACTTTTGCCTTTTTTATCAGTCGTCTTGATATAGTGGTGTGTACTTTTCATTGATTTTCACTCCCTCGAGAAATACATTATGCATACATATGAATACATATTAAAAGCACAATTTTTGCAGCATATTTTTAGATGTTTTACACGAGTAAAAATCAAATAAGAAAATTGAATAATTTAAATGAAATGAATTGCAATAAAAATGGTGTATATTTTTATACACTTTTCATAGAGCTATGTTTAAATTTTAATTAAATTTTATTTAGACGAGCAAAAATTAGTGTTTCTGCCATTGTCGTTAGGCTGCTTCACAAAGGCAGTTTTCATCAAAAGAGAAAAGTGTCTGCGAACTTTTCAAGTCGCTTACAATAGAATACAATAGTAGAGATATAGGAATAATAGAAATACGTCTCGTAATATACACACGTACACACAGACAAAATATGATAAGCACTTTTAGCACTATACTTACATATACATACATAAATGAACGATATGTAAAATTTTGATTTTGTCGTTCATTATTATTTTTACATCTTGGCATCGCATTTATGCTAATCCTTTAGTTATTTGACTGCTTCCTTGCACAAAGATGATAAACAAAAATTTTCACCGCATCATAATGAATGTGACACATACACACACGCATACACAAAGTGTTTCTGTACGCCTAAAAGTATGCTGCTACGCAAAAATGACAAGTTGGTGAAACACGCAAAGTTTATTTTTTCATTTGTACACGTACATGTGTGACTGTGTGTGATGCGTGAGTGCTTGTATGAATGTTTGCCTTTTGTTCCGTGTTAATATTGTGTCGTCTTGTTGTTGTTGTTGTTGTGCAGTGAGAAGGTGATGTGGTATTGTTATGACGGTAATGTTTATATAACGTATGTAACGTATCAACACAAAAGCCATTGTAGCAAAAACGTCTAGAGGAGCGATAAAGAGGTTACTATCTCCTGTTGGTGGCATTATTTTCAAAATTTACTTTATTCATATAGGCTGTAATGGCGTACATTATCTATCTGTCTCTGTTGTCTAACCAAGTACATTCATAAACTAGAAAAGTTTATTAACGTAAAATATAAATAAAAGTTTAAATTAAATTTAGGATTAAACAGAGATTAGTAGAGCTCTCTAGAGTTGCATGTGTCGCCAACATTAGAAGTACTTGTGTAGGTATACCGCAACCGATTGTAAGCACACGGTATATATATCAAATGGCTGCTAAAGGAAACAAATATGTAATTATTTAAAGAAGACAAAGCATCTTAAATCTGCTCATACACACGTTCCCATATATAACTATACACACGCGCGCACACTTAAACACACACACATACGCACTTACACACACACACATCTAACCACAAGGAATGATAAATGAAGCCATAAGGAAAATACAATATAAAAAATTATGATTTTTTATTAAAATCTCTCTGATGAACTGATGTATCGCCATTATACAACCATGTATGCATATTAGGATGCCTCACCGAAAAAATTTTATAACTTACCAATTAAGAATGAAGCCTGGTTAACTTTGTGAAGTTCAGAAAAGTATTTCGTCTCAATGGAAAGCTTTTCGCGAGTTAAAATCTGATCAGAATAATGTCTAAAAATCTTATTGCTTCAAGGCTGTCGATAAATTTAGTAATTTATGTTTTTCGATTATCTGAGTTCATTTATTGGAAAAAATAATTTGAAATCCAATTTGTATTTTTTGGAGAAAATTACATTTCAAAGGTTCTTCAAACTTTTAGCTCACAAATGGCTTTCTATTAACACAAAATATTGTTGTAAATGACACAAAATAAACCCAACTTCATATTCTGCTGGTACAAACAGCACCTATTGAGGCACCTTAATGTATACACGTTCGCTTATAACCGCATATGAGTGCTCATCATTAGAATATGTTACGAGACAATAAGATTACGCTTATGATTATGCTACACAAAAAAAATGAAGAAACAAATTAAAAAACAAGAATAAAATGAAAATCTTATGATGTTTTTAGGCGCAAAACCAGCAATTTCTGTTATAAATTTGGTTTGCAATAGAGATAAAGATGCACAGTGGGATTAAATGAAAAATAATAATAAATAATAAAATAAAAATAAAAACGAAGGGCACTTGCCCGAGCTACTCTAAAAACGTATGTCCCCTCATCCTCTTTGCAAAAAAAGAAATCCCATTTTCTCGTATATTTGGAGCGAGGTATTATTTTACAGCAATGTTAAATTCACTACGAACCATTTTTTATTTTGATATTTCGATCTGAGCACACTGTTGACAAAACTACTACAAACAAATGTCTCTAAGACCCCAAAGCTCTAAGTTAGTGTCCTAACCAGAGATTTAAAAAAGAACCTTAATGACAGCGAAAAATCCAAGTTTAAAATATACATACGATTTGAACCACCATTAAAACCATTGAAAAAAACACTAACATGTACCGACTTGAAGTTAAATTACGATTTCTTAATTTATAAAAAAATATGATATTTTTTCCCAAAATTATATTGAATTGATTTTGAATTTTTAAATTGAATTGTAATTTATTAATGTTCCGAAAAGTCAACTTCGGATCCAGTGAAATATATAAAATGAACAACTGTAAACCTGCAGGTTTTAAGCTAAATCATTTCCAATTCATCCGCGGAATTTACTTTTCGAAAATATTCTACCGTTTTTGAAACTTTTTCAAAGTTGGAGTTGTTCGAAAATGTGAACTTGATTATTTGGGTTCAAAACAAGTGACACACATCAAATAAAAATACATCAAATGAAGGTTTTAAAGCCAAAGAAAGTAAAATTCATTCAATTATACCTCCGAGCTTTTAGAGCCGAGTACCTCTGGATCTAGTATAATACAAGGGCAGTCCCAGAATTACCCGACCTGACATATAGATGTCGGCAGTAGTTTGAAAAAAATTACTTTGGTGAAAAGTGGCAACCTTATAGCCTAGACAGATGGCAGCGTTAATCCGGATTACCGGCACACTTAATCCGAATAAAATATTAACTTGACAGACGGTAGTATTGCGGATTATCTAAACGGCTGATTGCTGTTTTATTAGGTCTGCTCACTTACATTACTATCACTATCAATTTCTGTCATCTGATATGAGAAAATCTGCAAGAAGTACGTGAACTGAAAACTATCAGAAACTTGTAAATTGCTAGCTAGATTTATTTGTTCGCCAACACTTTTCATGTTGAAAACTGTTAACAATTGTTGAAAGTTTTTTTGTTAGCGAACACACCTAATATTTTGTAAAATCGATTGAGAAAAATTCACAATAGAAACTCTTCAGCAGTGTTGCCATAGCAAATTGCCGTAATCCTCTTTCATTTTGAGAATTAACTCATAGAGTTAATGCGGATTAGGTGCAGTTAATGCCGGAGTTAACTCGGTAATCCGGAATTAGGCTGCCGTCTGTCTAGGCTATCATAAAACATATGTTTTATGTTTCAAGGCGCCACGTTACTTAGTATTTTTTTTTTTTGGAGCCATAGAAAGTTAACGACCTCAGTGAATTTGTAAACATGGAAAAAATTGGTCACCGTTATGTAATTCAATACTTTCATTTGAAAGGTCTCAGTCCAATGAATAGTATGTTTCTTCGTTTACGACCATAATATATTGGGTGACAAGATTTAAAAGAAGTTGTCGCCAAGACGAACACCGTAGTGGTCGATAAATTGAGGTGGCCACGCCAGAAACTGTTAAGAAAATCCACAAAATGGTATTGGATGATCGCCGACTGAAGGTGCGTGAGCTAGTTGAAATTACAGGCATTTCATTGAAGCATTATCGAAGCTATGGAATATCGCTGGGAAAGGAGAGCTAAAAGGAGATTATGTTGAGAAATAAAGAAAAATTTTCCTAAATTTGTTGTGTTTTCTTTGTTAGATCGGGTAGTTCTGGGAGTGCCCTTGTAGATCCAATGAATTTTTTTTTAAATTTGCGGCTTTGTAGCCAAAATATGTGAAATTTATTCTCGGAATTTTCTTTTCGAATAGCATATACCATTTGTTTTTGCCAATTTTTCCAAGATGGTATTGCCTTGGAGTAACCATGTTTGGGAATGAGTCAAGCGAACACAGAAGCATATCTAGCAGCGTACTGTGTTATCATGTCACCCTTTTATTTTATAATTTGTAATGATATTGGCTATCTAAAAAAAAAAAAATTCAAAAAGAATGTAGTAACGAATAATGGTTACTTTTGTTTTCTTCATATTTATTTATTTTTTAATTAAACACGAGATTTTGTTTGTTCGAGAAAGAAAAATTGTTTCCAACATTTTAAAAAAGTTACAGGGTGACCTATTTTTACTGACTGGCTCCAGTTACCAACCTAAATACTGCCAATATTCAAAAATAATTGATTTGAGAATATTAAAAAAAAAACTTATTACTCCGGATAATCATCGGATAGTCTTTGAGGAGTTTCTAAGAAAAATTTAGAAATCTCAAATCAACACTGTGAATTAAGAACCATTTACATACATACTATTCGGTCTCAGAAAATTACTGAGTACTTATAACTACCAGTTTTCAAATTGTAGTGGTTTCATAGCATTGTTTAATTTTTATTAACCCATATTCAACTTTCTTCCCATTGTACGAGTATATAACTTGTCATTTACATAGCAGCTCGAAGAAACTCATGCAAGTCAAGCAATACACACCACTGTTGCCAATTAAACTCATTTTTGCTGAAAAGAAAGTGATTAACTGTAGTTGACGCGGTGGGTAGTCTTTCAGCATCTGCTGCTACTGAAACGTCTGCTTCTCTCAACCACCATCCGACCCATTATACTTGTTATCCACGTAAACAAATGCAAATTTCCATATCGCAGCAAAAAAAAAAAAAGATATGAGTTAAATATGAAGATCATAAACAAGAGAAAAAATTCTCGTGGTTAATTTTGTTTGTTTCTTTGCTTACTGGTTATTGTGTGCGTTTGTCTTGTAACCCCTTTTTTTTTACTGGGTAATTTTGTGGAAATTATATGCAACAAGGACAAAACAAACAAAAACGATGAAGAACAAAATGTCGAAATGATTAAAAGCGTCGTTAATTTTCTTCGTTGTTTGTTTTTCTTTTCTATTTTTTTTTGTACACACTTCAAAACCAGTCGGGTTGCCATCTATATTTCCACCTCTGATTATTTTTGTTACATTTTTTGTTTTTTTTTATAAATAAAATCAGTATACATATACATATGTTGATTAAGAAAAAGGAGCAGAATAATAGACGCATTGGCACACAGCGTGAAAAGCACAAACATTCAGTGATGTCGCTTCAAGATGACATCGAGCTGATTAAATTAATAAAATGAATTATGATGCACAGTCTGACTTGGGCTCACAAACAAACATATATGTTATATGTAAGTAAATACATATATATATATATATATATATATATATATATATATATATATATATATATATATATATATATATATATATATATATATATATATATATATATATATATATATATATATATATATATATATATATATATATATATATATATATATATATATATATATATATATATATATATTGAGGAGTATGTATATTAAAACGATGTGATGGTAACGCATTAAACTGTTAATGCGACAGAGACATATATTCATGTCATACATATGCCACTGTTAATGAAGTGTTAAGGAGCACAAATAATGAGCCACAACGACAACAATGATAATAAAAATAATAGCAATGATTGCTGATTAAATAAAACGTATAATAATAACAACATCAATGAATGAAAGGTGCCTGAAACGATGGATTAGATAATGACTTAACTTAGATGACAGCGTGGGCTGGATGTAATAGAGAGATTGCTATGGAAATAGAGTTTATTTTTCATTAGCGAATGGAATTTTTTTAAAGCCATATGCTTTTAAGTAGATTTATTGTAATACTTCATTGCCTGGGATTAAATTCCAAAAGTATTACATCTGCTGCAAAGAGTTAGCTAATACAGTACTCCCTCTAACGGTTTTTCGCAATAAGATATACAACGTCATACTTCCAAAATTCCACAAAAAGCTTCCTAAATTTTTGAAGCGGTCTTGTAACGTGGTAGCTATGAGCTCTTGAAGATCTAATAGCAATTATCATGTCTACCTATCAAGTAAGACAAAAAGGTAGATAATCGATTCGTAATATGATATTGTGTATCATCAAATTTACTTTGTAATTCTTGGAATTCCCAATTTGAGCCAGGTTTCAGCTCTGTAGCTTTGAATTTTCGTGAGCACAACGTGAAATCATTCCTAACGAAATATACTTTTATATGGAAGTAAAGTGTAATTTCATCCAATTACGCCTTTTTTAAAAATGGACTATTTATTGGCAAATAATGCATCAGTTTCAATTCCCTAGCTTTTTACTTTCGTGCGCAAATTGTGAAAATATACTTAAGGAAGTAAACTTATGTATGGAAGGTAGGCGTGGTTTTTATCCAATTTCACTGATTCTCAAACTGGCTCATTTAATAGCAACTATAATAGTCTGTACAAAGTTTCAGCTCAATAGCTTTATATTTTCGTACGCAGAGTGTGAAAACATGCATTCGGAGGCATACTTTTGTATGGAAGGTAGGTGTGATTTTTATTCGATTTCACTCATTCTCAAACTGGTTAACTTACCATCAAATATAATCGTCTGTGCAAAATTTCAGCACAATATCTTTGTATTTTCGTGCACAGTGTTAGAAAACATGTATATGGAGCGCACTTTTGTATGGGAGTTGGACGTAATTTTTATGCGATTACATTTATTTTTCAATACGTTTGTTTTCTAGTAAATTAACCAAGTTTTAGATGCTAGTTTTACCTTTCTATGCATAAAATATGAAATTAGAAAGCTTCGAAATATGTTTTCATATGGGAGGTACGTTTAGTTTTCATGCGATTTCGTTCATATTTGAGCTAATCTGTTCGTGGGTCGATTATTAAATAACTTATCGGTGTTATCGTGGAAACAGATAGGCAGACAGGAAGAACGATTTGTTTTGATTTTATTACAAAATATCAAGAATAGTTCATGTAGCTTTCTACAAGTACTACAAGTACTAAAAGAAGCTCTATGGCAAAGTTTGAAAAAATTGATGTAACAATGGCTCGGTCGTTCAGAAACGACATGTGCAAGCAGGTTCTTTCTAATGCTCACCAAAATCTTAACATCCACAATAGTAGAGGAGATGAAACTCGGCCGAAGGGTTCTTCGGAGCCTATAAGTGCTACATATATGTATATGTTGCAAGTATATTTTATCTAATACCTCACTATTATCTGTTGAAAGGATGTGGAATGGCTCTCTGTAGTAAAGCATAGCATAAACTATCAAATGCATTCATGTTCTCTTATAGAAAAAAAAAAACACATGCAATCATAAATGCAATATTTTCCACCCCATGCCACATATGGGTAATGGAGAATGCATATATGCATAAGTACACATGTAGATATTGGCAAGTAGCTGCTGTTTTGTATTGTCAAATGCAAATAAGTATTATATGCATAATAAATAAATTAATCGAAATTTCAACACAAAAGTCAGAACACGTCATGCATGACATGTGACTTCTATGTAGTATTGCAACAACAACTATTGCAATTGATGCAACTGATGGCATAATGTAAGCAATAAACAACATTTGTATCGAGTTTATCTGCAACTCCCTCACTCCCTCACTCTCTCTCTCTCTCTCTCTCTCTCTATCTATCGTTTACATATTTTCAATGCAATGTAAATGTCACGTAGCAAATGTATATGCATAGATGCGCATATGTACGAGCACTATGAATGCACATCCACATTTAAACACACAAGGATACACAAGTATGGGCGTATGCATTTTGCAAAAAAGTTATTGCGACGTGCAACAGTTGCAAAGGAAACGGAAATGCAACATTCAAGGACATACGTCGCATACGTGCTGACATTTATGCTGAGAGCGGAGCGATATAACAAACGGAAGAAGAAGGCAGCAAGGGTAGTGTGTTCTTGGTTGTGTTGAATGCCGGATGCGAATAGAGTCAATGCAATATGGCGAATATTAGTTATTATTTCATAACATATATATTTACATAGCTGTACACGCACTCTAGTTACGTGAGGAGGAATTCATGGGTGGCTGGTTAACTAACTGCCTACGACACATGACATATTGTAACTCACGCTGAGTTGTTGGATTTTTTCTTTTTCTAATTTCAACATATAAGCAAATTACATTATTATGCGCGACAAAATCGATAATGCTGATACTTGAAGCTTGCTAACAGAGTCGTTAAATTTAATTTGATATCATACTTATCCAATATGCATAACGGTGTGCATCAAGTGAGATGTGCTAATGTAAATAAGGTGCAGAATATTTGTCAACGCAAGTCACAAAACTTCTAGTCACAACGACTGAATGAATGAATGACAACAAACGTTTTGGTGTGGTTTTTCCTTTCAACCAGACTGCGGATATATGCATCATGTTCATATATTTATTTTATAGATGCAGGATAACAACAACAACAACAAAAGCCACATTTAGAATTACTATATACAAAGAATCCAACCAAGCGCATGAACAAAAGGAACACCATATCGCACTCAAGCATGTAATTACATCAAAAAAATTCAAAATGCTTTTTCAAAGGCAACTGAATAATTAATCGTTTCGTCTTGTCATTCCAACATCCAGGCAGCCGGCAGACCGTCGAACGGTCAAACTGGACTGGAACGTTATACGCAACACAGCAAAGAAACATGATATGCTTACACACACACACACACACACACACACACACACACACGCACACACAATTCAAAGCAATAACATTATATGTAGGTACATTGCCGATACCCCAAAGCGAACGCTATCAAACAGGCGTAATATGCAAGGCATACGATGACAAGCATTAGAATGTGATACTCGACGCCATTCGGTGTGCTCCATCACATGTGTTCTGCATGCAGCATTTATTAAGTTTTAATGAAGCACACGTTAAATTGCAATCAGACGCTCGACAAGGAGCAGCAGTTTGTCTATGGTTTGGTGTAGTCATTACTGAGTGTGTGTGTGCTGAGTGTGTGTGTGCTTGTGTGAGAATATAAACATTTCATGATTGCTCTCCAATGACAAGAACAAACAGAATACAACAGAAATAGGTACGAGGTACATGCATTGCTCGAAAACTACAAGAATAGAAAGAAAGACAAAGGCTTTGCATATGCATGTATGGGCTTGTGAGTGCAACCAATGTACGTAATGTGTCGCTTGGAAAAATACTCAACAATAATTGTATACATACATACTAGGGATGCCAATAAGGGAGGGCTTAATGATGCCGGGATATTTGGGATTTTCGAAAAAAAAAATTATTACTACTAGTGGAATCGAGGTACAGTGATCAAGTTTCTTTTTCAATATTGCTTTCTGTATAAAATTCTTACAAAATTTAAAGGAACCCACTTATATTAACCGACTAAGAACAGCAGAGTCATCTGTGGCATGAATTTCTCTAAGCTGTAATTAGTATCGAATAAGGTACAATCATGAGCTGTATGAGCTCTATGCCGACACCGACATAGTAGAGCGCTTTAAAATTCAGCGGCTACACTGGCTAGGTCATGTCGAGCAAATGGAAGAACACGCTCCCGCTCGTGAAGGTGTTATATCTGGAACCCACTGGTGGACGACGCAGAAAAGGAAGACCTTGGAATTTCTAACTGGCGCCAGCTAGAGAAGGAAAGGGCTGGCTGGCTGGCGAAGCATGCTAAATTCGGCCTAAATCGATTTTCGGTTGTAATGGCCACATAAGTAAGTAAGTAGTGTAATTTGTTTTTTTTTTTCATCATCAATTTTATATGGAAGACTCCCCAACGGGGTGAAAAGAGGGACTAAGTATATTTGCTGTGGATGTTGGGGCAGAAAAATTAATGATGGTTGATCAAACATTTTACTGCTGTGAAATTATATGGATATTTTACGATTTTTAGGTCATTTTGTAGGGAAGTCGCCATAAGGTTTGATGATGTGGTTACCATAGCTCAGTGGTTAGTGCGTTGGTATTCTGATCTGTAGGTCGTGCGTTCAATCCCCGACTGAATCATAACAAAATTTAATATCGAAAAACATTTTTCTTTCGAACGGTACCCACCTGCCGGCAAGAATTGGAAATTTTTCCGGCAGTAACAATTGGCCAGAAAATGCCTCTTAAAAGAGCTCTGTGAAAAAACTAAGTTAAAGTGACGTCACAAGGGTTCTGCCGTTCGGAATCGGCTAATATAGGTAGGTCCCTTCTAATGCTGTCTAAATTTAACACGCACAACAGTATTGAAAGAAAAGCTTGGTGGTACCACAATGGGCCTTTATGACTTAAGTGTGTCCTCTCAGAGAGAAGGCAGACGCATAACCTAACCTAACCTAAGGAGTGATGATAGGTGAAAACTATGCTCAGACAAAATGTTGAGCAATGTAAATTAATTGGAGTCGGTCATATATTTTATGCCACCATGCGCACTCTGTGACAGGCAGCAGCGGATTCAATAAAAATGTGAATTTTGTTGAAGGGACCCCTTAAGTAGTGGAGGTAGGGGACAAGTATGTTCCGAAAAAATATTGTGAAGAAAAGTTTTATCAGGGCCGGTCATACATTTCATCGCTCTAGGAACGGTTCTGGGAGTATTTGTGGATTTTCAGATGTTTTTCAGCTCATTTTTCAGGGAAAAATCTCTAAGGAGTAATCATAGGGGAAAAGGGAAAACGTTGAGCAGTTAAAATTAATGTAGCCCAATCGAGTATTTTATCTTTTTAGCGACATTCTGGGCGCTGTGGCAACGAAATTTATAAAAACGTTAATTTTGTATGGGACCTCCTTCAAGAAATAGTCAGGGGGTAATCCTGTTCAGAAAAAATCAATCATGATGACATTGCTGGGAAATTACACGAATATTTTTCGATTTCCAGATGGTTTTATAGTCACAGAAGTAACATAGGGAACGGTGGCAATGAAATTAATAATAACCTCAATTTTGCATGGGAGCTCTTCAGGGAGTAGAGTTTGGGGGTTAAATATGTTCAGAAAAAATGTTGAGAAGAAAAAATTATTGAGGGTTTGTATATACATTTTAGCCCTCTACGGGCGATTTTTAGTATTAATGTTTCTCAATTATTATCATTTCTTTAGGTTAGGGATAAAATGCAAGCTGATAGAGTCAATCTAAGATCGAATTCAGCAACTTCAAATACTCACAGAAGTGATTAGCTCATCCACTTGACAAGAACATTTGCTTTTTTTTGTATGACTGTCACACAGAAAGCGCGGGTTCAAGAACCCGGGTAATGCAAATGTGGCAATACTAGCACACCGAATAGTGCTGACTTTGAAAATACTTTTGAAATTCATATACATACACATATACATATGCATACATAGTTATGCAAGTAATGCACAATGGTATAATATTTATATAAATAAATGCAACTCATATTTGTGGCCAAAGCAAGTAGATATATTTATGTTATGTTACCAGTATGTAATATAGCATCATCATCAACAAAAACAACAACAACAACAACAACAACAACATTCTCGTCATCATTGCTATTGTTATTATTGTTGATGGTGTCCCAAAAGAGAAAAGCCACAGATGAACACATATAAAGACACACGCATACTAACAAATGCATATAGAACTGAAGTAAAGTTAGTACAAAAAAAAATAATAAATAAAAATTGTACCACCTAAACTAGGTATACTGTACTCCAGCCACCGACGCAGATGTATAAACCAACCGACCAACAAAAGTCAACAGCAATTTAAGTTGTTGCAGTCTACAACATCAGCAGCAGCAACAACAAAGACTCTTCACTAGCATCACATTAAAACTACCATAATAGCAAAACTATTGTTAGTACACCATATCTAGTGCATACCTGTGTCTGTATTAGTTATTATGCAGAAATTTACGGTAACGAACAACAACAACAACAACAACGATGACGACATCAACATCAACAGGAATACATGTTTCCTTCAGGACTTTATGCTGTACGGTCATGATGATAATAATTTTGTTTTTATTTCTCATTTAGTTTGCTTGCATGTTGATAACGTGCGTGTGCATGCATGTGTGTGTGTGTGTGTTGTGAACGACTGTCTATGGGGTCTGTATGCAAATACATCATTGTTGCGTTTGCTGTCATTGTTGCTGTTGCTGCTTCTGCCGCCGTTGCCATTACGACAACCATAATTATTCTTAATGATTGTACTCGGAACGTTTGGCACGCGTCTCTTTGTTTAGTCCGTAATTTATTTTATTTCGCTGGCGACATTGTTGAGCAACAATGATAGCAAAAAGAAAGATAAATAAATAATATAGGAACAAAATGGAATTAATTATTTGATAAAATGAAAAAAAAAAGAAAAAAAAACAACAAATATATGTACTAAGACAACTGATGATGGTTTAAGGTCGTCGATGAAGTGCAGTAAAGATTGAGGCATAATAAATGACTTTGATGATCAAAATGTATAAGAAAGCATAGATGATAGATTCAATAGAAAATGCTGCTAACAATTGTGTCATAGTTACGAAAATGGCGATTCTTCATTAATAATTTGATACAAAGGCAAAATTTGCATTTTGGGTTGATTCATTTATTTTTTTTCGTTCTTTCACTTTTTTCGAGTCGTTCAAGAAGTATGTAAGGCGAAAGATTTCCTCACTCACTCAGACGCAAATGGTGCTATGGCGACTGATTTCGATATAATATATTAAATATTAAAAATTATGAAGTGTTCGACCTGGGTAAAACCAAAGCTTTACACTACGGCACATACGCAGACATACTTTCAAGAAAGGATACATTTATGTTGGAGGTACACCTGGTTCCCAGGCCTCATAAAAGCAATTGAATGCATCGAACTTCAGTCCTATAGCCTTTTATGTACATTCGAATATACGCTTTTGTATGAGAGGTAGGCGTGGTTTTCATCCGATTCCGCCCATTCTAGAGCGGGGTCATTTATTACGTTATATAATCATCCGTACACAGTTTTAGCGTCCCAGCTTCAATTTTTCAGTGCGCAAAATGTGAAAGCAGAGATACGGAAGCCCTTTTTTGTATGGGATGTAGGCGTGATTTTCATCCAATTGGGTACATTCTGTAACTGGTTCAATTCATTGTAAATATAGTTTTATGTACCAAATTTCAGGTTGATATCGTTACGTTTTCTGTATATAAAGTGTGACAACATATATGCGGAAGTACCAAATTTCAGCTCGATATTAGCAAACTGTGGAAAGATACATATGGAAACATAGTATTGTAAGGGAATTAGGCGTGGTTTTTATCCCTATTATACCCATTCTGAAACTGTTTCAATTATTTTTTTTTTTCCTCCTTGTTCACTCCTCTCGCGAGCATAGGGCCTCAACAAGGCTCTTTCATCGTACACGGTTCTGTGCTGATATTTTTGCGCCATTCCATGTTGTGTTGACATCAGCTAGCTGACGCAATATGAACCTAAAAATAAAAAAAATAAATATTTGGCAATTAAAGCCTCGAAAGGCTCATTAGCCGAGCTTCTCTTCCATTACTGTTGTACGTGTTAAATTTTGGACAGTATTGGAAGGGGCTGGTTCCGAACGGCCGAACCCTTGTGACATCACTTTTACTGAGCTTTGCCACACAGTTCTTTTTCTTGCTGATCGTGTTTGCCCAGAATATTCTACAGATGATGCGGAGGCATCTGTTGACGAAAGTTTGTAGATTTTGTGTGATGGTGTTAGAGATCAGCCATGTTTCACTTCCGTACAATAATACTAATTTCACACATGAGCTGAATATTCGCAGTTTTGTGCGCTTGGAGATTCGCGAGCTCGCCCACACTGCATGGAGTCGCCCGAACGCCGCCCTTG
Source organism: Megamerina dolium (assembly GCA_963854835.1). NCBI lineage: Eukaryota > Metazoa > Arthropoda > Insecta > Diptera > Megamerinidae > Megamerina > Megamerina dolium. Next base: position 23,180,924 of record OY978526.1, on the reverse strand, counting down.
CTGTGTTTAACCTGCAGTTGACATCTTCATTAACTCCACCGTCTGCCGTAATAATGCAGCCGAGGTAACAGAAGCTTTCAACAAATTCCATCGGGCATCCATCGACCATTATATGGCTTGCGTTTTTGTGATTGACTCTCATGGCCTTGGTCTTTGCAATGTTGACCTCCAGTCCGACAGTACGTGCCAGCGCGACTAATTTGTCCGCCTTCGCTTGCATGTCGATAAATTTGTGTGAGAGGAGGCAGATGTCATCAGCGAAGTCCAAGTCCTCCAGGTGTCTGCTGGAATTCCATACGTTGCCTCTCTTGTGTAAGGTGAATTGACTCATGACGTCGTCCAGAATTAAAGCGAAGAGAAGGGGCGACAGGGGGCAACCTTGTCTTACACCCGCATTGATGGAGAATGGGTTGCTGATGTAACTGTTATGAAGCACAGCCAATTCGAAATTTTCATAAAGGGCTCTGATGAGGCGTATTAACTTGGCGGGGACTCCTTTTCTATTTAATGCCAGCCAGATTACGTCTCGTTTGATTGTGTCGAAAGCCTTCTTAAAGTCGACGATAAACAGCATGTATAGCGGAAAGCGCCATTCCACTGATTGTTCTACTATGATACGAAGAGTGTTGACTTGATCAACACAGCTTCGGTGTGGACGAAATACAACTATGATGCCTTTGGTCCACGACGGAGACGAATTTTCGTTTTCCCATGCGGCAGAGCTGTGGGCTTAATATAATTGTCGTTCGCAAACTGGAAAAGGATACATACGGAAACATATTTTTGTATAGCAGCTAGGCGTTATTTTCGTCCGATTGTGCTCATTGCCAATCCAGTCCCTTAGCTATCGAATCTAATCAGATGTAAGTACCAAATTTCAGTCCAATAGCTTCGGCATTTTCGGCCACAGAGTATGAAAACCTTTATCCGGAAACATATTTTTGTATGGCAAGTAGGAGTGGTTTTTATCCGATTACATCCATTTTTGAGTATGTTACTTTTTTTTAGTAACACTAATCTGATATACTAAGCTTCAGTCTGATAGCTCTATATATATGGTATATGCATATAGTACGAACACATTTTTTTAACACTAAAATGTATTTTTATATAGGAGGCACATACGTAGGTATGGATTTCATTCGATTTTTGTTCATTTTGAAACCAACCTATTCCAAAATTCGACTTATCTTTATGTATATTAAATAATGCAATTTGTTTAAATTTTTGGAAACAGTACGATATTTGTCAAGGTCCAAAGGTCCAACGGAATGCCAGTAGAAGTTTAAATTGACACAATTTGTATATTTATTATTATTTAAATTCATTCCGAGTTACAATTTCATAGAATATCTGACGCTAGGATCAACAGTTTTTTATTTCAAAAATAATGAACTACAAGAATTTGAATAGCTGGTAGGCTTGAGAATTCCTCAATCTACTCAATCCATTGGATATGCTTGCGAATACTAATCTCAATGCCATTTCTCGTACGTTTGCTAAAATTAAGACTTCTAGCTTAGGACTTTCAATTTGCTTTAATATGGGAATAAATATATTTAGCTCAAAGAATGTATATAGTGCTGTGGTGGTTTATAATCATAATGTACTCCTGTTATTGATAATTTTATTAGTTAGTACGTGATTTCATTCGATTACATATTTTGTATTATATTTTTACAAAATAAATAGAATGAAAATAAATTATGATTTCTTTAGTATAAATTGATTTAATCCAAATTGATCCCTCAAGTTATTACCTTTATATTGACAGCTCAACCAGCCAATTGTTAAAAAGTTAAATCAAATCAAAGAGGCTATTATCGTTTACTTGCTTTATTTTGTTTCTTATTTAAATGTTTGAACATGCTAGAAATATAAATTTATCATAAAATCTCAATAGCAGCGCGAAAATTGAATTTTTAATCCATCATTTCGACAAGTATCTATCATCAAATCTAATATAATATTACAAACACTCAAAAGCTACTACTACCTTCATTAACAATATACAATACAATATTTTGTTTAGCATTAAATTTTAAGCAGTCTCAATGATTCATTGTCTGCCACTGTGGTCATGTATCAAGTAGACGAAAGTAGCAACATGTAGAAAATGTATTAGAAAGTTTCCAATCTGTAATAATCCCAGTAGCATTGAGATTATATAAGTACTTAGATACTCTGATATAGAAAGTTCATTTAATTATAAGGTAAAAATATACCTAAGCAGTTTATAAATTATTCAAATTATTCAAGTGTGAAGAATTCGATATCTATTTATCAGACTAATCAATTCTCTATGACCTTCAAGTGTTGCGTGTATTTTCTTACAGACCACCGTCAAACACTTATCAATAATTGCTGATGTTATTCATCATAATATTGTTGTAGTACATAATAAGTATAATGGATGTTAGTTTGTGTATAAAAATAAATAAAAATCGAATTGAAATAAATCAACAATAATAATATTAACAACACGTAACAATATCGATATTGTATTTGTTGTGCGATTTACTCAGAAGTACCTACTCTCAACGAAAGTAGTCAAGTTTTATGCATATTTTCATTTAATCATTTGATTAAATTAAATTTTGTGTTGTTTGTTTGTCTAGTCTATGTAGACAACACGTAAAGAGAGCGTCAAAGAAGGAGTTCAATTGTCTTGTAAAAAATGTCTAAGAAATTACAATACGAGTGTCTTATAGACTACCGAACCGGGCCATGGATGGATGGATGGATGTTAGGGTGAGCCAAGTGGCACCAGTGGAGTGGTACGCACTTTAACACTCAGGTTACGAAGCCCATTGTATTTAAAGCTCAGGAAAATGGGAGATAGTAGGAAAGGAAGGGAAGAAAGATTTGGGAAAGTGGGAGGGGTGAATATTCCAGATTCTTTAAAGAATCTTAATATCTCTCACGGAGCTAGAGAACTGGTCCCAGCGGCATATCCGCTGAACCGCTGTTGGCCAATTTATCGGCTATTTCGTTACCTTGTACACCACAGTGTCCAGGAACCCAGATAAGCAAAAGGTTATTTCGTTTTGCAACCGAAATTAAGTTCATCTTATATTCATGAACAATTTTGGAGGTAAGTTTTAAGTTCTCCAGGTCCTTTTGTGCAGCTTGGCTGTCACTGCAGATACCAATCTGTTTCCCTCTCCATTTCCTCTCAATTATTCATTCTGCTACTTTCAGAATAGCAAATATTTCCGTTTGGAAAACAGTTGCCACCTCTCCCATAGCATAATGATGCTTGACGCTTATCTCTAAGTGCCATCTGGATCCAGAGCCTTGGTTGGTTTTGGATCCATCAGTATAGAAAATAATCGTCATATTACTAAGAATGAGCTTTGAATCGCTTCATTGTTCAAGAGTAGGAAATTTGACTTCAAATTTTCTCTCTGATATCCTCCTGAAGATTTCTCTGTGACCCGAAGTTCCGTTTTCGTGCCAGTAACCATACATGTATAGAAGCAAATCATGGCATTAAGGGCATCTACTGAGATAGTACTCATTGCGCACAGTATTCGGTGTGTGGTAGCAGTTGCTTGCTATTCTTGTGGACCCCGTTTGTGTGGTGCTAGAGTGACTCATTCAGCCACATTCAGCACAAATCGATAGAGTTGTTGTTTTTCAATGAAATTTCATATATTAAATTATTAGGGATTATTGATTTGAAATGAATTTTTAAAGCGATTTGATTATTTATTGTTTCTCTATTTCATAGACATAGATTAAGTAATTCTGATGTTAGAGACGATTTCGCTAATATCCCTATTTCGCTTTTTGTAAACAATATCATTAATTAACAGTTTTGCAATAACACCGAAAAAATATGTTGATATAATTGCAAACATTTTTGCAATAAGTTTGAAAAATGTTTACCACTTTTCGATATTATTGCAAAAAAAAGTCAAACAAAGCAATTGGGCCTTCGCAGTATTACAAAAATTTATGAAATATTTTAAATTTTTCACTGGTGCTAGAACACTTTGCTTTTTCGACATTATTGCAAAACCAGTGAAATAATGTTGCAACAAAAAATGTACGGATTTAGATTTGACATTGTGTTTGACATTATTAAAAAATTTTGTAATAATGTTGAAATTTTTTTTCAAAATACATTAAAAAAAAACTCGATATTAATGTAAAATATCGAGTCATTTTTCTTTTTCGTTATTAGTGCAAAAAAAAAAAAAATTGCAATAATGTTGAACCAAGACATATCGATATATGTAGATTTTCGACATTATTGAAAACAAATTCTGTAATAATGCCAAAATTAAATACTGCAAAAATGGCAGTTTGATATTATTGTAAACATTTTTGAAATTATATCGACATAATTTCTTCATATAGAAATGGTTCGACATTATTGCTAATATGTTTCGATATTAATGCAGTACGTCTACTTGGACAATATGCTACATGGACAACAATTTTGCATTGTTTACCGTGAGCACCTACGTGTAAGATCTATTTTCGCGACGCACAATGCGCAAGTTATCAATTTGAAGCGTTGATAAGCGCCCCGTAGAATTTTGAAAATTTAGCCTCCAGGTTCCTACGATACCAATAAAACACGCAAATGAACGTGTTACCCTCGTTGGTAAGGATCGAGACATAACTAAAACCTCTTCTGATCTAAGAGGTCAGCACCCGATTCAAATGTAACTCTACATCAAGTAACACATGACATGATAATATGAAATACTCGACCCGTTTAAAATTTGGCTTTTAACCACAACCACCATGAAAAACTCCCCGAATGGCCGTTCACAACGATCAGGCTGAAGGGATTCAACCTGAGCACCTGAGGTACCAACTTTAAAGTCTTTTGGTCAGACCTTGTAGCCGAAGCTATTACCAGTTTCAGACTCATTTCGTTCCGGACAGGTGATCGTGAAATGCTACTTCGACAATAAGATTTCTGCTCCACTACCAGTACCATTAACGTACTCCCTACACCAGTGCAGTCATTTGAAACACACTCCGCAGTTATAGAAAATTATCTTGATCAGTTTAGTTACCGATTTAAAATTGATTGGTTCTGCACGACAACTTGAGCAAGCGTTGAGATATTTTAACGAAATTTGCCATAAACTACCTAGGGTCAAAGTCCATCGAAAATGGCATGATCGAATAACTGCCACGTCCACACGGAGTAATCAAAAAGATTAATCTCGAAATAATAAAAGAAAGGTTAACCCATTATAGCTCATATAATATTCAATTTACGACAATATCAATATACCACGAGAAATAGTTTTGTAGCAAATGAAGAAGCCACGACCAACATTTACTCTACAATCGTTCCCATATAAAGTCTCGTATTTTTTTAAAATATTTAAACCGTTATAACTTACGTAGTCTTACGCTTAGGACAATCATATATGACATTAACATAAAAACGATAAATATTTTTGAAAGAAATAGAAATAAGCAAGCTACGCCCACAATTTACTGTAGCTGCCATACAAAGTAGAGGAAATTAAAAAAAAAATGATCATCGCCATAACTTCAGTAGTCTTAATAAATTAATATTGTAAGGAAAAATAATATTGAAATAAATGGACGACCTACAATCACAATTTAAAGTACAGCTTCCATATAAAGTCAGTGCTACGATGCGCTAAATGATGTTGCTACACATGGGTTAAGAATATGTTGATACAGCGATATACTGAAAACGGGTATATATTTTAGCTGTTGAATGTTTGCTAAAAAATATGGTCGTAGCACGACTACTATTTTATAAACATAACCTTAATGGTGGTCTGGTGGTGTTTTCGCAAGGTAACGTGTCTAACTGCCTCAACCAGGTGGGGCTAGCGCAATCCTTGTTGAACTCATCGCAAGTCAACTCACTGGCTGTCATGTAGTTTGATCTGAGCGCTATGTGATGATACCTTTATTTGTTAATGAGGGGTAGTCATATAGCTTGCTCTGCTTACTCTGTGATGGCGCTTTCATTATTATTAATGGGGGCCCTCCATGTGGCGACCACCGGGCAACGTCTTCCTGGCACCCGCTGGGAGGCGGCTGAAGTGAGTGGCGAAAATCTCCTCGGTTAGAGGTTGTGCGTTGGGTTTGGGACCCGCCACATAAAAAACCCCCCCAATGAAAAAAACAAATATGCCTCGGAGAAGGACTACCGTTTTTGTTGATGACCCCCGCAAACGAAAAAAGGACCACGATTTACGGATATGCACCTGGAATGTCCGATCCCTTTATAGGGAGGGTGCCTCTATCCAGCTGGTTGATGTCCTCGAAAAATACAGAGCTGACATCACCGCTCTCCAGGAAATGCGATGGACAGGACAGGGCTGCTCCAAAAGAGCGTCCTGTGACATCTACTACAGTTGCCATGCTGAAAGGCACGAATTAGGATGTGGATTTTTGGTCAGCAAGAGACTACGACATCTTGTCTCGCAGTTCACGCCTGTGAACGAACGGCTGGCCACAATCCGCATCAAGGCAAAATTTTTCAACATCAGCCTTATATGTGCCCACGCTCCGACGGATGAGAAGGACAATGTGACCAAGGAGAGCTTCTTTCAGCGCCTCGAAGAAGCTTATGACCGCTGCCCCCGCCACGATATCAAAATCGTGCTTGGCGACTTTAATGCCAGGGTGGGCAAGGAAGGTACCTTTGGTCCAACTGTCGGAAAATTCAGCCTCCACCAAAACACCTCCGATAACGGAATGAGGCTGATTGACTTCGCCGCAGCACGAAACATGGTAATTGGTGGTACCAGATTCCAGCATCTCGACATCCACAAAGCGCCATGGCTGTCTCCAGATCATCGTACAAGAAACCAAATTGATCATGTGTTGATTGACGGAAGCCATGTTTCCAGTGTGATGGACGTGAAATCGATCCGTGGTGCCAACATCGACTCGGATCACTACCTTGTTGCAGCTAAGGTGCGCACACGCTTATGTGTCGCAAATAACAAGAGAAGTCCCACACAGAGAAAGCTCGACGTCAGTAAGCTGCAATCACCAGAGACAGCAGATGCATTTTCCACTCGACTATCGGATCTGCTTATGCAGAACACTCCCCCACTTGATGATACATGCGCACGGTGGACACATATATCCCACTCCATGACTACTGCTGCCGAGGAGGTAATCGGTTACTACCGGCCTCTGAGGAATGAGTGGTATGATCAGGAGTGTCGCGACGCTACCGCAGAGAAAGACGCCGCCTACAGAAAAACCCTGCGTGCAGGCGTAACGCGAGCTGTTAAGGAGCGGTATAGAGAGAAAAGGAGTGCAGAGAGACGTCTTTTCAGGCGCAAGAAGAGGGAGTTGGAAAGACGCGAGTGTGAGGAGATAGAGATGTGTACCGACAAGAATGAGACTCGAAAATTCTTTGAAAAGATCAAGCGCCTGAGTGGAGGTTTAAATCCCGGAGCCTCTTCTTGTCGTGATGGAAATGGGAATCTGGTTACGGATGTCCAGAGTGTACTGAGCCTATGGAGGGAACACTTCTCCACGTTACTGAATGGCGATGCTACGAACAATTCCGCCAGTGGAGGAGAATGCCCGATAACCCCAATTACAGATGATGGTGTTGATGTTCCACCACCCGACTATGACGAGGTTGAAACGGCCATTTTAAGGCTGAAGAACAACAAAGCTGCAGGTGCTGATGGCCTGCCTGCCGAGTTGTTTAAGACCGGAGGCGATGAGCTGCTCACCCGCATGCACCAGCTCATAAGCAGAATATGGTCGGATGAAAGCATGCCTGATGATTGGAGGCTCAGTGTTCTCTGTCCTGTACATAAAAAAGGAGACCCCACAATTTGCGCCAACTACCGTGGAATAAGTCTCCTGAGCATCGCGTACAAGGTTCTATCGAGCGTACTCTGTGAAAGATTGAAGCCTATGCTCAGCAACCTGATTGGACCTTATCAGTGTGGCTTCAGACCTGGTAAATCCACCATCGACCAGATTTTCACACTGCGCCAAATCCTGGAGAAGACCCAAGAAAAACAGATCGACACACACCACCTATTTGTTGATTATAAAGCCGCTTTCGACAGTCCGGTAAGGGATTACCTCTACGCAACAATGTCTGAGTTCGGTATTCCTGCAAAGCTCATTCGACTTTGTAGAATGACACTGCATAACTCCCGTTGTGCAGTGAAAATTGGGAAGGACCTCTCCGCACCGTTTAATACCGAACGGGGTTTCAGACAAGGTGATTCGTTATCGTGCGACTTCTTCAATCTTATTATGGAGAAAATAATACGAGCTGCTGATCTACGACATAATGGCACTATCTTCAACAAAAGTGTCATGCTGTTAGCGTATGCCGACGATATTGACATAATCGGCATGAACACGCGAGCAGTCAGTGCAGCATTCTCAGAGTTGGAAAGAGAGTCGCGTCGGATGGGTCTCACGGTGAACGAGGGCAAGACGAAGTATCTAGTGTCAACAAACAAAGAGTCCCGGCGTCTTGGACAGCACGTCACTGTTGACAACTACGCTTTTGAAGTAGTAAGGGACTTTGTCTATCTTGGAACCAGCATTAACAGCAGTAATGACGTCAGCTTGGAGATCATGCGTAGGATAACTCTTGCTAACAGGTGTTACTTTGGGCTGAGTAAGCAATTGAGAAGTCGAGCCCTCTCTCGAAGAACGAAAACTACACTCTACAAGTCTCTCATCATGCCTGTCCTAACATATGGCGCTGAAGCCTGGACAATTTCCACCTCGGATGAGCGAATACTTGGAGTTTTCGAGAGAAAAGTCCTACGCAAGATCTTTGGACCTATTTGCGTTGGTGGCGAGTACCGAATAGGGTACAACCATGAGCTGTACGAGCTGTATGCCGATATAGACATAGTAAAGCGCATCAAAATCCAGCGGCTGCGCTGGCTAGGTCATGTCGAGCGAATGGAAGAACACGCTCCAGCTAAGAAGGTGTTATATTCGGAACCCGCTGGAGGACGACGCAAAAGAGGAAGACCAAACCTCCGGTGGAAAGACCAAGTACTGGAGAACCTGACGGCGCTTGGAATTTCTAACTGGCGCCAGCTAGCGAAGAACAGAGATGGCTGGCGAAGCATGTTATTTTCGGCCTAAATCGATATTCGGTTGTTATGGCCACATAAGTAAGTAAGTAACCTTAATGCCTATAATCTATATGTTATAGGTTATAGGTATCTATAGGATATTTTAAATGTTAAAGATTTTACCTTCAAATATGTTGGAGAATGTGTGGCATATAAAAATGAGAATAGCACGCCTACTATTTTATAAATACAACCTTAATACATTAACCTATAGATTATTGGTTATAGATATCTATAGGTTATTTTAAATTTTAAAGATTTTACCTTAAAATATATTGGAGAAAAGTGGGATTTAAACTGGTCGTCCAGATCAACTCTATTGCCAACTGTATTGTGAACTGTAATGCAGTTTAAGTAATAATTAGCATCCCTAAAAAAACACACTTTTTTTTTGTGTATTCTATGTCTTTTAGTTCATAGTAATCAATTCCAAAGACAAAGACAGATCTAGTTGAACTATTGCCTAAAAAGTGATAATACATATTCATCAAAATCCATGACGCAACATTTTCGATATTTCATTTTTTTGTCACTAGACGAAATAGCACTATGCGACTAGACAATATGAATATTTAGTATATATATATATTTTTTTTTAACATAGAAGCAATGCTATAAGACCTTTTCTTGTTCATTGACATTGTCAAAAGACATGCTGGTTGGAATGAAATATTCATATAAATAGTGATGAGGCACAATCGGCTATATTTGTGTTTTATATTCAACATGTTCATATAAGAAATCTTATCTGCATACAGAAATAATACACACACACACACATAAACATATGTATGTATATGCGAATTTCCCAAAAGCGACAAGTTCTCGTCGTCATCATCATCAACATCTTCTTCATTTTTCTTTCAATTCTTAATCGTTTTTGTATTTTTATTTTTCTTCTTCGATTCAACTTGAAAAATCATACATACAATTCACACATACACAATTTACTTGCGTAAATATTTTTCAAGGACTTTATGCTAACAGGTGAACACGAGGACAACGACAGCAACAACGAAGACAACGACGACGATGATGATGACGGCAACGACAACGACAACGACAGCAACGACGACGACGACGACGACGACGACATTGATTTCCAAAATCAAGTAAAAGAAGCAGCTGTATATTTGGGACCAGTAGTGAAAATATTAAAGATAAAGCCAACTGAAAAGCAAGTCAAAGGCAATGATATGAATACAAAGGATATTAAATGACAAAATGAATTTTATCCGGCATGCTTCTTTTAGAATACCGACACTGAGAGAGATTGTGGATAAAATACAATTTAGTAGAATCAACCAACCAATTCGAAAAGAAGAGCGAAATAACTGTCAAAATGATGTCGATGGGAGATGTGGCATGTGCGCATGCTTTCCGAAACCGAATCAATCGTACTCACAAATAATGTAATGCAACAAGGATACCGAAACGATGAACGAATTGCAAAATAAAACATGAAACTCAGTATCAAATGGTAAAAGACAATCAACCAGCGAATACATAAACTTTGTGGCTGGGCGAACAAAAAAAAAATTTAATGCAACCATATTTAAGCACGTCCTAGGCGAGCATTTGGCTCAGTCTAGTGTTGAATTTACGCCCGTAAGGACAGTCTACGGTAAATACGCGATAAAAAACGCTTACGGAAAACGCAGCATAACGTCTCGTTTGTCTCTTTTTTCTTTTGCGGTACGTTCACATAATAGAATAACCAAAAAAATAATAACAAATAACCAGCAAATCTATGGTAGAAAAAATTTTTGTATACAAATTGAGAGGCGAATGCGTCTTTTTTGTTTATGTGTGTGTATATTTGCGTATGGGTGGATGTGTGTGTGTGTGTTTGCCTATAGTAAAAGTATAAGAATATCTACTAGAGTGTATTCAGAAACAATTCAAAAGCAATAAAGTAGTAACGGTATATATATATACGATATATATATTGCAGCAAGTCAACTAATCACATGGGTAACAAGGCTTACTTAATGAAACTGTCAAAGTGCCAAAAAAGTACTGCATACTTTCTTGTGTGTGTGTGTGGGTACATATCGTAGCTATGTGTTTTTGTTGGTATATTGATATTGAAAATGAATAAAAGTTTTCAGCAACTCATTGAGCGTTCACCACCAAAAAGTATTTGAATAGTAGGGAGGGAGAGAGGCTTTTACAAGTTTTATTTTAATTAAATTAAATATGACGTTGAAGTAATGAATGCATTTACAACTTTTCAATGTGCAAACCAAGGTAATATGAAGCATTAAAAATATTTCCAAAGATTTCGAAGATCACTTGTGAGTATTCCACAGCTCCACTAATATACAATTGACATTTCCGGTTTTTTAAAGTAGCATAAGAGGAATATAATAAACAAAAAAAAAAAAAATTATAATAAATAGAAACACACCGGAAGACTAGTAGGGGGAAAAACTTTTACATCGAGAAATAGTTTAAAGCCAAAAGCCGCAAACCGAACACACACACACACACATACATTCTGTCTTCTTCCGCTGTTAACTATCATTTCAAAAACACACTCTTGTATTCTTCAACACATTTTTTGGGCTCCTACTTATTCTCCTTCCGTACATATGCCATCTTTTAGTGGTTTATGGTTAGCAGGCTGCGCCGACGACGACGAGTGTGCCACAGGGAATGCATAGCATTGGTATGAGTTGTGTGAGCAAACAACAAGTTTAATGGCATACATTTTATTGTTGTTATTTTCATATTTGTATCATATTTTTCCATTTTCTCGCTCGTTTTCTTTGTATGGATAGTAACACATAAACATAATGCTTCACAAAATAGTAGCGATGCTCTTTGAAGAACGTACTTAACGACATTCTTTTACATACACACACCCACACATACATATATACCCATGAATACATGCAAATACGTACGTACAAGTACCTATAATACATTGTACAGTGTATAACAAACAAACAGACGTCTATGATAGTAAGTATGAGCGATAGTGATGATGCCGCCATCGTGTGAAAAATATTTATATATGTGATGAGCATAAATTTTCTTGTGTAGTAGCAGAAGCTACAAAAACAACAACAACTACTAGTACTACTAGTACTACTACCATAAATAAAAGAATTCAAGATAAATAAAAATGATGCTGAAGAACGTCATAAAAAGTCATTCGCGTGTTGTAAAAAAATCATAAAAAAAATAAAATAAAAATAAAATATATAGAAAATAAAATAATACTCATACTGCGAGACAAACCAAAAAATTGCTTGAGGAAATGTGAAAACGTGAAAACGATAAAAATATTAAAAATAAAAAAAAATCTTTTTTTTTTTTTTTGGTGCGCTGTCAGTAGTCGCAAAAGAAATCTTTTTGATAAAAAGAATAAAAAGCGATAGCAAAAAGAAATGAAAATAAGCCAAAATTAAAAAAAGAAAAAAAAAAACACCAGAATATTAATCAAAACAGTAGCCAGTAAACCGCTGTAAATGCAAACACAAGTCACAATACAATATTAGTCAGACTCTAATTTCGGTATTGTTCAACTTATCATTTAGGATTAACAGTAAGCAAAAGAAGATGACAATAAAAGTAATAAACTAAGAATAAAAAAAAAAAAATTGAAGAAATATTTTACAAAAAATAAAACAACAACGACCTCAAAGACGCAAACATTTATAAGCTATTCATCGTTGTCGTTGTCGTCACAAGAACAAAAAAACAAACAAAAAAATTAAACACTTTAATCAACAGCAAAAGCATCCACAAAGCCAGCCAGCAAGTAAAAGCTGTAAAAGTGTGGGTGTCAACAGTAGCAACAGCAACAGCAGCAGCAGTAGTAGCCTCATCAACAGATAGAAATTCAGAAGGCAACTTTGTCCACTATGGATTATGTTAATTAGGTAATTTTTACTTTGATTATTCGACCACAGTCATACTTACTCGTTCTCATTTTCTCTTCTCTCTCTATCCATCCGTTACCATTTTAACCATACACAATTGCCTCTTACACTGTAAACATAGACGACTTGTAGAGAATTTGTTTAATTTTATGCAAATGTTCTTTCTTCTTCTGATTTTTAATTGATAAGCAATCTTTCATGGTAATTAAATGGGCCATTTTAATATGCAAAACAGCAATTCCAATCCTAACGAAATGTTGGCATTATCAAGTATGTATGTTACGATATGTTGACTAGGGTTGCCAAATTTGTGCGATTTCAAAAACAAACAAAAAAAAACCGGTTATCGAAAATGAGTATTATTCGAATTCGAATAATATGAATTAAACTCTTTTTTGGTTAGTATTTGTCTTATAGTCTTATTGGAGCAACATTAAGCACGTCAAATTTTTTATTTTACACGAGAGGTGTATCCAAAATTGTAGGCGTGGCACTATTTACTTATTAAAAATTAAAAATTCCCAAAGTATGAGCTCACCCGCTAAACATTAACGGCATATGAATCACTCTTCTCTTATAATATTGTATGAATTTATCATCAATATACTTAATAACAATCCATGCACAGTGAGAAAAAATCTAAGAGATCTAAGGACGATCTAAGAGATCCGCAGAACCATACACATAGATTCCATGAAGGTGAAAGGCAAACATTTTAGGGGATTTAAGGCTTCTTTTCACAATTTCTCATCATATAAAAGCAAATATCTGGAAAACGGTTGAGAATTTCTCGGTATTCCCTTTTAACGAAATGTAGCCCAAGTTCAAATAAAACATGCGTCAGAACATTTCAATGCTGTCAATATGCATGTTGATTGCATTTTGAGGCTTAATATCTTAAAAAATGCAAATTTTTCCGATTTTTTAAAATCCAATTCTTTATTACGGAAACTGTTGAAAATTACACATTTATTTCTTCAGACAATTTGTAGTGCAAAACATAAGAAAAAAGTTGTCTAAAGATTTCATTGACTGCCATTGGCTATTTGCGAAGATATGGGATCATTTAACTTGAATGGATCGCAATAAATGAATAAAATAATAATTCATATACGGTGAGAAAAAAATGGACCGATTTAGGGGATTCCTAAAGTCATGCATATATTCTAGTAGTATACCTAAAGTTGGGTGCCGTAGCTCAGTGGTGAGTACGTTGGCCTTCTGATCTGTAGGTCGGGGGTTCAATTCCTTCTTCTAAAAGCTTCTAAAAGAACTCTGCGACAAAGCTCAGAAAAAGTGATGTCACAAAAGTTCTACCGTTCCAATCACATATTTCGGCAAGCATAAACCCTAAGAAAAACATTGTCTGAGAATTTCATTAATGAAGGACTACTCCTTCGTGGACCTATAGTCTATAATCTAACTTGAAGGGCTTGGAAATAAGTAAAGATTTCTCACGTCTCAATAATTAGTTAAAAAAGCTGAAAAAAATATAAATTTTATACAAATTTATTACACATTAAAATTATTTGAAATTTCAAGTTCAAATAAAACCCCATAATTTTTACTAAATTGTTGAAAAATTGAAAGAAAACAAAATTCCGGTTAACCGGTTAATCGATTTCAATAAACAAAAAAAAAATGACAAACCTAATGTTGATTCAATTCAATTTGTTTGACTCACTTCTATTATTCTGGCATGATCTGGAAGCCGATGAATAAACAACGAGTGGGTGGGATTTAAGAAATTCCACTTGCACAAAGCATTTTAGATGAATTTTTTGTTGTGTGTATTTAATATCTGGTTCAGTAAAATAAACTTAAATCGCCTGTGGATATTCAATTTTCCAATGAAAATTTTCTGTAAATTTGTAACATTCTATAGCATGTGAATATACTTTTATGTAATAATACTTTTATGGAAAGATTTAACTTTTTATATATTGTATTAAATTTTATGTATACAATAGAAATTATATAATTTAATTAGTTGTTTGACGAATGATGAATTATTATGAATTTATTGTATTTTTGATTATATAAAATATATATGTTATATATTACAATATTTTTTTGACTCCATGATTTCATAGTGAATTTGATGCCATGTTGTGCAATTGATGAAGTTATTCAAAATTATTATTCATCATTCTACATATATATTCCCCATTGGCTAAAATTATATACGAATAGGTGTATAAACAAAATACATAATCATAAATAAGATTGAAGCATAATAAATACTAATGAATAATAAAAATAATGATTAAGGTGAACAGACGTATGATGTACGTATTCATCAAGTTTCACTCAAAATGCATAAACAAATTTACGATTGAAGTGTAGTAAATAATGATGAATAATCAAAACAATGATTTAGGTGAACAGGCATGTTGAATTTATTAAGCTTTTCTTGATTGTAATATGCTTTAGAGCATCAATAGAAGTTACTATCCGAAGAATCAGTACTAAGCTTTACAAATATGAGATTTAAAAAAAATGAAATTTAATTGTCGAACTGATTATCACAAAATACCCCATATTGTCACTGCATTTCGCCTGTCAATTTAGCGACCATTTGAAAATAGCAAATATTATGAGGTTCATCAGAACGTACCCCTCTGCCGCCTAATATGTATAAATAGAACCCTTCCTTCGCTTCGCTCGAACAAATACTGATGAAAATCATAATTTCAAAAATATGGTCACCTTAATTGGGATTATTATTAATAGTATTCATTCATATACATTTGTTATGCCATATTGAAATAGGAATATCAAAATGGGGCAAAATGTAATTTATTCCATACTCCACATAAGTAATAAGTACAATAATTTCTATAAATTTCAAACAAGAATGTTTTTAATTAATTTCTGATTTAATTCAAAAACTATGCCGCAGGATAATTATTCTTTTATTGTTTTCTTCTTCTCTTCTATTATTATATAAGTACTATTGTAGTGTATATAACATTATAGCTCAGCATTAATAAAAAAAACAAAAACAACAACAACAAAAATCAATTATGTATGTACTTACTTGAAATGAAAACAGTGACAAGAATGTAAATGTGACTGTATGTATTTGGTAGGGTGGGGGGAGTGGTGCACATATTGTATAATTATGAAGAACAATTATATTTGATTTGAGAATTTCGAATATGTCCTGAATATTGGCAAGAATTAGAGAATTTAGATTAGAATTTATTGAACTCAAAATCGTACTTAGATTTAATGAACCCTAAATTTTTAGAACATTTGTTTACAAATAATTAAGGATAAAGTAATAAATAATGTATTATTTCTATATTCTACGCTCAAAGGGTTAAGGGATGATTAAGTATATATTTACGTTTGCATAACACTCATAAAAATTATATTGTTTGTGCATCAAAATCCCTATATGTGGCAATTTAGCCATGTTTGCCTGTATATATTGATAACTGATAACTGCTGTAGTTATAGTGCAATCAAACTGAAAATTGGTACATAAAATTATTTTCACTAAAAAACAATAGTATTCGTAAATGGGCAAAATCGGATGGAAACCATACGTACCTCCAATACAAAAGTATGTTCTGGAATGTAGGTTTTCACATTTTAAGCGTGAAAATTTCACAAAATATGGAACTAAAACTTGATATATACAATTAATATAATCACAAAATACATTTAATAAAAATTTGGCTTAATCGGACTAAATCCATAGCTGTCGCTTAGACAAATTTATGTCTTAAAACTTAAAAATTTGTTCATAGTTTGTGCATATAAATATAGCGCTTATTTTACTAGAGATCAAATATATTCGAAAATTGGTAAAATATGATGAAATCTAAGTCCATCTCCCATACAAAAATATGTTTCGTATGTAACTTTTTTGCATTCTGTAAAAAAAAATATGAAGTTAGAAATTTGAAACTTGGTATATATAATTAAATTCATTCACAAATAGAGAAGCTTTAGAATGGGCGCAATGGGATGAAAAACACGCCTACCTCCCGTACAAAATTATGTTTTCGGCTGTACTTTTTATTTATTTTGCGCACTAAAATATAAAGCTAACAAACTGAAACTTGGTACATACATTTATAATGGCTAATAAATTAAACAGTTTAAAAATGTGCAGAATCGACTGAAAAAAACATCTACCTCCCATACAAAAGTATGTTTCCGGTTGTATATTTTGACATTTTGCGTACGAAAATATAAAGCTAACAAGTTGATACTTAGTATAAATAATTATATTTACTAGTGATTAAATAGGTTTATTTATTGGCTGAATCTGATGAAAATCACGCCTACTTGCCATACAAAAGAATGTTTTGTGTGTATAATTTCACACTTTGAGTAAGAAAATATAAAATAATCAAGCTTAAAATTGATACATATGATTATATTTACCAATAAATAGTCATGCTTGAAAATGAGCACAATCGAATGAAAACTACGCTTACCTCCCATACAAAAGTATCAATCCGTATGTACATTTTTACATCCTGCGTACAAATATGCATAGATATAGAGTTGAAAATTGGTACATATGGTTATTTTCACTAGTCAATATATCGAATTGAGAATGGGGGTAATCGGATGAAAAACACACCTACCTCCTATATAAAAGTATCAATCCGTATGTACATTTTTACATCCTGCGTAAAAAAATGCTTAGATATAAAGCTGAAAATTGGTACATATGATTGTATTTGCTAGTGAATATATTGGATTGAGAATGAGTGGAATCGCATGAAAAACACACCTAACTCCCATACAAAAATATGCTTTCAAATGTATGTTTTTACACTTTGCGTATGAAAATGTATATCTATGGAGTTGAAAATTGGTACATAACATCATATTCACTAGTAAATAGTCAGAATCATAATATATTTGCAAATCAATATATAGTTTGTATTTAGTACAAAATCAATAAATTTTCAGTATAACGAACTGTTACTCCTTACTACCTTCATATAATAATTTTCATTAATTTAACACAATGTAATGCAATATTTCGAAATGAAAAAGATGCTGAAAATACAATTTTCATTTAAAGAAATTTTTCATTATTATTAGTGTAACGTATATTGAACATATTGTATAATGAATTTTCTCTCACAATGAAGAAATATAAATATATGAAACACTTATTAGTTCACCATTCCCCAATGTCATTTATTTACACTATGTGAAATTTGTTTCAAATTGTTTCAAATCGTTTCAATAGCACATATATATACAAATGAATGTACATACATACTCGTACACATGAGACTTGACTTGTGCTTCCTTCAACCAATATACATACTTAGCAGAGCACAGTAGATTTGTATAGTAGAGGTTAATCAATTCGACTATAATTCTCAATCTTCCTAAATATTGCAGCAGCAAGTTTACATACTTATTTCACTGCAGTTACATTCAGTATACTTGGAATTTCCATTTTCATCATCTCCATCATCATCATCATCATGATGATTATGTAAATATTAGAAATTTTACTACTGCATGCATATTTTATAATATTTGCAGATTGCAATCATATACAATATATATATATAGTAGAGTACGAGTATAGTACATAATGCATATATTTGCTGACGCATATTCGTGCACACACTCATGCACGTAAGTATCTACGGGTGGTACACATATATGTAGACACATGCATACACATGCTTCTATGCATGCGTAACACAAGTTTATTGAAATGGTGAAAATTAAATTTTAAAATCTTTCTGATTGCACCAACATACACATATCATCCACATCTACACAATTGCATATATTCTTGAATAATACGTACGTACGTGTACGTGCATATGCGTTACAATTCGAACACGCGTAACAGCATCTCATAGCTTATTCATGGTTCAACCTTTAGAGGTATATGTGCTTTGTATGTGTGTACGATGATGTGGTGTAGATTCATCAAAATTCTCTTCGCTCCACTAATATTACTTACTAACCAACATCACTACCTAAAATATCATACTACCAGCAACAACAGCATATTGAAACGCGTTGCTCAGCTCAATCATCGTTTATGTTGCACTTAAGCCAAAAAATAACAACGTCAATACAAATACCAACAACAACCACAAAAACAAACATCAAAATATAAAGAAAAAGAAGAAGAAGAATAAGAAGTAGAAATCGTCAATGATGATGATTAAGGAAAAATAAAGCAAAACGGCTACAATGTTTGATGTGGTTTCTCTTCGTTTTCAATTTGTTTTTTTTTTTTTTTTGCATATCTTTCGATGAAGGGTAGTTCATTTGATCAGAGTATTTTTGCAAATTGCATACTGCACTGCTTGTTTCAGCAATTCTTACTATTGCGGATAATATTTCCATATTTATGTTGCATTTTATGTTGCTTTTTGCGGCGTTTTTGGCTTTCATGAAATTTTGTACAATTTGCACAATTCATATAATCAATTACATTTTCCGACAGAGAAATAGAATGGAGTTGCCTAAAAATATGATGAATAATATGAAAATATTACATTAATTCCTAAAAAAAATGCAACATTTTATTAAATTATGCTTAGAAATCGTACGATTTTCATTTTAAATTAAAATTATATAAATCAGGGCTGTGCGATTAATCGCTTAACCAACAATTTGAATAACCGAAATTGAAATTGATTAATCAAAATGTTGATTAACCAAATAAGAAATTATTCGAATAATTATGATTTTGAATATTCATAAATTGAAATTATTCAATTAATAGGAACTTTGATTAATTGAATAATCAGAGAATAATCAGATTAATCGCTTAACCAACAATTTGATTAATGAAAATTTGTATTATTCAAATAAGAAATTATTCGAATAATTATGATTTTGAATATTCAAAAATTGAAATTATTCGATTAATTGTTGATTAATCAGTTATTCGATTAATCAAAATTTTTATTAACCAAATAAGAAATTATTCGAATAATTATGATTTTGAATATTCAAAAATTGAAATTATTCGATTAATTCGAACTTTGATTAATCAGAATAAAATTATTCGAATAAAATATTCAAAATATTTATAACATTTTTTTCAATACAAAGTAGACAGGTAACTTTCCATAGCTACGAATATGAGAAGGCGTTTTAAATTTTTATTTCCAAATAAAGTTACAAAAGCAAAGAAAAACTAATTGTACAATATTTTGATTAATCAAAATTGTAATTAATCGAATAATTTGTATTTTTATTTATCCAAACGATCTAAAGTTGATCTAACGACAGTTTAGTGATCGAAAGAGATTTCAAGAATTGCACGAATTTAATTTCGATAAAAGCTTTTAATCGTTTTCACCCACAATGATTTCAAATAAATTGAATGTAATTTCCAAGTGACCTAGAGGAGGTCGTAGATCTACTCGAGAATTACACGAAATTGGGTTTAGAAAATTTCTATTACCCTCAAATATTGAGGAATGACTCAGTTATTGCTTGTTCAGTAACGTAAGTGATCAGATAACGGGTGTTTACATGGTGAATCGACAATTTGAGGGTACTCGAATTTTTTTTTAACCCGGTTTCGTGTTGTACCTAAACCGAAACCTCCACTAAGACGCGAAACTGAAACCTCCACTAGGATACTTGCCAAGTCACCTTGTAAATCGAACTTAATCGCACAGCCCTACAAAAAAAAACCGTGTGAGTCTAGTCCGTTCTTAAAGGAAACTCAATATAACAGCCCTGTAAAAAGAGTCAAGTTACACCGTTCCAGTCAGTTAGTCAGTTATTAATGATTTTTTTTTTTTTCGTCGAACTAGTACGATCTTAAAATTTGAATTTTGTAGTTAGCAAGAATCCAAAATTCTACTTTAGAAATCTGTTTTTTTTTTTGTTCATTCAAATTCGAATTCATTTACCTAAAAATCGATATGCATTGACTAGCCAGGGCTTTTTTTGAAGTGGTAGTATAAGCCGCCTTTATATAAGCCGCCATTGGCTGGTTGTTGCGGCGGACCAGACCAGCCAATTCTTTTAAATTTTTGACCGACTAACCCTAGATCAGAATTCCATAGTTCAGTCTTGTTTTCTTCCTTTCTATCAACGGTCAGAATTTAAAAATGGGCACAATAGATCTTATAGGTCGCGGTGCAACATCCCCACAACGATAATGATATAACCTGATTAGAGGAAAATGACCAATTGACTAGTCTAGTCTGTCGAAACTTTCTTGGTTATGAGATGATCTGACTTGAGTAGTTTAACCTTGGATTCGGATTGAGAGACCCACAAATGATGTCATTTGACTTCCACCTTTTCCGAAAGGTTATGTAGATACCATAAATAGTTCCATTGTTTTCCCCAATGTACAATAAATACCAATAAATGGTACCAATTTTATAGTTTTCAGCTTATAATTACTTTAGACGAATAAAATAAACTTGAATAAAAGCATCTTGGCGAACTTAATAGATAAAAAAATTTTTTAATTATCCAAAATTAAGTAAGCCACTTTTAGCGACTCTAGCAAACTTATCAAAGTACTTAAAACTAGAAAAACTACTTGCAAAAATAAAACTTATTGCATTACTTATAGATATTGGAATCGTAAAACTATTAAAACATTTTGTACATTAGCAAGTACTATATTGAGAGCATTTATTTATAAAAATAAAAAAAAAAATAAATATGTGGCACTTAAAGCCCCAAAGGGCTCATGGGCCGAGCTTCTCTTCCATTACTGTTGTGCGTCTAAAATTTTGAACAGTATTAGAATGGACCTACTTATTTTAGCCGGTTCCGAACGGCAGAACACTTGTGACATCACTTTTTCTGAGCTTTGTCACAGAGTCCTTTTTAGAAGCTTTTTCATGGCAAGTTGTTACTGTCGGAAGAATTGCCAATTGCTTGCCGACAGGTGGGTACCGTTCGAAAGAAAAATCTCTTCGATATTAAATTTGTTATGCATCAGCCGGGTATTGAACCATGACCTACAGATCAGAAGGCGAACACACTAAACACTGAGCTACGGCACACACACGCATTTATTTATAGTATACAATAAATAAGCCATAAGCCAAATGTATTAACGATATTTACCCACATAAAAAAAAAAGTGATTATAAAAGAGGGCTTTCTGTATTAAAAAATACAATAATATTACATCTTAATTTGATGTGAACAAAGCTTAATAATAGTGGAGTAAGCACAAGGCATGAATGAAATAAAATTATATATAATTTGAGCTATGCAGTAAACAAGGAGATTAATAAGAGATTTGCATAGCACTTAATAGGGCTGCTAATTTACGGACATTTTGCAAATACTGAGATTTTCGAGATTGCAAAATATGAGGATCCCACATTAAAATTATTACAAACTAAATAATCATTTGTAAAATTAAAATTTTTTTGCAATGTATTTTTAATTTTCCTATCAAGTGTTTTATATCATATCTATTACGAGATTGTAGTGATATCGTTATAGGGGATCTTCTGCAATCTCGGGTATGGCATCATTAGTTGACATACATAAATTACAACCCAAAGGTATGTACACATGTATGTATAGAACCCAATTACAAAGCAATCTAAATGACATAAAGTCCAAAAGCAATTTGTAGTAATTTTGCTACTAATTAACGCAAGAATGCAATAACAAAATCTCAACAAAAGTAACGAATAAAGGCAACTATTTGTGAAGAGAGTACAGTTTCAAACAAAAGCACAAACAACAATAAAATTACTTTGTGGGGTTGTAATACCATATTACTCTGCTAACATCTATGCACTTACATACATACGAAAGCATACAAACAAACAAGGAAACAAACACACCCACAGGTACTTAGTTACATACATGCGTATATATATGAGATTCGGAAATAACCATTAGGACACTCATCACATGTAAATTTCAAATTAAACTTAATTAAGTGTATGCAAAAAAAAATGTCAAAGGTAAAAAGCACATACATTGTACTTTACTCCTCCTAACGACACTATACAGTTACATTCAGCTAAAGTATACGTAAGTAGATAGTATAAGATTCACTGACAAGGTTTCATTTTTATTATCACAAGAAGCTTTGTAAACATATACTCGTGGCTCGAATAGAAGATCTCATTAGAATAGATGAAAGCAAAGATATCAAAAAAAAAAAAAAAAACGATAGAAAACAAGAACAGCATATTATAAACTAGTCATCATCGTCTTACTTGCATTTACTTCAATAATGTTATGTCAATCGAATGAGCTGTGATCTTACTTATTTATCGTACGTACTATTGTGCAAAGGGTAGGAAGTATATACGTATAGTGTTGTTGTCGATGGTTCACATAGCAGTTGTGTCCATGTTTGCAGATCTGATGCATTTATTTATGTGTATTTTATTTTTTTTTTCCTACTGTCTCACTGTCTTTCTTCCATCGCATTAGTTGTACGGGTGGCACCCTTGTCACAGCGACAGCAATGATATTAGTATTGACGACCATATCGTAATATGAAACACCCCTCATACCAAGGTACATATGATATTATCCCTAATGCATTGCCTGGAATTTTTCTTAATTTTATTTACGACTTATTCTTTGAATTTGAAATATAAATGGAATAGCGCATTAAAATGGAATCATGGAAATTATTTCTATTACATTAAAAGGTTTTGAAACAAAAAAAAAATAAATGCCTCTAATATGTACAAGAAAAAACACTATAACGAAAGTAGTGTTGCATTAAATCAAATAGTTAAAGTACTTGATACTTAAGAGTATGAATACCGGGTACTCAGTCAAAAGTATTCGCTACAAATCGATACTGGTACTCAAGTAGATGGTACAAGAAAAAACACTATAACGAAAGTAGTGTTGCATTAAATCAAATAGTTAAAGTACTTGATACTTAAGAGTATGAATACCAAGTACTCAGTCAAAAGTATTCGGTACAATTCGATATTAGTACTGAAGTAGATGGTAATGAAATATCAATATCAATATCGATATCAATCAATCAGTACTTGTTCTTAAATATACTTTATTTGGCATTTGACTAGTTGTTAGTGGTAAACCTTTGGCGGGAAATTGATCAATAAGGTAAAAAATATCTTGACTTTTACACAGCCTGTACAATAACTGAACCTGCTTCAAGATTTCATTTACAATTTTTTCAATTCAATTCAATTGCATGCAGTAGTTGCCTGCTCTCATTTATGCTTCCTTGTAAGCGACTGCAGAAATTCCATCGGGTAAATGCGATTTAGATGTCTTCTTAAATTTGTTGTTCTGCAACATTTTCTCATTCATTTGACCAAAAACAACACAGAAAACAAAAAAGTACCTGGATCTGAAGTTCTTTTTCAAAAAATCAAACGTCAAAAAAACATCAGCAATTAATTTGAAAAAGTGCTGCCAAATTGAGAGTTATTTTGAGTAACCATTTGAAATAGATTTGATAGAAGAGAAATGTGAATAAAAATATATTCCTGTTGCAAATGTATTCCGATTTTATTGAAAATAATAGAATTCTAAAAATATTGATTCCGGGATACTCTATTCGTAAAAATACTCGATACTTTCCAACACTAATAAAGAGAAATTGTCATCAACAAAAAAAAAAACACATTTATTCATATTTACTTTATAGCTCTAGTATGCGGCGGAAAAAAAAAGTGTACATTGGTTTTTAAAAATCCAAAAAGAAATAGATTTTCCAACATGCTACCATCCCTTTATGTAATTTTTTAAGGAAGAAATAAAGAAATCCTAACCTCATACCACTACCATTCAGGGGTCGCACCCGGAAGTCTAAAATGTATGATCGCTCCCTATATTTTTACAAAAACATACTTACTCTCTGACTCCAACTCGCAGTGAGGGACTCCCCTACAAATTGACAGCGACATTTTCACTAAGTTCATTTCCACGGCTCCCAGGGCGATCCTAGAGCAGAATTATGTATGGGCGACTCCCATTAAATTTCAATATTTCCCCCAAACTTACATACCTTCAATTTGCACCCCTTATGGGGGCTACCCTAGAAAATGAGAAATACCTGAGAAAATCTGCACATATCCCCATAGCTGTCAAAAAATCGCCTTTAGAGATGTGAAATATAATTCTGAGCTCTATTCAATTTTCCTCTTCAACATTTTACTGAAACAATCTTACCCTTTATCTCCAGCCTTTAGGGGCACTCTCCTACAAAGTTGATATTTTTACTCACATCGCTATCCCGATAAGCTTTTCTGCCCTAAATGTGACTTCTCAGAGAGAGGGCAGCCTCATAACCTACTCACATCGCTTTCATAATGCCTTCGCATTGATAAAATATATCACTGACCCCATTCATTTGTGCTTTTCAACATTTCTCGTGAATGATATAAACTCCCCAACTCCACTATAAAATAGGCGAAAAAACTGAAAATAAATGCATTTATCTTTAATGCAATTATATTTCTTTGTTATTAGTTGCATTGTCGACCTCGATTTAAGTTTAGGTGGTCGCCTTCACAATCTCTCCTATTTATATGAAACTCATATCCCTTTTCTTAAAATATTCTATAAAAGAAGAATATATATACTATGTAGGAAAACTAATTTAAGAAATTGAAAGATCGATAATCAACAGAAAAACGAAAAACAATTTCTATGTCTAATTTTTAACAAGCTCAAATACAAAATGCTCATATTCGAACGCATGCACTCAGACACGTAGTGAAAGTGAGGAGGCTCCTTCCTACTCACTCTCATTAATTTCAACCTTTCACGTGTAAAACTTATTCACAGTATTGCAAATTGACAGGTGTGAGATAAGCTAATAACAATAATCGATTTAAATGAATGTCACGTATTATAGATAATAAATTATGCTGAACACAATACAAAGAGGAAAAGAAGTTTTCAAGATTATAATATGCACATATTTCTCATTTTCTCACTATCTGCCTACCAATAAGATGAAGGCTTAGATATAAAATTGGAAAAATCGAACAAATTTTTAATCATTTACATTTATCCTTAGGGAATCTTAACACACACACACACACACACAAATACAATAAGACAAACACTTAAATAAATGATGACATTTCGAAATATATACTCGTACATTGAAACGGTGAGCTCTTTTCTTCTAATGAGTTAATTTAGTGGAAAAATTCAAAGTAAAATCATCGAATATACCAATCGATTGATGACGATTTTATCTAATGCCAGTCAAACTTTCCAATCAGTTCCACTTATTTCGAATTGGCATTCAACTGTAAACACTAGAAACTTTGAAAATCTTTAAAGTTACAATATCACTTCTCACTTACTCGTATATCGCCTCTATATATGTTAGGTACTTGTACTGGCTTTGCTAAAATTCAAGGACCTTTAGTGTGTTGTATTGTCGTCGTGATTTGCTTGTTCGAAACAGGATACCTATTTTTGCAAATAGCAAATAAAAAGCAAAAAAAAAAAATATAAAAAAATTTGCATATTTATGAAGAACAATTGCCTTTGAACGGTACGAGAAAACGTACAACAAACAACATTTACAATAAAGAGTATTGGATGTGATTCTTAGTCAGAATATAATAAAAAGCACTTCTAAGGAAGTACAAAGGATATACATATATATATAGTATATATTTAGCATACAACATGTAATCTGAGCTGCTGCTGGAGAATGAAATGTACGATTCGGGCAGCAACACCAGCAGCAACAGCAGCAGCAGCAGCAGCAGCAAGCAGGCTGAAGTACGTACAATAAATAGTGTTTAAGAAGAGAAAAGAAGCCGAAGCGGTGTGGTAATGTCATGTAGTATTATGTAAAGATGTAAATTTTTGAAATTGAAATCCTTAGAACTACAAATAAGCGATGTAGGTGGCTGGGTGGTTGGCTGAG
This sequence comes from Megamerina dolium, assembly GCA_963854835.1. Classification (NCBI taxonomy): domain Eukaryota; kingdom Metazoa; phylum Arthropoda; class Insecta; order Diptera; family Megamerinidae; genus Megamerina; species Megamerina dolium. The sequence continues at coordinate 23,154,090 of OY978526.1, read as the reverse complement.
TTCATTGGCATCATTGGTATGGGGGATGATTTCATTGAAGCAAACGAAATATATGTAAATGCCTGGCTTATTTTGGACAATTTTGTTATTTTATGGTAATGCCATCAAATAATTTTGCGTGGATTTCTTGTGCCGTCTTTATTTAAGCATCACATCGATGTGGGAGTCTATATATATATACACTGACTACCGAATGTGTTCGTAGTGTACGAGTATATAGGCATATGTCCAGGAAGCTTTAATATATGTAATAGTATGTAATAGAATTGAAAATATCATTTTTTTAATAGTCTTCTCTTTATTTTTTCTCGTCTTCCTTTTTTTTCCTTATTCTAATTAATTGCTTTTCATTATTATCTTAAAGCTGCTGCTGCTGCTTTATTTGTAAGAACTCGCAATGGTAAGAATTTTCTACAAAAAATTTAATGCAAACACATTTGAAGTACAACGGATAAAAAAAAAGCGAAATTTTCCAATTCAAATTTCTTTCATTTCATTTTATTATTTTTTTTTTTTATTTTTTTTTTTTTTATTCAATGATATATAGATTGTACCTTAATCTTCACCATTATAGCATTACTATTGTACATCAGTAGAAAGTAATCGCACAGAAAAATCCTTAATTCGTCTGGGATTATCTTTTGTACAAAGAAACAAAACAAAAAAAAAAATGAAAATGAAACAACATGAAAGAATAAATGTGTAGACACAAAACAAATATAAAAAAAAAAAAATAAAATAAAATAAAGAAAATATTGTGTAATTTAAGCTTTATCCTTTATAATGTTCGTGCATCAATGCTCTCCTCACAACCTCATCTTAATTCGATATTATACATATGAGGGCATAATAATATTCACCAACCATTCCTCCACCCTTGATTGTTCGTTTTTTTTTTTTTTTTTGCCATACTTATACGAATATGTATGACGACTCATACAAAAATTGAATAAATTATGTATGTCATCACATGTTGCAGATATTACTCGTGAGCTGACTGTTGGTTGGTTGCTTGGTTGCATATGCTGCGTGTCATTGCTCGCTCGAATCATTGATCGCTATGTTTGCGCCATTACCATTGGAGGTATTTAATTAAGCATTTATATTCATTGAATACGCCATAAAAATGGCGTAGCTATACAGCTCATTCCATTGCGAATATTGCATTATGTTGCACAGTGTCAGTTTTTGGAAAAAATTTGTACTTAAAATTGTGAAATATGGAAATTAATTATATTAATGACGTTTTAATGACAAAATTTTGCAAAGAGACGGAGAATATGTCAGTTGTTTCACATAAAATCGCATCGAGGAACTGATGATAATTTGTGGCAGGTTTTTAATCAATATTCACGAATCATATTTGTTCATGAAAATATACTCTACACGAAAATTCATTCATTCAGTCCCAAAAAAAAAAATTTTGAAGCCAACATCATTATGAAACATTCTTTCAATAAACGGAAAGGTCCAGATAATACTCTTTTAGGGCTCATATTTTTTTGAAGCACTTTGTTCTTCTATTCGCTGACGAAGAAGTCTTTATCCGCAATTTTCTTGTCACAAGTAAACACGTCTAAAGAATCCTAGTTCTGAGTTGAAAAATAGCTCCTCAATATGAGTCATAAATGAGCCTTAAATATTGTTTTATTATAGAAGACTCATAAGTGAATAGCAAATGGGTCATTTCAGAAATAATCTCCATTTATGAACGAATTACTCATAACTGAATGAATTTATCATATTACAAAACGAATTTAAGTGAATACTTAAAAAACATTCAGAAATATGAACATAATAAGAGCATTTACTCGAAGATGTCATAAACACCACATATTTCTAAATCTTTTTAATTTGAAATATATACAAAAATTTTAGAAATATTAACATAATATAAAGGTTTACTCTAAGGCCTCACAAAGAACTCATAATTATGAATTTTTATATAATCAAATAAATGCTCACAAAACTTTCAGATATAGGAACATAATATGACCATCATTTACTCCATAAACTCACAAGTGATAAAGATTATGGATTTTTCGAGTCTAATATAGAAATATTCAAAATACAATCAGAGCAATAAGGAAAAAATTTGAGCGATCATTCTAAATTTTTATGAACACTTGATACAAAATTATGAATCTTTTTAGAGCGATGTATACGAACGCTCAGATATATTAATATAATACTCAGCATTTACTGAAAAGCATCAAAAATATATGAAATGATGATCCTGTTCAAATCATTTTTCGGAGTATTCAGAATCTCGTTATTGAACGAAGAGCATTTTTAAAACATCTATGACTAGTTTGCGAACAATATTTCATTGAGAAGCATTCACCGAGGTGTTGATGCAATTCTCGGAACGAAATCGTAAAGTATCTGAAATGCAATCGAATAAATTGATATAAATAAAAGATGATGCTGAAAAAATCTTAATGTTCTTTTACAAAATTTTACAGAACGTGCAATAAAAATATATTTTTCTTTTTAAGATCTATTTTAGTAGATTTTAAACATCAACTTTTCAATCATTCAAATTTAATTCAGCAACAAAATCACTTGCAAAAATATTACAAAAATACTAAATAGAGCAGTGTTGTTGAAAGGGCACATGTTTATGTGGGCGACTTTTTTACAACTATTTTTACGAAATCTGACACTGTTCGTGATGTGTGTACGAGTATGTGTGGGAAAATGCGTCTATACCCATAGACATATTTATGTGTCTGGGCATACCAACACGTAGGCTTAATGTGGGATGTGGGAGTTTAGTAAAAATGGATCCTTTTTTTTTCCATTACGAATATATTTACATTACCGTTAACAACAACTACCTACAATAGAAAAAAAACAACAACAACAATGGAATGCCTGTCACATATGTTTCATTTCGATTCTATTATACGAGTATTATCAACGATTGCCTACACACATTTTTCTATGGCATTGAGAACGTCTTGAAACTCGCTTTCGTTTTGTCGATTAGTCAAGCGAATATAAATTAATCCGTTGATTCAGAGGCGCATATAATTGCCAAGTGTACATATGTGGATTTAGAATTTTTAAAATAATTCGTTGGATTGCTACAATTTACTCCCATTCTATTATAGAATTTTCATAGAAAATATGACTTTTTGTATGCCACGCATTTACAATACAACCCAGTGATGTTTAATGGAGCAACAGTGTGCTTTTATGGTAAAGAACCATCATTGGAGGGTGTGTGTGTGTGTGTGTGTGTGTGTGTGTGTGTAAGATATTCTAAATTCATGTAATTTATGTGAAATATTTTGCAATTCGCACCACAGAAAAAGTATTTCAATGTGACAGCAGCCAGCAATACAAGCAGCAGTTTCCGACTGGGGAAATTAGTTTTGGGATTTAAAGATATTCATATGCATGCGAATAGAAGAAAGAGAAGAAGAAGAAGAAGAACAAGAAGAAGAGAAAAGTGTTATGGAGAAGAAAAGCATTACAAATACTAATCTAACAGCTACACGCACATGAACAACTTCTTAGAACTATTGTAAAAAGCATTGGGATCATGGGGAATTTTTATAGTTTTGCTGTTGTTGTTGTTGATGGTTGTATACTGATTTGAAGGTTAGTACTATTTATTCACCACGTACCCACTAACTCACGTCCATACATTTATATTCACATTCATATGTGTCAAAAGGATACATTCTGATGTGAAAAAAAAGAGCGTGCGTGCGCTTAAATTGAATCTAAAGAATTCGTTATGCTGGTATATAGTCTGTCTTATAAGAAATTTGCTTGTCCCCTTTTTATCTTGTTCTTTTCTTTTAGATCTACTTATTTATTTATTTATTTATTTATTTATGCTTGGATAAAAAAGTCGTTTTCGGTACACTTTCAAACAAGAATACCTTCATATTCTGCTTGTTCTTTTGTGCCATCTCATTGTTGCCCCCATATTATGCTTCCTGCTCAAGCATGATGTGCCGAAAGCATAATGTTACGTTAAGTCGCATGAATGCCTGCAAGGTGATTTGCACTTTTAATTCTTTGCTATAACTTCATTTTAGACTTAATGTTTGTTTTAATAAATTCACCAAAAAAAATAAGACTGCCAAAAAATTGAATAATCTGTTCAAATTCTTTTTGAAATAATACAACAGCAACAAAAAGAATAAAATAATCGAATACATATTTGTAACGATATTAAATTTAGGGCAAAATCATTGAAGGGTCAACGCACGTACATTTTGACGCAATATTACAACTACGATATTAAGATCTCATAGCCAAACTGCAGACAGGCTAGTTGCCCTACGAAAAAGTTGAAACAAAGTTAGAATATCTGGGATTTATAAGTTTTTTTTTTCAACTTTTTTTTTTCATTATTCTTTTTCTGTTTTGACTATTTGTTGTTGTTTTTCAGTATTACAGCTGCATGTGTGTCACGTTATAATTTTATTTTTATGCGGCACTAGGTAAGTGACGGCAAACATTAGTGTGACACATACAATAGAATGACAACGAAATAATATGTACATATGTAGATATGAAGGAAAACCCATACAACAGAGTAGAAAACCACATATGTACATATAATCTTAAGAACACAGCAAGCATAAAAACTATAGTAAGCGCTTAAAGAGATTTTTCTCAGTGGGGCGTACAAATATTCAGCTCTATTTTGCCTCCCTAAAACTAACAATTTATTCATGTATTATACAAAATACTTTTGTATGTCATTTCGAAAATTATTCATACATTTTTTGTAGTCATGTTTACATATAAAAAAAAAAATCACATACAAACATATGAGTATTTTCAAGAAAAAATAAAAGAAAAAGTTAGTCGATTTGAGAACTGCACCTGAAAACAGTGCGGGTGATATATAAAAATTAGAACAGAACTTTAAACATTTTTGCCTTGCTCACTCTTTACCCTTTCGTGCATATATTTAATATATTGGACAGCAATATTCTTACCTGTAAACATATAAGCATTGTTAAAGTGATAAATATAAATATTGGGATGCATTCTCAGATTCTCTGTCAATGCACTGAAGTGCGCAGTTTGTGGCAGCTGTCATTTCATGACAAATTTTTATGACAGTAGAGTGAAGCAACATGCCCTTTTTCTCTTATATTGGATATAACTTTTAATATTATACTTTTTTTACTAACCGATTTCTTTCAGATACATAATAACATTGCTTATTCCTCCCAACCACACAATAAAAAGTTATTTTGGATATTATAAAAAATGTGCTAATTAAGGATGGAGCACGTGAGGGTTAAGTAGAATATTGCTGCATCATAAAGGAGGTCAAAATTTTCACTTTGTAAGGAAGCTAAACAATTGGCAACTCTTCCGACAGTAAAACCTTGCCATGAAAAAGCTTCTAAAAGAACTCTGTGACAAAACTCAGAAAAGGTGATGTCACAAGGGTTCTGCCGTTCGGAACCGGCTAAAATAAGTAGGTCCATTCTAATACTGTCCAAAATTTAACATCCACATCAGTAATGGAAGAGAAGCTCGGCTAATGAGATCTTCGGGGCTTTAAGTGCCACATATTTATTATTATTTTTTTTTTTAAGGGAGTTAAATGAAATTGTGGGCTTGGTAACTTATTTGTAACTAAACTTAACCCACTAAAGTTTCACTCGTGCACCAAATGTGTATATTACACTGTATTATTAATTGATACAGGGTTGGTCATTTAAAGTTTGGAATTAGAGTCGGCTATGAAGAAACTAATGAATATTTTTTCAAAGTCTTTATTTTACTAGAAAGATTGGACTTTTTCAATGACTGCAACGGCTGGCCTTACAGTACCACATCCGATAATTGTTTGGGCTGCAATCTAATGATTTCGTATTTTAAGACCTCAATCGTCTCTAGATGGAGATTTCAACACTTTTCCTTAACGGAAGCCTTTAAAAAAAGAACAAAAAAAAAATAATCCAATGGAGTGAAAGCATAACTCCGAGCTGTCCATTTTCAAAGACATTGTGCAAAAGATCGGTGCTTACATTGGCTGTGTCGCATGTGTCCCCATCCTGTTGAAACCAAATTTCGTCTATGTCATCTTCTTCAATTTTCGGAAACAAAAATTTGTTTAGCATGGCACAGTAACGATCCCCATTGAGAGTAACGCCGGCTTCTCGCTAATTTTCGAAGAAAAATGGCGCAATAATGCCACCGGATCAAAAACCACACCAAGCAGTCACTTGTTGTGGATGCATTGGCTTCTCAACGATCACAAGTGGATTCTCTAATGTGCAAATTTTGCTTATATGGCTATTTCAATATATTCTTTCAATTTATTTTGCAAACCAGCAACCAATTGCAAATACACGAAATATTCTTTTAATCTAAATTTGAATATTAAAATGTAAGTTTATGCATTTTAATCACCATCTACTTGGGTCATTAGGCGATTATTTGTTAGTATAATTATATGTAACAAATTCTAGCCTGATAAGTTCATATTTTCATGCACAAAATGTGGACATACAAATTTGAACACATACTTATGTATGGGAAGTACCCGTGCTTTTCATCCGATTCTGTCCAATTTCGGACAAATATATTCATTAGCAAATATAATAATATGTGCTAAGTTTCAACACCATAGCTACGTATTTGTGTGCGTAAAGTGTTAAAACACACATACAGACAAACTTTTGTATGAGAGGTATCATCCGATTAGATGCATTTTTATACCCATTTATTAGATAATAAATACAATCATATGTAGCGAATTTCAGCCTGATAAGTTCACATTTTCGCGTTTAAATTGTGAGAATATTGTTTTGAAAATATACTTTTGTATGGGACATGGGCTTGAACCTCAATCCTCTTGGGTCCATTTTAAATCTCATCGATTAATTTGTAAATACATTCATATTTACACAAACTTTTCCTGTATTAATGTACGTAAAGTGTGAAAACCTAAATACGGCTTTAAATCTTTGTATGGGAGGTAGGCGTAGTTTCGATGCGATTATGTCCATTTTCACACTCGTCTATGAATTTAATAATTTGATCATATATACCAAGTTTTATCATGATAAATTCATATCTTCATACTTAAAGTGTGAAAATCAGATTTTTGAAAACATAATTTTGTATGGGAGGTAGGCGTGATTCTTATCCGATTACGCCTATTTTCGAACTCAAATGTTCATTGGTGAAAATAATTTTATGTACAAATTTTCAGCTTGATCACTTTATAATTGTGGAATGTCTGTCACCGCCACTTATTGACGATAGGGTGAAATTAGTTAAATTTGTTGCGTTTATTCTGATTTTACGTATTTTATTTTTTTTTTCTGTTCACGTCTGCTTTTATGTATATTTTATGCTATATAAAATTAACTAAACATAATCCTGTCATAAGACGAGTACATAAATTAAAGAGGTTTTTTGGGGAAAAAATTCTACGAAATATTGAAAAATTCAAAATTTGCTATTTTAAATCAAATAAATTAAAATGATGCATTAATTCCATTATATTCCGATTAAATTCATTTCAATATTAATATGTTACAATACAATTTAATATATGGCACATTTTTCAGCTACTTGAATTTAATTTAATTGTACCGATGACAATGCCGCACTATCTTTTACACAAATATTTGATTAAATTAATTCAGTATTTTAATAGAATAATTTAAAAGGAATGAATAGAATAAATAAAAGTAAAAATAAAATTTATGTACAATATAATTTTATTTAAAACATAGAGGAATGCGCATAATTGACGATAAATTTTCAAATATGTTATATCCTAACAATTTTGTGGTATAACAGAAATTACATATCATATTATACATAGAAATATTGGTAGAAATATTTGTAAAGAGAGAGAGAGAGAGAGAGAGGCAGAGGCAGAAACTTGAAATACGTGATTTTTGTAACTAATAAGGAAACTAACGAACCATCATTGTTCACTCACACGCAAACACACATACACTGACTGGCACACACTCTTGACATAATAAAATACAACACATATACACGAGCATCGCATAGCAAATACTTTCTTAATCAATGGCACTGCGCTGGTCGTTATGCGCTTTTATATAGGCGTGTGTGTGTGCGTGTTTGTGTGTTCGTTTTGGTTGCTCGCATTCCTACAAACTCAAACTCAAATAGCCTTAGAGCAATGTATACAATATATGTACTCAAATAACACACACACATACATACAAACACGTACATATATATATGGTACAAAGATGCTGCTCTTTACTTTCTCAAATCGCTTGCGGTATAAATTTCAGTTATTCATTGATTAAAAAAATGAAAATTATTCCGCCTCTCATAATTTAGTTCAAAAGTATTTAATAATAATTTTTAAAGCTTGTACGGCTACCCTTATCCTTATCCTTATCACTGTCCTGTATGTTGTTGTATGTATAGTAACATAGCTATTTTTGAGCAGTATTGTTGCCGATTCTTGTTTGCTGCCTAGAAGCATTGCAAACATTACCACAGCCATCATCATTATTGGAACCACCACCATCAACAATAAACAAACTACCATCTAACCAGCATGGCCACTAAGAAAGAAAACAATAGCATTTACAAAAACAACAATATGAATAAATTTTAATAAACACAAATAATGGCTGTGACAAAAGTTTATCCTTGTGCCAATTTTTTTTTTTTTAATTTTATTTTTATTCCAAAGTACTCGTACTTGTACTCAGACTCTGTCTCTCTCTCTCTTCAAATAGTACACTTTGCCATGCTTGAAGAATTCTGCAGTACCTGCAATATATTTGCTGCTTGAGTGAAAGTGAAAATATTTTTATGAATATCGTCGAATAATGAGCAAAACAGTAAATAACAAAGAATGCATTAAATATCGAACAGAGTCAGGAGTACTTATAAAATATCTACCAACATACACACACACACACACACACACCCACATACCCATGTAATGTTAAGTAGAAGCAGAAGAGTTCAGAATTGTAGCTGGGTAAGGTTTAACGGTATGGCAGCATGTATTTGGTTAGAGCAATATTAAAAACAACAACAACAACAACAAACGCATCAATAGCAAAAATTCAAATTAGAAGAAGAACGGCGTTCTTTTGCTCTTTCGAAAAGTCAGAGACATCCATATTAGAGATGTAACTATGATAAGTAACCGATAGTGTTTATTTTGCAATATACTCGTTCAAATCGTTCATTCATCAGCAGATTCAATTATATGTATTGTATTTCAGTTTGATAACTTTATATTTTTGCGCTCAAAGTGTGAAAACATACATACAGAAGCATAATTTTATATGGGAGATATATGTAAACTTTAACCGATTCAGATCATTTTCGAACAGGTTTGTTAAATTGTAAATATAATGCTATCTACCAAGTTTCAACTTGATAACTTAATATTTTTGCGCTTAAAGAGTGAAAATACATATTCAATCGCTTACTTTTGTATGGGAAGTACATGTGATTTCCATCCGATTTCACCTATTTTCTATTATTTTCTTACTGTAATCAGATAAACTTTATATATTGAGTTTCAGTTTGATAACTTTATATTTTCCAGCGCAAAATATAAAAAACATGTACACGGAAGTGTAAGTTTGTATGGGAGGTAGGTGCGATTTTTATCCTATTCAGTATATTTTATAATATATCTATTCTGTAACTAGACTAAACTTATATAAAAATATTTAGATTGATAACTGCATATTTTCGAGCTCAACGTGTGAAAACATACATATAGAAGTATAATCTTGTATGGGAGATAGGTGTAATTTTTATCCGATTCAGCTCATTTTTGAATAAGTCTATTAAATGGTAAATATAATGCTATCTACCAAGTGTCAATTTGATAACTTAACATTTTTGCGTTTAAAAAGTGAAAATACACATTCAATTGCTTAATTTTGTATGGGAAGTACATGTGATTTCCATCCGATTTCGCCTATTTTCTATTATTTCCTTACTGTAATCGGACTAACGTTATATATTGAATTTTAGTTTGGTAACTTTATATTTTCCAGTGCAAAATATGAAAATCTTGTATATGGAAGTGTAAGTTTGTATGGGAGGTAGGTGCAATTTCTATCCGATTCAGCTCATTTTTGAAAAAGTCTGTTAAATAGTGAATATAATGCTATCTACCAAGTTTCAATTTGATAGCTTAACGTTTTTGCGCTCAAAGAGTGAAAACACACATTCAATAGCTTACTTTTGTATGGAAGACAATGAACAAATCTAAGGTTTAATAAGTTTATATGTAATCTATCTATTAGAATTCCTAATTAACATTCGAAAAGATATTTAAGAACACATTGAACCTTTGTTTAATTGAGTTCAAGAAGTTTCAAGAGCCCCCAAGCCGAAGGTAGAGAAAAAGGCAGTTTTGGGAATAGTTTTTCTAAATATTAGTTGAAATATATTTGCACGATACACACTATATTGATTAATTTAACAACCGATGCACAATTGTGCTTCTGTTGTCCCTTAATGAGTCGATTCGAACTTAATTGATTATTAGAAGGACAAAACACCAATAATGTTTGAGTCGATTCGGTTGGAATTCAATTGAGTCTTTGTTTCCAAATAATATTGAAGTCTCGCTATTATTAAAACCAGTCCCTTACTGGATTTTTTATTAATGGTACACCATGTTGTGAAACAAATTTAAAGGAGAAAATAAACCAATTTTCCTCTTCGGGTACTTATCATACCCACATCATATTTACAGGTACAACGATATTTTTTTTTTTTATATATATTTTGCTATTTTGAAAGCAATAATTTTCGCACAAAGTTTTTAATGAGTCTTTCCCAGCCTGAAGGTATATACAATAAATATTTTAAGCTGGTCATATTTATATAGAACGCTCTTTATCGAGCAAAGCAGTTAACTGGACAGCAAAGTAATTTTATAAAACTGTATAGGTTATGGTTTGGGACAAAATATATTAAAATAAATAAATCGCTGTTGTATTCCTGAAATTAAATGAATTACATCAAATTACGCAGGGTGCATAAAATTAAGTCATTCTCTTTTAAGCTGCATATTAAAGCTTTTTCGATGACACTACTGACGAACGATATGTAATATTCATGAGAACAGTTCCAGTGAAAGATACGACTCATATGCGCACCTATTAATTGTGTACGATAAAATAGGATGATATCACTATCAGCAGTAGCAACAGCATCAGCAATTTGATGTGGCAAACATTATGTTGGTGGGCATCATTGGCTATTGTACTCCCTCAACATTTAATACAACATATACAGGCATATGAATGTATGTAATGTAAAGAGTCCATCTCGGCAGTTTTTGCACTCAAAAAAATGTTGTAATTTCCGTAGCATTAATCCATGCTTCATAGACCCATGCCAACCCCGATTGATGAACGACACAGTTGGTGGTCGCACAACCATAATCGAGTGCCGAAAGCTTGCATGTTTGCTTCATTTTCAATACCGCTTAATGATTGCTCAAACAAACGGGAGCAAGCAGGTGGAAGCTGAAGGAGAGGTATTCAAAGTGGTGAACACAAGAAAGGATACAAAAGAATATTGCAGTCATTGGGATACCAAATTTTCGAAACAATTTTGTCTTTGCGTTTGTGTGTGTATGCTTGTGTAACATCATAATGGGTTGTGTCGTAAAATTTTAATATTGTTGCTGCTTCGTTTCGCTTCAAGTTGTAAATGAACATTGTAAAATCCAGTGAATTGTGCGTAAATGCAAATGAGGCTTATTGGTGACAAGTGCCATCGATATTAAACTGAACTGAATAAGCAAATGAACAAACGAACGAACGAACAAACGAATAAACGAATAAACGAACATAATACGATAATGTTGTTGTTGCTGCTGCTGCTGCTCTTCTTAAATACCAAACAAACATTTTTAATGGACAACATTTTTTTTACGAGTTTAATAAAGCAACAGCAATAATAGTATAAAATGGTGATGCCAAGTTCGTAAAAAAGAAGCAAACAAACGCATACACACACACAAAAGGAGTGAGTAGGCCAAAGAAAAGTCCAAGAGTATCAGTGGTATGGAAATGTTATTATTGATAATATTTTAAGTATTTAAATTACTCGCATTAAGAGTGGGTACCTGTTCAAGAATACTTATCGAATATTTAGATGGGATTTTAAATGAAAATCAACATGTATGTATTTGGAAAATATATTCGAAATCGGGGCTGTTTCAAATGCGATCAAGTAAAAAAGGGAGGCTCTCCTATGAAATTTATGTTTTTATAAAATTCGCCTGTCCCGCTCACATGGTACACATAGAGGGTTAAAATTTATGTACGACTCGCCTTCATTCATTTTTGCTGCTCAACAATTCGACTGAATATACCAATTTCCAAATTTTAATATGCTGCCCTGTAAATTAAATGTAAAAGCACTTGAAAATTGATAAATAACCTTACAGTTACCCAACAATCACCTCTATGGTAGTGAAATGTATGGCCGACTCACATTAATTTTTTATCCTTAACATTTTTTCTGAATATACTTACCTCCTATTTCTACAACTTAAAGGGGCTCCCCTACAAAATTAAGTCTTTTTATAAAACCCGTTCCCAGGTTGCCTCTAGAAAGGTAAAATAGTTAACCCGTTCCTATTCAATTTTGTCGCCCAAAATTTTTCCTCAACATATTGTACTTACATCGTAACGTTCAGATGCCTTGGCTAGACAAGGATCTGAAGCTGAATTTTATGGACCGGAACCAGTAGTTGCTCTCAGCAGCGGGACGGTGAAGGCAAAGGTCGAAGAGTGGATAAAGAAACTCCATCTCACGAGATGGGAGAACTTATCCACTTGTAGACAGGCAAAGGCTTCGGTGAGGCTATCAAAGCGCAGTGAATCGGGGTGGGCTCTCGTTCTAGGACGGTTAACTCTAAACTGGTTGACTTCTTTAATAACTGGGCATGGCAATTTCAGGTACCACCTCAGAAAGATAGGTCTTGTTGGAGAGGAGGATGCTAATATTTGCAGATTTTGCATGGAAGAGGCAGAGACCGCAGGAAGAGGAGGATGTCCACACTAGGTCGCCAATTTATTGATGAACTCGAAATGTGGAACATACCCCATAAGGACATGCTTAAAATAACGCCTGATGTTGTTATGAGGAAGGAAGTAGAAGAATTCTGCAATCAAACAAATAAATAACACACGATTTGAGGGACGAAAAGGGATCCATATAAGTTGTCTGATTCGGCTAATCCCTATGATATATATTATTACATCGTAAGGATACTATTTAGCGAGGCTGCCTTACCTGAAAATCGACAAACAACTTTATAATCACCTAGGAACTACCCCTAGAACAGTAAAATGTTTGACCTGCCCCTTCTGATTTTAGCTTCGCAATATCTTTCCTAAACATACTTATTTTAAATGTCTAATACTTAGGTTAAATGTCTAAGAAGGCTTCTCTTAGACTTTACAATTACCCAGCGATCGTCCCCAGCGTAGTAGAATGTATGACTGACCCCTGTTTAGATTTCCTCTCACACAAAACTGAGTATTTTTGTTTAAATTTCGTTCCAATCTCTCCCAGAATGCCCCTAGGTGGGCAAAATATATCACTAACTCGTATTAACTCTTATTACTCATAATATTTTTTATCAAACTTGCTCGCTCTTTTATACGTAGGGAGACTTTCCTACAAAATAACCGTAAAATATAAAAAATAAATAAATATGTGGCACTTATAAGCCCCGAAGAGCTCTTTCGCCGAGCTTCTCTTCCAGTATTGTTGTGTGAGGTAAATTTTGGAAGGTATTAGAACCGGCCTACCTAATTTAACCGGTTCCGAACGACAGACAGAAAACCCTTGTGACATCACAAAGTTTTTCATAGCAAATTCTTATTTGTACTGCCGGAAGAATTGCCTATCGTTTACCGACAGGTGGTTATCGTTCGAAAGAAAAATCTTTTCGATATTAATTTTGTGGTTCAGCCGAGGATTGAAATCATGACCTACAGATCAGAAGTCCAACGCACTAATCACTGAGCTACGCCACCGTAAAAGTAGCTGAAAATCGACAAGCAACCTTATAATTAAATATCATCGAAGCCCAATAATTTGTACTACCAAATATTTTTTTCAATATATTTACCTCCAATCTCCTTAGAAAGGATCCCGAAGAAAATAAATATAAAAGTACCTAAAAATCGAAAAATTATTCTAGAATATATTTAAAATATATTTTACGTTTTCTTTCCTTGTTACGTTTGGCGTTCTTTAATTTTAGCTATATTTAAAATAGTTCATAACAACACCCCTTCCAGCAATGCGACCCATGGAAGGTAAGCGATTAGATGCCCCTATATGTATTACCTAAATAATCTGACAGAATATAGATATGAGTATGTTGTACCTATCATAATAAGATATTGGGGTATTGTTGTTTTTCACAGAATTCGGGTCAAATTTGAACTCATAACAAAAATATACTAACTACAACATATAGTATATGAATAAATACACACACACACTCACACAAAGGGTACAGAAATTAAAATCGACATATTTAGTACAATATTTTTGGCAAACCTTTCTTGCATGCAGGCGAGTGAGTATATTGCGGATGTGGGTGTTGTATTTGTATTGTACTAAATATTTCATAGTAGTAGTATCGGCAATCCAAAAGCACAAAATAAAGAAAAATCAATTTCGAGAGTTTTGCCAAAATGAGTAGATTGCTGTTACTGATATCCTGTTGAAAATCGCTCATCTTTGTTTGGTCTGTCTCTCTGTATATGTAGTAACGCACAGTGTACACAATGCTTGAAACTCATACTAGAGAAAATAATCTTTATATGTTGTTGTTGTTGGTTCAGATATATATTTTTCCCCCCCTTTTTGGACACATAACGAAATATGAAACTACTTCAAGCATTGATTTTTCTTCTCATACTACTCTTCTTCGCCTATCTTTGTTATATGTAATAGTTGGTTGGTATTTTTACTTACATACTATCACTAGTGCTGCTAGAGTAACTATCACACTACTACATCCGATTATATGTATTTGTATATCTGTCTATATTTTGAAAATAGAACATAATATCACAACAACAATGACAATAACAAAGTGGCACAATAGTCAGTCGCACAGCGATTGAGAGCAAGAAGCTCTCTTAACGTTGAAATCTTTCTTTTTTTTGTGTTTTTGCTGAATCAAAGTCATAAGTAAAGGACAGGATATAGTGAAAAAGATGAAGAATATGAAGCAGAAAACAATTTGACCGACCGAATGAATATAATTTCATTTTGCTTTCATTTTCTCTTCTACTTTTAATAGAACACTTAAATGGTTGTTGTCGATCTATGTATTATAGGTATGTAGTAGTGTAATACCCTTTAAGCAGTTTTGTTGATATGACAAATAAGTGATGAGGTCACAACTTGTCATTCTTATTATATATTTATTATGTATTATTTTTAGTTTTTTTTTTTTTTTTGTGTTTTTCTGCAAACCTTAATAATAATTTTCATATGTATCACATTAAGACGTATTAAGACCTCTTTCATATTCAACCAAAATATAAACCAATTAATGTTGATATATTACCTGAAAGAGAAGAAACAAAAGAAAAAGAGTCTTAGTTCAGTATAATTAAAATTTAAGAGCATGTAAAAATATACAAATTGAATAGATAACAAAAGTCGGCCTATTTATTTCTTCATATGGAAATATATAACATACATATTAGGTGTAGTAAAAGGAAATCCATTATTTTTGCATTAAATTGAAGGTTTTATTTATTTAAATGGCTCCAAACGGTTTTTTGTGCAATGTTTAGCTCCTGGGCAATAGAAACAGTGCTTACATGACGGTCAGACTCGACGATTTCCATTATTTTATCGATATTTTTGACAATTGGCCTCGCATCTTTAACATCAAAATTACCGGAACGGAATCGAATAAAACCAAAATTGCACGCGATTGGCTGTTACAGTATCAGGACCATAAACACTATTCACATTTTCAGCCATCTAGCTTGTGTTTTCGCCTTTATCGTAGAAAAACTGTAAAATATGGAATATTTTCTTTTTACTGGTGTCCATCTTTGATGCGTGCCCAAACAATACTGAGTCAAACAATCACAAAACTGTCTGAAAAATTTATTTAGTACGAAATCCTATCTTTCTAACGTCATCTAGCATAACCCGATCACGCTTGTACAACGCGTGATACAGATTACTAAAGCCATCTATTGGAAAAATAATGGATTTCTTTTTACTAGATCTTATATGTACTGAATACAATTTAAGGGATTTCATGAACAATTCTTTCAACTCAGAAAATAATCTTTATATGTTGTTGTTGTAAAATTCAGTAGTTATGCAAAATTGATTTAAAAAATTATATAATTCCTCAAAAAAGAATATCACGGAATAGCTGAAAAGATACATTTTCAAAATGTCCTACTTAAAGCTACACAATCAATGTTGATATAAATTTAATTTTATGAGTCGAATTTCGTGTACCGTGATTCCAAACGTTATCCAACTATTCTTCAAATATTCCCTATAACTAAAATTATTCTGAACCAAAAAACACAAGTGAATCACTCAGGGACGGATTGAGCAGTTTGAGCGCCCTGTTCGAAGTCATTTTTGTTGCTGTTGTAATTGTTACAACAAGAATTTACGATGGTTGTGCAATTGAGCAGTTAATGCACAATTTCCATTTCATTTTCATCAATAATTTTCTTCATCATTTGATTATTAAAGAATGTTCAGAAGAAATTTTAAAGAAAAAAAATCAGTCATACATTTCACCGCCTTCTAGGCAATTTCTGTGTAATTATAAGGTTATTTATCGATTTTTACGTTCATTCTGTAGCGGAGCCTCCATAAGGAGTAGAGTTAATATGTGCGACACCTTCTAAATGCACTCTAAGAGCAGAAGCTGCTTTAAGAGGTCGATATAGGGGGTAACTGCATTCAGAAAACACAGAGGGGAACAAATTAGTGGATGTCGGCCATACATTTCACCTCTCTAGAGGCAATTTCTAGGTAATTATAGGGTTTTTTTTTTTTTTTTTTGATTTTCAGGCACACTTAAAATTAATTTTTATCAGCTTTGGGGACAAGCGTGGTTTCCATATGTGAAATCATGCACTGGGATGTAGGCATGATTTTTATTTCAAATATGTCTATGAATTACTTAAGGGGGTCCACCTGTGTATTTCGAACGCTTTTTCGGGAATTTTCGTTAGGAGAACTAATTCGAAAATAAGAATAAGTTTTACGTTATTTTGAAGGTTTGTGCTTATATTTCAATAGTAAATTTTTCCAATAGTGTAATCCGAAGGCTTGTACTCATTAAGTGTACCCCTTCAAAATGAAATACCGAAATTGTGTGCAAGATTCAGCTCGAACCAGTTATCTAAAACGCAAAAAGTAAAAAAAATCTTATTTCTGTTTATATCGTTGAGGTACTGACGTAGGATTTTGACGAAATTTGAAAAATTGAAGAAATGGCAGTTGTTTTTATAAAAATTATTCGTTTTCATGCTTTTTTTCGATATAAAAACTGCTTTAAAATTGGGAAAAAAAAATTTCGAAAAACCGCTACGTGGGTACCTTCAGTTATTTGTATTAATGAGTCTGTCAAAATTTCAAGTCAATCAGTTAAGTAGATTTTTTTTAATCCTGCCCACAAAATTCAAAAATATGGTTTCGAGAAAAATGCTTTCAAAGTTTGGAAACACAACAAAACTTTGTATTATAGACTCACATTTAATCTGCAATACCAGGACCATAAACTTCCCCTTCCTCATCCTGTAGAAGCTCTCGTTAAAGATGCAAAAAATGTAAAAAAAAATAATCGATTTTTCGAAAATTTTACACAGGTGGACCCCCTGTGTATACACCGAGTTTCAATCCGACAACTTTACATTTTCATGCATAAAGTGTAAAATTATTCATATGGATGCATAATTTTGTAGACGTAGATGTAGTTTTTATACGATTCAGTATATTTTTGAATGTATTAATTAATTACATAATATAATTGTATGTACCAAGTTATAACTTAATAACTATATACTTTCGCGCGCAAAGTGTGAAAATACACGTTTATACACATACTTTTGTATGGGAGGTAGAGGTGGTTTTCACCCGATTACACCAATTTTTTTAATATAACAATTCTTTGGTAAGACAAACTTTACATATCATGATTCAGCTCGAAAACTTTATGTTTTCGAGCGTATAGTATGAAAACATACATTCAAGAGCATACTTTTGTATGGGAGGTAGGAGTGGTTTGTAGCCGTGTAAGCCTATTTTCGAATATATGAATTCTGTGGTAAAAATAAGGAAATGTATCAAATTTGGGTTAGATAGCTTAACGTTTTCACGTGCAAAATGTAAAAACACGCATTCAACAACATATTTTTGTATGGGAGGTAGGTGTAGCTTTTATTCAATTTCGCCCATTGGCGATGTTGTCCATTTATTAGTGAAAATAATCTGACGTAAAAATTTTCAGCTCAATCGCTCGACAATTACAGTAGTTATCGTACGAACAAATAGACAGATAGACTGATAGACAGACATGGCTAAATCCATTCAGATCATGATTCTGAGCATAATTCAAATTACAAATGTAATTCAATGTCTCGGCAACATTTTTAGTTTCTATCCATGTACTTATTACGTTCCGGAATACTTTGATTTATCCTATATCCTTAGTCCTTAAGCCACTAGATTTTAAGAATGTTGTGTGACATAAGTATTTATGTAAATCTAAATTCACCGTAAAAACCAAAAATCTAAGATTTGTGTACCAGTGGTATTAACCATGATCCATATATGTAAGTTTTTACTTTATAAACACATAAGTATAAGTATGTACACATTTGAGCACCTAACTACATCGACCATAATGTACTTAAGTCTCATTTCAGGTGAGAATACTGCTTGTTGAAGCTGTACTTACTTTATGCTCACATACACGGATGTAATTTTGTATAAACGTAGGTACGTTCGTATATGTGTAACTGTCACGAGCATAAAGACTTCTATTTCCAGCTTCAATTAGTTCGCAATTAGTAGAGGACTCAATGCAATTGTAAAGTTGAAAGAGTAGAACGGTGAAAATACTCATTCGGCACGTTATGAAAAACTGTCAACATATGGACGATGATATTAGAGGTTGGTGTTGTTGATGGGTGGGTGCTATATTCAATTAAAATTAAAATTTCATTTTGTTTCATTTAATGAACATAGCACGCTGCACTCTACACCATCACAACACACTACACGTACAAATATACTTTACGTATGTGACTCATACTTTCATCTTAGATGAATTCGTTATAATTCAATGTTTAATGAATGTGTACATTTGGATGTGTGTGTGTGTGTGTGTGGGTGCGTGTATGTGTGTGATTAATTAAATTCTTATGAAAATGCGCTCATATTTGAACTGCAGTTGAAGTAATCATACTAATTTAAGATGATGAATGAAATGCATGTACCACAGTTATCCTCCACATTCGTTTCCACACATCATTCATTGTTCATTCTTATAATTCTTCAGACTTTACACATGACTCGTCTATCAAAATAAATGACATAAATGTTAGTAGAGATGATAAACACTCATACGTACATACACACACATACAAAAACTTCATATATGTAGTATAGTATACACAAGGTGGTAGTAGTAGTTGAAGAAACTCAAAATGAAACGAACCATGAATACCAAAGAAAAACATTTAAATGAAATCACATTAGTACAACTTTATAAAATAAATGTCATTCTATCTGTATACGAACGTGTATGTATGGATGAATATGTCTGGAATTATGAATGTAGCATATATATATATGGTACACACACGCACGCACACACATACACTCACATTTTACAATACATACAAATGCAAATTTCATGCTACAGTGCATACATTTTATATCTCATGTTTGTTTGTGGTTTTTAAGAAAATTATAAAACTATGAGTTAAGCCCCTAAATGTATGCAAGGAAATGCATATACACATGAAGCATCAGCATTTCCAACTTTGTTATAAACACATAAGAATATGTATATTGCATAATAAAATATATATATAAATAGGTATATTTTCATTTGCCTGTTTCCTTCCAATTGTGATAAAATTCTATTCATATTTATTGGTTTAAGCAATGGCAACATTAGGAGAACGATGAAAGGAAATCTTATCATGATATATATAAATATAGTAGTTTTACTTTAATTACAATTCAGTTCTAATACATACAGACAATGGTGTTTCAATGTAATAAAATATTATTTTATTTTAATTATCTTGATACCAGTTGCTTGACAATTATCTACATATAAATATATGATATTTAGTACCGAACTTGTGCAAAAACATTTATTTTTGTCAGTTTAGATACAAATATACTATTTCTGTAGAGTGCTATTCTTTATATTATACTTAAGATTTATATACAATATATGTATGTGTATTAATTAAGGTGGGTCAACTTGTATGAAGCGCAACTTTGGCTCAGGGAAAAACATAAAATAATTGCAAAAATTTTTTCTCAAAAAGCATAAATAATAATAAATATTTTATATCCGTCTATTTTTCTGCATTTACGGTAATTAAAAATGGCATTTTTACGATCTGCCATAGTTTGATATTAATTTGTTAATTTTACAGTATTTTTGACGTTTGTTTTGTATGTGAATGCCCTTGAGGAGTGGAGTTAGGTCGTAAGTATGATTGAAGGAAATGTTGGTGAGGGAAAAGTATTAGGGGTCGGTCATACATTTCACCGCTATACCGCCGACTCTCAGCAGTTATGGGATTATTTGTTCATTTTCCGATTTTAATACCCTGCATAATGCAATATGCAAGGTATATTCATTTCGGTCAGATGTTTGTGACCACTTGAAGGAATCTCCGGAGATATAGATATAGATATATATTCGTGATCAGCGTCGCTTAAATGTTCGATTTAACGATGTCTGTCCGTCCGTCCGTCCGTCTGTCTGTCTGTATGTCACCTGGCTGGTTCGCACGATAACTTGAGCAAATATTGAGCTATTTTGACGAAATTTGGCATAAATAACCTTTGATCCAAGGGTACGGAGGTGATTGATATTGGGCATACCCGGTCAGTAGCCACGCCCACACGAAGCATTCAAAGCGACTAACCTCGGAATTTTCAAAATCTTAAACTTGCTATAACTTACTGAATATACCACCTGGGACAACAATATTTGGCAGATAGAGTTACATTACACTACTTCATAACCCTGCCAAAAATAGGCGAGCCACGCCTACTTTTTATAGTAGCTCCTATACAAAGTGTCTGTACTTCTTTTAAATTGAAACAGCTGTAACTTCTGCAATCTTATGTCTAGAATAACCATAAAAATTTCTATGGTAGTCAAAAATAATGTGGCAAAAAATCGGCGTGCCACGCCCACTCTTTCTTGGGCTTCCCATACAAAGTCGAGGGAATTAAACAAAAACTTTTAAGCGCCATAACTTATAAACCATTTGGCGTAGAAGAACGAGATTTAAGGTATAGAATAATATTGTAAGAGCAACTAGGTTCACTGGAAATGGGCGCGCTACACCCACTGTTTATAGTAGCCCCCATACAAAATTACCGAATTTCTTTTAAATTAAAACAGCTGTAACTTCTGCAATCTTCTGGCTAGAATAACTATAATTGACGCTTAGATTAACATGGTAATCGGAAATAATCTGACAAAAAATCAGCAAACCACGCCCACTTCTTATTGGGGCTCCCATACGAAGTTGCGGGAATTAAAAGGAACCGTTAACCGTCATAACTTGCAAACTATTCAGCCTAGAACAACCAGATTTAAGGTATGGATTAGCATTGTAAGAGCAACTAGACTCACAGGAAATGGATGCGCCACGCCCACTGTTTATAGTAGCCCCCATACAAAATGACCGAATTTCTATTAAATTGAAACAGCTGTAACTTCTGCATCTTTCTGTCTAGAACAATCATAATTAACACTTAGGTTAATATGGTAATCGGAAATAATGTGGCAAAAAATCGGTGTGCCACGCCCACTGTTTCTTGAGTCTCCCATACAAAGTTGAGGAAAATAAACAAAAATGTTAACCGCCATAACTTACAAACTATTCAACGTAGGACAACCAAATTTAAGGTGTGGATTAATATAGAAAAATTAATTGGATTTACAAGAAAGAGGTAAGCCACGCCCACTTTTTATATAGCTCCCATACTAAGCCTCGGAATTTCCTTAAAATCCTTTAAATTATCCCTTTTACAACCCTCATAACATACAAAGTACTTCGTCAAAGTCAACCATATTTCGTTTATAAATTAGCAGTATATGCAAAAATTGTTTCTCGAAAAGTCGAAATAAAAGAAAAGAAGGATATTCGAGTAAACTTTTTATATATATGTATATCTACATATGCAGGGTGTAATTTGGTCGGCCCCAGCCAACTGTAAGGAGATTTTTTAAGTGTACTTTGTATGGGAGCTGCTTTGAGTGGTGGAGATAGAGAATAAGTAGTTTAACGGATATGTTGGAGAGAAAAAACTACATTTTTACATTTTATTTATTTATGAGGTTATGAGGCTCGACATCGACATATCGTCATATTTTCAGGTTTTTTACTATTTCTTTTGTATGGGAGCTTCTTTAAGTAGTAGAAATAGGGCGTACGTGAGCTCAGAGCAAATGTTAAGAAAGAAGATTTATTAATTTTCTGATGGATGGATACTTAATCCAAAAAATTTATTTTAAAAAACCAAGTCGATATTAAAGTTTTCATTTTTCTTAGTAGAAACTATTTTAAATTACCCAAAATTTTATATTATTTGCTTAGTTAGGCGGTTTAAATATTTTACCCGCCTTAATGTATATAAAAAAATAAATACAAGGCACTCATAGATCACGAAAGGCCCCAATACTGTAGTGCGTGTTCAATTTTTGAACAGTATTAGAAGAGATCTACATATACTAGCTGATTCCGAATGGCAGAACCCTTCTGGAATCGCTATTTCTGAGCTTGTCACAGAGCTCTTTTTGAAAGGTTTGCAATTAGCAATTGATTACCAGCTACATTAAACGACCAATTTCACAATATAAGGTTTAGTAATTGAAATTGTAATTTAAAGAGTAACTTTTAATTTCACAATTACTTTGTCAATTCATTCGAGAAAGAATGGGAGCAGAATTATTTTGAATTTTAATTACTTGTAATGCAATAACAAATTCTGAGACCACATTAGTGGTCAATTACTTAATATGTTTGACAAAGTAATTACAAAACTTTATATTAAGCTACAGTAATCCATTATGAATCCCAATTCCATTTTATCGCCTAATAAATTAGTTGATTATTGTTTGTAATTCCGTAATATGTATATAGTAATTGAAATTTTTATTTTAAAATCAACTTTGGATTGTAATGTAATTGCAAATTTTTAGTTAGCAATTGAAAATATTAATTATAAACCCTTGCAATATAATTCAAAAAGCTAAAGATACAATTTCAATTACTTTACAGATTAAGAAAAATCTGATTAATTACAACATTAATTCAAAATGATTAATTTTGAATTACAATTCTTTCGTACTTTTTGGTTCATAAATTTAAAAAAAAAAATTGTTATATCATAATTTAAAGTAATTCAAATTAAAAATTTAAAACCAACTTTTTATGTAGCAATTACTCTGCCAAGAGAAAAAAATGTGAAAATAATCATTACAATTTCAATGCCTTGTCATGGAATTGCAATTTTTTTAAAGTGCGAGTAAGTAGTTCATAATTCTAAAATGTAATGAGAATAATAACAATAATTTAATAATAAAAATGAAAAAAAGTAAAAATTACAATTTCGATTACTTTATAGATTTGAAAATGTTATTGTGTATTATTAAAAAAATTAATTACAAATAACGGTTCCTTGTAATGATATCAAGCAAATTAAAATTACATCTTCGATTACATTATGGATTTAAACTAATTAGTGAGTAATGGTAAAACAAATTAATAATAATAATAATTTAATAATAAAAAATGTAAAAAAGTAAAAATTACAATTTCGATTACTTTATAGATTTGAAAATATCCCTTGTAATGATATCAAGAAAATTAAAATTACATCTTCTCGATTACATTATGGATTTGAACTACATTAGTAATTAATTGTAAAATAAGGTCAATTATAGTTTCTTGTAATGTTATCGAAAACATTAAAATTACAATATCGATTACTTTTTCGAGATTTAGAGATTTAAAATTATAATTATGAGTAATTAAATAAGTCAATTACTAATAATAATTATACGTAGTACGATTGAAAAAATTTTAAGTACAATTTCGATTATTTTATGAATTTAAAAATGCAATTATTTGCTTTAATATTGGTCCAAAGTAATTCAAATTCTTTGAATATGTCTTATAACAAGCATCTTCTAGAATCAGATAACTTTCGCACTCGCCACATTGTAACTCATCGATGACACCATATTTAGACAAATTTAAGGTAACAGAAACTCTCCGTCTTAAGGGTTATGTTATTTCTCCTACTCCATTTATATGTCTACTA
Organism: Megamerina dolium; assembly: GCA_963854835.1. NCBI lineage: Eukaryota > Metazoa > Arthropoda > Insecta > Diptera > Megamerinidae > Megamerina > Megamerina dolium. Next base: position 23,129,493 of record OY978526.1, on the reverse strand, counting down.
ATTTCTTATAGGGAAAGCTTTCAATTCAAGTATCTAAGGCATGCATGCATGTGGCAGAGTATACAATGAATAAAGATAATCAATAACCAGATTCTGTTATTTCTGATGCTACAACAAAAAATTTGGTCCTTGTAAGTGACAGCAGTATTATTATATGTAGACAGCTTAATCGAAATAATTTCACATCCATACATATACATATACCCACAAAAAGTTCACAAACACAGGTACATTTTATTATTTTTTCACACACTCTATCTCTCTGTAATGGTCATTCAAAGTCAATTTAGCAAATTATTAGAAAATCATTGTAGTCTTTTTTTTTGCGGATAGGAAAAATGATGATGATGATGTTGGTATTCATATATATACAGTATGATTATATCTCTGTGTGAAATATTGTATAACAATATGGTTTGCTAACCTTAAAAGCGGCAACCACAATGAACACCATGGGCGGTGGACATACAAGATAGATAACTAGTAGATGAAAAAAAAAAAATGCACATATATACATTGTACAATATGAACAAGTATATCTATAAGAGGAAAGCCAACTTTCAGGCCTCTTTGTGATACTTGTTTTTTTTTTGTATTTCCAAAATAAAATTTAGCGCTTTTGGATCGTTGTACTTAAAGTTTTTTAAATACCTTAAAACCTGTAAGTTTTTGTAATTTTTAATTTTTTTTTTTTGAATTTCTACTACTTAATTTATATGAAAATACATTCTTTTTCTCAGTTTCAAATTTTTACAAATAGAAATAACCTTTTGTGTATTTATAAAGAAAATTTGAAAATGATTACAGTTCCGAAGACGATTAGTCTATTGCCATTACGTGTGCTAAAGCTGTGATTTTTCGTGGAAATAATACCACATTCACATGTTACAATCACATTCCGGGACCGTGGGATGAGCATCGCTAATCCACACGAACATAAATTTCGTTTACCAAAAACCGAGACATCGTGTATGATACACATAACACAACAATATAATGATGATTTGAAAAATATGTGCGATATAATAGCATCAAAAATCATGTATATCACAGAATAAATCAAACAAAAAGGTCAGGGACAAACAAGACTAAAAATAAAATATCCTTTTGCTTAGTAACAAATGATATCGTTGATTAACATAGAAATACAATTTTTAAAAATGATATATCGATACTATTACATTTCATTTATATAATTGTAATGACACTGTGACACAATTTGAAGGTCATTGACTGGTGGCGGAGTGATTCCAAATCAAGAAGAAAGACCTAGATCCATATAGAAAAACTCTCAAAAACTTTTTGCATTCCCAGGCCAAATTTGCCTGACTGCTTTTAGAATAAGTGGAGAAAAAAGGGTTAAAATACATATCGGAGCGAAATATGTTGTTTGTGTACGTATAGTAAAATTTCACGGGGAATAATTTTGTAGAACATTTTAACCCGTTAGCTCTCCAACAAAAGGGTCGTTTTGACCCCTATTTCGGAGAGTCTGAATAAAATGGCATTTAGAAGGTCGCTAGAGGTTAAAATGTTGTAGAAAATTATTCGCTGGAAAATTTCACTAGGGATATTCTCAGACAAAATCTTTATACAATGAACGTAAAAGTCCACAGAAAATAGAAAACAAATATGTCTCCTTGAAATATGCAACCTTTTATGCATGCTTATATATTTTGTTCATAAATATAACTCCAGCCTTTTTCGAGGGCAGTCATCGCTATTATCAGAAACTGAGTTACACATGGTGTACACCTACACTCAAATTTACTTCCAATTTCTAGTTGAAATATTTCCTCTCCATTACAAAAGGAACCATTCGCATTCGAAATCGCATAATCGTTCAAACATTTAAGCTGTGACAAATATAAATAATAATATATGCCGAAATTGGTACTAATTTAACCAAAGTCATAAACAAATAATACCCACCGAATTTAGTACTCTTTTTTGCTCAAAGTCGTTATAAATATTTGTATAGCATTTTGTAACTTATGTTTATTTTTTTTCAAATCACATTTGCGGTCGATGAACATGTTTTTAATAATCTCGACAACAGTTCCTTGGAAAAAAATATATATAAATGGCAAGTTCAATAAAGTTCAATGACTCGAAATTCATTCGAAAAACATAAATAGTTTGCAAAATGTTAAATATTTCCAGTTAGCCATTTGTTATTGGTTAAATTTAATTATCTACATAAATTTGCAAATAGCAATTGTTTCTGAAATTACCTTAAAGAATTTGTTTTTGTTCCAATATTTGTCTACGTTTGTTTTGAAAACAATAAAACGTAAATAAACTTGTACATACATATGTAGAAAATTTATCTCTTTTTGACCCTATTTCTTCTACGAAAATATACCAAATTAATATTCAATAAGTGTTTTGTTTACAAAACCAAACAAAAGTCATAATATATACATAAATCATTGAGATACGTTCTTAATATTGTTTACTTTAAAGAATGGACTATTATTAATTCTAATATAACGAAACTAAAGTATGATACACATCGAACCAGACATCGTTTATATGGTTAATGATCTTTTGATCATAATTTAAGATTTCAAAATGAATAGAGTCGTGCAGTTACCTCTGTAGAGAATAACAATAACATAAATAACAGAAAGTTAAAATATGCACACATAAAAAAAAAATGTAGAATTTAAACTAATTGATTGTCATCTACAAATATTTTATTTACGCAGAAAATATCTAATAATAGTAAGGTATAATGACATGTATAAAACATACACACTGGTATAATTTTGTTTATAAAAGAGGAAGAATCAAGAAGAAGAATTTCGCAATCGAATCTTTATTTTTGGAATATTCAATCAGAAATTATTCTATTCGCAAATTTTGATAGAAAAAAGAATTCTATCTGATCGCTATTACTAGCGTGTATCACTCAATGTAGCTGCCAGTGCTACCAAGTTAGTGTTTGGGAAAATTTGCACATTTATTGTTTTATTTTACTAGCAATCAAATTAAATCTATTAGTTTAATCTAATAATTATTAATTATTAATCGACTTTTGTTATGTTTTCACTGAACCCCGAACCTAATTCCTATATAAAATATGCTTACGAATGTATGATTTCTCATTTTGCACATGAAAATATAAAGTTATCAACTTGAAACTTCATCTATATGTTTTTAGTCACTAGCGAATAGCCGAGCTTGAAAATATGTGTAATCGAATGAAAACCACACATACCCCACATACAAATGTATGCTAAAGAATATATTTTTTCAGACTTATCACATGCAAATGTAAAGTTATGGAGCTGAAATTTGGTGTATACTATTATATTCTAAAATGAAGAATCCACTTTGAGAATGAATAAAATCGGAAAATCACAATTACCTCTCATAGAAAAGTTGGTTTTGGAAAGAATTTTGCAGACTCTGTCCAAGAAAATATAAAGATATGAAGCTGGATGAAAATCACACCTACCTCTCGTAGAAAAGCTTGTTTTCGAAAGAGTTTTGCAGACTCTGTCCAAAAAAATATAAAGATATGAAGCTGAAATTTGGCATATACGAATATTTTCACTAGTGAATGATCAAACATGAGAATTAGTGAAATTGGATGAAAATTCGCATAACTTTCACATTAAAGTGTATTTTTGAATGCATTTTTGTAGGTTTTGAGCGCTAAAATACAAAGGGATAGAGCTGAAATGTGGCACATACGATTATTTTCACTAGTGAATAATCGATCTTGAGAATGGATGAAATTGGACGAATTTAACGCCTAACTCTAATACAAAAATACCACTTCGCATGTATTTTTCACACGTTTCATACGAAAGTGTAAAGTTATGGTATTGAAATTTGCCACATACGATTATATTTTCAAATGAATGGCCAAGTTTGCGAATAAGTGGAATTGGATGAAAATCACGATTACTCTAATACAAAAGCATCCGTTCGAATATAGTTTCGCGGACTTTACGCACGAAAATACAAAGCGATGGAGCTGAAATTTGGCACATAATATTACTTTTAGTAATTAATGATTTTAGTTCAAGAATGGGTGGAATCGGATGAAAATTACATATATGTTTCATAAAAAAGTAAGTTTTCGAATATATTTTTGCAGACTTTGCGCAGAGAAATATAAAGTTATACAGCTGAAATTTAGCACATACGATTATTTCCGATTGCGAAAAATCGAGCCTGTGAATTATTATAATCGGATGAAAAACACGCCTACCTCTCATACAAAAATTGATTTTTAATGCATTTTTGCAGACTTTGTGCACGAAAATTCAAAGCTATGGAGATGAAATTTGGCACATAGGATTAATTTCGCTAATAAATGATCTAGCTCAAGTATGGACGATATTGGATAAAAATCACATCTACTACTCATATAAAAGTTTATTTTTTAATGGGGTTTTTTGCAGATTTTAAGCATAAAAATATAAAGCTATAGAACTGAAACTCGGCACATATGATTATTTATACTAGTGAATGATCGAGCTTGAGAATTGGTGGAATCAGATGAAAATCACATCTACCGATCATACAAAATTCTGTATTCAATTTAATTTTTTGTAGACTTTGTGTACGAAAATATTGATTGAAACTCGGTACATGGGATTATTTTGATCAACAAACAAGTATGTTTAAAAATTAAGATTATTCGATAATAACTACGCCCGCCTCTTGTACAAGAGTACATTTTTTCGAATGTGTTGTCTGTCCATAGTATATATGAGCTTTCGTATTAACGAAATACATTTTTTTTACTTTAGTTCTACTACTAATATAATTTTTTGAATTTCATATTTAACACATTGAGTTCCAAACGGTTTTAAAGAAAACCGTCACCGGAGACCAAGCAGATTTTTTATCTAAAATGTAAGTAAAAGTAGTATGTATTGATTTCAGAGCCATTCACAATATATTTTGCAGCGCATTTTTGAACCTAACCTAGGTTAGGTTAGGTTATGTGGCTGCCCTCTCTCTGAGAGGACACCTTTAATCCAGAAAGGCCCATTATGATACCAACAAGCTTTTCTTTCAATACGGTTGTGTGTATTAAATTTGGACAGCATTAGAAGGGACCTACTTATATTAGCCGATTCCGAACGGCAGAGCCCTTGTGACATCACTTTAACTTAGTTTTGTCACACAGCTTTTTTAAGAAGTATATTTGGCAAATTGTTACTGCCGGAAAAATTGCCAATTCTTGCCAGCAGGTGGGTACCGTTCGAGAAAAAAGTCTTTTCGATATTACATTTTGTTATGCTTTAGCCGGGGTTTTAACCCACAACCTACAGATCAGAAGGCCACCACACTAACCACTGAACTACAGCACCCACTTAACCTAATAATATTAATTGATTATCGTAAGTTGCCCAAAGGCTAACACTACGACCTGACAGATCTTTTGTGTCCCGCTACATTTATAAAATTGCGATCCGTGCGATTACAACCATCCAAACTACTATACCCTATAGGTCTAGCATCAGTGTTTCTAGTATGCCATAGCATTACATCCCTTTTTACCTAGATAACACCTGTGTAAGGAAGGGAATCAGCTGGAATCCATGTTCTTCCAGTATCATTTCCCGTTTTGCGGATGAAATTGAGTATGTTCACAACAGGAGCCATTTTGATTTCTTCGGGATCTAGTCGATGGTCGGTGGAAAATCTGCATTCTTTTTTTTGCCAATGTACTGCAATTAGTCGCACAGTATATGTTCTGTAGGTTCATCCTTTTCAAGACAGAGCGACATTCTGTATCGTCAAGAATGTGGATTTTAGTGAGATGAAATTTCACCTCCGGTGGAAAGACCAAGCACTGGAGAACCTGACGGCGCTTGGAATTTCTAACTGGCGCCAGCTAACGAAGAACAGAGATGGTTGGTGAAGCATGTTATTTTCGGCATAAATCGATACTCGGTTGTTATGGCCACATAAGTAAGTAAGTAAGTAAATTTCAGTTAGTAATGTCGTGAAAGAAAACCTACTATTTCTCTTGCACATCTTGCGCAGTTCGCTATTGTAATTGTATGGCCTAACCAACCTTTTGGCTTGGCGAAGTTTTTGTATCCCTTTCCAGTGAGATACTCTGAGACTATGCTACAACATTTGAACAAATGAACCTAACCTAACCTAAAGCAACATTTTCGTACGACATGGCCCTGTATGACTAAAATGGAAGCGTACCAAGACTTACGACGCTGTTTGTGCCTACTCTGAAGGTATAAAAAATTGCATATAGTACCGTTTTCGTGCACGATAATTTCTAACGGGAAGCACACGTTTTTGTTCGACGTGACACCATTGTCACGTTAGCATTAAGTGTCGTACGAAAACGTGCGTTGTGGCACTTTGATGTGTTAAGCAAATGACAACTATTGGGATTATCTAATTAATTGAAGCATTCAGTCTACTTGTCTATTAGAAAAGTTGTTCAAATGTTTCATTGGTTTTATTTAGCAAAATTTGCAACAACAACAACAACAACAACAAAGTATATATGTAAAATATACAATATATTGTGAAACCCATACACATTTGTTTGACTATTCACACCACACGAGTAGATTGAGATTATTATTTTCTTCCATTCGATTTCTGATAATAAATGAAAAGTTTTCGCATTGATGTTTCAGAATGAATTGTTAATTTATAAAAATTTGACGAAATCGATTTAGAATAGGGAATGAGCGCTATAGACATGTGCCTATTTTACGCCTCATAAAGATTTTGGGAAAAGTAAAATCAATCTCGATTGAAAAAAGAAGGCATCACAAAAAAAAAATCAGTGCTACATTAAATAGAGAAAAAAAAGTGTAATAGTAGATAGACAAATGTATTTATTAATACTTTGTGTATGTATGTATGTGAGTGTGTTGTACGACTAAATGTAAATACGCACAAATGTATGTAAGTAGTATCCATCCATGTTCATCAATACTGTACACATCCAAACTTATTGACAGTATCGATAGACGTCTGTCGGCTTTTGTCTGCGAATGCGTTGTGCGTTGTGCGTGTACGTGTATTTATGATAAAGATGATACACAATATTGCTTTATTAATGCCGCCAGCAAATTGTGTGCAAAATGAATTTCGTAATAAACTTGTTTTTCAGTTCGTCTACAATTCCACATGCCCCATCTCTTATGGGGCATTCATTTCTTCATTGCTGCGGTAACTTTATTCTATTTTGTATATATGTCTTAAAGGGTTTTCCATTAGGGACATAACAATTTCGTATCTTTATATGAACGCACCCTTAAACTTTTTGAATCAACTGTCAATGTCAAAACGTTAGTTAAATTCAACATTTTCATCATGGTAAAGTTCACGAACCAGCAACGTTTGGAAATTATTAAAAATTACTACCGAAATTCTGAGTTGGTGTGATTGGGCCGTATTTTTTCGTGGATGAAAATGACCGTCATGTTACCGTCGATGGAGAGCGCTATCGTGCTATGTTGGAAGATTATTTGTGACTAGAATTGGATGAACTTGACATCAGCGATATGTTGTTTCAACAAGACGATGCCACTAGCCACACAGCACACGTCACAATCGATTTATTGCAAGGCAAATTCGGTGCACATATTATCTCGAGAAATGGTCCGGTCGAATAGCCGCCTCCTTCATGCGATCTAACACCATTGGATTTCTTTTTATGGGGCTTTATCAAATCACTGGTCTATGCCAACAAGCCAGCAACTTTAGACGAGCTCAAAGACAACATCCAACGAGAAATTGCCAACGTTCCGGTCGAAATGTGTGCTAGAGTGGTGGAAAATTGGGTCCAAAGAATCGACCGCTGTAAATGGGCCCGTGGTGGTCATATGACCGAAATCGAATTTCATTCATAAAATGTAATGCTTGCAATATAAAAAATAAAAATAATAAATATGTGACACTTAAAGCCCCGAAGGGCTCATTGGCCTAGCTTCTTTTCCATTACTGTTGTGCATCTTAAATTTGGACAGTATTAGAAGGGACCTACTTATTTTAGCCGGTTCCGAACGGCAGAACCCTTGCGACATCACTTTTTCTGAGCTTTGTCACAGAGTTCTTTTAGAAACTTTTTCATGGCAATTTGTTACTGTCGGAAGAATTGCCAATTGCTTGCCGACAGGTGGGTACCGCTCGAAAGAAAAATCTTCTCGATTTTGAATTTGTTATGCTTCAGCCGGGGATTGAACCCAGGACCTACAGATCAGAAGGCCAACATACTAACCATACTGAGCCACGGCACCCACAATGCTTGCAATATATCCACAATAAATTTGAACTCAATATCTCAAATATTTCTGTGTTTTATTAATAGATAAAATTGTTATGTCCCTAATGGAAAACCCTTTATATATGTGCGTACACATACACATCCATATGTGGGGATATATGAGAATGTACATTTTATTTGATTTTGTTGTTGTTGTTGTTGTGGTTGTTGTTGTTTTTGTTTCCATGATTCTTACATTTTATTTGTTAACTTATGGATTATGTGTCATAAGCCTAAAGGCAAAGACATCACCATATCAGCGCAACGCATCAACATCATTGTGACACAAAACCAACAATCAAACCACAACGACAATTCTTCAGAGATTTGATTTTGTTTTTTTTTTTTGTTTTCTCATTCTTCTTATTCTTGTTGCTTCTGCGGAAATTTTTTTCCTGCATTTAAAGGCCACATCATACAAATATACTTTCATATTTGTGGGTAAAGACAGATGCTGTAATACTTCTCCTCCCTATAATACGTTTGTAACTATAGTTATACAATACATATACATATGCTTAAATAGATTGTTGTAGATGTTATTGCTTAAGAGATTTGATGCAAACTAGCCTTGTGTCAGTTAGTTGTCAGGTTGAGGGCAGGCAATAAATGCACTCTTGGAAAAATAGAAAACGAAGAGGAAGAAGAAGAGCAAATATTTCTAACACACTATATATGTACACTAGGGGAAGCGCAAAAACTATTAGAGCTGAAAGCTTTTTACAAAATTGAAAAACTTTTTCAATAATATTTTCGTATTCGCTTATTTATTTTTTTTATTATTATTTTTTTTTTTTTTACGTACATCCCCCTTTATATAAGATTCAATGTATTCTCTATTTCAATTCCATTTCCTTCATACTCAGTAGTATTCTTTGTTACAACTCTTTAGATTAGTTTTTGGGGCACAAAAGAAATCAAAAGTTTAGATTTGAGCATTTATTACACTTTAAATTCAAAGATACACACACACACATATCTACACAGTATAGTGTGTAAACGTACACTGTAAACTCGCATGAATGCTTAAAATAATTTCTATGAGGATCTCATTCATTTGATTGCTACAGATATGTAACATACATATGTATGTACATTTGTGAGTGACGTTAGGCGTGCGCGTTTTTAATATAGGTCATCACTGTAGTGACTTGTTCTTCGCAGTTGGGGTCAAAGCGTAGTAAATCTTTGGAAACATTGGGTTTCACTCTTCTCTAAAACAAATGGTTACATGGAAAGTTGAAACGAATTTGTGATGTTAAGTGTGTAGCATGTAAACTGAATGAATTTTTAATGTTGACATTGTTGTATTTACAATTAACTTTTAAACTTTAGCAGTTGGTCGTATCAGAAATCGAACTCACGATCTTAGAAGATCACATAAATATATAAATATTTATTGAAAATTAACAGTTCCCTATCCGATTTAGGAACTTTTAGAAGTCGCTTATACATATTTGTTTCGGCTAGCACCCCAATATTGTAGAAGCTTTTATCTAGGGGCGGTCCCAGAACTACCCGACCTAACAAAGAAAACAACAAATTTGGGAAAATTTTTCTTTATATCTCAACATAATCTCCGTTTAGCTCTATACACTTTTCCCAGCGATATTCTATAGCTTCGATACTCTATTTATAATATGTACAGCCTAGCTCATCAAAATAGCCATCTACCGCAGACTACACCTCTTCATTGTTTGCAAATCTACTACTAACAAGCCATTTTTTTAAATTTGGAAATAGAAAATGATCCGAAGGAGCTAAATCAGGCGAATAAGGTACGTGCTGAAGCAATTCGAGCTCTAACTCATTGATTTTGGCCATCACAACAACACTTTCTTTTTCGCCAAAGGGGCCCTTTTTCTTTAATTTCATCACTTAAACACTGCAACAAATTAGCATAATACTCTCCATTGATTGTTTTTCCTTTTTGAATAATAATCAATAAAAATCAGACACCATAACCCCGCCTGCAGGTGGAACTGCCTTCGTCTTCTTTGGACACGATTCTCCCATTTCAGTCCACTGTTTTGACTGCTCCTTTGTCCCAGGATGACATGGGTCCCTTTAGATCCATGTCTCATCCATGGTTACGAATCGACGCAAAAACTGTGAAACATCTCCAAACACTCTATAGAAACCTCTTCACGACGTTATTTTTGTTCTACTGTGAGCAAACGCGGCACCCATCTTGCACACAGCTTTTTCATCTCCAAATTTTCGGTCAATATACGATGTAAAGCACTTTTTGAAATGCCTGTAATTCCACCTAGTTCACGCACCTTCAGCCGGCGATCATCCAATACCATTTTGTGAATTTTCTTAACCGTTTCTGGCATGGCCATCTCAATTGGTCGACCACTACGATGTTCGTCTTGGCAGCTAGTACGACCTCGTTTAAACTCTGCCACCCAATATTTTATGGTCGTAAACGAAGAAGCAGACTCCCCCAGAGTAGAATCTAGTTCGGCTTTAATATTCGTTGAACTGAGATCTTTCAAATGAAAGGCCTAATAACGTCTCATTACATAACGTTGACCAATTTTTTCCATGTTTACAAATTCACTGAGGTCGTTACCTTTCGATGGTTCAAAAAAAAAATTATTAAACAACGTGGCTCCTTGCAACTTAAAACATATGTTTTATAAAGTTGCCACTTTTCACCAAAGTAATTTTTTTCAAACTACTGCCGCCATCTATATGTCAGGTCGGGTAGTTCTGAGACCGGCCTTAAAGTGCTTCCAAAAAGCAGTGCATCCGCAAGGATATGTCTGATTGTGACAGCTGTGGCAGCAAAGGATATGAGATATTGACATTTCGTTTCTTAGTTTATTAGTTATTAATTTATTTTTAACTTAAGGTTGTACGCAAGTCATAGGATCTGCTAGTCCTACATGTTACAAGATGAAGGTATTTTCCGTCGATAGCTCTTTTTACCGCACTCTTACTCCCCAATACGTTTGTTAAATATATTGTCTTGGCAACTAAGAAATTGCCAATATTTTCATACATCAATACTCTAAACTACCACTTTCAAATAAAAATATATGCAATTTGCTTCTTGAGCAATGGAAATGTGACAGCTAACAAATGTCAAAAACGTTTTCTTTAACTTTTTCTCATAACCTTGACAAAAGGTATTAAAAAATATATATATATAGTCAGAAACATCCATGTGTGAAATCGGCACTTACTTAGTTGCCAATTCAATTCCTTTGCTGCTTAGGAGAGCTCCCGTAAAACATGAAACAAAAAACACTTAAAAATCAACAAATAACCATATTCTTAATAAGGCTTCCCTACAAATTTCATGCTCTCGTAAAAACCATAAAATGGTGGTGTGTTCATATCTGGAATATCTTTTACATTTTTCAGGAAAAGTGCTTGAAACTATCCAAATTGTTTATTTTTCACTCATAAAGGCTGTAATGTATGCCGCCCTAATGTATGCCCATGTTGAATTTCACACTATCTTCAATGCATTTTGCAATTGCAATTTTAATGAAAAAAAAAAATGGAAATAATATAGAACAAATGTATGGAATCATATTTTCGATATTATTTCAAAAACGTTTACAATAATGTCGAATGAAATTCGCTGCGCCAATTGCAAAAAAAATTCAAATAATTGCGAAAAAAAAATGTGTGGGAATAGATTTTCAACAGTATTGCAAAAATGCGTACAATATCAAATAATAACGAACAAATGTATACGATTAAATATTCGACTGCAAAAATAATTACAATAATATCGACATAAAATTTTCCAAAAATTAGGATTTCGTCATTGTTTTGCAATAATTTCGAAAATAATTCAGTATACAGAATAAATCCCGGCGCTTTGTTTACAAATTGAGAATTCTCAAGTAATGATAGTTGCAGCAGCAATTGATCTCTTGTCAAAGTCCATCAATGAGTTCCGAATAAATCATTTTTAATTTTTATTTTTATTTTCTCATCTTTATTTATTTATCTATTCAAAGTCTAGCCGAGCTTTTAATAGGCTTAAATTTTCTAACATCGGCATTGGGTTCATTATGTACATCACAGTTTGTAATTCGATGGTCGGCGGCAACGCATATGGTTGCAAAGATTTTCCAAGGAATAATTCTCTTGAAAACTATAACATCCTCTTGCTGCAAGTTACAAATACCCAGCCCTTTGAGTCTTACGAAGATTTCAGTGTGGTAAGGGCTCGATTTCTCGATTCGCTTACTTATTCCCAAGTAGCAAATATTAAGTAAGATTTTGTTCGCCAAAATGTAAACCAAGCAATTTCATTATTGTAAAGTAAAGTACCACCAATTTTTATATGCAAAGTGAAATATAAATTGCATTCTCTACTGACATTTATGGTACAGAAAATACAGCATATGTATGGAATATCATATACTCCTATGTACATATATACTGTTATATAAATACCATAATATGCTTACTGGATATTGCTAAGCTGACGACCGAAACGAACCGAAACAGAAGAGTCATTTCAAAAGATAATAATGCGAGCGAGCATCCAAAAAGCAACGAGAATGTATAATTTAGTGAAATCATACATAAGTATATACGAATATATGCTACAACTCAATAGAGCAAAACTGAATGAAGTGAGCACACACTCGTCCCAGTTTCCTTTACATATGTTTTTTAATATCTGTGAAATCTGTGTGATGCTCGAGGCGATTCGAAGCAACCAAATACTGCAACTACTGCATTTTTCGGGTATTTTGAACTGTAGTGATGCACGAAAATGATGTGCTCAGTTCATATTACTGCACCAGTAGCTGCATAGAACTAAACGCGCATCCTATTCACTCAATAAAACATGAAAGAACAAATTGCAGTATGTACTATCACAGTTGACGGAATTTGTGCTGGGTCGGCACATTTAGGTACAATCTGGCATTGTGCGCTGTCAACAGTTGAATTTACATGTTGCTCAAAAGTGAATAGGGCAATATAAGGTTGGCTTGACATCATCACAAATGACATAGCCCAAGTTAATGGAAGTGAGTGTCTTCATCAGTATGATGCTGCTGCTGTTGCTCTGTTTCCAAATGCAATTTCGACTATAGTCACTCTCTATGGGAAAACGATGACGACGACGACGACTGATTCAGATTTTCATTAAAGAGGAAGAGTTCTTCTCAATCTCTATTCCACTCTATTCTATTTTCCGTTTTTCTCTCTTTGTTAAGCAGTAAATCTTTGAGTTCAAAGGGACATGCTACTGGCATAGAAAATATGTATTTGTATTCATTCTTTTTTGCGAACATTTTGGGTAATTGTAAATTGTTTTCCATCCATCCTTGTATAAATGTAGGGTTATAACCCGTTCGCAATTTGTTTATCATTCTTTTTTGTTTTTATTTTTCTATTCTGTACAATTTTGTCGAACCTTCTAAAGGGCTTAAATTAGTTTCGGTCTGTTAAGTTTGTGCTACGATATGCATGAGCATATACGAGCACGAAAAACGATTCTCACATTAAAATATATAAACAAGCGCACTTTGCAATAGAATTTTAAATATGTGAAGCTGCCATTCATTATTGTTATTCTTTGGATGGTTTGAAATTTTTATGTACGCCATAAAAATAACATATTAAGCCTATAAAATACGCATCAATCATGGTAGAAGCTCACTCACGTAAACCACAGTAGCAGTAGCAGTAGCAGCAGCCGAAGCAGCAAACCCATTAAACAATGCTTGGAATATGTTGATTTTTTTCTTTTTGCAACACCCATCATTTTGACATCTATGTATGTATGTACAGATGTCCTTTTGAAATCAACTTTACGAGTATATATTCTCTACGCCCCATCACCCAGCTACTTACTATCAGTGCATATAAATACAAAACACGTACAACACCACTGAGAACTACAGTCGCAACGGGCAGAAGCGGGTTAAAATGTTACTTTATGGCATTTTTTATTTACCATGTCAAGTGACTTACTTATGTACGTCAAATTGCCTTCCGATATTGCGTCATATAATGGCCTAAATTTATTGTCATTCGAGGTGGAATTTGCTGATGCGCATACATTTTTTTTTTTTTTTTCTTACAAAGAACATATGTAAAACAGATTGGAATACATGCTACTTTGCCATTGCTTTCATTACAAACATATACGACGAATATATTTACCTACAGATACATTAATATTTGCCTTTATGGTACACATCTTTTGTTCGTCCGTTCGTTCGATTTATGAAAATGCACTTATTTGGGCAACAATATAAATTTGTTGGCATAAATGATTTTTTGGGTAGAAGATGAAACGATTTAGATAAATACTTGATACAGTCAGTATAATTGAAAGCAGATCAAACCGTTGACTTAATGGTTTTCATTGGGCACAAATCACACACATCAATATTGGGCATTATCTTTTAAATATAAAAAATCACGGTTCATTACCCTATATGTATGTGAATAAGTTATTGCAATAAACATCAGTCCAAATCCTTAATATTATTTATATGTGCTGAGCTTGCAGATATTAAAACCATTAAATATGCAACAAAATACAATTTCAAGGAAAATTTGAGACGGGGGATGGTGGAAATGGCGCATGTTTGAAAACATACATTCAACAGTATACTTTTGTATGGGAAGTGGGCGTGGTTTTCACCTGAACACACCTATTTTTCATTATTCCTGTCCTGTGACCGACCCGACCAAAATTATTTATAGAATTTCAGCTTCAAAACTTTACATTTTCCATTTTCACAAAGTGTGAAAACACGTCAAACAATATACTATCGTATGCAAAGTAGGCGTGGTTTTCATCAAATTACATTTATTCATAAACTCATCTCTTCGTTGGTGAAAATAATCGAATATTGCAATTTTCATCTCGATCGCTCTATAACTAATTAATCAAGGGGACCACCGAATCAAACCTGACTTCAGATTTCTCACAAATTCCTTGTAGGGCCATAATGGATATTACCTCCATAAAATGGTTCTGCCTGTAGAGATAACTTGCCGCTTTGAGGATTGCGGAATTTCTCAGCCCACTATCAGAGCTAATTCGCACTAGAATGAAAAGGCTCAGAACAGTCTTTCACAGACCGTCAGACATCAATCCCTTTTTAATGAAAATCTCACTTTTTTGCGGTGAGGAGTCAATAAAATGTCTCAACCAGTGACCCATATCTGTTGTCACAATTACGAAGTATACCGTTGCAGACACATACAAATGTCATTTTACCTATATCCTATAACTACGAAGTATTTTTTCGGGGTAGGGTTCCGCGGACAGTTTCGTCGCTCTGATACATACTGTCGGACTGGAGGTCAACATCGCAAAGACCAAGGCCACGAGAGTTAATCACACAAACGCACGCCATATAATGGTCGATGGATGCCCAGTGGAATTTGCTGAAATCTGCTGTTACCTCGGCTGCATTATTACAGCAGACGGCGGAGCTAATGAAGATGTCAACTGCAGGTTAAACAAAGCAAGGTCGGCGTTCGGGCGACTGTATGCAATGTGGGCGAGCGCGCGATTGTCCAGGCGCACAAAACTGCGAATATTCAGCTCATGTGTGAAGTCAGTATTGTTGTACGGAAGTGAAATATGGCTTCTCTCTAACACCATCACACAAAAGCTACAAACTTTCGTTAACGGATGTCTACGCATCATCTGTAGAATATTCTGGTCGAACACCATCAGAAACGACGCGCTGTGGAGACTAACGAATAAAGAACCCGTCCTGTGGCAAATCAAAAAAAGAAAGTGACGATGAATAGGTTACACGCTAAGAAAACTGTCAGAGAGCATTACAAGAATGGCACTAGATTGTAACCCGCAAGCTGATGTCAACACAACATTGGACGGCGCAAAAATAACAGCACATAACCGTGTACGATGAAAGAATTTTCTTGAGGTTCTATGATCCCGAGAGGAGTGAACAAGGAAAAAAAAGGGTTCCGAACAGCATTTACCACACTTTGCTCATTTTAGAATGCCTCGAGGACTCAACTTGTTTTTTCAAAGAATTTTGCAATAGCGTTCCATCTCACTTATTTTTTAAATTTTACCAATTATTTTCTTCAGCGGTAGAGAACCGATTTGTCTGCCTCGGACACAGTCCGATAAGATAGAGACATTATCGGAGCTGCAGTCATTTGCACCTAATAATTTCCGTTTGTTTCCTGCCTCCATTGCATCTGCCCATATTTTACTTTCATAAATCAGTATCAGTATTTATAACAGCCTGGAGTTCTCTTTTATTCTATATTGGGCCATCGATATTTAAGAATAATTTCCCCAACGAGGCAATGGCTTGTGTTGCTTCGAGTTAAATTTATTTGACGCTCTAAGTGAGGGTATTTATTCGAAAAGTGTTACAATGAAATACAAAATTGCTAGTTTAAGAAAGTTGAATGAATATCAATTTTGTACGGGGCCCCTCTAAGGGTTGGTGATAGGGGTGGTGGATAGTTGAAATTGTGTTCCAATCTCAAAAACCTTCTTCATGAATATTGTGTATCCAAAATCTCGCAACTCCATTTCTAATGGTATATTTTGTTTTCTTAGAAGGCGTATTTCTGTCTTTATCGTCGCGAGCTTTAGATTGTGGTCAACTAGCCATTCTGCTGTCGTCAGCATTGACTGGTTTACGGGCGACGATTGCGGCTGCTAAGACATCAACAAAAGCCATTAAATCATCTATCGTCCGGCGTTGCAATTTCCAGTATTTCACTATAGTTTACATTCCAGAGTTTTAGACCTAAGATTGATCTCTGAGCCGCTCGTGCCCTTAATTGTTTTGTTCTGAGTCCGGTGCTGGTCTCATACATAAGTTCGCGCTTTTTTAAGTACCTGTGCATTTTTTTCATTATACCAAGTACTCTGACGATACTGATAATATTGCTCAAAGTACTAATTGGCTGAAGTTGTAGCTTCCAATCTTCCCAGCGGTTTCGACTCTTCAATATCATCTTGGGTAACACCCAAATCGGATCTAACTGGTATGAAGCCATTATGTCTGGCAAACATATCTTTGAAGTTTTTGCCGGTAGCTCTCAATCCGGCTTATCAGGAGCATCTAGCATATACAGTAACCTATATGCCGCTGGACTCTTGGGATCGTAACTTTTCCCTTGCTGATAAGTGTTAATTATTATTTTTCTATACTTATGGAAATACATTTTCTCGTACATATTCATTGTATGTATTAAATAGTACTTGAGGTTTTTCGCAAGCTGCAATTTTCAGCACTTTGGCTGGGGTGCCATTTGGTTATTGGGCTTTGTTATTTTCCAGGGTCCCTGCTGTCATTTGAAGTTCCTTTGTCCAGCCTCAATATATGGAAATTAAGGATGTCACTATAGCTGTAAGCTGTAAGCTTTAGCATTTTAGTTGAGTTGCCTTTTGATCATTTTTCAGGGTCGCTGCTGTCATTTGAAGATCCTTTGTTCAACCTTAATATAAGGATAGCTGTCACTATTGCTAGTCCATAGAAGCCAATAAACAATACATTTTACTGGAAGGATCTTTTGAATATCCTATAGATTATATTCTCTTTAAATATTCTATCAATATTTTAAACCAAAAAGTAGTTAAGAAAATTGATATTTCCTGTATCTGTAGACGCTTCACATTACAAATCGTTAAACTTTATCCCATAGCAAGACCATTTTCAAATAGAAGGAAAAAACTTTATAAAATACAATATATTTACAACATCATAATAAAACCTAAATAGCATCATTTAAAATAATATACCTCAAACGAATTAATATTTAGTAGATGGCCTAGAAAAATGTTTAAAATCGTCTGTAAATAGAACGGAAAGTCTAAAGTCGACTGTTACAAAAGGTAAAACCAATATAATTACGTAAATAATTTTCAATGTAGCTACAATTTTATTATTGTATTTACTAAATGTATTGTTGAGATACGTGCATTTGCTGAATGTCTACTTGAACATAAATATTTTGTATAAAATTGTATACATAATTTCCTTAGCATTGAGGCGAATGTAAATTTTTGTAGCATCATTTAAAGTTCATGAAACGACAATATCAAAATAATACTACCAAAACGTGACCGAATAAATCTTTTTTTTTTGTTTCTTCGTCTCTTATTTCTTTTCATTTGTGTTTTTCACAACTCAACGCCATCATTTCTAAAACTTTTTTTATTTTTTTTTTTCGTATACTAATTACAACAATTTATTTCTCATTTCATTATAGTGACGCAACATTCAACATCGTCTTCGTCCTTCTTACACAGTCACACAGTCACAGTCAGAGTTAAAACGGCAGAATCCCCATTGTTGTGTTGTTGCATCCAAATAAATTCCATCAAGCTAAACTAAGAGAAAAATAATAACAACTTATACTATATACATACTATTACTACTATGAGGATTACTCGAGAAACGACAAATTGCAATGGTATTTTTGTTCAACATCCAGAGCAACAATAAGAACAATAGCAACAAGCACTTGACATTTTAAAATGTAATCAAACGACATTTATAACAATAGCACGACTAAGAGAGATAGCAAGAGAGGGCGAGAGAGAGAGAGAGAGAGTTAAAGAAATATAACAAAAAGTGAATATTAAATAGCCAAGTGTTGTGGTATTTTTCATAGCATACATTTAGGCGACTTTAATGTACATAATGTAATTTTTCACAATCGCTGTGATTACGATTTAGTTAAAAACTTTCTGGGGACTTTGACGCACAGCAGCACACCATGGTCGTTCTTAATTTTATTCAACTTGCGAAAAATTAACAATAGCAACAGGGACGCGAATAATAACAAAAGAAGAAAAAGACGAAAAAAATTGAAATAAAAAATAACAAAAAAAAAAAACAAAAACTGAATGGCCAAATCGGATGACAATAGGAAGTCAACAATAAGAACAACAACAACAACAACCACACAAGGACAATAGTGAACAAAGTGTTAGAGAAGCGACGCGGCGTGTCGTTGCACGTTAATTCAATTCGACGAGTTAGCGACGACATAACTTAAACGACGCATTTTATTGTTAACAAGCATATTTGCTTGTTGGTTGTGCGCCAAAAAAAAATTCGGCAACGAAACATTTTAATGGAAATAACTGCATTAAATAAAGAGCAAAACAATAACAACAACAACAACAAAAGTAGCACCATTCCATTTAACGTCACTGTCGCAACACCTCATTGTTGACAGTTGTCAGTAGTGAACGTGACACAAATTTATAAAATAACTAGACTTTCACCTGCAAACCTAGAAAAATACGACAAAAAACCTGAGCAGATGCAGAAGTGTTCTACACTACATATAAATGAGCAAAAAGACGACAAGTTGAAACGTTGAAAATTAAAGTCGTCAGTCACCACCGTGCACAAGCACAAGCACGTAATGAATAAATTTTACGAAAAGAATAAAGACAACATCAACATGCAGAGCAAAATTCCAATGTTAAACATGTCGTCGTACAGGCGAAAAAGCCAAAATAATAACATCAGAATGACAACGACGAGAACGACGATGACGTCGAGCAAGCTTAAACTTTACTGTGATGTAATTCTCATAATAGTTGGCATCGCCATAGTGACAAATATATTGCCAGCGATGCAGCATCAAGTCGAATGTGCCAAAATTGAAACACAACTACGTTTGCTGGTAAACGATGATGATCTCCTGTTCGAGCAAGAGAAACCAAAGCATGCAAGTGCCTCGGAAATGTCAAGTGATGCCGAGCTAAGTTCGCTGGACAATCAGCACGAGAATTACAATTTGTATCGCAGTGAACTGAAACGGCTCTCATACGAGACAATACATCGTATATTGCGCGACGAGAACGAACCAACCTATAGGCGGGAAGATGCCGAATTGCGATATTATCAAAAACGATCGTATCAACCGACACACGAAGTGTTGCGTAGATCGGTCCGGTCCGCAGAGAGACAGCTTGCCACTTCGACACAGCAAAATTATGTAAATTTATCGCATCACAATATCGTCGAATTGAATGTCACCAAAGATTTGGCAGGCATTGAATTATCCAAAATCATTGAATTAAATCTGAGTGCTAATCTACTGCAGGACCCACTCAATCTGAGCATGTTACCGCAACTACAAGTGCTTGACCTCTCTCACAATCGCCTCACAGCATTGCCACTGAGTGAAAATTCCACGCTGATTTCGCTCAATCTCAACGGCAATCTTATTCAGCAAGGCGTAGCGCCTACCAACTATCATTTGCTCGAATTGCATCTCAGTGCAAATCGAATCGAGAATTTGATTGCTCTAAATCTAACCATGTTGAATGCACTGGAATTGCTTGATCTCTCGTGTAATCGTATTGAAACACTGGAGACAGCCTTCTTTCCGCAACGAATGCACAATCTGAAATATTTGAATTTGGCACACAATCGTCTTGGGACAATATTTCGGGAGACCTTCTACAATTTGCTTAGCCTGAATACACTCTTGCTGACAAACAATAATATTAGTGATATTGATTATGAGACATTTTTGGCATTGCCGAATCTACAGTATTTGGATTTGTCGTACAATCAACTAAAGGGCGAATCAATACGAGCCCTGCAAGGCATACCAGATTTGATGGCACTCTCAATTGCCTATAATCCGAATGTTGGTGCGTCAATGCAGGAATTTGTCGCCTCATGGAGCCTGAAGGAATTGGATGCTAGCGGAACTGGCTTATGTCAAATACCAGCAGCGTTGGCACAATCAGTACGCACCCTCAAGTTGACCAACAATTGGCTTAAGGTAAGCTATAGACTCTTATACATTGATACTACTATAAATACCACGTAGTACAAGACAAAATCGACATGAAATTGACAAGAATTGATTTAGGTCACATTCAAATTAAATCTTCAGCCAACAAAAGCATAAAATGCGGTTACGTCCTCTTTGAAGCTTAAAAATTTTCATTGAATTTCGCTTTTGTTACGCAAAATATTCCCAGCAATTACGTTTGCTCAAAACCACACGCGCGCATTCACCAACACACGAAGCCACCCACATGCACACACCTACAGACGTATTTATTATCGGAAAATCAAATTCGTTTCTTTGGAAATAAGTTATTTTCGGTGTGATGACTTTCATGCCACACGTACACACACACACACACACTTTACCACCTCCACCATTTATGGTTCGCAAGCATCAGTAGGTAGATGAGAAAATAAAATAAAAATAAAAATAGAAATAAAGACCTTACAATCGACCAGAACCGACCGAATTATACCCTTCGCATGTAGATATGAATTTGTTATATATAAATAGGCGTGGCTCATAAATTCTTTGAGATATAATCTACATCTAAAATATGGTTGCTTTAGGCGAAGTGTTTTGTAAGTTATGAGTGTTTTAAAGTTTAAGAAAAAAGTGGGCGTGGCGTGCCTCTTTCTTATAAATCTAACTATCTTTGCAATATTAATTTACACATTAAATTTGGTTATCCTACGCAAAATAGTTCCTTAGTCATCGAAGGCGAAGTATTTTGTAAATTATGAGTGTTTTAAAATTTAAGAGAAAAGTGGGTGTGGCGTGCCTCTTTCTTATAAATCTAACTATCTTTGCAATATTAATTCACACATTAAATTTTATTGTCCTACGCTAAATAGTTCCTAAGTCGTCGGGGTTAACGTTTTTTTTTTTTTAATTTTCGCAACTTTGTTTGATAGATCTATTAAAAAGTGGATGTGGCATACTGTTTTCATGCCACATTATTTCCGACTACAATATTAATCCAAATGTTAATTATGGTTGCTCTAGGCAAAAAACTGTCGAAGTTACAGCGATTTAAATTTAGAGGAAATTCGGTCATTTTGTATGGAGGCTACTATAAACAGTGGGCGTGGCTAGCCCCTGTCTTTTAGGTCTCGTTACTCTTACAATACTAATTCATTCAGCCTTAATATGGTTATTCTACGCTGAATAGTTTGTAAGTTATGGCTTAAATTGTTTTGTTAAATTTCCTGGACTTTGTATGGGAGCTACTTAAACAAGTGGGCGTGGCTTCCTGATTTTATGCCAGCTTATTTCTGACTACAATATTAATCTAAGTGTCAATTATGGTTATTGCAGACAGAAGATTGCCAAAGTTATAGCTGTTTCAATTTAAAAGAAATTCAGTTATTTTGTATGGGGGCTACTATAAACAGTGGGCGTGGAGGACCCATTTCTTGTAAATCTAGTTATCCTTACAATACTACTCTACAGCTTAACTATGGTTGTCCTGTGCTGAACAGTTCATAAGTTATGGTGGTTAAAAAATGGTTTTTATTTCCTCGACTTTGTATTGGAGCCACATTAAGAAGTGGGCGTGGTGTGTTGATTTTACGCTAGCTTATTTCTGACTACCATATTAACCTAAGTGTCAATTATGGTTGATCTAGACAATAGATTGCCGAAATTACAGCGATTTAAATTTACAAGAAATTCAGGCATTTTGTATGGGAGCTACTATAAAAAGTAGATGTGGCTCGCCCATTTCTGGCAAGGTTATATAGTAGTATAATATAACTCTATGTGCCAAATATCGTTGTTCCAGATGGTATATTAACTGAGTTATAGCAAGTGAAAGATTTTGAAAATTCCGAGGTTATTCGCTTTGAATGCTCAGTATGGGCGCGGCAGTTGACCGATTATGCCCAATATTAATCCCCTACGTACCCTTGGATCATAGGTTACATGTGCTAAATTTCGTCAAAATAGCTCAATATTTACTCAAGTTATCGTGCGAAGTAGCCAGGGGACAGATAGACCAACGGACGGTCGGACATCATTAAATCGAAAATTAAGGCGACGCTGATCAGGAGTATATATACTTTACTATATCTCCGGAGATTTCTTCAAGTGATTACAAACATCTGACCGAAATGAATATACCTGGGATATAATAATGCAAACCTCATCTCTTTCAACGAAGAATTTCTCTTTCCAACGTGATATTCATTCTTTGTTGATTTTCGGTAATCGATAAATGAGCGAATCCGTCAGGCGTACATAACCAACGAACCGCGATTTGAATGCTTTTACAGCAATTAACAGCATGTTAGCATGTTGCGTTTCTATCTATTTGCGCCTCTGGATGGATGTGTGTGGATGTCTACCTATGTACGAGTATCCTCAAACGTATAATTATGTTTGCCATGTATGAGCGAGCTTCTATTTTCATACGAAATTAATGCAAATAAATTTTAATGTTGAACTTTGCAAATGCAACAACCGAAAAGAGAACGTTTTTCGTAGCAATTTTTGTTATTTTCAGTAATTTTATACAATGATTGATTACTACGTTGAAATGACGTCCTTTTTTTTTCGTTTTATTCATTTTAGCAAATATATATTTTGACTAATAATAATAGATTGCGATTTTGACGAAAATATATAGACAAATGAGCATTAAAATTATCCAGAATATTTGTAATAGATATTTCTTTTTTTATTTTTGGTATTTAATCCCTACAGAATAATGTTGATGTATGCAAAATTCCTTACTGTCTCGTCATATGATACTCGTATGCACGCATTGATTTACAAAGACCTTAAGGAAAAAATGATAAAATATCACAAGAGGAGAATTGAGTTTATTTAGAGGTTGGTTGCGTTGGCAATTCCAAAAATAAACTTCGATGGAACAGAAATAATTCGAAATGTCTTTATTATCACTATATTAGGGAAGGCTAGGGAAACATTTCATATTATTGAATTTTTTTTTTTTTTTTTTTAACAAGCTTTTTTATTGGATCTTTTTAAAATTACTTAGAAACTAACAATAAGTAATCAAATCTTACAAACTAAAAAAAATTATGTGGTATTCCCAACGTTCCATCACAATTTGTTGAGTCACGAGGTATAGCAATTTCACAGCATATTCAGTGTGTCTTTTCTTTTTAATCGACGATGCCCCGTGCTCAGCAACAATTGCCTAGCAAGGGGATTCGGATGACTGTGTAATTTTTGAATGTAGCTTCTGCAAGACATTGCAACTTCCTCAGAAATTGTGGGTACATTTAAATCTTGATGGATGTTAACGTTCCTCATATACCAAGGCGCGTTTACAATAATTCGCAGACACTTGGATTGTATTCGCTGCAATTTTTCGATATTTGAATGACAACAAACTTTTTTGTTCATTTTGTATAGGAGACTTTTTATAGAGCGGATGTAGGGAGTTAGGATCTTCAGGAGAAATGTTGCAGAGGAAAAATGAATGAAGCTTGATAATATATTTGAGCCCTGTACCGGCACCGAGGGAATGGCGTGAGATAATTTTATAAAAAAATCAAAAGTGTGGGTGAGTCCCTTTAGAGCATCGAGATAGGGTGTTAGCATATTACGATAGAATGGTTGGGAGGAAAAATTAATGAAGCTCAGCCTCACATTTCATCTCTCTCGGCAACTATGAGCATTTTTGCCGATTTACCGATTCATTGTGTAAGGAATACAAAAGTGCTGAAGATAGGGAGCAAGTATGTTTGGGGGAAAATATTGGTTTAAAAGAATATACAAAGGCTCCCAGGATTTTCATTAAGTGGTGAAGTATATGACCACCTTATGGGAATCCTGGGACCAATGCGAGTAAATTAAAAACGAAATATACATTTTGAAGGGAAGCCGTCTTAAAGATAAGGTTGTCCCTTTGCACGTTTCAGCAAAATGGCGATAAAAAAATGTATGGGTCTTAGCCTAAACTCTCTAGTAGCGATCCGTCGGCAACTATGGGGATTCCTGCCGATTTTTAGGTTCATTGTGTTGAAGATTCAGGGCCGGAGATTCAGGGCAAGTATATTTGGAAGAATTCTGGAGTAAAAAATTGAATAGGAGCTGGTCATATACTTTACCACTGTAGGGGCATACTGGAAGCCCTGCGAGCAAATTTGTTAAATATTAGTAGGTAAATAATAGTGTAAGCACGTTCTAATAGAATGTTTCACCTCTTAAGAGGATAGCGGCAACTAATGAGGTTAAGTCACATTTTAGGTTCATTTTGTAGGGCAATCTCCATAACTACTGAAGACAGCGTGCAAGTATGTTTGGAGGAAAGATGGAAAGGGTGAATATTTTAAAGGGGCTTGCCGTACACTTTACGCATCTAGCGGAATCTTGAATTTAAGAAAAAGAGCAATTTTGAAGAGGAGCCCCTCTAAAAGATCGATATGCGGGGTAAGTACGTTTAGGAAAAGAGTTAGTAAACAAAAAATGAATGAGGGTTGATTATACATCTTACCACTCCAGGGAAGAGTCTTGAACAGCTGCCGGGCTATTTCTTGATTTTTCTTCCATTTGTTTGAGTTTTAACCTCGAGTGGGTACCATTTACTCCCATTCCAGCCCTACAATTTTCTTCTCATGCATTTTTACAGAATTTAACGAAATCAAACTTACAACTACTATTTTGGATTTAATCCGCTTGTTGCCACTTAATCAACTATCCTCTGAATATAATGTGACCAAGTCTTCCCAAAATTATTTGAGGTCAACATTTTAAATGATATCGTGATAATCGTAATTATTACAGTAAAAATTTGAGAGCTATACAGCCTAGAAACGTTCCGTAAAAATTGGCCGTAAAACGAAAAGCCGTATAACGAATAAGATATTTTCGACAATAATTCATTCGAATTGCCACTGAATTTGGGACATATACGAAGGTGGATTGGATTGGGTACAAAAGATGTCGTTTGGTTGCAGTGTCCGTAACTCGTGTGGTTGGCACCCAGAGGTATCAGCTATAGGGCTCATATCCTCTAACAGGCCTTGGTCTGGTTTCGCGTGGTCCACTTAATGAACAAGGATTATGTCCTTGCTTTTGATTGATTGAACAAGGTATGGATGTACTTTATTCTTCAGCCGGAGTTTCGGACATACTTCTCATGGACGTTCATCATCGGATTTTTGGATCGAATACATTTTCTGAAATATTTACGCCAATTCGACAGATTGGCAATAAGACTCCGAAAGACTTTACTCGTGCTTCTTTTATAGTCTTGCTGTGTATATCAAATTTATTTAATATTGGAAGGGATCTAATTATATTGTCCGATTTCGAACGATAAAACTATTGTGACATTACGTTTTCTAAGATTCATGACAGAAAAATATATTTTTTATCCAGAAACTAAGCGCCAAGAAATCTTCTAGAAGCAAATTATGCAAACTATTAAATTCAAATGCAAATACTTTCGCTCTATGGAATTTACTAATAAAATTTACGATGAAATGTCAAATTATGAGTTGCGGTAATTAAAAGTTATGCATACTAATTTGAGATGACTTTTCAAGTCACAATTAAATTCATTAATTACCAGCAGCTTTCACATAAAATTTTATTACCAACCAAACAACTATATGCATTGTTTACAAAAAACAAAAATGTAGAAGAAATCATGAAATTTAATAATTTCTATGTGAAAGGACGCCACCACAGAAATATGTATATTAAAGTCTCCAGAGATGTTTAACGTACGATGCGCTAGTGCATGAAGAAGCCACTCTGACTGACATGGTCGAGTGGAAAAAAATTAAATAAGACAAAGAGGATCTGGCATAAGGAGATTTATTACTTAAGCATTTGTATATGGTTGCCTTTACTATGTATGCTCTCCATATCCTTTTGGTAGCTGCTGCATTTGCCGTTATCATAATTTACGCACGACATTACATTTTCTTTGGAGAAAATGCCACTTCAATTCCGTTAAGTGTAAACAAAAGATAACTTCTTATGAAAATGCTTAGAAACAAACTCATATATGAGGCAACACACACACACACACACACACAATTGTTTGGTAGTAGCAGGTATCATAATGCCGCATTCAAGGGGGTATCCTTGTCGTTCATTTTATACGAGAGCCTACAGTGTCAGCAACTCAGCTTTAGAGCTTAGAAGGGTAAGAGAAATAGAAAAACGAAGAATGCTTACCATAAAAGTATTCACCTTACGGCCAATGTAGGCATTTATAATTCCGAATAATTGGAATAAGGATAATAACGATAAAGCTTAAGCGTATGCACGGTGATGATACAAAAGAGGATAATCGTCTAGGTACGAACATAAATACAATTATTTTGCTTGTTTTTGGTACGTCTGCTACACGATTCACTTAATATTCGTCTATATGTTTACCACTGTACTCTTTGGTTTTTGCTACGGATTTTTCCTCATTATCTTCGCTACTCTGTAGGCGCTATTTATTTGTGACATCTTTGAATCTGTACTTTGCCATTTTAGCTAAATAAGAAAATAGTGTGTAGCAGGAAGATATTATGTACTTGTATACAGGCATGTACATAGAGTGTATGTATGTGCATAATAGAATGTCGAATAAACAAAGTGCTTTTACCTTTTCATTAATTTCATGAGTCTCAACAGGGTGCTCACTTAGCAGAAAACATGCAAAAGGTTGATTAAACAAGCTCATGAGCATAATCAGTTTAGGTGTTGAAGACAATAAAACAATTATAGCAGATTTAAGTTAGATATGAATATGTTGCCCTACTGCCGGTCGACACCAACTTTTGTTTTGTGTGGATGGTATTTTTTGCACGCTAAATATATTTTAGAGTATAAACTTATATATTAATATTGTTGTCTTAGTCTTTCTTAAATAATTTATAACAAACTTTAGAATTAAATGGGTAAAAATATAAATCTTGTATGGAAGATATGTAATATAGTGAGGGCGACACACCCATTTTTTCCAGTAAATCTTTAATCTCGAATCTACGTATTCACTTACCAAATATGGCTGCCTTACGCACTTTTTTAGGGGGGATAATTAAAAGTTAACGGACAAATTACAGCAGGGATTTTGTATTGAAGCTACATTAGATAGTGGGACTAGCTCTCCAACTTCTTGAGAAAATATTATCTACTCAAACCTCAACCCAAGTCTCAAATTTGGTTGTCCTAAATGGAATGTTAAGTGATAGCGGTTTAAATCTTTAAAATATTTCACGACTTTGTATGGGATTAAATAGTGGGTGTGGCACGTCCACTTATTGCGAGATTATTTTCTACAATAGCTATAATTAATGTAACAAGTCTGGTTGCCCTACTTGCAGTAGGGCATGGCAGTTGTATTCTTTCTTTAATTCAGGGACTTTATATAGGCAATATATTATACACTGGGCGTGACTCGCACATTTCTTGAGTGATAACTATCCACTAAAACCTTAATCTCTGTAGCAAATCTAACATTATTAACTAGAAGATTGAATATATGACAGTGATTTAAGGCTTGAAAAAATTCAGTGCCTTTATAAGGGGGCTACATTAAGTAGTGGGCGTGGCTCACCTGTTTTATTAGCAGACCCTTATGCACTGCGACCACACTTGATCTATTGTGCAGTCTTTGGGTAACCCTAAATTTTCAGGCTCTTAATAAATTTCATCACTTTGTTGGGTTCATTATTCCACAATTTATATGGAGGCACTGAACTATCACCAAAGTAGTTTAGTCTTTGTCTGCCAAGAGCTTGACATTCACAGAGAATGTGCTCCGAGCTTTTCATGTCTAGGTAGCAGAATCTGCAGACATCAGTGTCAGATAGATCTAACTTCTTTACGTGGTATCTGAGGCTGCAGTGGCCTGTAAAATAACCACAAAGAATATGTAGGTCAGCTCTACCAAACGTGAGCATCTTTTTAGATATCCCTTTTTTTGGGATTAGGAATTGTATTGCTTGACGCTGCCCTGTACTATTGAGCCAATGTTCTGCAACTTTCTTTTCCTCCCATTTCCTGATAACCTCCTTGGCGTTGCATCTAGCCAAACCACAGAAGGGTTCAGGGCCGATTAGGGGCTTTTCAGTGTCCATTTTGACTAGTTTATCAACTATTATCCACCTTAATACTACAGTATTTAGGTTTCGTAGATCATTTAGAAGGCTGAGACATTCATCTACTAATTTAGAGGTGATTTTGAAAGATTGAAGAGCTTTTACAGCTGCTTGGCTATCTGATAATATATAAATGTGGGATCCTTGCGTCTTTCTTCGAAGACACTAGCTTCAACCCGTCCGTGTACCAGACCTGTGAGCCTTGCTTGAAGGTGATTGAATCATTCCTCCATGCTTCTCTTTCGCTTATAACGATTTCGAAGTGTCGGAAGTATGATATTTTTGAGGCCAGTGTGTCCTTGTTAAACAAAATGGGGTTATTGACAAAGAATTCTAGAACCTTTAAGCGCCCGGTTAGATCTCCATTTTTGCATTTGCTCGCACACTTTCACTGAGATTATTATACAGTAAAATTCGAAAACATGTGCCGAATCTGGCTGTCCTAACTGAAAGATTGTGTATGTTACAACTGTTGAAGGTTTGAACAAATTGAGCGACTTTGTATTTGAACTCCATTTAGATTCCGGTGCTTCATATGAGAGGTACATAATATAGTAGGCGTGGCTCGCCTACAAATCTGACAGTCCGAACTAGAAGCTTTTAAACCACCATGCTATGGTGGTTTAAAAAAATGCAGTGCCTTTGTATTGGAGCTATATTAAATAGCGGGCGTAGCCCACCTCTTCTCGCAATTTATTTACCCACTACAGTTTTAATCTACGTAACAAATCTGGTTTTTCTAGATGGAAGATTATGCAAGATAGCGTGGTTTGAGGTTTTAAAAAATTCAAGGATTTTGTATCGGAGCTTCATTAAATCGTGGACGTGGTTTGCGCATTTCTTCACGGCTATTGCCCTTTACAATATTAATCTATTCACTCAATATTGTTGTTCTACATCGAATATTTAATGTTGTGATGGCTTCAAATTTTCAAAAACTCCGAGATTGATGTCTGATTGCAGTTGACCGATAATGCCCATTTTCTACACTGCACGTACCCTTTGACCAATCTTCATCAAACTATATTTTTCTATAAATATTTTTCTATACAGAGTATAAAAAATATCAAAACCCTGCACAATATAATCCAAAGGACGTTTTAGATTAATCGCTTGAATTTCTTCTCTTTACAGGTAATCAATTGTGGCGACTTAGACAGTTATCCACTG
The DNA here is from genome assembly GCA_963854835.1 of Megamerina dolium. Lineage (NCBI taxonomy): Eukaryota > Metazoa > Arthropoda > Insecta > Diptera > Megamerinidae > Megamerina > Megamerina dolium. Next base: position 23,099,202 of record OY978526.1, on the reverse strand, counting down.
CTGCAATATCTCGATCTATCATACAGTCATATCGATGACATTGAAGACGATGCTCTCGGTAGATTGGAAATTCTTGAAACGGTCTTTTTGGATCACAACAATTTACGCAAAGTGCCCGTCAGTTTGCCGACATCGTTGGAGAATATTTTCTTGCAAAACAATAAAATTATGGATATACAAATACAATCGTTTCAAGGACTTAACAATTTGCGCACTTTAGATTTGTCCGGCAATATGCTGCTCTATATGCCAGCTTTATCATTGCCAAAATTGCTAACATTAAATCTACAATCTTCTGGTATAAAAGGTATAAGTCAATCCATCGTTCATACGCTGCCACATTTACGCGATCTCTTGCTAGAGGATAATCCAATAAAATGTAGTGATTTACTGGGTATAGCAGAGTGGGCTAGCCCTTGTCGTATTTTGGAACGTAGTTCAAACGGTGAATTGGTTGACGGTATTACTTACAATGTCGACAATGAGCAATCCAAGATAGACGGAAAATTGGGTTATCAGCAGAGGGGAAAACTGGATTTGAAGCAAACATTTGTGCGAATGCATAATTTCTTTGTGAAATTCAACGGCAATTGTGTACATTCAAACAATCGAAACGCAATGCGAGAAATTCCGCCCAGTTGTGCACGGCAAGCGAATAAGGCAGTTGGTGATGGCACAGATAGAGCATTGTCAGACGAACACAAGACGGAAACTGTTCGGAGCAGGAGTAGTTTCAATTTGCCAATTAAGCCACTAAAAAACGCTAAAACGAAAACTACAACTACAAAGAGAAAAGTTTTAGAGTTTAATCAAAAGAATTTCACAACTGAAATAACAGAAAGTTTGCAACAGGAATCACTGAATCAGATTCAAGCAACTGCCGTTGCCGAAACGATAGTACACACTACAATGCCATCAGTACTAGCATCCCGGCTTGGCGATACCACTACGATGAAAACTTTTCTCCAAACAGACGGCGGCACGACGGCAAATGTGCAAGCCACAAAAACATTACTAAAATCTACTAATGCTAGTGCTAGTGCAACAACATTTCCTCCAAAACAACAACAAAGTATTGAGATGCCAAACAGTACTGTAACATCGGCAACGGCAAATTTAAGCGCAACAGCAGCAATAACCGACATAAAATTTGCCAATCAAGATGAACCTTTTGCACAATCGACACAAACTTTTACGAGCGCTACTACTGATACCACAGTATCCACAACAATAACAGCTACAACAACACCAACACCAACATCATCGTTTTCATCCTCATCCCCACCATCATCATCAACGAGTACAAGAGCAGCTGCAATAAATTTTAGAAAACATCTACCAACAACTACCAGCACACAAGCTGCACACAACACAACAACAGCAGTTAGAGCAACTCACTTGCCATCAACGTCATCATTAAATAATAGTGAACGAATTTCTAACCAAGAAAATGTCGATAAAATAACAAGCACTATTACAACCACCGCACCGATTGTGAGGGATGTGGCAACACCAGAGACTTCATCAAATGATATAACAATAACAACTCATGTGCCACAAACAATTCCATCAATGATAAAATCAGACAACAATTATGTCGAGACAACTAGTTTATTAAGACAAAACGACTTTAAAGCGTCAGTTGTTGCTGGCATTGTGAATTCTACAATAGCAACTACTGACAAGTATGGAGATAAGCAATATAATTATACACAAGAAGACGTCGATAGCACAACACAAGCTAAACTCAACATTTATGGTATTTCCGGTCAGCAAAATATGAATACAAGCCGGCACCAGCAATCGGAAAGAAAGGAAAATTTAATTTTGGCAAGACGACAACAGTCCGAACCATTGCCAACAATTGGCACAACAAAAATGTCAAATCCAACAAACGAAACACACCGAGCCACCTCAGCAAAGCCACCAGCAAGGAAACATGAACCATTGCAACTGCATATTAAGGATAGACATTTAATTGGTACGCCATTGCTTATGCACAGAGGAGAGAATATTTTGGTCGAAGCGAATCAGTTGTTGCTGCAGCTGCCATCGCCGTCAGCAACGACCATAACGACGCCGACTCCGACGACGACGACTCCGACGACGACGACGACGACGACAACGATGAGAACGATGACAACCATAACTGACAAAATAAACGAGCCCTACAAATTTAAAGGAAATCATGCAGACGTATTGGCCCTAAGCCAGCAGCAATATACATTGCCAACACCATTAGTCGGCGAAACGGTATGGTTGCATGATATAACGGGACTAACCGAACAGAGCACCGATAACCAAGCAGTAGAAACGGAAGCAATAACAGAAAAGACAAACGAGCACAACCACGACGCTTTGCCGCTTGGAGACAAGCCAGTTGTCAAAAGCAGAGATACCAGAAAGAAAATGGAAAACCCGACAGAAGAAATAACGACAACAACAACAACAACTGAAGCAGCAATTGCCACTGCAACTGTCAGCCTAGTTAAGAATATGAAAAAGCATACGGAGGCCAAAAGGAAACCATCACTTATAATGAAGAAGATGACAATCACAAAACATTCAAATCCACAAAAGCAACAGCAGCAGCCACAGCCACAGGAGCAGCACCATCACCACCATTATGCTTTGAACACACCGCGCGAAAATGAGGCTCTCACCCGACAGCATGTTGATTCGCAGCAACTGCTCAAAGAGCCGAAACCAACGGCGACAGCAAATGAACATGAGACTCGTGGTGTCAAAATGTCACAGCATCATACGGCACAACATAAACACAGCACCGTCAACACACCAATTAATGACCGTCTACATGAGCCCAGTACATTTGCACAGCAACGACAGCATCATGAGATCCATCACTATGAACCGTTTGTCGCCAAGGTAAGTGCACTCAATTCATCGTCGGTTCATGGACGCGAGCAGTTATCGCAATCTGAACAATGGCTTGGCATACGTAAGACCACCGCCACAACCGGACATCCGGGTCTTGTAATTTTGTTATCTCTGTCGCTGTTTATGGTTTTGCTCGTTGGTCTGATGCATGTGTATCGTTGCGATGTGCCGTGGCGTCGTCATCTGGCCCACCAACAGCGTCCGCATCAACAGCATCTCAACGATGACGATGTGCATAGTTTTCTCAGTTACCAGCAGCAAAGCAATCAAAATGCAAATTCAAATTTGACAAATAAATGGCATCACAGTGCGCGACATCAGCCGCCCTACAGCTCACCACTGCACAATCTACATGTGCGAGAATTGCAAAAGACTTCCGCTATCGAAGATAAGTTGAAATCTTGCAGACAATTCTACAATGCCTCACTCGGCACACAACAATCTTCTAATATGTGCAGTACCAGCAGCAGCAGCAACAGCACTGATGGCTCCCAAACGGGTAGTATTAGTAGCACTCATTCATCCGCCATGCTCGATGCAGATTCTTTTTACATTGAAATGACTCCAGACTCTGGTCAAACAACCGGACGACTGCATAGTGAAGTGTTGCCTATGGAACTATTCGGTGTGGCGTCAAAGGGTCCGAGTGATAGATTCCAGATTGGGACTGCGACGACAACTGCAACATCATCACCACCAACACTACCAGCACCAACAACGGCAACAACAACAACGTCAAATGGTACCGAATTTGGCGGCATGTTCAAGCGTGAGCGCATCACACAAGTTGCCAGTGGCGGCGACGACGTTATCAAATCGACTCGTAAATTTGGTCTATGGTGACAATCGGTATTTCAACGGCATTATTCGCCATTTCATTAAAACGCTAGATTAACAATTGTATTTATTGTAATTATAAGTTAATTGCAAATGAGTGTGCTGGAAGCACCAGTGCGTAAAGCAGCAAAATAAATCATGAAAATACGAGTGGGGTCAAAGCGATAAATTCGTTGGTACGAGTCGTAAAAATACCACAAATGGTCAGTCAGCGCAATTTGTCTCTCTCTATCTCTCTCTCTTTCTCTCACGCTCTCACGACGAATCTCTTTTGTGTGGTATTCGCAAACCGAAGTAACTCGTACTTTGGGTGGGTGGACATCTATTGCCCTCGTATGTGTTTCACGTGCAATAACAATTTGTCATAAAAACTTTGCTTGTGCACAAGTTTTATGATGTTTGATTCTTTGATAACGACAATGTTTGAGTCAACTCGAATCATAATAACAAAGTCTGTGTGTATATAGCACCAGTTTATGGGTCAATTTTATTGCACTCTATCGAATATTCATCATCTTTTGGTGAGTTTAATTTGTTCCCAATACAAACTAAAATGCCAATAGGTACATACTTTGTATGATTTTTAAACGGATAGCAGTTTAAATGTTTAAGTATGCCTTTGTGAAATTATAAATAAATTCCATTAGTTTAGATGGAATTTCTTCAAAAGTTGCACAAAAGATTCCTTCATTCCTTGGCCAAATAGATGCTCTACATTCTGACTACTATGAATGGTGTCATATTTCAAATAAATTAAATTCCTCACTAGCACACATGTAGTAAGGTATGCACATACATACCATCAATTCTCGTACAACAATTATCAACCCATTTATCCACAAACGTGTTCACTTTTACCTCCACCTCCACACATTCATCTTCACAAGATGGTCAGTTGGAATAAAGATGATGCTTTTCCTTAACAGACACAATGGTACGATGTATTCGCAAAAGTTTCATATGACATACGTACTCATATTACACAACAATGAATTGCTGTCGTACAACAATAGCAAACAACAGCAATTACAATTAAGTTAATGCAAGATAAAAAGTTACTGCCCCAAAAACCACCATCATTCATGCACCCCACCCCTGTCCAAATTATATTTCGGACATTTTCATTTCGTCTTCGTCGCTTCACATGTCACAAATGGCAGACTGTTTTGCTACAATAAAGAAATCATATAAATTCTTCTTTTGACCAACTCACAGACGAGAAACAAGAAATATCCTTCTCTTTGTGTATGTGTGTGTGTGTGTGTGTGTGTGTGTGTATAATAAAATTCCTCTTAAAAAATGTGCTCAAAAGAGTAGAAGATACGTCTGGAATGTAAGGGAAGGTGTTTAAGAATTGTTTCTTGACTAATTTGGCAAATATCTAAGATATATGTACTCGTAGGTGTGGCGCCAACCTACTTGCAAACCACCAACTAGCAATTAAATGAATACTGTCCACGAAATACTGACTGGATGGTCAACTCTTGAAGTGGGAATATCTCTCGTTGATGATGATTGGTGTTTCAAATCCAAATCTTAATTAAGCAACTTCAAATTTCAAAGATACTCGTACATGTACAAGCAAGAAAAGGCGTTAAATTGCTTTTTGATTTTCCCTTCGTTCATTTGTTGTCGCTTTTGGGGCTTTTTGGTTATTCCCCAATTCGTTCCACAGCAAAAATAAAATGACTCAAGTCGAATTGTTTTATGTAAAATTTAATGAGGGTTTACTTGGACGATAGTTAAAATAAGCCCAAAAAAAAACACACACACACACACAAACGTACACATAATATTGTTCTCTGTAGTGATGGGTGGTAAATCGTAGCAATCGTAACAGTTAAGTTAAGTCTTGTTCTTCTTGCTCATAAGTTATGCAGTTGTTTGCCCTGTTTACCGATTATTTCGCATTTAGGTCGGACAGTGTTTTACTGCTGGTAAAAAATGATCGAATTATATTTTCTCAATAAAAAAAATTTGACTTCGGTAATACCGATATCTCGATCATGAGCTACACAGAATGCATACTTTTCAAAACAAAACAAAAAAAAAATCAATTTTTGTATTAGAAGTAGGCGTGGTTTTCGTTTGAGAGCGTCTATTTTTGAATATACTCGTCGACGGGTCTTATTCCTATAGCTCTGTATGCTTCTGCGCAAAGTACAGTCGAAAATATAGTTTTGTATGAGAGGTAGGCGTGGTTTTCATTTGATTTCGCCCCTTTTCAAATTGATCAATTTCTTAGCAAATCTAATCGTATGTGACACGATACAGCTTTTCGCGCGCAAGGCAAAAAAAAAACATACACACGAAAGTATAAGTTTGTATAGGATATAGGCGGGGATTTAATCCGATCTAGCCTAAATTTGAATATGGCCAGTAACTAATAAATACAATTGTACCTATCAAATTTCACTTTGATAATGTTATATATATTTTCGAACTTAACATATGGACCAACACTTTTGTATGAGAGTTAGGCGTGACTTTCATTGAACCACGCCTATTTTCAAATATACCCATTCTGTGATTAGACTTCACATACTTTACGTACCAAATTTTAGACCGCCAGTTTCATATTTTCGCACCAAGAACTCGAAAACATACATTCGACAACTTAATTTTGTATTGGAGGTAGGCGTGATTTTCACCCGATTTCGCCCATCCCTGAACTTATTCATTCATTGGTGAAAATATTCTTGTGTACACATTTTCAGCTCAATCGTTCTATTATCACGATAGTTAACGGGTGAATAAATAAGCTTTGAGAGAAGCATGGTTAAAACGACTCAGATCGCGATGATACTAAATTTTTAGCAACTAATAAAAATATGTAAAAATAAAATTATTTAGAGATCTAGAACTCAAGGTTAGGTTAAGTTACGTGACTGCCCTCTTTCTGAGAGAACACACTTAGGCCTGAAAGGTCCTTTGTGACACCACCGACCTTTTCTTCCAATACTGTTGTTCATGTTAAATTTGGACAGCTTTAGAAGGGATCTACTTATAGTAGCCGGTTCCGAACGGCAGAACCCTTGTGACATCACTTTAACTTAGTTTTGTCACAGAACTATTTTTTTTAAGAAGCATTTTTGGGAAAATTGCCCATTCTTGCCGACAGATGGGTTCCATTCGAAAGAAAAATCTTTTGCGATATTAAATTTTATTATGTTTCAGCCGGGAATTGAACCCACAATCTACAGATCAGAAGGCCAACGCACTAACCACAGAGCTACGGCAGCCATCTAGAACTCTAAGTGTATTATTTTTTGAAATATTACTGCAATTGACTTGCAATTTTAACTGACTTGAGGGATTTTTAATTAATGCTAAGAGATTTCAACTAGGTACATTCAATGTTTGGGTGAAGTCAACTGAATAGAGACTAAAAGTTATTTGAAATGTCTTCAAAGAAGTCACAATATTAAATCATAATCTCGTTATTGCTATTACTTCGAAAGAGGTGTTGCATTTTTCGAATTTCGAAAAAGAATCTTCATTGTATGATACATTTTAGATTTTAAACTTATAAGCAGTTATACTCTCAACGAAATGTATTATTTGAATAATAACAGCGTCAATAAATACTTTTAAAAAGGGCGTCATAAATATCCGTTTTTTTATGGTTGTCCCAAGAAACGTTTCATCAACTTTTGTATAGGATTTACTCATCAGAAATTTTTAAAATTTAGAAAAAAAAAAATTTTTTTAAGAAAAGTGGGCGTGGCAGTGATACTTTTTCATGTGCAAACTAATATTAATCTAATAATTACGTGTATTGAATTTATTTCATATCAAATCACTATTACAATTTTTGATAACCGTTCATATGAAAATGTGACACTGTGTTTCATATTCAACACTGTCCGGTCGATCGGCCAGCCGGCTAGTTGTTTCATTACGTGGCTTGTTGGCTTTTTTGTGCTGGCTCGATTGAGTTATCTAAATGTGGCTGCCAATTTAGTTGTTCTCCCTTTGTTTTCGACATTATATAGAGAAGAGGGTCAGTCAATCTGTGAGTCAGTGAGTCAGTCGATTGATAATAAAGATGTGCAGTAATTATTATTTTTTGTTTGTCTTGTTTTTGCCAGCTAAATTGTTATGTTTTTGGGAACAAGTGAGTGAGCCTTTATAAAGTTAAGAATTTATGAGGGCAAATAAAGTGATTATGATGACCCAATATATATACGAACAGCAACTATACGCATTAAGACGCCATCCGGTATAATGAGTGGTAAGATTTACCGAGATGATAAAATTTTACTACATATACTTGAGACTAAATTCGGAATGCCAAAAAAATAGTGAGAGAGAGAGAGAGAGAGTGAGAGAGCGTATGCAATCGCATGAATGTGTAGTTAAAGAGGATATTGGCTTTTTGGAGCCATGTAATTAAAGGTGGTTTATGATATCTGAATAATACAAGAAGATATTGATTTTTAATTCAGTCAAAGCGTACCACATAGAGGACGCTACAATAACAATAATATTTTAATTGAACGTAGATACATACAAGTGTAGTATAAATATATGTGCGTGTATTGTATTATGTACGTACAATAGTTGGTAAGTCCAAAAAAAACCAAAAACAAAAATACTGTGAGGTAAAATATTTCATAGTAATTCATTTGAAGCGGCCACTTATTCGATTGGAAGGATATTAGATTATAAGTAAAAAATATATTTCATAAGGATTTCTATATTTTAATAATTTAAGTCTTGTATAAAAAAGAGATTCTCTTTGTTTTTTGTTTGTTCATTTGAAATTGAAAACGGAATTAATTGCCAAATATTTACACATCATAAATGTTAAAACAATAATTAAATGAAATAAAATCAAATAAAATAAAATATTTACATTTTGCGGTAGGGGAGAGTTTATTGAAAAAGGGGCAATTTCAAAAAAGGTTATAAACACACACACACACACACACACACATAACATACACACTCAGAGATGATGACGGCAATGCCAAATACAATCAAGCTTGAGTTTTCTTGTCTGTGTTTTAATAGAAATTCATTATATAAACTAGTAAGTCCGAAATGCATGCCTAACTAAGCAAATACAATACACATAAAAAATAGACGTAGTATGAAAACAACAACAACAATAATATTAAAAATAAATTCAATTCAATAAAACCAATAGTGAGCAAGAGTAATAAATAAGAAGAAAGGGAATTTCTTCTATTTTTCCAAAATTTTAAACAATTTATATTGATTTTGTGTGTGTTGAACTTTTCCATTTTGGGGAAATTTTTCCCCATCTATAGTTGATAAGTAGTTGAGGTGGTACTGCCGTACGGGAACTTCCATTACATAAGCCTACCATAATTATATGTATATGTAAATATGTATTGTATTTTTCTTTAAACTATTGTTGATTTTATTATTTCACATCTTCTGTAAGTAAATAAGTAAATTAAATGGTCTGAACACTTTTGCAAAATGTTCAATAAACCAATAGACCACAATGATATGTATGTATTTGTGAAAATATAAAACTTTTTCTTTTCTCACATTAAAAAAAAAAAAAATTTAGTGACAAATATTTAAGAGAATTGTAGCACACACAGATTTGTGATATTCCAAATCTGAGAGAAAAAAAAAAAAACAAAAACAAAGTTGAAATAAAGTAAAAAATACAAAAATAAATTAATTATCTTATGCATCAAGACAAGGATATCTTAGTTTGATTAGAGTACATTCATAGCGCCAGAATATGAATGAAGGGCGCATCGGAATGCACAATGATCCATTTGTCCATTTTCTAAATGCAAATGCCATCAGAATAACGTAAGGAAAGAACCTTAAGGTAATTAGCAGTGATGTAATTTTTGTAATTTTTGTAAATATTTGATTTCGACATTATTGCAAGAAATTTTGCAATAATGTCGAAAATTTAAATTCAAACATTTTTGAGCGGAGCACATTAATGTCGAAATTCGCTTTATGTGGAAAATTTTTTCAGCATTGTCAAAATCTTTATTTTTTTGAAAAGCTAATTTCGACATTAATGCATAAATTGTTGCAACAATGTCGAAAATCAAAACTCATACATATATTCAACTTTGCTAGTCTTTTTCGCAATCAAATTCTGTTTACAAAGCAAATTCTCCTGGGTTTGGGTCAATAAGTCACTGAAAATTGAAATAAGGAACACCTTCTTCGCTAAAAAAAAACGTTTTATTTTTCAGCATGATTCGATTATAGCTTGATACATTTCGTCCAATGTTTGTTAAATTTTTGTATGTTCACCAAATAATACAAATTATAGGGACCATCAAAGGCGTTTGTTTTACCGAATACCTCTTTGTTCAACTTAAAGCTCTTACCGTGGACCCATGTAAAATATGTTTTGAAAGAGTCGCCGTGGGGCTGAATCTATAGGATATGCTAAATGAGATAAGAATTCGTAACCTAATTCATGCAAATTTGCCATTGCTAATGCGGACTTGTGCGCCGGTACGCTGCCCTGTTGGAAGAAAATGTTTTTTTTTTTCTCGCTAAATATGACCGTTGTTTAAATTGTTGCATCGAATTGAACAGTTCTCTGAATAATAAATGCCGGTGATTCTTTTGCCTCTTTCAAGGTAATCGATTTGAAAGACACCGCGCGAAACCAAAAAAAAATTATCTATCTTGTGGACTTACAAACCTAGCTTGTCCCTTTTCGGTTTCGATTCACCATGAGAAATTCAATGTCTCGACTGTTTCTTGGTTTATGGTGTGTTGTGATGAATTTATGTTTCATCCACGATAACGAAATGACGCAAAATTTTGAGTTCGAATGCTGATTGAACATCATCAAGTTTTCCTTTGAAATAAAAGTGGCATTAATCTTGCGAATAGCTTTTGCATATTAAAATTTTTGTGAATCCCTGATCCATGTAATGTCTCCCTAGTAAGAACATGCACTTCGACAAGGTTAAATGGAAGTTCTTGTTTCTATAAAGGCTCCATAACACTTCCTCACGGCAATTTAAACCAATTCTGTTTATAAGGTTTCCAATTGGGCTTTAGGAATAGAAACCACATGTTTTATAACAGTTTAAGCAGAACAACTTTATTAAGCATCCTTTGAGCTGCTGTTTGGAAGTTATTTCGTAAAGCCACATTAATATGTTTTCCAATTGGGCTTTACGGAAAATCTCCAAACGATTTTTAGCAGCGCGCTTATAGAATTGAGATCAGTTTTTCATTTTGTAGCCTAAATAAGTTACTTTTATAGATGCAAAACAAACGTGGACCAGGGTAATAATTTGTCAGTCAAAATTGCTTTCACAAAACCTTTGCGAAGTAAAAAAACGAGGTGGAAATAGCTTCTGTAGACACTTTTTGAAGTGTAATGTATTATTTACGCTGCAGATAATCGAGACCATTTCTGGTGAGATGACCTGAATTAAATGTGACCTCAATTGGACGTAACCGCAACGTTCGACGTCACGAGTGAGCTCGATGGTCCCAAGCAACGGTAAAGAGCCCCAATAATACTATTCAAGCTTTTGTTTAGTTTGTGTTGCAAACCAAAATAATTTTACCACAAATTCACCCTTTGTTTTCCATCTTTTTCTCCGCCTCATTAGACAATATGTAACGTTTTGTTATGCAAAAACGTATCTATATTTAACCCAAATAAAACTTCGCAAAAATTGACAGATTTTAATTTAGAGATGAAAATTTATTTATAGTAATCCAGAATGAAAAAATACAAAATACAACAAATTCAATCTATATTTGATAATACGAAAAAAAAATAGTTCATAAACAAAGTGAATCATCCATGACGAAGACAAAAATAAATGAAAAAAATTACGAGACTGCTTAAAGTGTCGGGAGCAGACAATCAAATTGACATATAGTACAAATGACAAGGGCTTGTCACATTTTATTTGAGATAGAAAGAGGGTACGCAATTGACAGACAGTATGGCTGTATAAAATTACCGATCTCTTTTTAGCTATCTCCCGCTCTAGAGCTTCTTATTAAAAAAATGGAATTTTGCATAACTAAAGCCATAAAAATATACTGCATTGCAAATTATGAAAAAGAGATGATATTTGAAAAATATTGCTCTATATTGCTGACCATTATACCATAATATGACAACAACATTGAATATATTGCTGTTTTCACGAATCATCATTCCAAATAACATAATGAGAAAAAAATAAAAAATCATAATATAAAAAACAGTATGAAATCAAGAAATCAACGAAATGAAACGGTTAAATTCTTGACATGTGACATAAAAGCAAAAACGAATTATAAAGTACAAAATAACAAAATAATAATAACAATTTTACTGGTTGTCCGGATATGACGTAAATAAAAATCCATGTACAATTCTTGAGCAGACCAAACGCCAGACAGCTGTTGTAAAGCAACGTAATGTTGCGAGTTTTTGCGAAAATAATGAAGCTACCCATACTCGCACATATGCTGCCGAATAATATGTGTCAGCTAACGGCGACCAGCAGTAAAATGTCATTTTTATCTGAAATCCAATTATGCGACGTACATACTCGAGCATTGAATTGCAATCAGAGAATATGCATCCAAGCGGAGAAGTCATCAAAATAAAATGTGAAAATGGCCGCCAAAACGGAAGTCAATAGGTTTATGATTACGTCGTATAAACATACGAAAATACTTGTACTCATAAGGATGTATGTAGATAGTAGTGTGGAAGCAAATAAAATATTCAATATGAATGCAGTGAAGTGAAATATTCGAATAAAAATAACATAAAACAAAAATAAAAATGCAATAACAAAACAAAAGGGAATTACCACTAAAAATAATGTTTAATACAAAAATAACGATTCTCTATTAATATGTGGTGATGATGTTGCTGTAGCCGTTCACATATTCAATAATATGGCTTTATTTATTTTTACATGCACCTTACGTTAAGGTAGATCAATCGGCTTCTCTGAACGATAAACAAAATGTTGATAGTCTGATAGTTTGTTTTTTCAAGAAAGCACAATTAAACTCCAGATTTGAACCCGAGTACTTTTTCGGTCTCTTACAAAAGTCCGAATTTTGTAGGGGAGTCTCCGAAGGGGTTGAGGTAAAGGGTAAGTATATTCGAAAAAAATGTTGAGGTCGTCGACGACGAAAATACTCAGTTAGGTATAAAGATAATGGGTAAGTTTGTTAAGGAAAAGTATTAGGGAGTGGGTGCCGTAGCTCAGTGGTTAGTGTGTTGGCCTTCCGATATGTGTGTTAAATCTCGCGCTGAAGCATAACAAATTTAATATTAAAAAGATTTTTCTATCGAACGGTACTCACCTGCCAGCAAGCAATTGGTAATTCATCCAGCGGTAACAATTTGCCATGGAAAAGCTTCTAAAATAACTCTGTGACAAAGCTCAGAAAAAGTAATATCGCAAAAGTTCTGCCGTTCGGAACCGGCTAAAATAAGTAGGTTCCTTCTAATACTGTTCAAAATTTAACACACACAACAGTAATGGAAGAGAAGCTCGGCCCAAGAGCCCTTCGGGGTTTATAAATACCACATATTTATTTTTTTGCAATTGCAATTACAAATTTTGTCCTAGAGGAGTGAAATATGTGATTGATCGACTACCATTCAGTTTTCCACCATTTTCAACATTTGTTTTGAATATATTTACTCTTCATCTTTATTTCTTAGAGGGGCTCCCACATAACATAAGCACAAGAACATCTGCAAATCGGCCAATAACCTCATATCTGTCTGGGACTTTCATCTAGAGCTGTGAAATATATGATCGAAACCGAATACTTTTTTCTTTCTTCTTAAGGTGGCTTCCGTACAAAATGAACGCAAACATATGAAAATTGACATATAACCCCATAGCTGCCCAGGGCTACCCCCCACAACGGTGAAATGTACAACCTATCACCATTAATATAGCCTCTTCAACATTTACTACGAATACAGGTACTCTTTATTTTCACACTTAAAGGAGGTTGCCATACAAAATTGATGCAATAATACCTAAATAATCTCATAACTGCCCAGGAACTGCTCCCAGAGCGATGAAATGTACGACCGACTGCAATTAATTTCACATCTCCGATATTTACCTCTCACAAAGTGACTGTCTACCTCCACCCTTTAAGGAGGTTGCCATACAAAATTGAAGCAATAATATCTAATCTCATAACCCAGGAATTGCCCCTACAGCTAAGAAATGTGTGACAATTTCCAATATTTACTCTTCACAAAGTGACTATATCTCCATCCTTTATGGAGGTTGCCATACAAAATTGATGTAATAATACCTAAATAACCTCATAACTGTCCAGGAATTACTCCTAGAGCAATGAAATGTATGACCGATCACAATTAATTTCACCTCTCCGATGTTTACGTCTCACTAATTGTATCTCTATCTCCACCCCTTAAGGAGGTTGTCATACAAAATTGATGCAATAATACCTAAATAATCTCATAATTGTCCAGCAATTACTCCTAGAGCGATGAAATGTATGACCGACCACAAATAATTTTATCTCTCCAATATTTACTCCTCACAAATTGACTCTCTATCTCCACCCCTTAAAGAGGTTGCCATACAAAATTGATGCAATAATACCTAAATAACCTCATAACTGTCCAGGATTTGCTCCTAGAGCGATGAAATGTATGACCGACCATCATTAATTATACTTCTCCGATATTTATTCCTCACAAAGTTACTCTCTATATCCACCCCTTAAGGAGGTTGCCATATAACATTAATGCAAAATACCTAAATAACCTCAGAGCTACGCAAGAACTACTCCAGAGCGATGAAATATATGATTGACCTTCATTAATTTTACCTCTCCGATATTTACTCCTCACAGGGTTACTCTCTATATCCACCGTTTAAGGAGGTTGCCACACAAAATAAATGTAAAAACACCTAAAATTTTAACAATAACCCAAAAATTAATAACTAAGAATTTTTCATCTCCAATATTTACTCCAAATATACTTCCCTCTTCTTTTCATCAGTTAGGGTGGTTCCGTATAAAATGAAATAATTAATTGGAGTGATGAAATGACATACCTCTCCGACTATTTATGCGAAATGATAAGACAACTGCAACACCAAATTTAGAGTTGCATAATTTATAATCGAGACATTATTCGTGATAGTTCAGGTATCTTTTTGTAAAACCACTCAATGTAGGATTGCAATGAAAATGTCTATTCAAACAAATATATATCTTCATTTTCATTTTAAAACATTCATAATTTATGTACATATTAACTAGTATATACCATTCTAATTTACAAAAATATTTATAAGAGTATGAATATGCCAGCTCATTACAATATCGACCAGAGTTTTACGCGAGCATGCTCAACAAGGCACAGGAGTATCCTTCTTTGATATCAAAATCATTAGAAATTTAGATTCATAATATGACATTAAAATTTAATATAATTTCCACGAATGACCATATTGAAAAATGTAGGAAAAATCCCTCTTTCTATTGACATCAAGAGCCGCTTATGTATAAACATAACATATGTGTGAGTGCCACACCCACATAAACCTATGTACTGGTACACAAGTCATACAAACGAGTAAGTACATACAACGGCACCATTACAATAATGCTGTACGCTATGTTGTTGTTGTTGTTGTTTTAACATTAATATGCCCCCAGGGTAAAGCGCCAAAAAGCTTTCTACTCTTTTTCGTTTATCAGTCAAATATATGTATGTATGTACACATACTCATAGATATGTTAGTAGTAACCGGCGCTTGAATGCACAGAAAGTGTAATGTATGTATAATAAAAAGGAGTAAAGCAATGTATATGTGGCATATGTAGGTACATACATACATACTTTATGATATATATATATATATGTAGACCGGAAGTGCACTTATGTATTCATGATTGTGGCCTACAAAATGAAAATAAAAGAAATGAAATGTTTACTTTTACCTTCCCTTTTGTTGTTATGGTTGCTAAAGGTGATGGTGGTATTTATTTTTTATTTCTATTTTTTTTTTTTGTTTTTTTTTTTTCTCTTTTGGCTCATCACATTCACAAAAGTAATTTTGATAAACTTATAGTTGATATCTCTCTGCTGTTGTGTTATGGAACAATGGCTATGACTTGAGGGTTTCAAGAAGGGGTGCACGACGATGGATGGAGACGATTTTATGGCAGATGTATGGTTGTGAATTATAAAACACTAAACATGAGTGTGTTGGAGTATTTTTGTGGTTTTATGATCGCAGCATTACTATTGTATTTATTATATATGAGCATATGTGTATATTACATATACTCGTACACATACAATAGTCTGAATACATAAAGTAAGTTCGTAGTAATGTATTTGAGATAGTACATCTTAAATATAAATGTATTAAAATATATTTTATCTAACGATTTAACTCAATATTATAATGGTGCCACCGTCCATATCGAACATACTTTTTACTCAAGCAAAATATTTCATAGTCAATAGCAGCAGGTGACATCAACTTTACTATTCTAAAAGACTTTGATAACGTTGATTTGATGTATACAACCGCATACAACAGCTGATTATAAATACAATCAAATTAAAATCACTCCGAGTGGAGTGGAGTATCTATTAGGGATGCTAAATTTATAAAGCAATCCCGGAATATCGGAATTAATAGCAAAATTATATATAAATTAAAAGTATCGAACATGGTTGCCAACCATGCCATAATCGATTATCGTAAGAATGGGTGTGTGTTTGCACAATAGTTGCTGTAATTATGGAGTAATCGAGTTGAAAATTAGTAGATCACATTATTTTCACAAACGCACGCATGCATCTGTAAATGAGCGATATCGGAAGAAAACCGCAATTACCTCCAATACAAAAATATGTTGAGGAATGCATATTTTCACACTTTTTGGTCATGAAAATATTAAGCTTTTGAACTAAAATTTGGTATGTACCGTTACTATCATCACAAAATTGATATATTGAAAAATGGGAGTAATCGCATAAAAATGAAGCCTACCTCCCATACAAAAGTATGTTGTTGAATGTGTGTTTTTACATTTTGCACGCGAATATATAAAGCGATTGGGCTAGAATTTGGTATGGAAAGGTACTACTACCAAAGAATCGATGCATTAAAAAGTGGGTGTGGTCAGATGAAAAACACGCCTACCTCTCATACAAAAGTATGATTTTAAATGCATACTTTCTCAATTTATGAGCGAAAACATAAAACTATTGAGCTAAAGTTTAGTAAAGAAAGTTTGACAGATCAAGTAATGAACATATTAGAAAATGGGCAGAATCGATTAAGAACTACGCCTACCTCCCATACAAAAAAAATGATGTTGAATTCAAATTTTCTTATATTCTACACGAAAATATCAAGCTATTATGCTGAAAATCTATTAAATTTACCTATTAACAGACATATTTAAAAATGGAGGGAATCGATTAAAAACTACACTTACATCTCATACAAGCTTATGCTTTCGTATGTATGTTTTCACATTTTGTGTGCGAAAATAAAAAGCTATTAAGCTGAAATTTGTTACATATAGCTATATTTACAAACTAAATAACATATTCAAAAATAAGCTAAATCGGATAAAAATCACACTTAGCTCCCATATAAATGTATGCTTCAGCATTTTTGTTTTCACACTTTGTGCACAAAAGTATGAAGTTATCACGCTGAAACTTGGTGCACACAATTATTTTTATCAATGTGTAAGTATGTTTGAAAATGGGCGTTATCGAATGAAAACCACGCCTACCTCCAGTACAAAAGTATAGTTTTTTTTTTCCAAAGTATGTCTGCCTATCTGTTATTAGTTAGAGTATATAAACTTCAGTATTACCGAAATTAAGCTAGACAACTTCTAAACAATTTTGAAACTGGAATCCCGGGATTTGCATTACTAGTTAACTTTTGCACGTGTCTGTATATACGAGTATATTGTGGAAACAGAATCATAAGTGAAATTGTATTTTTATGATGTAGTGTCTACCCTTTAGGCTTAAAGTGAATACATCAGTAGATTTCTTTTCTGTGGTGATGGCGTTGGTGTATATTTTAACCAAATATATATATGTATATAGTATATGTACTTAAATATGTCGCGCACAGAATAAAAACATCACAATAATTCCTTCTACCGTTCTGATTATATTCCGGGTGCGATATAGCAGCAGGTATAATCAAAATTATATTAGAAGGAACTTTTTTTTTTCAAATAACTTTGTATTTGTAACACTGGTGGGGTGGTTCAATACATAAATTTATTGTGCTACTTACTAAATTTTTTCTTCAATCACGCCAATGTTTGCCTTCAAGGAAATTATCCTGGATTTCCTGTTCAAATTATAACAGCTTCCAATTATATTTTTGACATTTTTGTCCTCATTGATTTTTCCACTATGATGAATGCTCAAAAAAAGAGGTTTGGAGATAAACATGGACTGTAAAATCAAAGCACACTCAAAACCCACAATCTATAATATATCAATTTACAAGAATATTTTATATATCCAGTTTAAGAGTCATTGAATTTTCATTTGCATTGTAAAGAACAAAACGAGCCACTTCAATTTCTGGAGCTGGACATAAATGTTTTAATTAAATTTCATTTCCTTTGACGTAGCATAGCTTCAAATTAAATTACATGCACATACTCGTACAAATTAATAGAAGGATACCTCATAATAAGTAAAATTTCAACCTACCTAAAAGTAAATTGGTATGATACATACTTGCGTATGCTTAGAAAAAGATGTCCATTTATGTTGTAGATAAAAATCACTGGCATGAAATTACTGTCACTGTAACATATTATTCTAACCTCATACATATGTATGTACGTACAATTGTTGTTCACATATGCACGTCGTACGTGCATATATATAATGCAGCAGTTTCTAACAATGTTTTTGTTGTTACTGTTGCTGTTGTTGTTACTGCAACACAAAAAGAGCTACTCCATTATGCCGGAACAACACTTAACCTGGATTTCACATAAGAAACACATTTCATAAAAGTCAGAAAACCAACCATACAATAGAAACTAGAAAAATGTAAAAGGAAAACCATACTCCTCTCTCTCTCTCTCTCTCTCCTATATACCTTCAGCAATGCATTTTCTAACTTCTCATATGGCATCGTGTTGTAAGAAGAAACCTCTATGACAAAAGGTGTTTAAGGCAAGCCATCAGCGTATTTGTGGCAATTGTTATGTTTGCCTTGCAATAGAATAGCATAATCATCATCATCATCATCATCATCATGGCTTATTTGGGTCACGTTTTTATGCGTCCGTTACAAATGGTAGGTACTGATGAATCCAATATAGAATTTTAGAAAATATCTTCACTACTGCCGGGCAAAAATAACATTTATTTATTTTTCTCATAAATTTCCTTTACCACACTTCACCTCATGTGACATTATACGGTGTGTTTTTTTAACAATTTTAAAGTCAAATAATGTATCAGGACTGACTTTTATGAAAACAAAACAATGAATTCTCAAAATTAGGCAAGACGAGCAATTTCAAAAGCCAGATGTTGTTGGAATTATAATTATGTACGATATACTGGCATTGTTACATCGACCAGCAGATATTAAGTACAAGTATATGTTACATACAAAGTTTTGATCTAGTTGATAGTCATTTACTCGTACAATATATGACCTAAATAGTGATACAAATATGTAGCTAATAAAAATTTAAACACAATTCATGTTCATGTAGTATATGCATGAAACGTTATATGCATAGAATGAACTGCAAAAAGTATACTAAGCATCAATAAAAACAGTAGTCAATATGTATATAGTACTATACATCAGTAAGTTTTTAACAGAAATATTTTTGTTTTGAACTCAATGAGAATAACATTTTCAAATTTGGTTCAAACAAAAATATACAGAGATTGTGGATGCATTGCAAAGGTAAAGTCAACTATCAGGTGTAGTAAAAAGAAATCCAATTTTTCCAATAGATGGCTTTAGTAATCCATATCTCGCGTTATATAAGTGCGATCGAGTTACGCTAGATGGCGTTAGAAAGATAGGATATCGCACAAAAAGAAAAAAATGTTCAGGCTTTTTAAAGATGGACACCAGTAAAGAGAAAATACGCCATATTTTACAGTTTTTCTTCGATAAGGGCGAAAACGCAAGCAAACGGTCATGGTCGAATCGCGGTCAGCCGGCGCAAATGATGGCCAAGCCAAGATTGACGGTCAGGAAGGTTTTGCTATGTGTTTGGTGGGATTGGCAGGGAATCATCTATTATGAGCTGCTCCCCTACGGCCAAACTCTTAATTCGGACCTGTACTGTCAACAATTGGACCGCCTGAAGGAAGCAATCGACCAGAAGTAACCAGCTTTGTCCAACAGGAGAGGATTTGTGTTCCATCAGGACAACGCCAGGCCACACACATCGATAGTGACACGCCAGAAGCTACGGGAGCTTCTGGCGTGGGGGTTGGGAGGTTCTTATGCATCCACCTTATAGTCCGGACCTGGCACCAAGTGATTACTACGTGTTCCTGACTATGGCGAATGATTTTGCTGGTGAAAAATCGCCTCAAGAGAAGCTTGTGAAAATCGACTGTCCCAGTTATTTTTGCCAATAGGAACGATGGTTTCTCTGAGTGTGGCATTATGAAATTACCTTCAAAATGGCAACAAGATATCGAACAAAACGGTGCATATTTTACCTAAATCGGATTATTGTAACTATGCTAAATAAAACTTTAATGCAATTTAATGCAAAAATAATGGACGCTAGTGTTTTTAAAGGTAAATCACAATTTCGAGGGTATTAGAAACGTTTTAAAGGTTTGGTTCTATGTATGTAGAACCTCTACTAGGTTATTTGGAAACTTTTAAATAACGGTGATATCGTGATATTTCTATACCCTGCTCATAAATGCAACAATTTGCAATAAACTCCGCTTATAATAGGGCTTTCAATAATTCCGTAAGAAAAGTATGAAAAAAAAAAATTAACGAAATTCGATTTTATTATTCAACATAGTTGCCTTCGAGGGCGATACAATGAGTATAGCGATTTTCCAACTTTTCGATACCACATTTATAGTACGATTTTTCTTTCCCGTTAAAGTAGGCCTCAGTTTCAGCGATTACTGCATCATCGGACTTAAATTTCTTTCCAGAAAGCATTCTCTCGAGATCTGAAAACAGGAAAAATTCGCTGGGAGCTAAATCTTGAGAATACGGAGGGTGAGAAAGCAACTCAAAGCCCAACTCATTCATTTTTGCCATCGTTTTCATCGATTTGTAACACGGTGCATTGTCTTGGTGAAACAACACTTTTTTCTTATGCAAATGTGACCGTTTCTTTGCGATTTCAGCCATCAATCGGTCCAAAAGTTCACAATAATAGTCGCTGTTGATGGTGGTTCCCTTTTGGATATAGTCGATGAATATTATTCCGTTCGCATCCCAAAATACAGACGCCATTACCTTACCGGCAAACTGTTGCGTCTTTGTTCGCTTTAGATTCGATTCGTCGACTTCTATCCACTCAGCTGACTATCTATTGGATTGTGGTGTGTAACGATGAAGCCTGCGTAGAACTTTTCTCTCGAAAACTCCAAGCAGCCTCTCATCCGTGGTGGAAATTGTCCAGGCTTCTGCGCTATATGTTAGGACAGGAATAATGAGGGACATGTAGAGTGTGATTTTCGTTCTTCGAGAGAGGGCTCGACTACTCAATTGCTTACTCAGCCCAAAGTAACACCTGTTAGCAAGAATTATCCTACGCATGATCTCCAGGCTGACGTCATTACAGATGCTGACGTTGGTTCCAAGATAGACGAAGTCCTACACCACCTCGAAAGTGTAATTGTCAACAGTGACGTATTGTCCAAGACGCTGGGACTCTTTGTTTGTAAACACTAGGTACTTCGTTTTGCCCTCGTTGTGCGTAGTTGTGCACAGGTAATCCCTAATCGGACCGTCGAAAGCGGCTTTATAATCGACGAATAGGTGATGTGTGTTGATCTGTTTTTCTTGGGTCTTTTCCAGGATTTGGCGGAGTGTGATCGAACGATGGTGGATTTATTCGGTCTGAAGCCACACTGATAAGTTCCAATCAGGTTGCTGAGGATAGGGTTCAATATTTCACACAATACCCACGATAACACCTTACATGCGATTCTCAGGAGACTTATGCCACGTTAGTTGGCGCAAATTATGGAGTCTCCTTTCTTATGTATGGGGCAAAGAACACTGAGACTCTAATCATCGAGCATGCTTTCGTCCAACCATATTCTGATTATGAGCTGGTGCCTGCAGGTGAGCAGCTCATTGCCGCAGGTCTTAAACAACTCGTCAGGGAGGCCATCTGCACCTGCTGCTTTGTTGTTCTTCAGCCTCTTTATGGCTATTTTAACCTCGTCATGGTCGGGTGGCAAAACGTCAACACCATCATCATTAATTGGAGTGTTCTGGCAGCCCCCTCCACTGGCGGAATTGTTCGTAGCATTCTCTCAGTGTAGAATATTGTAGAATTGAATTCAAGTAAAACATTGTGGATCGCATTAGGTATATAATTTTTCATTCACAAGATTCCATTAGCTTTTTTAACATATTGGATTAGCAAGTAGCTAAGGTCGCTTGGTGATCATTGCTTTCCCGAGCAAACTTAATAAGAACTATCCGTAGTATATTTTTTTGCTATACGATTTATGGGCAACAATTTAACCCGTTCTAATATACATGTTGCCATGTTGTTGTACGCTTAATACATATACTTTTATAAATATTTAAATTACTAATTCCTATGGGTATGAACACATAGTAAAATAATTCTTATCAAATTTTACAACAAACGGTGGTGGTTGGGACAAATATCATATGTACTAGAATGAGTGACTAAATCAACAAAACTAAATAAACTATACAATAAACTATAACTACCTATGAGTATATTCGTACTTCGAAATTATTATAAATATGTGTTATCGGTGACTTGAAACTAAATAATATCTATTCATATACCACAAAGACTCATTCAATTTATTCATTATTTTGTGGATCAGTTGCATTCATATTTAATGCATTTTTTTTTTGTATACTGATTATGTAGCCATGGTGAAATACACTTTGGGGATATTTTTCGTTTCGCTTTTATCTTTAACCTCATCTTATATGCATATGTCCATATAAAATACACTCACATACGAATGTCAAATGTTAAGAAGTTACTTGAATTGTATGTGTATGTGTGTGTGTGTGTATTATTCTTTTTTTGTTTCAACTCATTTTGTTTTCTTAAAATTGTAACAATTTCATTTTATGGTTTTGCATTCGTTATGCATATTTTTGTTTTGCTGCTTCATCTGCTCGTTGCTACTACTTACTGCTGCTGCTCTTGCTATTATTTGTTATTGTCCCAAGAGTTTCAAGAAAAATTGCTTTCCTACTCTTTATTGTTGTTATACTTATGTACTCTTATATATATTTGATTTTATTTATAGTACAATATATTCTAGGAAATTTTTATCAAATTCTTTCTAATAAAACTCGACCCAAATTAATTGAAAAAGTTTAAGAATGAAAATAGAATTGTTATGCTTAAATGCACAATATCTTAGGAATACAATGCAATTGTTTGCATAAATTCTTGTTAATAAAAAACTCAATTAAATGTACAATTTCTGGACATTATCAGTTGTTCATTTAAATTTTCATACAAATATTTAGTGTAGATACCTATCCAATAATGCAACAGAGTACATACGATAGCAATAACAATAGCAAGAGTATACATTTAAGGTATATGCACCTTCATAAAGGTGGGTCGAATATTGAAATGGCTTGGCTTAGTGGAAAATATAAAATTTGAACCATTTCAAGTATTTTTTTCCTAAGGATTGAAAAATTAATTGTACATCTGGAATCGCCTAATCTTCAGTTTGTGCATTATCATCAATGTTATAGGGGATTAAATTTTTTTGCCCCTCAATATTTTTCCCCAACATACTTATTCCCTACCTTTCCGTTAGGAGAGCTCCGCTGCAAAATGAACGAAAAACCAGCTGAACGTCGACAAACAACTCCATAGCGAACCAGGAATCACCCTATGACGAACCAATCTTAATTTTTCTATCTTAACATACTAACTCATTAATTGTACTCTTTAAGTTAGCATTTGAAAATCGTTTACGTATCCCGAGACTTGCTGAAGTGTGGTCAAATGTGTGACAAGCCAACAAGTAGGCTCCCATACAAAAGTAACGCAAAATTGTATCAAAAAGCGCTAAGTTACCCCAAGAACTGAACCCAGAGAGTCAAAATGTATGACCAACACCTCCTAAAATTTTTCCTTCTCAACCGTTTTTCTTAACATACTTACTTCGCAACTCTATCCCTTAAGCGGGTTCCCATACAAAATTAACAAAAAATCATTTCAAAATCGTTAACCTACCCCAAGAATTGTCTGTATGACAATTAAATGTATGACAAACACAAAATAAATTGTATTCTTCAATATATTTTCTTAACATACTTACTCCCTAACTGAACTCCTTAAGCGGGTTCCCATAGAAAATGAACGCAAATACATTTGAAATTCGTCGTCAACCCAGAAAGTGGCTCTAGAGTGATAATTTATATTACTGACATTACTCTCCTCTCCATTACATTTCCTTCGAAAAAAACTTATCCTCTATAGCTACTACTTTGGTAGGCTCCCCTACAAAATTGATGGTTTTACAATGGCGATAAAAATTTAAATGTGGGCGTGTTTCCTTTTGCTTACATTTGCTTACATTTATATTGCTGACTCCAATATATTTTCCCTCTTCTACACTTTCTTCGAAAAAACTTATCCTCTATCTCCACTATTTGGGTAGGCTCCCCTACAAAGTTGATGATTTTCTAATGGCGAAGAAAACTAAAAGGTGGACGCGTTTCCGTTTGTTTCCTTGGGAATAAAATTTTATATTTTCCCCTAAGCCAAATAGTCAAAATTTTACCGCATACCATTTGACCTACCTTAATATGCAAATGACATTTATGTAAATCAAATGAACTTCATATAAACTCATTCAAATTCCCACACAAACATCCATGTATGTATGTACGTAGATAAACAGAAAGGATAACAGTCAACTGTCTCTTAGGATACCTACCTCCAACACATGCAATGCTTTACACACTCACACGATAACTCTCTTTCGGTGATATTTCTCTCTCTCTCTCTCTGTCTCCCCCAATCTCCATATTTTGTTGTACTACACTCTTTCAATACCATTCACTCCATTCAAGCGTAAGTAGTGGCACACAAACGCATCGTTAAGTTGCTAGTTTATGAGTGTCGCTAAACTAACAGGACATTCATTTGTATATTAATGTTGCTGTTGGGTAAGTGTGGGCGCATTCACATTGTCCATAAGTCAGTTTGTGTTGTGTGGATTTGTATGTGTACATTCATATTATATTAGCGTGCGTGTAGAACATCAAAGCAAATGAAGCGAAACCAAATATTCGAACAGGAGCCCAGCAATGTCAGCTACACGAAATAATGACGTAAATAGTAGCAATATGGCAAGTAAGTCAGTAAACTTGAGTAGGGCAGTCAGACTGCAAGTTATTTTCTATATTGTACTTGTATGTATGTACCTACTCGTATTACACTTATTTTGTTGTTTGTGACACAGTTGAACATTTCATTATTATACTTTTTCGTTTGTACGGTTCAATGAGACAAAAACTAAAGAAATTATCAACAGCAACAACAATAAACGGAAACAAGTTGATGAAAAACCTACATTCGGTCGTAATCGAAGGAAAGTCAATACTGATTTTTGTATGCAGGTGTTGGCTCATTTGTATGATGATGATATTTGAGTTCAAAGTTTGGCTATAATGGCAGCATAAGCTACGAAGAATGTAATCAAAGCGATCTATTTGTATTAGCAGATATCGAATGATAGAGCTCTTGTAGCATCAATATTTCGAAGCTTTGCCTTAAAAGCTCTTTTGAAAGCTTTTTAATAATAAAGCTTTTCATAGTAATATAATTTTTTTTTACTAAATTGCAAACGACATCAATATTTCCAAACTTTGTCTGAAAAGCTCTTTCAAAAAATTTTACTTAATAAATTTTGACGTTCCAAGAAAATTGGGCACTGTTTGGCGGAGTAGATTTGACTTTTGTTAAAAAAAAACTATGTAAATTCGCCATGCTGAAATCGACATAAGAATATTTTACAAGAAAACTAACACACTATACACTGAGCTCCTGTACTTGGAAGGAAATTTGACTCGAATGTCTCTTAACCCATGTAAATACAAGTTTTAAAGGATCCATAGGAATGAACTCGCCCATTAATTGGTACATGTCTTGGAGGCGTTTCTTGCTGTTAGGCTATGTTCGGTTATTGTGGCTGCCCTTTTTCTGAGAGAACACATTTAGGCCAGAAAGGTCCATTGTGATACCACCGAGCTATTCTTTCAAAATACTGTTGTGCGTCTTAAATTTGGATAGCATTCGCGGGTTCCGAACGGCAGAACCCTTATGACATCACTTTAAGTTAGTGTTACAACAGAGCTCTTTTAAGAAGCATTTTCGGCAAATTGTTGCTTGCTGCCAGAAAAATTGCCAATTTTTGCCGATAGGTGGGTACCGTTCGAAAGAAAAATCTTTTCAATACAAAATTTTCTTGTGCTTTTGCCGGTGATTGAACTCACAGCCTACAGATCAGAAGACCAACGCACTAACCACTGAGCTACGGCACAGCTACGGCTGTTAATCTGATAGGAGTTATAAAAATAGAATATTCATATTTTGTCTTGACTGTCGGGAGTTTTCGAGGAGCGAGTCCTTGTCAAGATATTTCGACTTAGTTGCATTGGCGAAGAATGCCGAACACGGTATAAACATGAGCTGTGCACCGATATTGACATAGTCAAGACCATTCAAATCCACGCAAAGTGTCATATCGAGTATAATCGTAATCGATGGACAGTAGTGGATGTCCACGAAAAGGAAGACCCAATACTCGGTGGAAGAAGAAAATACTCGAGAATCTCTCAACGTTTGCAATTTTCAACGCAGACCAGTTTTAACTGCAAATACCTAAAATAAATTAAGTAAGCCTCAAATGTAAATGTCTAAAAAACATCATTCAAATATATGTTTGTATATAGCGCAAAGCTTTAACACTTTCAGTGCAAGGATCCGTTGACTGAGTGCCTAGGATTTATTGTAATCATCTCTTAGCTCTAAAATCTAAACTCTGTGGCATATGCTTATGGTAATAAGTAGGAATAGTATATTTCAAACCACGCCTCTCTTATAAATGCAATTTAAAGGCCACATTGTTTACTGATGTAAACGACCGCAACTACATAGTAATACTAAGAATTACTAGATACATATCAGTTATATGTAGTCATTGACAGAACCACTTACTTATATATTACTTTCTATCATTTGACATGACTTGCCTCTTCCTTAATACCCATTCAGCCCACCCATTTCCATTCTTTCTCATCAGGCATACTACATATAGTACAACTACGTACATTGACTTTGCTTTGTTTTTAGATACAAGTACGTACATATATGGTATGTTGTTTGTTATCTTGGTCATGATAAACAGAAAAAGAAAAAGGAAGGGTATTGGTTAGTTGTTATTGCTGTAAATGTATACATGTTGTGGACTTTTTTTTTTTTTTGTTTTGTTTTGTTTTGTTTGGTATATAATAGTGTCATGTGGATTATTCCCTTGTTGCGTGTGAATACAAATTCATTTCGATGTCAAATGTTGTTTTCCTTTTAACAATTTCACATTGTCTTCAACAACAACAAAACTACAATAATAACAGCAACATTATTGTTACATCACTTTTGATTTGGACTAATTTGAAGCTTAAGCTGTGTGTACTTGTATGTATGTATGTAGATGATGGTCCTTGTTATGTCTACTTCATTATTTTGAGGATATTTGTGTTTTTGCACTCTTTTTTTTTTTTTTTTTCATTTTCTTGTTCTTTTATTTTCGTTTTGTCTTCTTTTCTATAACATCATAAACTTTGTATTTTTATAGTTAAAGTTTTCTTTGTTGCCATTATTGTTTGCAATGAAATCAGACGCGCGCGTCTTTTATTCGTATTGACGTTTGTTGTAACACGTACTCTTATTACATACATACTCCTCATATATTCATTCATATCCATATATATCTATTGTTTTATGTGTGTGACATAATAGCAAGGCAGAATTTTTTATTTATACTTGTATCTAGTATATACACGAACATACAGAAAAAAGTGCTAAAATAAGTACTTTTAAAACTTTGTCATACCATTCTTTTCTCTTTTTTTTTTTTTTGTTCATCTTAACACAAAGAAATCACGAGTTAATGACTAAACAATGTAAAATAGTGTGTTTTATGATGAAAAATTCTTACAATGTTTCCAGCACTAAAATATATGCAAGTGTTTCTCTATAAAAGGTTAGAGATAAAAGATATATTGTATTATAAGGAACTGAAACTGAGCTAAGGAAGGAGCTGAGCCTAAATTGAAATTCTTATATTACATATTTTTTCTTTAAAACTCCAACAGCTTTATATTTTTCGTGCGTAAAATGAGAAAATATATGTACGGGAGCATACTTTTGTATGGGAGGTAGGCGTGGTTATTATCCGATTCAATTCATTTTTGAATATGTCTATTAATCTTGAAATATAATCACATGTACCAGGTTTCAATTTGATAGCTTCATATTTTTGAGTGTAAAGTGTAAAAACATACATTCCACAACATACTTTTGTATGGGAGGTAGGCGTAGTATTTAATCAATTACGCCCATTTTCTAATATATCAATTTTGTGATAGAAATAACTTTACACACCAAGTTTCACTTCCAAAGATTTATATTTTCGTTTGTAAGCAGTAAAATCATACATTTAACAGCATACTTTTGTATGGGAGGTAGGCGTGATTTTCATAAGATTACGCCCATTTTCGAATCAGTGTATTAATTAGTAAATATAATAGTATAGACCAAATTTCAACTCGATAATTTTATATTTTCGAGTGTAAAGTGTCAAAATCATACATTCAACAACATACTTTTGTATGGAAGGTAGGTGTAGTTTTTATTTAATTACGCCTGTTTTCTAATATATCAATACTGTGATGGAAATAACATCACACATCAAGTTTCACATCGAAAAATTTATATTTTCATGTGTAAACTGTAAAATCATACATTCCAGAACATACTTTTGTATGGGAGGTAGGTGTAGTTTTTATTCAATTTCGCTCTTTTTCTAATATATCAATATTGTTGTAGAAATAACTTCACACACCAAGTTTCACTTCGAGCGATTTATATTTTCATGTGAAAACTAAGGAATATATACCCTATATACCAACTTTCAACTCAATAACTTAATATTTTCGAGTAAAAAGTGTGAAAAAAACACATCCAACAACACAGTTTTATATGGGAGCTAGTTGTAGTTTTTATCCGATTGCGCTCATTTTCTAATATATCAATTCTGGGATCAGACTAAATTTATGTCTCAATTTTTAGTTCGTTATCTTTATATTTTCGCGTAATAAGTGTCAAAATACATATTGAATCACATACATTTATATGACGTAGTAGGCGTGGTTTCCATCCGTCTACGCCCAGTTTCAATTCCCTAATTATACTACCTTTATATACCGAATTATAGGTTGATAGTTCAATATTTCGCACAAATTGCGTGATACATACAAAAATATACTTTTGTAATGGAGGTTTTTAGCCAATTTCGTCCATTCATGGGAGCATTTGTTTACTGGTAAAAATATTTTTATGCACCAATTCTCAACAAGATCAATTTATAACTCGACGCATATCGTGTTTTTGATCAATTCTTATATATATATATATACTCTATCACCTCCCTATATAGGGGTTACAATCGGAAATATGAACTCATTACCCTTGACCTTTTGAATGAAGGGTATAAATATTGAGTCGACCGGGCCGGTCTAAAAAAATCTATTGACAGAGCTCAGTGACTAGGACATGGAAAATGATGTCACAGTAAATCTACTGTTCAGAATCGACTACAACAAGTAGGACCCAGTTACTCTTTTTCACATTTAATAGAAAAAACAATACTGAGGAAAGAAGATCGGCCAAGGGTTTTATACAGAATAATTACATAAAAAATGATGCAAATGAAACATATGAAATGTGATCAATTCTTTTCAAAACTCTTCTAGAAATATTATTCTCTATAAAACTAACTATATTCATATTTCGTTTATGAATAATATTGCAGCAAATCATATATCCGCTAGCTAAATTTGACAAAAATTTACATCAATAATGCAAAACAAAATTTAACAAAGCATTACTTTCCAATTCCATTCTAGATACTAAAGCCTAACTACATCTATCTATAATATATACAATTTATCCTATACGTGCTTACATATGGCACATATGGTAAAATAGAAAATACTTATGCATAATCTTATTTATTTTACTGCAGACCAACCATTTATTCTAGCAACTAACTATACGAGTAGGTACAACACCACAACTAACAACAAGAACAACATGGTCTTCAAATGAGTTGTCCGACAAAGACACCTCTTTTGTCTATTGTAATCATCCTTTTGCATATAACATGTATCGTAGATACCTTTAGCTATAAATAGTAAATATGTGTATGTAAGTGAATGAGCTTGAGCCGATGTTTATACGTAAAAAGAATATATGTAGTCATAGGGTATGATTGCTACATACACCCGACGGTATAATTAAATTCGTAGTAACATTATCCTGTCTCGTACATTGTCTACAAAATTAAAACGAATTAATCCGCAACATAGACATTAAATTACGGTAATAAGCAGCACACACACACATACACTTACACACTCATCCAACTTAGAGCACATTAAGCCGACGCCACATACATATGCTGCCAATGTTAAATAAGCACCTGAGGCCACAAAATATTTATGTTTATATGAGGAGTAGTACTAGTTGTAGTAGTAGTAGTAGCAGCAAGTTAATGGCACTGATGATGATAATAATGATAATCATGATGATAATGATGATGATGATGGCGGTAATAGTAAATAATAGTCATGTTGCTGGAGGACGATGTTGATGATGATAACACTGATTGTGATGATGGTGATGATGATGATGATGATTAAAAATAAATACAAATTGCAAATAAAATATGTAATGAGCAAAAAGAAAGCGTCAAATAGAAACCACACAACACCACAAAATCGAATTAGTGATCGCCCTCATTCATTAAACGTATATCCTATATGTATTCGCACCGCATAGAACAACTCTCCTCTGCCCATCTCAAGTATAAAACAAGCAGAGGCAATTTCAAATCAATATCGGTAGATACACACACACACACTTACATGCATTCACATGTATACTTTAGATTTATCATTTCATGCTCTTAGGATATTATTTTAATGTGTTCATCGTGCAGATAGATGGACATTAATAGGCAATAATAGTAATAACAACAAAATCGCCTTTTTATGAGATAGCCAACAATACATTGAACCCTATTGTTGCATGCGTTTAAAATATTGTACGCTGTTTTATTGTCTATGCATTTTTTTTTGTTTTTGTCTTCTGCTTCTTCTTCGGTGCAAAAATTTTCAATTTTCAACACACGAATACATTTCACATATACGATGAATGCACCCTATATACTACGAATATTCTGTTGAGGCTTTTGAGCTGTCAACTGTCCATCAACTGAACCGTTGATAACCTCTTTCGGCATTCAAAGCTCGTTAGCGAAGCATTGTTGTCAGCAATGTTTTTTGGTGTCTGTGTCATAGAATTATGAAAAATGATAAAAGCCGCCTCTCTCCCACCACTCAGACATATGACACGAATACCTAAACAAAAAAATACCCGTATATCCCTTTGAATAACACGCATGTTTGTGTTTCATCATAAAACAAATTTTTTTTTTCTCTTTTATGCTTTTGATCTTTTCTAAATCGAATTTAGGCTTTCGTTCACTGCGTTTACGTTTCATGCGCTGCTTCAAACCGCAGCCTTTTGTAAAGCGCTCGTACATTGTAAAAAAAAATAATAATAAAAATAAAAAATAAATTATAATACAGCAGGGAATTAAACATGCAATATTTTGTCCAAGCACCGTTATGTTTATATTTGCCGCATTCTTTTTAATCCAATTTTTTTTATGCTTGTATCTCTGCTGGATGCGCAGTTTCTAGGATTGTTGTCATTGTGGATTGTCACGAGATTATATGAATTAAAAATGAAATCGAATGAAATCTTTTTTTATATGTGAAACAACACGTGCGTGTTGCACAGAAGAGCGGCTTGACCATACAACAGCAAGAATTCTTTTCAATAGATCAGGTTTAACTTTGTCATATAAAAGATACTAATTTATCAAATTTAATTCAAAAAAATTCAATTAAACTCAACATAAAAAGCAAGTGAAGAAAAAAAAATGTTGCTTTAATTAAAGAGCAGATGAGTTTGTAAATGGGCAAAATCTAATAAAAAACACACCTACCTCCCATATAAAAGTATGCTTTCGAATATATGTTTTCGTATTCTTCGCATGAAATTACAGCGCCATGAAGCTGAAATTTGATATATGCGATTACGGATGCCAATAAATGGACCAGTTTGAGAATGGGCGAAATCGGATGAAAACCACGCCTATCTGCCGTACAAAAGTAGGTTTTCAAATGTATATTTTCAGATTTTACGCACAAAAATATAAACTTATTACGCTGAAACTCGGTGGTTACTGAGTATACTTACTAATTAATAGCCAAATTTAAGAATGAGTGCAATCGGATTAAAACCACGCCTACCTCCCATACCAAAAAATATGTTATCGAATGTATATTTCGTACTCTATGCACGAAAATACAAGCTATAAAGCTAGAACTTGGTTTATGCAATTACATTTGCCTATAAATAGACCAGTTTGAGAATGGGCGTAATCAGATGGAAACCGCGCTTACCTCCCATACAAAAGTAGGATTTCAAGTGGATATTTTTTTACGAAAACATAAAGTTATGAAGCTGAAACTTAGTACATATGCTTTTACTTGCTAACTAATAAACTGCTTAAATACTGGGCACAATCGGGGAAAAACTACGCCTACCTCCTATACACAAGTTTATATCCGAACGTTTTTTTTTCGCATTTTGCACAATAAACTTCAAAGTTATGAAGCTGAAACTTGCTACATATGATTTGATTTGCTAATAAATACAGCAGATTGAGAATGGGCCCAATCGGATTAAAACCACGATTACCTCTCATACAAAAGCTTCTATTCGAAAGTATGTTTTCACACTTTTTTACACGAAAATTCAAAGCTATGGAGCTGAAACTTGGTATATGCGATTAAATTTTCTAATAACTCGACCCACTTGAGAATGGTGGGAATTAAATGAAAACCACGCCTACCTGCCATACAAAAGTAGGTTTTTAGGTGTATATTTTCACACTTTAAGTACAAAAATATGATGTTATCAAGCTGAAACTCGGTACATATGATTATATTGAGTAATTATTTGATAAGTTTGACAATAGGTAAAATCGGATTGAAATCACGCCTACTTGCCATACAAAATGTTGTATCCGTAGGCATGTTTTCACATTTTGTGCACGAAAATTCAAAGCTATGAAGCTGAAACTAGGTACATACGATTAAAATTTCTAATAAATACAGCAGATTGAAAATGGCCCCAATCAGAATAAAACCACGATTACCTCTCATACAAAAGCTTCTATTCGAAAGTATGTTTTCACACTTTTTCACACGAAAATTCAAAGTTATGAAGCTGAAACTAGGTACATGACATCGTATTTGCTAATAAATGAACTTGTTTAAGAATGAGTAAAATCGGTCGAAAACTACACCTAACTGTCATACAAAACATTGTGTCGGTATAATGAAATTGATGCATTTTATTATTATACTTTTAAAATAAAATAAAATAAAAAACACACAAATGCTCATACTCATATTGTAACAACAAAAAGGATCATAAATTTATGGTTAATCCATTGACAGCTTAAAATGTAACAATAATAAAAATCAAAAAAGAATTTTATTTGACATCGAAAATAATACATACACACACGGATACAAGTGACAAGCATATACACTTACCTATACAGATATTTTTAAATCATGTATCGTACAAGGAAACAATTTCCGGTGAAAAAGTTCTTCAAAAGTCTGTATGTTTACCAAAAATTCGCATCAATGAAACGTGAGAAAATATGTTCGTCATCACGTGTCATTATTATATGCATATACAGGTACAGTAGTTAGTATAGACTCGTCGAAAATGTGGATATGAAATCTGAGCCAGAAGTCGGAATACAGCGAGAAGATGAAGAGAAAATATGAACATGTTAACTTTGAACTTCAGAAACAACAGCAACAGTTCAGACAAAGAAATACAAAATCGCAAAAGGAGAAAGCAGCAAGACTAAAGAAATGACAAATATCAAAATCAGATGAAGAAAGGTGCCTGTGGATTCACCACAAAAACTTTACTTTTAGTTTATTGGAGAAATATGATTCCACAATACATATACACATACATACTTCATACCAAAACATTCTACAAAGAAATAAAATTAAAAAGACGTGTTATCAACAGTATTTATGGGAGAATCGAAATCATTTGGTAAAAGAATGAAAGAAATTTATATCATTCTTTTTGCTTATGAAAATAAAAATGTATCAGTTTCAAACATTTGGTAAAAACCCAATAACCTGTTCAGAGGCGGATCAAGGGGAGGGCGAAGAAGCAACCACCACAGGGCGCCAATAATAGCAGGTGGCAAAATCATGCGATTTTAACAATAATTTTGAGATCTCTGTTGTATTGTTGTGACGAGGACAAAAGACGGAATCGTGATATTAATTTTTTTGAAAACTTTTTCCAAATAAATTTTGTCTTTTAAAATTTCAATCGAGCCTCGTGTAAAAAGTTATACTGATTTGAAAATTAATGAAATATCTGAAAAAAGATGCTGTTTTACTATAAAAAAAAGTAAAATCGCTGCAAAAGTATTCCGAACATTGTCTGCGGTTTACGATGATGAGTGAACGCCGGACCGTGGTTTGCTCGACTCCGTTGAGGAAATTTCGATGTCAAAGATGCACCTCGCTCTGGTCGGCCAGTCATTGAAAGAGTCGATGCATTTTTGAAACTGGTGCAACAAGACCGACACACAAGCTGTCAGAAGATATCGGAGGCATTAAACATCAACTACGTGATAGTTTGTCAAGAAGTGATTATCAAAAAAGAGCAGGCTACGCAAAGACGCTCTATATTTGGATACCACATCAATTAATTACTACATTAATTACAAAGAAATTTAATTTACCCAATTACCATCAGCGTAACGCTGTGAAACGCAACAAAATCGAATAATTTTTGAAGCAAATCATTGCCGGCAATAGTTTAAATATGAAATTAAATAGAAGAATATCCAATGCAACGATCATGGTCATAGGCCGGTAACCCTAAACCACTTCAAAGCCTGGATTGACAGTAAACAAGATTATGTTGAGTGTTGGGTGGGATTGGATAGAAATCGCACACAACCTGCTGAAACGGTTAATTCTGATCTCTACTGCTCACAAAACGACCGCTTGAATGAAGCGATCAAGAAAAGAATTGACCAGAATTGGCCAACGGAAAAGGAATTATATTCCAGCATGACAATGCCAGGCCACGCCATGCCATACACCCTTGATGACTCGTAACAAATAGACGGAACTTGGTTGGGAAATTTTGATACACCCACCGTATGACTCGGACCTTGCACTGTCTATATATTAACTTTGTGAATAACTCCATTACATATGGCGCCGAAGCTTGGACAATTTCCACGTCAGATGAGAGAATGCTGGGAGTTTTCGAGAGAAAAGTCCTACGCAAGATCTTTGGAACTATTTGTGTTGGTGGCGAGTATCGAATAAGGTACAACCATGAGCTGTATGAACTGTATGCCGACACCAATATAGTAAAGCGCATTAAAATTCAGCGGCTGCGCTGGCTAGGTCATATCGAGAGAATGGAAGAACACGCTTCGGCTAAGAAGGTGTTATATTCGGAACCCGCTGGTGGACGACACAGAAGACGAAGACCTAACCTCCGGTGGAAAGATCAAGTACTGCGGAACTTGTCAGCGCCTAAAATTTCTAACTGGCGCCAGCTAGCGAAAGAAAGAGCTGCATGCTAAACTCGGCCTAAATCAATTTTCGGTTGTAATGGCCATATAAGTGAGTAAGTAAGTAATAACTCCATTACAATAAGAAATGGAGTTTTCTCATAGAATGTTTAATTTTTCTAAAACTATCCTACATAGCCAGATGTTTAATTTCCTATTTCATTTAAGCATTGTCTATGCCATACTCATTCATTGCTATCATACACACAGTACATATGTCATTATAAGTAGAACTTAATTAAAAATCAACATCCCTTGCAACTGGGAATTGTCATCATTTTTTTATTTTTAATGCATTTTTTTTTCCATTTTAGTATAATTTGTTACAAACGTTAACTAAGTATGAACCAGGTTGCATATAAAATACATAGACATACACATATATTTGCGCTGAAGATTGTATGTATTTGTATGCTTGTATCTAGAGAAAAAAAAAATATATATATATATATATATAAATATACAAGTTAAATAGTCAATGTGTCGCAAGTCCCAACCCAATGCGACATCATTATCCCTTGCGCTAGTGGTAAACAGTCAACCAACAACCAAGCGACGGAAATGAAATCAACAAGATGAATGAATATAGAAATTAAGTATGTAAGGAGCATAGCCTCAATTTTAATTAACACCGTAATTACAACGTTTATGAGTACGAGCACACACGTATCGTACATTCATGACAAAAATAAACAGAAATTAATGGACGCAAAATGTGAAATGCAGTCATAATGAAAATTACAAAAGCAGCAATTACAAAAAAATAACAGATTGTAAAATCAACGTCAAAGTTACCTATATAGTTAGTACTCGTATCGTATAGTCACTTACCTGTTGTAATATTGTGTATAAAAATCTCACGTAGCAAAAGTGATTCATCTTCTGGCGCAGCATACATTGCACCAAAAATATCATTTTCTGGCCATACTTCCCTAAAAGACGAAAGAATGTAAAATATAATAATAATAAATATA
The DNA here is from genome assembly GCA_963854835.1 of Megamerina dolium. Taxonomy (NCBI): domain Eukaryota; kingdom Metazoa; phylum Arthropoda; class Insecta; order Diptera; family Megamerinidae; genus Megamerina; species Megamerina dolium. The sequence goes on along the minus strand of OY978526.1, from coordinate 23,062,215 downwards.
AAATGGAATATAAGATTTTACAACGCATTGGTTTGATATGAAAAAATGTTATTTAGTATAGTCTGATGATTGAGGAAATGGAAGAATAAATATCAGCACAGGGAACGCGAATGGGTTCTCCTACTGAAGATTACTCAATATTAATTTATACTTTCGAGAACATCTATATTATTGTAGAAGATCTATGGATCCATTTCAACTGCCGGCGAGTACGCTAAGTAACAATATGCGCTTCGATAAGGCTCTATAGAAGCAAGTCACACATTGCGTGCTTCGTAGAGGTCGGGTGGAAGCTATTTTGGTTGAGAAGCGCTTGCCCGTACCGAAGATGTTTTATCAAAGAATGATATATGGCTAATTTTAAACGAACATAATTCATTTAAAAAAATAAACCGTATATAGTATTGAATTGGAAATTAATTATTTAATGCTTTGATTTCCTCCCAGAAGCTCCAATCGAACAAGGATTTCTCTTGCTTCCAATGAAACTCGTTCGTAAGTTTTAAAGAAGCTTTAATTAACATTCTTGAACCCCCATTAAAACTTGTGAACTTTATTCTATAGGTCATATCCTTATATCGCGCGTCCATGCTGAAACGTTTTGGAAGCCTTAACTTACGTAAAATTTGTCACATGGAACTATGACCAATACTAACGAGATTAAGGAAATTATAATGGACAAATGCTATACGAAACATTTGGAGAATCCCAAACAGCCAATAGTATGTAATATATATACAGTGACTCATAAAACCGATCACGATATAAGGTCAAGCCAATTTAAGCTCCTTGAATGCGCAGCAAAACTGATAGGCTTGATTTGGGATTTTAATGCTTATAACCTTAAGTAACGGAGAATATAACGGTTTTGTAGTTGTTGCCTTTAGTCCCTTTTATTTAATTTTTTCTTTGACTAAAAATGAAGTGATCACTTTTGTGTGAGTTTCACTACAAACTCGAGCAGGTGGAACTGATGAGTAGTTTAATAAAGGGTTTTCCATTAGGGACATAACAATTTCGTATCATTATATGAACGCACCCTTAAACATTTTTAATCAACTGTCAATGCCAAAACGTTAGTTAAAGTCAACATTTTCATCATTGTAGAGTACACGAACCAACAACTTTTGGAAATTATTAAAAATTACTACCGAAATTTTGAGTCGGTGGTCGCAACTTTAAGAGCGAAAAATCATCTTCAGCGATGAAGCTCATTTCTGGCTCAATGGCTTTGTCAATAAGCAAAATATGCGTTATTGGTCAGCAACAAACCCACAAGTGCTTCTTGAGACAACGTTGCACCCGCAAAAAGTTACTGTTTGGTGCGGTTTTCATGCCGGAGGTGTGATTGGGCCGTATTTTTTCGTGGATGAAAACGACCGTCATGTTACCGTCAATGGAGAGCGCTATCGTGCTATGTTGGAAGATTATTTGTGGCCAGAATTGGATGAACTTGACATCAGCGATATGTGGTTTCAACAAGACGATGCAACTAGCCACACAGCACACGTCACAATCGATTTATTGCAAGGCAAATTCGGTGAACGTGTTATCTCGAGAAATGGTGCGGTCGAATGGCCGCCTCGTTCATGCGATCTAACACCATTGGATTTCTTTTTATGGGGCTTTTATCAAGTCACTGGTCTATGACAACAAGCCAGCAACTTTAGGCGAGCTCAAAGAGAACATCTATCGCGAAATTGCCAACTTTCCTGTCGAAATGTGTGCTAGAGTGGTAGAAAATTGGGTCCAAAGAATCGACCGCTGTAAACGGGCTCGTGGTAGTCATATGACCGAAATCGAATTTCATTCATAAAACGTAATGCTTGTAATCTATCCACAATAAATTTGAACTCAATATCTCAAATATTTCTGTATTTTATTAATAGATAAAATTGTTATGTCCCTAATGGAAAACCCTTTATTTGGTGTATCCACCTTTTGCTTTCAAAACCGCCTATATACATCTAGGCATGCTGTCTACTAAATTTTTATAAGTTTCGGGTGAAATATTCTGCCAAGCGGTAAACACTTTCCCCCAAAGCTGCTCTACGTTGCACCTATCCTCTGAGATTGATCTTTTAGGATGCCTTAAAGATGTTCTGTAGTGTTTAGATCAGAGAATTGCGGGGGTCAATCCAGGACAACAAAATTATTCTCTAACAGCCACTACTTAGTCACGCTTGCGCTGTGCTTCGGATCATTATCCTTCTGAAAGACAATGTCCGAAGCAACTACTTCCAACTTCTCCATGGAACCAACCAGCTCGGATCTCAAAATCTCAATGTACGACGACGCCTTCATATTTCCGACAATTCTGTAAATATTTCCGACGCCTTTCGTATTCATACAGTCCCACATCATGATGGACCCACCGCCAAACTTCAATGTTTGTTTAACTTCGTCTCAATTTCGTCAAAACCTATTCTCAATGAACTTCAAAGGACTGGGCCAATTGGTCTCTAACGACCGAGAATGGGTTTGGAAAGTACCAAAAGAAACGCTGCAGCCTCATCACGTTAAACCAACACTGAAATTTGGATTCATTATTTTCAGATCAGTTAAAATATTAGTGAGCCATTTCTCAAGCCTTTCCCGATATTTTACGATTTTGGGAAAGGAGAAAAATAGACGTTTTGAAAGATATAACCGATTTTGTTGACTAAAAGCAAATATTTCGAGTTTTTGACAAAAACATCTTAAAATGGTGAAAATTTTTCTCATATATATATTTTTTTTATTTTAACAACAATTATTGAAGTTTATTAAAAATACCACAACATTTTTTTTTTTTCTTTTTAAAAATAGTTTAACTAATGTCCGATTTTCTTTTACTTCTTTTTTAAGCATCACAAAAAATAAATCAATATGCTTTAAAATAAACAAGTGCCACCTCTAGGTGTACCTTTAGCATGACCTTGTCACATGTTAACATTGAATTTTTTCCAGATCACTGATATATCGATTGATTTCTCTAATTATGATGATGAGTACTTGCGAAAATAGCGACTTGCGACTGGTAGAATAGATTTTTGATGCAACCAACATCTTTTGACGCAGTGAATTGAGAAATTTATTAATTAAAAACATTTAATTTACATGCCAATAATTAAGTGTGTCAGCCAGCAAAGAATTCCCAATCTCAACTCATGAGCATATTGTAAATTATAAATGCAATCTATCGTCATAAATGTGTACTTATTGTAAGGAATTAATTTAAATATTGTAATAAATCCTTATTAAGAACATATTTAACGCATGCTCGCAATAATAGCAACAGCAATAACAGCAACAGTAGCAGCAGCATCACTAGAAATTTCAATACAACAATTATGAACAGTGCAGCGTGTCCTTTACGTTGTAATATGAATGCATTCGTGCGTGCGTGTCGTCTGTGAGCACATATTAAAATACGTATTGCCTTCAGCGAACAACAACGATGGCGATGATGATAAACACTCTCAAGCGAACAAATGAAATCCTTTTGCAATTTCATAATTTCAGTTGCAGCCAAAGTGGCGATAGTGCGAAAATCCTTGACATGCCATAATACAACAACAATATACACATGAGCACTTGTATGCCATGAGCAGCATGCAGCAACAAGCTTTCAAAATAAAATTGATGTGTTAAATTTAAGCATAACTATATGTTGAGGTAGGTATTTTTAATCCTTGCATGCATGCATGCATGCGAGACGGGACATGTACGCACATGAAGCTCGTGCACTGTTGAGAGCACTGTGGTAGTATTTATTTTGGTGTTGGTGGTAATAATGCTGCTTGCTATATGCTGCTTTTACCTTTCAACACATTTACTTTTACTTTTACTTACTACCTACTCTATTCTCAATATTGTTGTTATTATTTTTATTGCTGAAAATTTAATTTAAAATAATTTAATGCATACACCTGCTGCAATTGTGTCACACAAAATCGCACACATGTGTTCACTATGTACTAGTATTATACAATATATTGTATATATAAATAAATAATAATTAAACATTTTGCTGTTGCCACCATAACACTTGCCATATCAATTCCGTACACGTACACACTTCTCAACAATATTAGAATGTGTGTTGCAAGCAAGTGCATCGTCGGTAGCTAAATATCGTACTACTATTGTACAACACAACAGGCATTAAGCACAATATTTATGCCTACTTGCGGAAATGTTTACAGGCGATAGTGTGCGGTCGATTGTTCCATAGTGACATGGCTTGCTGTTGTGCTTTCTGCCGTTTGCCAAACGAAAACAATTTACCATGCGTATACATCTTTAATATTTATTATATAGAGAGTACGTACATAACATACTTAAGAGTACAAATAAACAAAAAATATTTATTAAATTTCCTTTCACTCCGGGTGGCAATGGCAATATCTATTCGTGTATGTGTATGTGTGTGTGCGTACGTATATTGGAAACATTAAGAATCTTTTATGATGATTAATTAAATTTATAATCATTAATATTGCATCATACAGCAATGCAATAGCAACCAATTCAATAATATCAAGTAAAGTTTCAATTTATGTCATGACCGCATAATACAAATCAGGCCAATTGTAATTAATTTTGTAATTAAGTTAAATTATGACACACACACACATAGACACACACTTGAGGATGTCACAATATAAATTAATTGTAATCTGTGACAGTGACAAATCAATGTGGTAAATTACAATTGCTGAAGAAGTAAATCGTAGATTCATTGCATAATAATGAATGGTAATTACTTCAAAAATTGTCACTAATCAAATTGTTAATTATTATATTGTACATTTTCAGAAAACTAAAGTAAATACAAGGAAATTTAAGACGGTCAAGACCAATCTAGTTATATTTTATATATAAGAAGGAGGCGCAGCAAGCCTATTTTTCTCTCCTGAATGCGCTTGTGCATAAAAGTAATCGTAAATATTTAATACAATTATTTCACATTCAACATCAACATCATTCAAATATCCTTCACACTGTTATACTGTTAATCTCTCACAACACTTGATCCTTGTGAGGTAATTTTCGATGAATCTCGACCATAACTTGACGGTTATTTGAGGATCATTCTCAGAAACACGATCCCTTGCGTAGCCCCACAAAAAAAAAAGTCTAACGTAGATAAATCGTATGATCTTGATGGCCAATTCGCATCGCTGAAACGAGAAATTACACGTTCTCGAAATTTCTCTTGCAATAAAGCCAAAATATATACGATATCAGGTCAGTCCATAAGTTTGTGCGTTTTTCTTAGATGGTTTTAAAATACATAAAAAATAAGTTTTCAGTATTTATTAATTAATAATATATTTTCCTGAATTTTTTTAGAATGTCTTCCCAACGTTTAGGCATAATTTTAATTTCCTGCTCAAAAAATTGTTTGCCCTTGGAGCCAAAGTACGCGTCGTTCTTAATACTTAAATGGGACTGAAGTCAGCGGAAAAGTTGATAATAGCAAGATGCAATATCCGGAGAGTATGGTGGATGCGGCATTAGCTCCCATCCGAGCTCGTTCAGCTTGCCTAAGGTCTGTCTTGCGGCATGCGGTCTTGCATTGTCATGGTGAACAAAACTTTGCGTTTATTGACTAAAGACGGTCGATTTTTTTCAAGTGCTTCATTCAGTTTGAATAGCTGATGGCAATAATAAACAGCTGTGATAGTCTGGTTTGGTTCCAGCAGATCAAAATAAATAATACTGGCCATATTCCAACAACAGGAGGCCACCTCTGGAGTTTGGTTCTGTTGTTTCATATTTATCTAACCACTGGCGTTTGCGAACAGGATTATTGTAAAGGATCCATTTTTCGTCCCCAGTAAAAATATGGTTCAAAAAACTCTCATTTTTAAGCCACTGCAGTAGCTGAGGACCCACATTCACTCTCTGCTGAAGGTTTGCAACGGAAAATTTAAGTGGAACCCATTTTCCCAGCTTTGGAGACCTGCTCGATTGAACCAGGTGCTTGTAAACTGTTCCATATGATGAATTTAACCTTCTAGCCATCATATCGACTGTTAAACTGGGCTCAGCTTCCACGAGTTCCAGCAAGGCATCGGAGTTAAATACCTCAGGACGACCAAAGCGTGGGGCATTCTCAACGTCACAATCACCACTTTGATATTTGGAAAACCATTTTTGAGCAGTTCTTACACTCACGGTATTCTGCCCATGAGTTGCGTTTATTTCTGCAGCAGCAGTTGTTGCATTTTTTCCACTTTTATAAAAAAAATATAAAATATGCCTCTTATACTCGTTCGAAGATTCTATTTTATTTTTTGGACAACGCGTACTTCTATCCACGATTAAAATCACTTGTTGAATGCACAATACATCAGAGAAAATAAAAATAGTTCTTTTATCTACCACGAATCATTTTTTGTACACAAAAAGCGCCTACTGTGAAGCTATTGAAAAAATAACGCACGAACTTATGGACTGACCTGATATTTAGGTGTATCTTTTGGCACAGGCAAATATGATTTGCACTAATTACAAGACGCAAACAATTCCTGAGTTATTAACAGCTATATGACCGAGCCACACTATGAGTGGTTTTCATTAGCAACCCCCTAAATGTCATAAAAAGTTGCGGTTGATGCGATGAAATGTAGTAGTATTAATATCCGCGTGGTATCATAATAGGCCTCCGGCTGGTCTATGTGTGCCTTCTTATTTAAAAAAGCGACCACATTAACCACAGGTCGATCGTAATATGGGTTGGTTTGTATCTCTGGCTCTGATCCTCATTGGAAAACACGACGAAGGAAGTTTTGCAATCATAATGGTGATCCCTTGGTACCAGATCTGGACTATTAGGTCCTGACTATCCAATCAAGCCAACCAATTTTTTGACTAGTCGCTTTAGATGTGTGTGAGCTAGCTTTGTCGTGATGGAAACCAACACCTCTCTTGTTGACAGTAAAGGTCTGAATAAAAAGTTTTGTCATTTGGAAGGAATCTCCAGTCCCACCAAATGCACAGCAAAATCTTCTCGGGCATTTGTTTTGCTTTAGTCGCCGTTTGAACCACGACATCGCGCATTGAATAATGTAGTTTTTACCACAATATTGTTGGCTAATAGTAACCCATTTCGCATCCTCGACTCTAGCCATTTAAGAAATGGCTCTTTTTTGTTCGGTTTGACCAAAGCTTCGTAGGTGAAAACTTGAAGCTTATTTTCACAGCATTTTTTTTCATACTCGTAGTAATATTTACTGTTTTATTTTCATGACATTTATAATAACTTTGTATACTACTGAGAGGGATGAATTCATCCATAAAAGTTTTTAATTTCACGGTTTAAATAACAGTTTTTGTTGTTGATGTTGTTTTTATTATTTTTTACTTGCGCTACCACTAACACTCCCATAATATTATGTTTTATTACCAGCTATTTTGATGCAAAGTAAATCATAGCAATTACCAGCTAAAGAAAAATAAACATATCGAACAACCAAACGGAATAAAAGTAAAATATAATGAAGGTAGGTAGTACACCTATCTACCGAAAACAAAAAAAAAAAATATTAAAACTTTCGTCATAAATTAAATTCGCCACGCTCAGAAATTAAACTACAAATTACGAGCGTAATTGCTAAAGAAATGCGTTCGAGCTACTCTACAAATAAATACAAATGGTGGCAGTCGTGAGATGTGAGAGTAGTTGAGTAGTATGCAAGTAAATGAAAATCAAATAAAACATTTTTGTCTTCAAGAAAAAAAACTTGTGGAAAAAAAAACTTAAATTTTGAAAATGAGCTAAAACAAACTTGAATCGAAGACATAAATCTACCTATGTTACAATTAGGAATTTCAAATGAAGGTTATATCGTATGTATATACTGCAAGGAAGAGAAACACGAGAAAATTCAAAGGAATTTATGAAAAAAACGGAAAAAAAAACACGATGATAAAATTTCCTATTTAAACTTTAATTTCGCGTAACGCAAACAGAAAAGGACACAAATTAATTTATGTCAATGCAGAAGAGTGGCAAAGTAAGCAAGGAAGCATACACACACATATAGTCGTGTCAGCAACTGCCAAGAGGTATGTATGTATGCATGTGTGTGTGTATAAATATTTCCGAGTCATTTAATTACAACATCATTAAAATTTTCCACCTGATAAATAGAATGGGAAGAGGCAGCCGGAGAAGCTGTATATATTACATACACATCATGGACATAAATGTGCGCATCACACACACATACTACATGCATATAGTCATTCATATGCATTCATAGCAACTTACTCGGAACAAACTGAAGAGAGCAAGAGAGAAAAAAAAATGAAAGGATTTTATATACGCTTCAAAATACATACATATATATAAGTATATAATATTTGCATTTGACTGAGTGTTATTTAAAATATATGGCACTCCCAACCAAGATGAATGTACAAAACCGACCGTATGTTATGTGTCTGTTCTTGATGACAGTTGAATGCGTGCTGAGCGATTTGTAATGCATCTGAGGGCAAAAGCATGCATACATATGAACGTATCACATTTATTATACTTGAGTACTGATCCAAAAATTGTATGCTATAACATTTATTTTAATTGTAAAACAACAAATAAAATGTATATATGTAGTATGGAGAAAAAATGGACAATGCAAAGAGGATGGAACATCTGCAAAAAAAAAAACAAAACTGAAATCACAACCAAAAATTATGCGGCAATAATGAAGCTGTATAAGGCACCAGCTTACCAACATACTTTGCAGATACTCAAACACATATATATGCGAGGGCGATCCAAGAACTACCCGACTTAACAAAGAAAACACAACAAATTTGGGTATACTTTTCTTTATTTCTCAACATAATCTCCTTTTCCCAGCGATATTCTATAGCTTTGATACCCTATTTATAGTATGAACTGCCTAGCTCATTAAAATAGTCATCTACCGCAGACTCCACCTCTTCATCTTCAAAGCAAATCTTCTACCACCAAGCCATTTTTTCAAATTTGGAAATAGAAAATATTCCGAAAGAGCTAAATCTGGTAAATAAGGTGCGTGCTGAAGCAATTTGAGTATTAACTCATTGTTTTTGGCCATTGCAATAGTGGATGTGTGAAGTGGTGCATTGAAGCAACACTTTCTTTTTCGCCAAATGCGGCCTTTTTTCTTTAATTTCTTACTCGCCGTTGATTAATTTTTCTTTTTGAGGATAATCAATAAAAATTATCCCACGTGCATCCCAAAAAACAGACGCCATAACCTTGCCAGCAGATGGAACTCTCTTCGCCTGCTCCTTTGTCTCTAGTGTGAAGTGGTGGACCCATGTCTCATCCATGGTTACAAATCGACACAAAAACTCGACTTTATTACTGTGAAACACTCTATAGGAACATCTTCACGACATTGTTTTTGTTCTATTGTGAGCAAACGCGGCACCTGTCTTACACACAGCCACCCAATATTTTATGGTCGTAAACGAAGGAGCATATATCCCCAGAGTAGAATCTAGTAAAACCTTCGAGAACTTTCAAATGAAAGTATTGAATTACATAACGGTTGCCAATTTTTTCCATGTTTACAAAATCACTGAGATCATTAACTTTCGATGGCTCCAAAAAAAAAAACACTAAACAACGTGGCGCCTTGAAATTAAAACATATGTTTTATAAGGTTGCCACTTTTCACCAAAGTATTTTTTTTTTAAACTACTGCCGCCATCTATATGTCAGGTCGGGTAGTTCTGGGACGGCCCTCGTATATAGGCATGTATATGCATCCATTTGTACTCGTATTAACATTTAACACATACACATAAGTTATTTTGAAAGCCTTCGGGTATGTCATTTGTGTTCCGGATAGAATAATTTACGAAAATTAAAGTGATTTTCACATGAAAATAAAATAATCGACCTACCCGTAATAAAATGCGCGAATGTGCGGTTACATATGTTCGTAATTTACGGTCTACACTGGCTCAAACCGGTGAATATCTTTCACATTAAATGTGTCAATTTATGTATACAGATAGTGGAAAATTAAAAGAATCAAGTCGTTAATGTTGTATACATATGTAAAATTGTGGGCGTGGTACACCCATTTTTAAATGCTAAAATATATATTCACTTTCCATATATGGCTGTCTCGCACTTAATTTCAAGTGCCATATAGTGACATCATAGCGAATTATAGCATTGCCTACATATGGAAGCTATATTAAGTAGTGGGCGTGGCAAATCCATTTCTTTCGCATTTACTCCCATCTACAACATTAAGATACTTACCAAATATGATTACTATAGATATACAAATAAATCAGTTATGTGGGTGTGGAATGTAAAAATGTCTGTGATTTTGTATGGGAGCTGTATTAAATAGTGGGCGTGGCTAGACCATTTCTTGTAAAAATATTCGCCGCTATAATAATAACCTTTATACGATATATGATTGTCGTAAATGGACACCTAAGTAAATAAGGGCGGTTTAAAATAGAAAATTTTCCGAGATATGACATGGCGGCTACGTGAAATAACATGGGTCTTACAGATATCTCGAGAAATAATTTCCTGATCGCAACATTAATATATGTGCTAAATATGATGATTTCGTCGGGACTTCTCCTTAGCCTTTGGGATCCCCTTCCTAACCGCAAGGCAAGGGTGCCCCATATTGCTGTAACTCTTTCGCCGAATTTTCCGTTCTGTCCTATACGAACTTCACCTCCATCGCCGTTGGGATATATACTACATTTGGGCGATATAGTGCCCTCTCTCTCATCTAGTGCGGTCCATAAAATTACTACATACTGCTTCCTCGCTATCACGAGATACAATATCCTAAATAAAGTAGAAGAAGAAGAAGCATGACTTTGTTCTGGAGCTACGTGAAATAGTAGGTGTAGATCACCAAATTTTTCCACAAGCTTTTTCCTCTATGGTTTTCCTAAATGGAAGGTTAACTAAGTTCTGAGGTGTAAAATAATAAAATATTACGAGATTTTGTATGGGAGCTGCATAGGATAGTGGATGTGTCTAAACCATTTCGCAAGCTCTGGCGGCAAAATGTTAAGAATTTTACACTGCTTGGTACGGAATTTTTATTAAATAATGGGGGTGGCATACATATTTCTCGAGAAAGCACTTCTCCCTACAATACTAACTTATATGTTTACTACGAGTACCTTAGGCGGAATACGTTGTGAGTTATTGCGGTTAAGAGTTTAGAAAAATTTCCCGACACTGTATGCAGGTACATTAAATAATGTGCATGGTTCAACCATTTCTTGGGAAAATATTTTTTCTTGTAATTGTAATTTACATATCAAATATGGTCGTCGTAAGTGAAAGACTAAGTAATTTAAGGGACGACACTGAATGGGATCCACATTAAATAATGAGCATGACTGGACCATTTCTTGGGAATTAATTTCTTCATATATTTGTAATTTATGTGTCATCCATATTTGTCTAAGTCGAAGACTTATACCTCAACATTAGTTCAAGTTTCGTACAAACCAGACGGACTGACATACGGAAATCTTTAAATCTACTGTTAAGGTGAAACTGATCAAGAATATGTATATTTCTTATATCTCAGTATCTTCCTTCAAGTGCTTAAAAACATCTCACAAAATCGTATATAGATTTTCTTATCGTTAAATATCTGTCCAACCTCTACTCACTACGCTAGACTTAATATGAAACTTACTAAATGATATCATAAAAATATTCTTGCACTAATTTACAAATCTTGAGTTTACTTAGAACGATATTAGCATATATACATAATTTTGGCTTTTAGAAAATTTAATATATACTATTAATACAAATTTTCTCGACGAAATTCTAAGAAAAAGGCAACATGATGTATTTTAAATTGATGAACATTATTATACTGACTTTATGATATGATATTTAAAACAATTACGAAAAACTAGAACAACAGTTAAGAATTTTGCTATTTATAGTATAGGTATCTCTATAAAAAAACGTAATAGAAATTCTTCACACTCAGTTTGTATTGTATATATGGGTGAATGAATTACCCACAAGGAAAATATGAAAAGTTTCCATTTGGAAGTAAAGTAGAAGGATTCCTTTTCGTTGCTTATGGAAACAAAGCAGAAGGTTTAAATCGATATTGCTTCCTTTTTTGCTTCATATGGAAGCATTCCAATTCTTAAGGAAAGCTTAAGGAAGTTTACTGAACTGAACTTATGGATTACAAATTTGTATTGGTATTATACCTAGTCAAGTCAAAAACATTGATACACAACTAAATGCATTTATTACGAATGCAATATTTGGCGCATCCATTTCAGCTTGACTGGGATTTGACAGTTGACATTTATGCTTGTCATTGTTGTTCTTCTCAGATTATAGTTGGCCTACTAAAATGCAACATGGGGAAAAGCGATATCTTTCGGACGCTCCGACCGCTTGGAAATACAAGCAATTTTGTGTATCGTGCTGTGAAGTTGTTTAAAAGTACTGGTGGAGTACGAGACCGCGAACTTCGAAAGCGTCAAAGCCGTGAAGAATTGAATCAACCGAAAACCGCTACACGGGAAATGCAAATTTCGCAAAAATCCATGTCCATGAAGATTTTGGACTCAGCGCGTACAAGCGACACACTGGACACCTGCTTACGGCCGCATTGGAGCGAAAATCGAAAGCGTTACACAGCTGGTACGCTCACAGACAAATTCTGTTTACTGACGAGAAAATCTTCACCGTAGAAGAATCGTTCAATAAACAGAACGATCGTGTGTATGCTCGGTCATACAGAAAAGCATCCCAACTCATCCCGAGGATCCAATGAGGCCTCTGCTCCAGCTCACAAGGCAAAAACGACTCAACTGTAGCTTAAAAACCACATTCCGGAATTCATATCAACGGATGATTGGCCAGCTGGTAGTCCAGACCTCAACCCGTTGGATTGCTTGCTCTACTCGACACCCAAGTATTGAGTCGTTGAGCGAGCGAGCCCTTGTCCGTGCAGAAATGACGCTGTGTTTACCGTGAGCACCTGCCAGTGATGGCCTTATCTCACGACGCCCAAAGCGTGTGTATCAATTTGAAGCGTTGATAGGCGCCCCATAGGAGTGGAAAATCAGAAAACAACCTCCAGTATCCTACGGTACCAATTGGGGCACGTTGAATGAACGTACTACCCTCCTTGGTTTGGATCGAGGCCCATCTAAAACCTCTTCTGATCTAAGGGGTCAGCACCCTGGTTGCAATGCAACTCCACATCGAGTACCCACGCCGTGTGACGTGGAATGCTCTACCCGCGTATTTTTGGGTTACCTTAGCCACCACGAAAACCTCCCCGAAGGGCCGTTCCCAACGATCAGGTTGGAGGGAATCCAACCTGATCACCCGTGGTACCAAATTTAAAGTCTTTTGGTAAGACCTCGTAGCCGAAGCTACTACCAGTTTCAGCCCCATTCGGCTCCGGACTGGTAGCCGGGAACCCTTGTCCGTGCAGTGTACAATTTCCCAATGCATAAAGCCATGCCATGCTGGAAGGCAAATGGAACTAATTTTGAATAAGTTGTTCTAAGATTTGTAGCCATTGAAAAAAAAAAAAAAGTTTTGAAAAATATTAATTCGTTTTCATTTGGCGTCGATTTTTCTGTGTACCAATATTTATGACTTGACTAGGTAATATTAAATTGAAAGCGAAACTTTCCCTTAATTCTTTTTCAATTATTTGGAAGCGCTGAAGTGCCAAAAGAATTACTCCATAGTGCCGTAGTATGTTGATCAAATTCATAAATTCTTAACATTTTTTACAGTCTTCATTCGTAACTTACTGTCCCTCTTTCTAATCCGTTAACCAGATTTCTTACATAAACTCCGTTTTAGGAAACACTCCTTTTTTTCTTTCCTAGAGGGTTCTATACAATTAAGTACCGACATACATACATATGTAAATATATAAATTATTTGTTGTTTTTAAAAGTCTAGACGCTGTTGCTTATAAATTAAAATGTTACTTACATGCATACGCAAATGTGTGTTTACACGTGTATGCAATAATGTATATATATGTACATATGCATATGTAAGTAAATGTATATGTAAGAATGTATACATATGTGTACATACATATTTCATTTACGGTTGTATGAATTTCTTGTTGTTCTCTATATTTAACTTATGCATGCTCAGGTCAGAATTTATTCAAATGAAAGTTAAAACTTTTTCATCTGGCTAGATGGACAATAATAGAAGTAAAAATAATAACAATATTTAAAAAGCACACATACAACAGCAAAGTAAACTATGAGTATTGTACGTAAGGTGGCAATAAAATAAACTCGATATACTAAGTAGTAGTATATGCAACATATATACATATATATTTTCATACACACACATACGTAGTACATATAAACTTGTGTACTCGTACTTATATGCATATGAATTAATAAAATGTCAACACACACAGGCTTCTATTAAATTAACATATTCACACATTCACAAACACACACACACATACACATGCACACACAATCTCTGATAAACTCAATTAAAATTAAGTTCAAAGGATAAATAAAATACATAATTCTTGAACATTGTTGCTAATTTAATTTTTTTTTCCTTTTTTTTGCATTTAATATTCCATTTGTTGTTGATAATGGAGTCTATTCTGCTTGATGCATTATATAATAATTCTCAGTCAGTTAATGAGTTACATTTTATAAACATAATATTCTCCATTTATAAAAAAGGTTGCATTTCAAGCTTTAAATACATTTTTTTGTTTGTTTTCATCTTAAATTTTAATATCGCATCTCTTTTTACAAGCTTCTAGTGAAGAGTTTGCTTTTCATAAAATGTTGAAAAGTATGTAAATTAAAATTAGATGCTTTAAATTTGATTCAAACGCAATAGTATGCATCCTCATAGGTATGTATGCATATTTTTGTACGGATACGTGTATATTGCAACAGTGTGAAGAGTAGCGGATTCCATTAGCATTACTTTTGCATTAAAAATAAAAATGTAAAACAAGAGGAAAGCATAAATTTTCATAAGTTGCATTTTTTTTTTGTTTTCATGTTCTTATAAGGTAGCTACTGAGTACACATCTATATATAAAAAGCTGTGAAAATGGAAAGCATTGTATTCAATAGGTGTATATTGTGTACCTATATACAAGTATATATGAAAGCGTGTATGCCAGCACCTTTTCGACTATATGGAAATTAAAACGGGAGCGCTACTGCGGTATTCTATATTGAATGTTGTCCGAATTACAAAGCTTTCAGCTACGATTCTGAAGTTAATTGTTGAAACATACAATATAATGACATAATCTGGGTAAGATACGATCCAAACAAGACAATTCAAAATATAGCAAAGTCAGACGAGAGCAATACATAAAATACTATTGTTATATCCAACACTTCAAGAGTCAAGGGTAAGCTGTGTTTGTACATCCATCTATAACACTCGAAAGAACAGGTATGAGAGTATATATTACTCCAACTAAAGTTATGTGGACTTTTAAACGATTCTTTGGCAAAACATGGGGTCTATCACCGAAAATAGTTTTCTGGATGTACATCTCGATGGTCAGGCCAATTGTTACTTACGCTGCCGTGGTTTGATGGCCAAAAGTCACAAAAATATCAGTAATCCGTGAATGTAATGAACTTCAAAGACTAGCGTGTATATCTCTTACTGAGACTTTGAAGTCTTGTCCCACGGCTGCACTAAAGGCTCTGGCAGGACTCCTACCGTTAAACATTTACATTCAAAAATCAGCAGCAATCAGTGCCATTCGCACCAACAACCTCTTTCAGTGTTCACCACTGATTTCAAGTGGACACCAAACAATCACCAAAAAATTTAAAAATATAGAAATCTGTTCTAACTCCGATGCCATGTCTCAAGGAATACGTTTTCGCAGGTGCTTCTCCAAAATCATCCCAGACGGACTGGAATGGAAAACAAATAGCAATTGAATGCCCTCAGAACATAGCTGTGTTTGGTTTACAGACGGATCGAAGACAGACGAAGGTACAGGCGCCGGGATATACAGTCCTAACACTCGCATATCCGTGGCAATGGCCTCGTGGCCAATTGTCTCCCAAAAAGAAATATACGCCATCGAACTTTGTGCACGTCACCTACATGCCAAAGGGCTCGGCACACATCCTTATTTACTCAGACGGCCAAGCTGCTATTAAATCTCTCTTCTCATGGGAGTTTTCTTCCAAATTAGTCGCCGAATGCTTCCTTATCCTACAAAAACTTTCTATACAAGGTCACATCGTGTTGGGTACCGGGACATAATTTAATTGAGGAGGAGCTGGCTTGTCTTCTACACTGACAAGCCCAGAACCTTTCTGCGGTATAAGCTGGGCATCGGCCAAAGCTATGATAGAAAAACATTACCACGACAAATACCAAATACAATGGACAAATTTGAGAGGTCTTCGCAAACAAAATCCCTCATCAATTTTTATACAGCTTTTGACAGAATTAGTCTTAGCAGAACAAATCTACGCCTAGTAACCGGCTATCTCTCAGGACATAACTGGTTAAAATACCACCTCCACAAAATGGGACTATCCTCTGACACGGAGTGTAGACTCTGTCTAGGGGAGGATGAAACATCGATCCACATCTTTTCTGAATGCCCAGCCTTGGCCAGGCTTCGCCTCAAACACTTTCAGCTGAGTTTCCCAACACCAGCTTCAATCATCAAAAGTTCGACAAGATCAATTCTACCTTTTATCAAAAAGATAGAGGAGATTCTAGTGTCGTAGATGGGCTTGGGTACAAAAGACCTCGTATTATCGCAGTGCCCGTAACACTTGTGTTTGGTCCTCAGGGGTATAAGCCGTAGGGCTCATATCCTCTAACAGACTTCAGTCTGGTTTCGAGTGGTCCACTTGATGAACAAGGAGTTTGTCCTTGCTCCAACGTCACGCTCTCTTTTGATTGATTGATGTAGTACTCGCATTTCCATTCGAGTCAATTTGGCCAAGTCCATCTGTCTGTCTGCCTGTATATTTTTGCGATCAATACCGTAATTTTTAAGAAATTTGACTGAAAATTAGTTTACGTGATTTTTTTTTGCCAACAGATGTACGAGATCGTAACTGAAGGAAATGGAAACGGATGAAAACCACACCTACCTCGTATACAAAATGTTTTGAAATGTTTTACATCCATAAATATAAAGATATCGCACTGAATATGTAAATAAGGTTAGTTTAACCTTGGATTGAACATTGTCGTAAATGAATTCATTCGAATAAAAACTACGTTTATCTCCCATACAAAAATATGCTTCCGTATGAATATTTCCACACTTTCAACATGAAAATGCAAAGACATCAAGTTGAAACTCAGTATACATGATTTTATTTACGAATGTATGAGCAAGTTAGAAAATAAGTGTAATTGGATGGAAACCACACCTATCTCCCATACAAAAATATACTATCATATGAATATTCTCATTGTTTGTGCATAAGAAGATAGAGCTATGAAGTTGAAACTCGGTACACACGACTATTTTTAATAGAGTATAGTCAAGTTCGAAAATGAGCGAAATCGAATAAAAACCACACTTACCTCCCATACAAAAGTATGCCTTCGATTGTATGTTTTCACACTTTACGCTAGGAAATATAAATTTATCGAACTGAAGCTCAAAATGTATGCTTATATTTATTTATTTAAAGACAAATTTGTGAATAGAACCCAATCGGATAAAAACTACATCCACTTCCCATACAAATTTATGCTCTCGTATATATATTCTGACACTTGGTGCACGAAAATACAAAGATATGAAACATAAATTTCGTACAGTCGATTTAATTTACTAATGAATACACAAGTTTGAAAGCGGACGAAATCGGATGAAAACCACACCTACCTCTAATACAAAAAAATGGTTTCCTGATGTATATTAACACATTTTGTACACAAAAGTATAAAGTTATCGAACTGAAACTCGATATATATGCTTATATTTATTTATTAATAGAGAAATTTGAAAATGTCCGAAATCGGATAGAAACTGCACCTACTTCCCATACAAATACAAGGTGTCGTATGTCTGTTTTCACTCTTTACTCATGAAAATACAAAGCTATGGGCGTAGATATGGTATCTACGTATAATAAAATTTACTAATTTACGAATAGAATCATATGTTAAATCGCCTTAATTTTGTTCACATACGTATTGACCTGTAACCATACCTGAAGATCATATAATGTACGCCATTATAATCGACATTATCCGTAGTACTCTAAAAAGCTTACCCATCATCATCCACGCACTTATATTCCTATATGGAATGAATGCACGCATACTTGTTTAAAAAAAAACGTTTTAATTTCTGATCCCATAGTGGTGCAGTAACAACAGCAATAACCGGAAGAGTAACATTTCTTTTTTTTTCCACCTTATATTCACTCATATGGCTGCTGCTGCTGCTCATAATTTAAAGTAACACCACACCGACTCAATTTGAACAAAAGCACGAAGAAGAAGAACACCATAAAAATTATGCGCTGCCACAAAACTTATGAATGGCATTGTTAAATTTTATTTCTTCTTCCTTCGTCATCTTCTTCAATGCATAGATATTTTTTTTTTGCAAAAAACAACAACAACAAGATTGTTGGTGGCAAGACGAAATAGAAAAAAGAGAGCACAATGCGATATAATATAAAAAATAAAGCTGCTAAAAGGCTTCTAAAAGCCATTGTATTACAGCAGCAGCAGCAGCAATCGTTAACTTTAGTTACTGTACTATGTACGGTATATGAGTAAAATAGAGTTGCTACCATCACCGCTACTAGGTACGGTTACAGCTACAAATATGTATTACTGCCACTACTACAGATAACTGAAGATGCAACATTCGCAAAAGCAGACAGGTAAGATGTACTTTTATCTTTTGCAATAAATAAAAACTATTTAATATTCCTGAAGGCGCCGTCGTCGCTCGCTTCGAAACTAACGCCAAGAAGAAGGTAAAACTGTATGGGATGTGGGTTGCGCATATTTCATGAATTTGCAGCACTCAGGACACAAGAATGCAATCATAGGACGAGAAGAAGAAGAAGACGAAGAAGTAGTAAGGTGCTTCGACGATAGATGAAAAAAATAAAATAAAATAATAATAATAAAGCCAAAGGACAATGCAAACGATATAGTAGAGTTGAAAGAATTTTGCAGTTAATTTATTATACGAAATACTTTGCCATTGAAGACGGAAAGTAAAGCATAGCATTATAGTAGTAGTAGTAACATTATCAACAATAAAATAAAAAAAAAATTATACAAAACGACAAGCAATCTATGAATTTATTTGGAGAAAAAAATTGAAACGTAATGTAATTTCTTCAAGTTGAAATTTTCCGATTTCAACAATTATGACACAATTATTTATACGTAATCGCTATATAAGCTTAGCTTATTTCTCAATCACAGATGGAAAAATATGATTAATATCCAAGTGTGGAGAGCATCGAGGATATTTAGTACTCACCTTGCAGCACGCAGTAATGCAATCGCCTGCTCTAATTTATGTTGGCGTAACATTATATGAATTCTTATCAGGCAATCCTCCCTGCAAATGGAAAAGAAATATAGTATATTAGAGCAAAAACTGTATACATATAATTTAAGTATATGGTAGGTATTCTAACGGGATATCAAGAAAAACATAAATATTATGTGAAAAAGTAAAAAAAAACCCAACTGCATTGAAATTCTAAAATTTACAGGATATGCAAAGAAAAAAGGTGAAACAAATATTCACATAAAAAGAGCACGGATATCCTTGAAGCCGTTTTTTTTGTTTTATTTGTTGTTGCTATGCCTGTATGCAATTCAAAAAAAA
Source organism: Megamerina dolium (assembly GCA_963854835.1). Taxonomy (NCBI): domain Eukaryota; kingdom Metazoa; phylum Arthropoda; class Insecta; order Diptera; family Megamerinidae; genus Megamerina; species Megamerina dolium. The sequence continues at coordinate 23,042,353 of OY978526.1, read as the reverse complement.
AAAAGAGATAGGATTTAAATGAAAATTCAATTTAGAAGATTATCATTGAAGAAGCTTTCTCATACCATCTTCAGCATCATCATCATCATCATCATCATCATCATGAGCAGCACAAGAGATGTATTGTAATGTAAAAATAGCTCATTCTACCATTCTACTACTTGTACATTATAATTCATAGCTAAGGTATGCATACATACTTTTACATATATAAAGACAAATCAAATCAGAAAATTTCTATCCGGAAAAGTGATGAAATTGTTGAAATATGAACGAACGAACGGATACAAAGGATGATGCTGCTAGCTAATGCATTGATATCTTATAGGATTAAAAATGCCAAATATCGAATGATATATGCATGTAAATGTACAGCATCTTTTATGCTTATCGAATTGCTGAGTGTGAAATGTGTGAAAATGGGTGCATTCGAAATGGAGTTATATTCTATAATTTGTTTTTCTTTCCTGATAATAATCAAAGTACTCGTATACTTATCTACACTCCCATAAATAATTATAGGAACAATTTGAATTGTGGATTTTTTTTCTTGGGTTTAACATTTGAAACTTCTATGTTAGTGGTTAGTGTGTTAGCCTTCTGATCTGTAGGTCGTGGTTCAATCCCCGGCTCATGCATAACAAATTTAATATCGAAAAAATATTTCTTTCGAACGGTACCCACCTGTCGGCAAGCAATTGGCAATTCTTCCGACAGTAACAACTTGCCATGAAAAAGCTTCTGAAAGAACTCTGTGACAAAGCTCAGAAAAAGTGATGTCGCAAGGGTTCTGCCGTTCGGAATCGGCTAAAATAAGTAGGTCCCTTCGGATACTGTCCAAAATTTAACAGGCACAATATATATATATATATTATATATATATATATATATATATATATATATATATATATATATATATATATATATATATATATATATATATATATATATATATATATGATACATGGACTAAATGTTATTACAATACAATTACAAAGTCAAAATACAAAAAAATATTTCGACTTAAAAAAATTTATTTTTTAATTTATTTGATATGAAAACCTTATTTATCGATATTATTGCAAAAATGTGTTCGATAATATAGAAACTATAATTTTTGCAAAAATTTTATTTCGACATTATTGCAAAAATGTTTGTAATAATTTCAAATCTAAAATTTTTCACTTCGACAATATTGTAAAAATTTTTGCAGATTTTGATTCCGTTACTACATAAAAACATTGCGTAAATGTTTGCAATAATTTCAAATCAAACATTTTTTCATTTCGACATTAATGTAGACATTTTTGCAAAATTTAATTTCGTTACTACATATTGCAAAAATTATTACAATGTCGAAAATTTGTTTAAAATAGTTTTTCGACATTATTGCCAATTTTTTTTTTTTTTTTTTTTGCAATAATGTCGAAATAAAATTATGCAAAAATTTAAGTTTTGTTATTATTGCTAATAATTTTGCAATCAAATGAAACTTGAAATGCAATAATGTCGAAAAATGCGTTTTCATAAAAAAAAGGTTTGATATTATTGCAAGAAAAAGTTTCGACATTAATTCCCTCCTCCCAAAATTAGTATATCTTTTCTCGTCTTCCTCTTTATGTAAATAAAGTTTATGAATTTTCAGCACTCTAATACCCCGTTAAAGGACTTAAAACACAATCGGATTCCATGGTCTTCCCCACGCTCACTCATTGAGGACTATGCAGAAAACCTCTGGAACGGGATCACTAGACCAAGTATATGCTCCAAACAAACAGCTTATAGCAAACCTGATTCAAGATTCATCGGAGGCTATTAATCTAGCCACCATACCCTCAAATATCACGTTAATAAAATTGATCTAACCGGAGAAACAACTGTGCCAATGTCCATGATTAGCTCGAAATATAATATAAATAAGCGCTCAGTATGTCTAAGGAAGATCTAACGAAACATCTGCTTTATTGTGGTTTCTCCATTTGGGTATTGGAGCAGCTCGAAAATGACTATGATTTAAAAACCAAATCACAGGTTCAATTGAAGCATTTTTTCACTTCGATTACGATATTAGCAAACCAAATGGACGTATTTGCGCTTCAGAAAACCCAAAAATAGTCTTAAGGAAGCAATTAATGATATATTTTTCTTTGAAAATGAAATTGACAAAAACATTACAGTCAAGATATCGAAAAAATGGATTTCATAAAGCCATGGAAGTTAAGTCTAAATGCTATTTCTTCCAATATTTTTCTAAATTATCAAAGTTTTGCTTTAAATGTGCACTTATTTCATTGTCTCATCATCATTTCTTGTAGAGTATTATGAATGTAAGGAATGCAAAATAATCAACAACAAACATGTGCGAAAGTACATTATACAAATTACAGAAATTCAATTTTCAACACACACACACACTCATATATATCCATCCATACTCTATATATCCAATACTATTAGTACTAATATTAGTGTGTAAAATTATGTTTAACATGTCCTACTTTTGATCATCGATATTTTTCTCAGATGTTGCATCAAATGGTAGAGGCAAATCTTCTTCCGGTATTTGTAATTCATTGGAGAGTTGCTGACTTACTTCGGCAGCCATGCCAGCCCATCTGTTAAGTATTTCTTCCTGGAAAAAAACAAAAAAAAAGTACAGAAAAGAAGAAGAAGAAAATAACACAAACAGAATATTTACAACACATTAACATCATTAGTTAAGTGCATTTGTATAGCTAAAATTTGTAATCGTGTTAATGTCCGTCCACTCTTAATTAAATTAAAATCAAATTTTGTATATTGCATGTAATAAATGTTCGTTTTATTAATCACTAATTAATTTAATTGTTGTACGAATTATGTCAATAGGCACACTAAATGTAAAAAATTTGTGATAAGAGAGGAAATTATTAATTTCAATTAATTCCACAAACTTGTGCAACAATGTCGAAAATATGATTTGTGAAATATTTGATTTTGATCTTATTGCAATAATTTTTGTAGAAATTGCTTATAGCACTGACAGACGGCAGCGTTAATCCGGATTAACGATTTATTTCGAATTAACTCGGGCATTAACTGCAGCTAATCCGCATTAACTCCACGAGTTAATTCTCAAAATTAAAGAGGATTAGGGCAATTTTCGATGGCAACACTGCTTAAAAGTGAATTTTTCTTGATCCAACTTACGATCCAAATAGGTGTGTTCGCTTATAAAAAACTTTCAACAATTGTTAACAGTTTTCGACATGAAAAGAGTAGGCGAACAAATAAATCCAGCTGTCAATTACGAATTATGAATGTAAATTTACAAGTTTCTGATAGTTTAGAGTTCACGTAATTCTTATAGATTTTCTCATATCGAGAATGAAAGATGACAGAAATTGATAGTGATAAGAGTAATGTAAGTGAGCAGACCTAATAAAACAGCAATTAGCTGTTTAGTTAATCGGCAATACTGCCGTCTGTCAGGTTAGTATTTTATTCGGATTAAATGCGCAGTTAATCCGGATTAACGCTGCCGTCTGTCTAGAGTCTAGAATATTACACTTTTATTGGACATTATTTTAATTTTCTTTCGCAACAGTGTCAAAAAGGGATAAAAATCATTTTCGGCATTATTGTGAAAAATTTTCGACATTAATTTGATTCAACGTTAATGCATTTAACGACATTACACATATAAAGGGTTATCCATTTTCCGGTTTCAAAAGTAAATGTAAATAAAACACATATAAAATATTTTTTATCGTGATATTTCTTTTTTATTATAAAGTTTGAACGTTGACATTATGTGTGCAATACTACATCATTTAAATGACCACTACGCGAATTGTTGCAAGCATCGATTCTTTTGAGGTAATTTTCGACCACTTTTTGATACATATTGGGCGGTATCTCAGCCATAACGTGACGAATGTTGGTTTTTAGGTGCTCAAGAGTTAAAGGTTTATCTGCATAAACACGGTCTTTCGCGTAGCCCCACAAAAAAAAGTCAAGCGGTGTCAAATCGCATGATCTTGGTGGCCACTTGATATCGCCACGACGAGAAATTACGCGGCCAGAAAATTTCTCTTGCAATAAAGCCATATTCGCTCGAGTTGTGTGGCATGTTGCACAGTCTTGTTGAAACCATATATTCTCTAAGTCGTATTCTTCAATAGCAGGCAAAAAAAAGTCTTCGGCAACACTTTCACTTACAGCAGCGATATTTTCGGTGGTACGAGCGAAACGATGATGCACAGGCCTTACAATATCTGTAACCGATCCAGTCTCTTCATATTTCTTCACAATTTTGCCAATTGCTTGCGTAGTTGGACGATTATGTAAACCATAATCTCCTCTTAAAGCACGATATGTGGCTGTGGCAGAATCACCATTTTTGTAGTAGGTTTTTACAATTTTAATGCGTTGTGCGATAGTTAAGCGATCCATTTTCGCAAATGTCAGACTTTGAACTGAAAAAGAAAGAAATTGTTGTAACAACTCAGTTTGACAGATGTCGAATTCTAGCCCTATACTTTTGAAACCGCGAAATGGATAACCCTTTACAACATTGGGTGTAAGTTCACACGTAAGTACTTATGTATTTTTTTGCGACAAAAAATTAGATAAATTATAATTTAAACTCGAAAAATTATTGCAATAATGTCGACAAAATTTATTTTTTTTATAAAATTTCGTTTTTTTCCAATTCATTGCATTTTTTTGTTCGAAATTATTTCAATGATTTCAGCAATAATGTCGAAAAAGTGATCAAACCCGTTTTCGACATTAATGCATTCAACTTTAATTAATGTCGTCTCAATGAATATACATTATAGCTTCAGTAAATCCATACACAAGTATTTATGTAATTTTATGCTATGAAAAAATGAGATAAATTGCAATTTGAATACGTTAACAAATGAAGATTGTCATATGTACTACATACTGCAATACCTGCATATATTTGGTTATAATTAAACTGAATGCATCATTCTACAATTCGTGACACAAAATATGAAAATTCAATTAAAGCAATTCAATGGTGAATTAAAAAGAAATAAAAAATATACACATATTTATATTGATATAAAATTCATAAAATTTGCCACTACAATGTATTTTTTTATTCTACTTCACATACACTTATACCAATGTACATCTGTAAATGCATATTGTAATCGTATGCAAGAGTGCACTTCTCTTAGTTTTCAATTATATAAAAATGAAATAATCAATTTCATATTCATTTTTTTGTTAGACAATTTTAGCATTTTCAAACACATATTCACATCAATGTTTTTATGCAACTGCCTATATTTAAATCCGTTGAACAATAATAATAACAACAAAAACTAGTATTAATATATTAATCCTGTTGTAAAGCATTACATACAAAAACTTTTGAATATGACATTACTCGTTCAAAAAAATATCAATACAAAATATTATTTACATACAAAAAAAAAGAAATTGAAACTAAAGTACTAGTAAGCTATTGGTATTATAAAAAATATGATTAAAACATTTAAAAAAAAAAATTATGTATATTTGATTTTATCGCAATATTCCATTCAGGCATCAACAAAACATAACTTTGTCACAAGATCCAACAAATATTAACACTAAAATACATAACTAGTAATGGTATTATAAAGTTAAAACAACCAAAAAAGAAATCCAGGACAGGGGCGGACTTTTAATGACCCGTAAGTTGGGCGCTAGGCGATTGCTTTTGCAACACGCCTTGATAACGAATTTCGGACGGGAAATCACAAATTTATTTAACTTTATTAACATTTAGTTGCCCAAAAGGAGAATAATGAAACTAGTTTCTATAAGAAATCAATTTTTTTCACATTTTTTGAAATATTCCAGCTTATATCCACTTTTTTTTTCTGAGACACACCCAATGCATCTGCTTGGATTTGTATGCAGATTAGAGTGCAGTGCAGTGAATGAATCTATTTATAAATGATATGTTTTCATGTTTAAATTTAAGCCTCGAAACTTATTACGATATCATTATACTCTTTAATAGTTTTATTTTATTTCTTTAATTTTCCTTCTTCTTCTTTTGGCAAAAACATTCGTACCATGACATTAAATGACATACAATTTTTTTTTGTGTTGCTCTTTCAGTTAGTGGTGTAAATTACACAACGAAAATAAAAATTAAAAATAAATAAAATAGCAGTAGGGAACTACAGAAAAAGTTCCAAATTGTGCTGTTAAAGTTCGCACTTTTGTGCTATAAAACAATATGGGACGTTCGTGATTATACCATTGCCACCACCGCGTGACAACTATTATTGCAGTTAATATTTAAATTTATCAATAAAAATAAATTTTGTCGTGTTTGCAACAAGGCGGAAATCATGCTGTGCCAACGGGCATATGTACATACATGCAGCGTGATACGCCAACGTACATATGTAATACATATACGATTATGTACAAATACATGTTAGCGAACATTAAGGTGACTCAAGTTGGTTAGAGCAAAATTCTAACTATTTGGATTAAAAATAAATTTTCTTCCAAGAAAGCAAAAAAAAAAATTGCTAACTTATTTTGCAGCCATTAAACAATAATATCAAATCAATTTGTAGGAAAGTCATACTAAGGCTTAGAGATATGGTATAAATATGTTGGAAGAAAATGTTACTTAGCAAAAATTAACCGGGGTCAGCCTTACACTCCATCCCACTAAAGGTGTTCGTTAGACAGCTAAGAAAATTTTTATATTTTCCAGGTGTTTTCAGGTTCATTTTGTAGGGAAGCCCCATTCAGATGTGGCGATAAGGGGTAAGCGTGTGTCAGAGTAAATGTTGGCGAGAAAAGATTAATGGAGGTGAGTCTTACATTCCATTTCTTTGTAAGTTCTGAGCAGCCATGTCCAAATATTTGTAATTTTCATTTGTTTTTGTGTTCATTTTGTAGGGGAGCCCCATTACTACGTGGCGATAGGAGGTATGTTCGAAGGAAATATTGGTGAGTACAAATTAATGAAAATTGGCCTTATATTTCATTATTACATCACCTCTAGAAGTGATTTCTGGGCAGTTGTGAAATATATTTGTATATTTTCAAATGTTTTTTTTTTTTTGGTTCATTACGTAGGAGAGCTCCACTAAGATGTGGCAATAGGGGTAAGTTTGTTTGGAAAAAAAGTTTCAACTTATATTTCGTCACTGTGGAGGTAATTCCTGCGCAGATATGGTCAGAAATTTAAACATTTTCAGGTGTTATAGATTGACTTTATAGGGGAGGACCACTAAGACGTGACGATAGAAGGTAAATACTTTGGTGAGAAAAAAATCAAGGGTTCGTCTGATATCTCGTGCCTTTAGAGGCGATTCTTGGACAACTATGAAGTCATTTGTATGATTCCAAGCGTTTTTAAATTAATTTTGTAAGGGAGCGCCACAAAGGCGTGAAGATAGAGCGTAAGCATGTTCAAAGGAAATGTTTGGGCTTAGATGCTATCCACTAGAGGAGATTCCTTAGCAGCAATGGTCAGATATTTAAATATTTTCAGGTGACTTTAGGATCATTTTGTAGGGGACACCCATTAAGATATGGTGATAGAGTGTAATTATGTTCAGAAGTATTGTTGGCGAGAAAAAATTAAGGGACAGTCTCCCTTACATTTCATGCCTCTAGCGGCGATTGCTGAACAGCTATTATGTCATTGTAAATTTATAGGTGTTTTTAGGTTCATTTTGTAGGGATATAAGGTCCACTAAGGGATGAAGATAGGAAGTTAGCATGTTCAGAAAAATGTTGGGAAGCAGATCTAAATGGATGTCGGTGATATATATTACCGTCGTAGCAATTAACACTCCGCTTAGCTTGGATTAAGCAGAACAATATCTCTTGCACAGGTATTTGTATTCTGAGTGACAGTCAGGCTGCTATAAAACCCCTTGATTCGTTTCTCTTGATCTCGACGACTGCCAATGACTGCCGGATATCCCTTAACGAGATAGGAGAGCAGTACAACATACAGCTGTGTTGAGTATTACTCTGACACAGCGGTGTGGAGAGAAAATGCAGTGCGGATAAACTCGTGAGACAGGACACAAAAGCAGTACCAAGCGAGAAAAATAGGCCATCAGGCCATCAACTAGGAATTACCACATGCAAATTCAAACTAGAAAAATCACGTTCTATGCCTTCGTAAGAAGATGGACTGAATATCTCATCTTTGGATGGCTAATTTGCTGTAGCCCCAACTCTGACACTCAAAACCTTATTGACCTTAGGCAGAAAAACACATCAAACGATGTAAAAGCAGTCGCCTTATAATTAATTATTTATTTGTGGGTGCCGTAGCTAAGTGGTTATTGTGTTAGTCTTCTGATCTGTAGATCGGAGGTTTAATTCCCGACTGAAACACACCTTTAATATCGAGAAGATTTTTTTTTTCGAACGATACCCACTTGTTGGCAAGCAATTGGCAATTCTTCCGACAGTAACAATTTGCCATGGAAAAGCTTCTAAAAGAACTCAGCAATAAAGCTCAGAAAAGGAGACGTCACAAGGGTTCTGCCGTTCGGGACAGGCTAATATTAGTAGGTCCCTTCTAATAAGGTCCAAAAATTTTACACGCACAACAGAGTGAAAAAAAGGCCAAAGAGACCTTTGGGGCTAATACATATGTGCCACACATTTATTTTTCTTTTAAGTATTACTACTTTGACGACCTAGAGGTTATTTCTTTCAGAGATTGTGTTGCCTCTTGGGGCCCCAGTAAATAAACCTAATCTAACCTAGAAGCAACACTACAAGCGGTGGAAGCGAATTTTACCAAAACCGTAAATTTTGTCATAATGGCAATAAATCCAAAAAGCTAGAATATTTCAAATTCAAATATTTTGCTTCTGAAAGCTTAAAAAACACAAATTTTTATGTTTTTTTGCTGAGCACACCTTGATGTGTACATGTTCATGACATACAAAATGAGAACAAATCCAAAAATAAAAATGTAAACATTATAAAAACAACACCAACATCTACATATACATATATGTATTTACATTGTATGCGTGCCAAAGGGGTGAATAGAAAAATTAAGGATGATAGTTTCGAATAATACAGAGTTGTATTTTTTTCTCCGCTACAACGATAGAGCTGATGAGCGTTTTAAAGCTTTTACTTGAATTAAAAATAACACAAAAATTGAAATGAATATACATACATAGAATAAGTACTCGTATCAACCATATACACATGCGATTGAAAAGTTTGGAATTGTTAAATGTTAAAAATAACTAATACAAAAACAATAGCAACAGCAACTAACAACAAATAATATAAAAAATATGCATATAGTGTACAACACTCGTACAATACAATAATAATAATAGAAGCAGCAATTGTCGAAGCTAGCTGTATTTTCGCTCAATTAAATTTGACGATTCACATGAATTTTGCAACGACAGACATTTTATCGCCAACTATTTATTTATATTTATGATGCCTTTTTGTTTTTTTGTTTTTTTTATTATTTTTTATATGAATTGTATGAGTAAATGAGAGTACGTCAGTGTGATAGTATGTGAATGCGGCAAAAATGTATGCAAAATGGCAATGGCTAATTTAATTGAGTTTCCTTTTTACTCCTTTCGGACTCTATTTCCTCTCGCTCTCTCTCGCTATTTTTCACTAAGTTAAAAATTATAACATGCAAAATTTATTCAACTCAAAAAATTTAATAAAAATCACAACAATTTATAAGTCCTTTAAAATTTGCATTATTAATGAATAAATAGGTAGAAAAACGTGTAGCAGTTATACATAAATATTACCAATATTAAGGCGACCAATAATTAACTTTATGATATTTAATTAATATAGCAGAACTTCGACTTAAACTCCTGTGAGGCCAATTCAAAATAATTTTTTTCGATAATGTTTTCAAAATAGCTTTATTACAAAAATGTAACTTTTATTACTGTCTAAATTTGGTATTTTATAACAAATAACTGAATTTGAAATTGTCATTTGTGTACGTCACAAAAACCTTCTCTATTACCTGTCATCATGTTAACTTCCAATTATTATCAAGATATCCACAGAAATACTAACCTCAGTTTCTTCTTGCACTTTAGCCTTTCTTGATTTCTTACTTGAACCCTTCTTCGAACGCTTTAATTTCTTGTCCTGCACAACCACTGAACCTTTGCAGAATTTTTCCATCATTTTAATGAAAATATTTGCCGTTTCCACAACATCCCGTAAATATACTCTGCAAATGAAAAATATTTAAATGTAGTAAAATGTATTTCCATTTAAATGTTCAAATTAAAATAGCGAAAATCACAAAGAGAACACATTTTTTTACGATTTCATTTTATACAAAAATTCAATTATTGAATTTTTATTATTAACTTAAATGCATATGTATGCCGAGCATGATGTGTGTCTGTATGTATTACGTGTGTATTTTATGAATGCATTCATTTGTTAATTTACTTTTGTATGGCATACACCATATATACAGACATTCACGAATAAATAGGCCAATTGTAGCAATTCGATGTTTCATGCAAGCAAAAAAAAAAATCAAAGTAAAAAACACCAAATGCAAAAATATTTAAATATACACAATCATACATGTATGAAACATAAACAAATTCATGTATATGCACACGTGCACAATGGGACAGTGTCAATGTTTGCAGGAATAGGTAGAAAAAAAACCAACACCAACACACACATAAAAAAACCTTGTATAAAAATAGCCACCAGTGGGATGTATTTATTTAATATTATCCGTTTGTGTATGCACAAAATATCGTGGCGCAGGCACAACTTAATTTGTACGCATAATTTGAAATGAATTTATATATTTTTTATCCAAAAAATATATTTGCATACACATAGATTCGACCCAAAATTAAATTTATATCATAGAAATGTACACGTAATGCATTTCATGTAAAACATGAAAGCAATATGTACCTACATTAAGGCGGGTCAAACATTTAGATGGTACGGATTAGCGAAAACCATAAAATTTAGATAATTTTAAGCATTTTTTCCCAAAGAAATGAAAAGAAGTGCACATCGACTCTTGCAGTCTTGTTGAAGACAGAGTGTAAGTATGTTCGGAAGAAATTTTGAGGAGAAAAAAGTAATGGAGGTTGCTCTCAGGTGGATTCCTAGGCATCTACTTGGTTTTTTGTTGAATTTCATAAAATAAATTTATATCCATTTTGTAGGGAAACTCGCCAAAATTAAGCCGATAAAAATATGAGGAGCAAAGATGAATACAGGCCGGTCATAAATTTGATCGCTGTAGGGGTACACTGGAATACAAAATGTATAGAGATGTCTTAGAGGCTTAAAATATATAACCAATCTTTATTCAGTTTTGCTCGCTAACAATTCTCCTATTTTCCTAAACACACATACCCCTTAGAAGAAGCTAAATACGCTTAAGCATGTATAAATATCCCCATAATCGAAAGAAAAGTCCTATGCTAGATCTTTGGACCTATTTGCGTTGGTGGCGGGTATCGAATAAGGTACAACCATAAGCTGTATGAGCTGTATGCCGACACAGACATAGTAAAGCGCATTAAAATTCAGCGGCTGCACTGATTGGGTCATGTCGAGCGAATGGAAGAACACCCTCCGGCTAAGAAGGTGTTATATTCGGAACCCGCTTGTGGACGACGCAGAAATGAAAGACCTAACCTCCGTTGGAAAGATCAAGCACGGAAGAACTGTCAGCGCTTGGAATTTCTGTCGCCAGCTAGCGAAGGAAAGAGCTGGCTGACGAGGCATGCTAGATTCGACCTAAATCGATTTTCGGTTATAATGGCCACGTAAGTAAGTAAGTATAATCGCCCAAGAAATTTCTCAGGAATGACAAATATAAAGCCGACTTCGATTTTATTTCCTCCCCAACATTTCCTCCAAGCATACGTACACGCTATATTCACCCCTTATGTAGCTCTACAAAATGAGCCTAAAATCACCTGAAAATCGACAATAGATCCCTAGGAATAGCCCTTAGAGGGGTGAAATGTGTAATCAATCCTAATAATGTTACTCCCCAACATTTTCTCTGGACATACATACCCACTACATTTACGATTTATGGGCGCTCTCCTAGAAAATGAACATAAAAACTCTTAAAAATCAGCAAAACCAGGCGTCTCCTTAAGATCGATGAAATATATGATTGACCATTATAAATTTTTCTTTCCCAATGTTTCTTCCAGTCATACTCATGCTCTATCTTCATTCCTTAGTGATGTTGCCCTACTTGAAAATTGACGAATAATCCAATTGCCGTTTAGGAATCACCCCTAAAGCGGTGAAATATATTACCAACTCCAACTCATTTTTCCTCTGTGACATTTCCTCCGAACACACTTACCTCCTATCTTTACGTCTTCTGGGGGCTACCCTACAAAATGAGCATAATAGAGTTAAAAAATCTACAAATAACGACATCGTTCTCCAGAAAACGCCTCAAGAGTGGTGAAATATATTACCATACTTCATAAATTATAAAAAAAAAATAAATAAATATGTGGCACTTAAAGCCCCAAAGGGCTCATTGGCCGAGCTTCTCTCTTCCATTACTGTTGTGTGTCTTAAATTTGGACAGTATTAGAAGGGACCTACTTATTTTAGCCGGTTCCGAACGGCAGAACACTTGTGACATCACTTTTCTGAGCTTTGTCACAGAGTTCTTTTAGAAACTTTTTCATGGCAAGTTGTTACTGTCGGAAGAATTGCCAATTGCTTGCCGACAGGTGGGTACCATTCGAAAGAAAAATCTTATCGATATTAAATTTGTTATGCATCAGCCGGGGTTTGAACCACGACCTACAGATCAGAAGGCGAACACACTAACCACTGATCTACGGCTTCATAAATTATACTCCCCAATATTTCCTCTAGACATACTTACTCTCCATTTTCACCCCTTAGTGGGGTTCGCTTACAAAATGAACTTAAAAACACTTGAAAATTAACAAAGTATCCTATAACTATCCAGTAATCGTCTTAAGAGCGTCGAAATATATGACCGACACCCCATATATTTTTACTCTCATACATTTCCTTCGAATATACCTACTTACTATCTCCACATTTTAGGGGTCCTCTTAAAAAAATGAACGCAAAAACGTCTAGAAATCGAAAAATAACACCACCGCCTCAGGAATTGCTTCTGGAGCAGTGAAATGTGTAACTGACGACCATTAAGTTTTCCTCTCCATAGGTGTCTCCGGTGCAAAATAAAAGTAGAAACACTTGAAAATCGACATGCCCCATAAAATGGTTCAATGTCTTCCATTACCTTTTATTAATTTTTTCTCCCCACAATTTTCTTCCGATATAGAAGAGTTCTCCTATAAAATAGAACAAATTTTTATTTTTGCTTCCTTTGTGAATTTATCCTACCAGGTGTACAAGCTTAAATCCGCTGTTTTTCGGTAAAAAAAAAACATTTCTTTTTTCATAGAAAGCCAAAAATTAATTTATTCAAAGTATTTGCGCTAACTAGCTATACATTTTTCCCATCTCTCGGGTAATTTCTGTATACCACACCAAAGGAATTCCTAATTTTTCGAGGCAAACCACTCATCAAGCCATTTTCCGACGTCTTCATACGAATCGAAGTGCTGTTCGGCGAGCGCGTGCCTCATCGACGAAAACAGGTGATAGTCAGAAGGGGCCAGGTCTGATGAATAAGCGGGATAAGGTAGCACCTCCCAATTGAGTGTGTCCAAGTAGTTTTGACGTGAGCGATGGGCCGTTGACGTGGAGAAAAATCAGCTGCTCATGCCTTTGTAAATAACCAGGCCTTTTTTTACCCAAAGCACGGCGCAATTTCACTAGTTGTTGGTGGTAGCGGTGAGCATTGACAGTTTCACCAGGTTCCAACAGCTCGTAGTAGATGACACCTTGCTGATCCCACCAAACGCACAGCATCGTCTTGCGTCCAAAACGATTTGGTCTTGGAGAAGAAGTTGCTGGTTGGCCGGGATCGACCCACGATTTTTTTCGTTTAGGATTCTCAAAGTATATCCACTTTTCATCGCAAGTCACCACAAGATACAGGAACGACTTTCTTTTTTGTCTAGCAAGCAAGATTTCGCATGTGTTTTGGCGTCGCTCCATCTGCCTATCGTCAAATTCATGGGGTACCCATTTTCCAATTTTTTGAACCTTCCCCATGGCTCGTAAACGTATGAAAATTGCTTGTTGAGTAACACCTAACTGTTCGGCAAGCATTTTTTGCGATTGGGTGTCGTCCTCATCCAAAAGAGCCTGCAAATCATGGTCCTCATCTTTTCTGGGTCTACTTACACGCTTCTTGTCACTCAAGTCAAAAAATTGGCCTTTTGTTGAACTGACGAAACCAGTCTCTGCAAGTGGTTTCCGATAGCGCACTGTCACCATAGGCCTCCTCAAGCATTTGATGCGACTCAGCAGCAGATTTCTTCAAATTGAAGCAAAAAAGTAGAGCTTCCCGCATATGCTCTTTTTCTGGCACGAAACTAGATATGATTTGACGAGGAAAAATGTATGTTGTTGTATGAAATCACTGATGATGTTTACTAATAGATGTAAACAGATGTCGAACTCATAAAAAAAAGGAAGCACAGTCGATAATAGCTCAATATGCTCACTAATGCCATCTACGAGCAAACATCAGATTTAAGCTTGTACACCTGGTAATTTTAAATTCTCCCTATACGAAGTAGTCCAAAATTTGCTCCATACAATTTGACCTACCTTAATGTGCATAAATAAGATGTTTTAAGCCAATCTGACCCAGAAAAAAATAAACAACCAAACAAAATTACGTACATACTGCTCTTTCTAATTTTTTATATCATCTTAATGGCGAATGAATGAATGGTCTAGACCGATTTATACATATATTTATAACCTGTACCTGAAGATAAAGTCGATGGTAAGTTTTTTATGTATATACTATGTATATACAATCATCAGCACATCAGCATATAACCTTAAATATTAAAAATAATTGCCTCACAATATTTTTAAAGTAAAACCTTTTAGAGCAAATCAGTATGGTAACAATGGAAACACTGTATGGAAAGAATATAAAATAATATGTGTAAAACAACAATTTTTCATTATCTAACTGCTATGTAAAGATTATGAAGGTTTTCATTTGCAAATCAATGGCGTATTTTTAATTAATAATCCGATATATTTAATTACAAAACAATTGGATACCAAAATTTAGCTCTGTATAATTTCCAGTAGAAGCTTTAAAATTAATTGGGCTATATTGGAATGAAAAAATTACTATATTTAGAAATTATTTTCATTTTTTTTTTTATCAGACTATGGCGCTGGCCCAAAATATTGAAAATAAATAGATTACATTCACTTTACACTTTGTAAATTCCATTGCACTAAATAACCGCAACTTTTTATATGATTCAAATGTATATATACATTTATATAGACACAAAAGTTTCTACACATTTGTGTATACATATAATATGAGAATGTATGAAATAATATAATTAATAAATTCTAGACCATTCACATTTGAAGCATAGCATGACTATAACAATACCGAGCATTATGTCGACATACAACAATAACTATAACTAGAATAATCATCAATGGCACTAAAGATGAAGGATCAGCAACAACAACAACAACAACACAAACCACTATCGACCATCAACGCTTTGACACATTGCGTTTTGATGCATCGATGACCGCAACAGAACTTGTGCTGTGTTCGTTCCTGAAACCATAAAATACTAAAACTGTTCACACATACATACGCAAATAACAAAACATAGTATAACACACGAAGACGTTTAAATCAATAACCGATATAACCGCAACGACATATTACAGGTAAATGTGTGTTGGTGTGTGTGTGTGTGTGTGTTTAGTATTGCAAACACAAAACATAATATGAACACTTGGACGATAATATGCATAGAAATATAAACATAGACATTTGTATATATGTTTATATTTACAGTTGTACATATGTCGTTATCATCAAACACTCATTTAAGTAGTCATAAACAGAGATGGGTATTTTTCAATGAGTAATGGAAAATTCCAATATAATTTGAAAAGGTATTAAGCTTACCTTTACTTTCATTGTTGCTATATAAATTCATTTACTTACTTACTTACTTACTTACTTATATGGCCATAACAACCGAATATCGATGTAGGCCGAATATAACATGCTTCGCTAGCTGGCGCCAGTTAGAAATTCCAAGCGCTGTCAGGTTCTCCTGTACTTGGTCTTTCCACCGGAGGTTAGATCTTCCTCTTCTGCGTTGTCCTCCAGCGGGTTTCGGATATAACATCTTCTTATCTGGAGCGTGTTCTTCCATTCGCTCGACATGACCTAGCCAACGCAGTCGTTGGATTTTGATGCACTTTACTATGTCAATATCGGCATACAGCTCGTACAGCTCATGGTTGTACCTTATTCGGTACTCGCCACCAACACAAATAGGTCCAAAGATCTTTCGTAGGACTTTTCTCTCGAAAACTCAAAGCATTCACTCATCCGAGGTGGAAATTGTCCAGGCTTCAGCGCCATATGTGAGGACAGGCATGATGAGGGACTTGTAGAGTGTAGTTTTCGTTCTTTGAGAGAGGGCTTGACTTCTCAATTGCTTACTTAGCCCAAAATAGCACCTGTTTGCAAGAGTGATCCTTCGCAATATCTCCAGCCTGTCGTCATTACTGCTGTTAATGCTGGTTCCAAGATAGACAAAGTCCCTTACTACTTCAAAAGCGTTGCTGTCAACAGTGACGTGCTGTCCAAGAAGCCGGGACTCTTTGTTTGTTGACACTAGATACTTCGTCTTGCGCTCGTTCACCATAAGACCCATCCGACGCGACTCTCTTTCCAACTTTGAGAATGCTGCACTGACTGCTCCCGTGTTTATACCGATTATATCAATATCGTCGGCTTACCGAATAATGACACTTTTGCCATTATGTCGTAGATCAGCAGCTCGTATTATTTTCTCCATAATAAGATTGAAGTAGTCGCACGATAACGAATCACCTTGTATGAAATCCCGTTCGTTATTAAACGGTGTGGAGAGGTCCTTCCCAATTTTCACTGCACAACGGCAGTTATGCAGTGTCATTCTACAAAGTCGAATAAGCTTTGCAGGAATACCGAACTCAGGCATTGTTGCGTAGAGGTAATCCCTTACCGGACTGTCGAAACTGTTTCGATCTGTGTCGATCTGTTTTTTTTTTGAGTCTTCTCCAGGATTTGGCGCAGTGTGAAAATCTAGTCGATGGTAGATTTACCAGGTCTGAAGCCACACTGATAAGGTCCAATCATGTTGTTGAGCATAGGCTTCAACCTTTCACACAGTACGCTCGATAGAACCTTGTATGCGATGCTCACGAGACTTATTCCACGATAGTTGGCGCAAATTGTGGGGTCTCCTTTTTTATGTACGGAACAAAGAACACTGAGCTTCCAATCATCAGGCATGCTTTCATCCGACCATATTTTGCTTATGAGCTGGTTCATGCAGGCGAGCAGCTCATCGCCTCTGGCCCTAAATAGCTTTGTTATTCTTCAACCTTAAAATGGCAGTTTTAACCTCGTCATAGTCGGGTGGTGGAACATCAACACTATCATCTGTAATTGGGGTTTTCGGGCAATATCCTTCACTGGCGTAATTGTTCGTAGCATCGCCATTCAGTAACGTAGAGATGTGTTCCCTCCATAGACTCAGTACACTCTGGACATCTGTGAGCAGATTCCTATTTCCGTCACGACAATAAGAGGCTCCGGGATAAATATAAATTCATTTACTCGCTTAGTATACAAATTATAAGTTATTTAATTAAAATCACTCATACCACCCGTATTCCATATGAGAAATTTCATTATTGCTGAATTGAATTTCGCCAATGAACAATTCGACCCAACTCTGACAATAAATATGCAAGTATATAAGCAGCATATACATATAAATGTATAAATATACACATAAATGTAAATACATAATAAACAATGCAAAAAAATGTTATTATTGTTCTATCATACTAAAATATATACAAAAGTGTAACGAGCATGGTTTCTTTTCAAAAACACACACACACACACGCAAAAAAGACAAAAGAAAACAATCATCACCATCACAATAATATAATAACAATGAGGAATAACATTAATTATACGCTATACGCCATTATTATTGAAATACATCAGCAAATGAGCGAAATATTTCGAGCAAACGATACAACAGCCGTCCCACTAATGAATGCATAGCAATGTAGCTGAGTTGAGATGCGTATAGGTGTGGAGTAGTGGCACGAATAAAAATAATGAATTATTAAATTATGATTACAATTATTGTCATAAGAAAATACCATCAAAGGTTATAGGCGGCCGCACATTGTGGCAATGTGCGGCTGTGACAGCAACGAGAGGGAATACAAAGATTTGTGGCATTTATCATTCACTATATTTTATATTCTGATGATACTGATGAATGTATTCAATGGAATTCAAAGGAGTTTTGTGTGGAATATATTATATGCAGCCACAATAAATATTTACCACAGTAGATTATTCAAAGGTAAGCTCATGATACGTCAAAATGAGTAGGTAGATCAAAATCATGTCAGTTAAAGTTGTAGTCTTGAAAATAAATATAGATTAATCATGTTAAACAATATATGTATTTTGTAAAACATGAAGTCTATGTAACTAGTAATTCATATTCATCATAAATATAGGTGTAAATATTTTATAAATGAAAAATCAAAATTTTTGCTACATATTTACTGGCTTGTTAGCAAAACTGAATATTTAAACGAATCCCAAGACATGAAATTAATTAATTGGAAAATATTCAGTATGCCAATTGCAGCAAATACAAGAGAAAAAAAAATATTTCTTTGGTTATGTTGTCGTCCATAAAAATGACCCAATTTTTGTTGTTGTTGTTGTTGTTTTCCTGTGGTTATACAACGAACATTTGTGAAAGCCCTTTCTTGCCGGAAGCCATGGCAGAGATGCGAGAAAATTGCTATGCGCATTTTAAATTTTAACTTAATTTGCTGTGCGCACCACACATACACACACACACACACAAAAGGATAGGTAAGTGGCAGCAGTGTAAGCAATCGACTGATAAAAATCATGAATTTGCAAAAATCACAACCAACCAGCAGCGCCCATTGACTTTCGGCTGCAGTATAAATTACTTACTGGCCTTTTTGCTTCCCGCCCACCTCCTTCTTTAATATTCATTATTGGCATCGTCTGCGATAATGTCGTTCAATGACCACATACAGGGGAGGCATGATTGAAAGGCAATTAGTTTTCATTCATGATTCAGATTGAAATAAAACAACAAAACCAGCACCAATAACCTTTTTTTTTTTGCTATCCCTCTCTTTCTTTCTGTCTGTATCGTCCTATGTCCTCTTGAACAAATGGCGAATGGCATAACGAAAAATGTCAGTTAGTTACTTGGCGCCAATGATGAGTAAAATTTCTTTTTTATTTAAATACATTCAATGCTTTTTAAGCTTGTATATTATATCTTTGTGTGTGTATGTTGTGCTATGCAATATGTAGTATTCAAGATGTAATCAATCATTTCAATGAATTAACGATGACGATGACTATGAGAATGACGATGACTTTGTGCGTGCATACAATGGAATACAATACAATACAACAAATTGAACAAATAGTATTCTAACGAATACGATAATGAATTTCAAAAAAAAAATCTTTAAATCATTTGAATCGAAACAAATCAGTAAGGAAATTTGTATAAATTACTCATGAGAATTGCTTACGAGGGATTGCATAACTTTAAGAAGCAAAAACAAGTTTACAAAGAATTTGAACACAAAAGTTTTACAAAACCTAAAGTTAATTGCTAATTGAGGACGACCTTCTTCTATTTCTTCAGCTTCCTTCACATTCTCATTGCATTTTGTATGCTCTTGTCACGTTCACTGTTTTCATACGTAAAGGTCATACATACATACATGATATTAGGTTAGGTTAGTTATAAAGAAACAAGGATGTATGGCGTAGTATGTGGTTTAAGAAATACACTTGATTCAAAAAAAAAAAAAAAAAAAACAAAAACAACTAAATATTTTATTCTGCCCAACTAAACAGTAAAGTATGTGCTTCCTTTTTTTTGTTGTATTAACAACTGCGTATATCCGTTTGAAGAATACTTTATTTGCTTTTACTCTCACGGAGTTGGTAATCAATAAAATATCAGATTAAGAAATTGACATCAAGCTAAGACTTACTATAATATCTACAAGTAGTTGTAAATGCACGTACTTTCTTCAAGGACGATTTTTTTTTAACTATATGGAGACATCTATTATTAAAGGCTGAAAATATTTATTTATTTAGCAGCTTTAAAGCTTTCACATGACACAAGAATTAATGAAGGTCAAGATGCTTTACACTCTAGCAAATGTCGACATGTAGAATGTAAAATGTGATGAAATTTGTGGTGTCGATTGCACAGCATATTAATATGGGCAAATTATCATATGAAATATTAGTAATTTCAGCTCCAAATTTTGGCACCATAGCCTTACATTTTCGTGCACAGAATGAGAGATCAATTAATCAAAAGAGAGCGTGACGTTGGAACAAGGACAAAATCCTTCTTCATTAAGTGAAACCAGACTGAAATCTGTTAGAGGATATGAGCCCTACGGCTGATACTTCTAAGGGTCAAACGCAAGTGTTACGGGCACTGCGACCATACGAGGTCTTTTGTACCCAAGCCCATGTACGACACTAGAATCTTCGCTATCTTTTTAATGAAAGATAGAATAGATCATGTCGAACTTTTGATGATTGAAGCTGGTGTTGGGAAATTCAGCTGAAAGTGTTTGAGGAGAAGCCTGGCCAAGGCTGGGCATTCACAAAAGATGTGGTTCAATGTTTCATCCTTCCCAAGATAGAGTCTACACTCCGTGTTAGAGGATCATCCCATTTTGTGGAGGTGGTATTTTAACTAGTTATGGTCTGAGAGATGGCCGGTTAGTAGGCGTCGATTTGTTCTGCTAAGTGTAATTCTGTCAAAAGCTATATCAAAGCTGATGAGGATTTTTGCTTGGCGGAGACCTGCCGAAATTGTCAATTGTATTTAGTATTTGTCGTAGTAATGTTTTTCTATCATAACTTCGGCCGATGCTCAGCTTATACCGCAGAAAGATTCTGGGCCCTGTCAGTGGAGAAGACGAGCCAGCTCCTGCTAGTTCATCCATCACTTCATTGCCTTCAATTTCGTTGTGTCCAACATAATGTGACCTTATTTTGCATAGAAAGTTTTTGTAGGATAAGGAAGCATTCGGCGACTAATTTCGAAGAGAACTGCCATGAGGAGAGAGATTTGATAAAAGCTTGGCTGTCTGAGTAAATAAGGATGCTCCCTTGAGCCCTTTGGCACGTAGGTGACGTGCACAAAGTTCTATGGCGTGTATTTCTGTTTGGACAGTTGGCCACGACCCCAGAACCGTGTATCCTGGCGCCTGTACCTTCGTCTGTCTTCTATCCATCTATAAACCAAACACGGTTATGTTCTGAGGGCATTAAATTGCTATTTGTTTTCCATTCCAGTTTGTCTGGGATGATTGTGAAGTAGTGCCTGCGAAAATGTAGTTCTTGAGGCAGAGTGAGAAATAGGCGTGCTTTTCATTCGATTCCGTACATTCTTCACTTTGTCTATTTGTTAGTAAATGTTTTCTTATATACTAAATATAAGCTAGAAAGCTTTATATCTTTTATTAGTAAAGTTTGAAGAAATATATACAAAAACCAAATTTTGTATAGAAAGTAGGCGTGATTCTCTACCGATTTCGACCGTTCCTAAGTTTGTCTATTTATTAGTAAAGTTCTTCATATACACTAAATTTCAGCGTGATAGCTCTATATTCTCATGCGAAAAATTCAAAAACACATTTTCAAACTCTAGAGTCATTTATGACAAAATCGACCCAGATCGAAGGCGGGCCTATAAATCCCTGTAAATTGAAATAAGAAACACCTTATTCGGAAGAATATCGTGCTATTTATCAATATAATCGCTTTTCTTCGGTACACTTCGTTCAATGTTTCTCCAATTTGTTTATACTTTCAATATAATACGATTTCCTGATGTCACAAAAATGGACGCTTGTTTTATTGACGGCCTCTTCATTCGACCCAAATCTCTTATAACCGAACCATTTTTTCATATTTAAGAACAGAGGAAACAGGCGCAAGTTGCTTAATCTGGAGAACATGCTGTGTGAGGAAGTAATTCGTAACCTCATTCATACCGTCAAATTCGATAGTTTTTGCTTCAAATCGGAACCGAATCAATCCAACAACTCTATATAACATGTGTCGGAGAACATTTTTCTCTTTTCGAGGTAATCAATGTAAATTATTGCATCGAGAGCATCCCAAAAAACTGTCCTCTGTTGACCGACAGACTCACTTTGGCCTTTTGGGTCTTCGGTTCGCCACGAAAAAACTACTATCTTCGCTGATCTTTGATCTCTGGTGTGTTGTGACGGATATATGTACGTTGCATTCATAGTTACGAAACAGCGGAAAAACCCGTTTGGACTGCTATTGAACATCGCTAAATACCAACAATTCAAATGTAAAGTGTGGGCCATTTTAAGTTTTACTGCGACGGCGGGCTTTACAGTGCCCCAACCGATCAACCCAATTATTCGGTACATTTTCGATTGTTTGGGATTCAATCTCATGAATGGGAAATTCCATTCGTCTCTGAATGGTTACCGTAACACTTATACTTAACAGCTCCCCACAAATGGAGCTGTATAGTCCAATAAGGTCAAATCATACCTCTGAGATGGCCAATTGGCATCACCATTTCGACTGATTCTTCGATTTTGAGAGAAAGTGCACAAAAGATGCCAAATGTCGTCCATGTTATCTTCTTCAATTTTTTGGAAACAAAATTTCATTGACTGTAACGCTGGCTCCTAGCTTATTTTCGAAAAAAATTAGCCCAATGATGCCGCCGGCTCAAGAACCGCATTAAACAGTCATTCGTTGTGGATGCATTGGCTGTTCGACAATTATGTGTGGATTCTTGGATCCCTAAATGCCACAATTTTGCTTTTAGACATAGCCATAGATTGAAGCCCAAACAATCGAAAATGTAGAGAAAATTAGGTTGATCGGATGGTATACTGTAAAGCCAACCGTGGCAGTCATTTAAATGCTGTTGTATTTCATTCTTAAATGGAAAAGCCCAATCTTTCTAATCCCAATCTTTTTTATAGCCGATTCTAATTTTAAACTTTAAATATGCAAATTGAAATCAATTATTGAGCATTTTTTATGTGGTGATCTCACTTTGGAGATCAGAACATTTGACGTTACTTGCGTTACGGTACGAACGCCCCGAATATAAATAAACCAGTGAGATGGAAGGTTTAAATCGATGGTGTAGGGTCCCCATAATAATTTTAAAGCTTCTTTTTTATTTCTTTTTTAATGCGTAATAATTATTTCGCGCAAGAAATTCATTTTTCCCCATTTTTACGAAAATACTCATAGGCGTTTCGAATGAAGCTTGCTTGTTTCTTGACAAACAGGGTGTTTTTTTTTCGAGGATGTTCCTAATTTAAATCTTCTAAAATTTCATAGACTTATTGACCCACATTCCTATATTATATTTCATTATCTGATTAAACATTTCAACCTCATACAATTAATTTCGAAAATTAAAACAGTAAAACAGTAAAACATTAAATAATCTGAATATCAAATAAATAAAAATATGCAGAACACAGTGCAATTTTAATTAATTAAAAATGTTGCTTGCAGTGACCGCTTTTAAAGTCTAATCGAAAAGTATCAGTAAAAATGTTTGTGAAAATTTTCATTCATTCTATGTACTATAATACAGGCAAGTACTTAATTAAAAGTTTTTGGAGCAGCAAAATGTAAAAATAAAGTTACGAAAAATGTTTGCTCTGAATTTATCTTTGTTTTTGTGTGTGTGTGTGTTTTTGTATGCTTTCATTTATTTGTTTATTTAATGCATAATGATTAAAATTTATAATTTTCTGTTGCTACCGATACCAATTATATGAACAAATGATGCATATGTATAGGCCAAAATTATAAACTGCTTCAAATAAAAATATAACTTTTTTAATATTTACAGCATTTCAAAATATAATATAGCGAAAATTGTAATTGTGAGCTCTTTTGCACAACCCTAAATTGCAATTTCTATAAAAAAAAATTATCTTTATTTTGTTATTTTGCATTACCAACTAAATGAATTATTTGCATATATTCTTAATTTTCAATAAATATTGAATTTGGCGTACTTCGCACTATACGTCACAAATGCACACTAATCTAGTAGATCAAACAGCCTTTCTTATAAAATAGTTTAAATTAAATTTCTTGATTTTTTTTTTCCAATTCATTTGATTGAGAGAAGGATTAGAGTACAATATATTATTCAAGAATATATCATATGAATATATTTGAATTGTGTATATGTATATGTGAAAATGAATTTGAAGTATGTCTCTGATTGGGCATAATTGCTTTACAATAAGTGCAGATAGAGGCATACACATGCATCAAACATTTTCAACGGCCTTAAGTGAAGCAGAACAGAACTACAGGCGATTGCAATCAACACATCACAAGTGCATTGCTCTGTTGAGAAATACATATATAAAAGCGATTCCAACAAAATTCTACAAGTGTGATTTATGCATATATGTATACCTACGTGTACATATATATACAAGTGTATTTATGCAAATCGTGTTCATGATGAGTTCATCGTGTGTGTGTGTTGTGATTGAGAAAGAACGTGAACATAATAAGGATATACGAACACATACAAGAAGACGAAGAAGAAGAAACTAATGAACAAGCTAACAAGAAACTAATGCACAATTGGAATGCTTTGACAATACACTCTAATACACACACTCACTCACACTTATACATATATCCTTATTTTACATTTTATACTACTTCCATATATTTCTATCATTAGATGTTGCACCATATTAAATTGCAGAACATGTATTATATATATAGTAAGATATTTGTTTGAGCATAAAGTGGCATACAGAAACAACTTAATCATACTTGATGATTATATAATTCAAAGAGCATCACTTTGATTGAATTTCTGACACACTTACTTAAAAGAATATTAAAAATTCAGTACAAAACAAGAAATTTTGTTACATATTCTATATTAGTGATATCTTGATTGATTCTATGGATTACAAGCATATTGATTTTGAATTTATGCTGGTAATAATACAAAATAAGCGCAGAAACTAATTCTTTTTTTCACCCGATTCCACCCATTTTAGAACCAGTCTATTCGTTAACTAATTCAATGGCATATTGCCAATTGATAACTGGCTTGGTAACTATATCTTTTAGTGTGTAAAGTGTGAAAATATACATGCGAAGGCATAATTTTGTATGGGAGGTGGTCGTGGTTTGTATCCGATTCAGTCCATTTTTGAATATCTTTTTTAATGAGTAAATATAATCTTAAGTACCAAATTTCAGCATATTAACTTTATATTTTCGTAAACAAAGTGTGAAAATATACATGCGAAAGCATAATTTTGTATGGGAGGTGGTCGTGGTTTGTATCCGATTCAGTCCATTTTTGAATATCTTTAATAATGAGTAAATATAATTCTAAGTACCAAATTTAAACATAATAACTTTATATTTTCGTAAACAAAGTGTGGAAATATACATGCGGAAGCATAAATTTATATGAGAGGCAGTCGTGCTTCTTATCCGATTTAGTCCATTTTTGAATATCTTTAATAATGAGTAAATATAATCCTAAGTACCAAATTTAAACATAATAACTTTATATTTTCGTAAACAAAGTGTGGAAATATACATGCGGAAGCATAAATTTGTATGGGAGGTAGTCGTACTTCTTATCCGATTCAGTCCATTTTTGAATAACTTTATTAATGAGTAAATATAATCCTAAATACCAAGCATCAACGTAATAACTTTATATTTTCGTGACCAAAGTGTGAAAATATACATGCGGAAGCATAGTTTTGTATGGGAGGTGATCGTGGTTTTTATCCGATTCAGTCCATTTTTGTACATATCTATCAATTAGTAAATATAATCATAAGTACCGAGTTTCAGTTTAATAACTTCAATTTTTGTGCGAAAATGTGAAAATATACATGCGAAAGCATAAATTTGAATGGGAAGTGAGGGTAGTTTTTATCCGATTCATCCCATTTTTGAATATGACTATTATTTAAAGTATAAGCTAACGTACATATCAAGTTACAACCAGGTAACTTTATATTTTCGTGCGCAAAATGTGAAAAAACATATTCACCAACATACTTTTGTATGGAAGGTAGTCGTGATCTTTATCCGACACACAGACAGACAGAGAGACATATAGACAGACCTTGCCAAATCGATACAGATCACGATTGTCATTCTGATTTAAAATCTATCTATATTAAATACTTTTCAATAGCTTGTTTGTTTGAGTTTATCAACTCAACTTATGGGTGTCACAAATGAAAGCATGATCTTACTATACCCTCCATTCATTGACTGTAGGGATAAATCTAGTTAAAAATGAAAAATAATAATATATAGATATTTAAAAATCATTCATTAAAATTTTTTTTCTTATACATCTTTTTCATCGTAGCCAGGATTTTGGCTACGCCAGTGGTAGGAATTAAACAAAAATTTGTTGCAGGGCATATGCAACAATTAAAGAATCTAACTATTCTAAAACATACTTCGAAATGTCTTACAATAATCATGTTTTTATTTATTATAATTGAAATTCAATATTAATTCCATATTACATATTGCACTTACCATCATTGTACACGTCACAAGTACAACATACATCGTTGTAATGTAATTTCATTTTCAATTATTTTTATTACAATACAAGTATATTCAATATTATTTATTAGTCACAATTAAACTGTCAATTTTGTCTAGCTTGCTGCCTGCCAAATCAGAATTGCAATTAGAGAAGAGAAAAATGCAAATTGTTTCATAGACGATGTACTTAGACGACAAGCAAACTAAGTAAATAATTGTGGCAAATAACAAAACCAAATTTACACTAGATTCTTCGTACAAACACACACATACACGAGTATACATCGACAGCATTTTACTCAAAAATTACAAATGCATTTTATATAAATTCGAGTAAAGTTTTTGTCTCGAAAATGAGTATGATTTTATGCTGTGACACGGTTTGTGAAATCAATTTAAGACTGCAAAGACCAAAATACACATAAAAGCACAATCATCTTACTAAAAATTATTCAACAGCAACACCAACAACAACAACAACACAAACTACTGCTAGTCAAATCTGCTATTGGATGGGAATGCATTGCACCACATCTCCACTTCAACGAGGGCATACCATATACAACCTGTTTACGAATATTTAAGGAATCTAACACGTTCATGACGAGCAATGTTAGTAATCCTATTAAAAAAAGATGGCAATAGCATATGATGATGATGGTGATGGTGATGGTGGTGGTGATGGAATGGGTATTGAGTTCTTGTTGAGGTGCTGAGATGGCAACCAACGGAATAAGGAATGTAATACTTACTTTGTACTATGCGTCTCATTGTAGTTCATTAGCAGATGTAGTATCGTTTCTCGATACTCGAGCACATAGCATACATTATTCAATAGCATGTCGAATAATGCTTGAGCGTTCTCATCCTGTAGCCTCTGGAGTGCCAACAAGCTTTGCAGCAATTCCCGGAATGTCTTTAATTAAAAAAATGATAAGAGACAACAAACATTAGATGCAATATACTTACTTACTTACTTACTTCGTTATACAAAGAATATGAAATAATGAAGCAATAGATAGATAGCA
This sequence comes from Megamerina dolium, assembly GCA_963854835.1. Lineage (NCBI taxonomy): Eukaryota > Metazoa > Arthropoda > Insecta > Diptera > Megamerinidae > Megamerina > Megamerina dolium. The sequence continues at coordinate 23,014,411 of OY978526.1, read as the reverse complement.
ATAGATAGATGACACACAACTAAATAATGGTGGTTGATGGCACAAACTGAATACACTGGATTGTCATTTGTCAAGTCTCACAGTCACTGAAATTCATTGCAAAGACAAGTGAGAATATTTTCATATGCTTTTTTCTTTGGAAAAAGAAACCCGCGGACTAATATAATTATTGTAATGTTATATGTGTATGGGTATGTCTGTGTGTGTTTACTGAAATTCAATTCCTTCCTAATCAAGATGCTACAAGTAGAATAAACGAATGAAGGTGAGAGTGGACAAACATCTCTTTTTTCTTTTTGCGTTGGATATCTAACGCATATATCTGTTTGTGGTGGGGGGGAAACACCATCAATAAGTTACGTAGACGTGACAAATTCATGACAATATTTTGCTCATTGATTTCTATTTGTGAATAATGTTTGCAAAAATGCAGTCAATGGTTCTTATATAACATTGAGACTTATTAATGAGGACTCACTTCTCACTCCCATCGTGTCGTCACATCTAATCCTCTTTGCTGTTTCGTCAACGCAAAACGCATTGACACAAAAAAGCACGTAAAAGCAATGAACTGCAAAACAAGCTTTCATTGCAAAATGCTATTTTTTTTTTTTTTTTGTCTTTCTTTAATATTAACGTGACTTTTTCTCTGTGATTACTCACCCTAAACCTTCCCTTTAGTTTATTCTCTCTGCATCTTAAATTATTGTAAAATGTGATAAGTCACTATGTCAGACTTTGCGGGGGATATGAGCTCTAGTGGCTGACTGCTTGCTGTACAAAATGTTACATTACGAATATCTAAAAGATGATTTAAAGTGCTAAATGTTCACAGCAAAGTGTGAGCCAATACAACAATTGCCATGTACGTACGTAGTTACTGCTTCTCATACTGATGAATGATATCATAACTTTGAAAGAGCACCAAAGAAGAGATTATAGAGTTCGACTCACCTGTAGTGCAACATGCAGACGTTTTGCCCATAGCCTCGCTTGCTTCTTGTCACTGACTATCATGTCCATGTCATGCTGGATGCGTGTTAGTACCCAATGGAAGCATTGTACGCTCAAGGATTCGCTGCAAATAAACCAAGAAAAAACAAGGACAAAATGAAAAAAGGAAAATTATAAAAATTAATATTATAACTGACACTGTTTGCCAGCAAAATTAGAAGGCAAACAATTATGAATTCAACTGTAACGGGAAGTAAAATCTTTAACGGAATTATAATGTTCATAAAGAAATAACGGTAATGAGTTTTGTGCAATATATATAGAAGAGCAGAAGTAATGGTATCGTTGCAAAAGTTTTGCACAAATTTTCTTTTATACATAATTCATACATTTACTAATTTAGGCAGTCAAGCTTATTCAATTTTTGTTGAGCTGCATTAACAAAGTGCATTGAAATTTACGATTATAAATGTTCCCCTTGTAGAAAGTCTTCGCTTTTTTTTTATGGAATACACATAACAAAATAAGGTTATATAAAAAGAACGAATTTTATATGGCTGAAAAAGCATCAAACATGATTTAAGGTCGAATAAATTAATATCGAAAATTGTTTGATATTTTCGACATAAATAAAAAAAAAATTGAAATAATGTCAAACAAAAAATGTGTGTTTCGGCATTATTGCGTAAATTTTGGAATAATATCGAAAAAAATTTGACACTTTTTCGACATTGCAAAAATAATTGAAATAATAACGAACAAAAAACATATAGGATTAGAAATTCGACGTTATTGTCAAATGTTTGCAATAATGTCGAAATGTATTTCTTGATGAAAAAATTGAAAAAATATATGTAAGCGCATACAGGGAATTTGAACAAGAGATATCAGTAGCGTTACCGAACGATGTTGAACGACTTCTTTTGGCCTGAAATTTATGCTATGGACGTGGAGGACGTTCATTTTCAGCAGAATGACACCACATGCCACTCAGCTGGTGAGACAATGGCTCTATTGCGTAAGAAATTTCCTAGATTTCCTGGTGTGATTTCTCGTAATGGAGAATTTGAGTGGCCGCCGAGATCGTGAGATTTAACACCATTAGATCTTTTTCATTTAGGGCTACGTTAAATACGTTAGATAAAGTCTACGTCAATGCTCCAGAAAACATTAAAGCACTTAAGAACAATATTAGGGCTGTTATTTGCGAGATACAGCCGCAATTATGCGAAAAATTTTCATTAAAACAATGGACGTATGCTAAAAGAATCACGGCGGACATTTGGCAGATATTGTGTTCCATTAATAACCTTAAAAAAAAATAAATATGTGGCACTTATAAGCCACGAAGGGCTCTTTGGCCGAGCTTCTCTTCCATTACTGTTGTGCGCGTTAAATTTCGGACAGTAATAGAAGGGACCTGCTTATTTTAGCCGGTTCCGAACGGCAGAACTCTTGCGACATCACTTTTTCTGAGCTTTGTCGCAGAGTTCTTTCTTAGAAGCTTTTCCATGGCAAATTGTTACTGTCGAAATAATTGCCAATTGCTTGCCAAGAGGTCGGTACCGTTCAAAAGAAAAATCTTTTCGATAGTAAATTTGTTATGCTTCAGCCGGGCATTGAATCTACGACCTACGGATCATAAAACCAACACACTAACCCCTGAGTTATGGCACCTTACTTTAGATTAAAATACAATTATTAGCTCTTTTCACAAATATACTTCGTTTTTTTTTTTCATATAAAATGACACCTCTCGTTGAAGGACGCTGTATTTATGTGTGATATTGGGCATAATATTTAGCATTCACCATGGAATTTCAGGAAAATTAATATATATGAATATACAATATATTAAAATTTATATTGGCTCCAGTACATTTTGCGCTTTCGACATCAAATAGAAAAATTATCAATTTAGATATTTAAATTTAAAAAAAAAATTGTTGAAATAATATCGCCATTATTATGATCCTGGGTGGTACTTGAATGATGACATTAAGTATTACCTCTCCATAGGGACCATGGCGTCGATCTTTTTAGCAGAATTCTTCGGCATACCAAAGAAAACTGGTCACATCGGTATTTTTACTGACAGTCAAGCTGCACTCAAGACCCTTATGAACCCAGACGGCTCTTTTAAAATATTCACAGAGTGTAAAATATAGTTGAATAACGTTGCGGAGCGAAAAAAACTGAATATTGTACGACTTCCAGAACATTGCGATATCGCAGGTAGTGAATTAACCAATTACTTGGACAATTATGGCTCTGTTGGTATGCCTGTGGATCCAGAACTAATTTTCGGCATCAGTTCTAAGAGGTTCCTCACATATATCGATTACTTTGTGAGTAGCATACATAAAAGGAGTGAGTCTGGACTCAAATTATAGAGTTCGGCAAAAACCAAAAATCCTCAGGCTCATCACAGGGCACAATACGACTGAATCATGGTATTTGTTACTGTCCAGCTTTTGTGAGAACAAAGTTGAGATTGTTGGGTGGTGAACTACTTGAATTCATCAAGAAAATTAAGAAATTCGACTTACGACTGTCGAAATGTTCTGCTCGATCGATGACTTTGTGAGTAGCATATATAAAATATAGCGTTAATTAAATATAGCACCTCGAATTAAGCCAATGAAAAAAAAAAACAAAATTCACTCTATAAACAGTGCACTCGATAAAGTAATGATAAACTGAATTCACTTTTCAAACTTTATGCTACACAATAAGAAAAAGATAAACTACAAAATTCCATTTGAGAGAGAAAAAACAAAATATAGAAGCAATAAAGAAAAAAAAAAAATAAACTTAAATAAACACAAACTACCTACAATAGAGAAGAAAACAAAAAGATGACGATGATGACAACGACGACGCAGACGACGACAAAGAATCTAAGAAATGACAACATTTTTGTAAAGCTTCATTCTTGTCATTCAGAAACTAATTTGAAAGTAACCAAAACAATTTTAAAGAAATTTCCAAACCCTCCATACCAATCACAACATACTCGTACATCAACTTCAATATAGTAGGCAATGCCAATGGCCAGCCATCCAACCAGCCAGTCAATGCTATAACGAATTGCATAAAATTGAGAAAAAATTCTGTTAGCAGCTTTTCACCAACTAAAACCATAATACACCAACAACAATGAAAACAACAGCATTTGAAAGGAAAAATGTTGGTTGTAGAAGAAATAAGTAGAAGAAGCAAAAAAGGAATGAAACTTTAGAAATTTCAACTTAAAAATTGCTGTTGCTATTGCTGTAGCTTCTGCTGTTGCTCTATTCCTATTGCATTCTCTGCAGAGATGATGGCTTTGTTCTATGTATAATACTATTCTGCAATTTGGTTTCCGGTAGTCTTATGCCAACAGGCATTGTGGGCTAAATGAATTCAATACAACGGCAGTCCACATATATTAGAGACAATGCCGAAGAGAGTGTTGTGCAATTTAGTGGTCAAGAATACAATGCATCGAAAAGTTGGTGTTCATGTTCGTGTTGGTGCTTTTGCTGCTGAGAGCAATTTTCCACAATGTTGCAAGTAATTAAAAAATAGCAAAGCAAAGAAAACAGCATACATGCATTTACTTCATTCCATCACTGTGTTCCTACTTGTTACATTCAATATTTAAAACTTTAAATAACAAAAAGCAAAAAAAAATTATTTAGAAACTATTTCACTTATGCAGAAAAATGTCCATCAATTCTTTGTGCTTAAATAAATAAATCAATTTTATCAGATACGTTTTCTGAAGTGAGCACAAAACATATTTGCAATAGTTTTGCGTATTTTTTTACTCTGTGAATCACACAATAAATAAATAATTCCATGTACACACATGCCGTTACGTTACCTTACGAGCTGCAATTGCTGTCCACTCAAACGATTGAATTCCATAAAGAAACGTATCGCCCACAATAAGTATGAATCATCATGACTTGATGAACCTGAATTGCGTTCCAGTACACGTCTTACTTGACGTACGAGCGTATTATATGCTGACCTTAGAACTTCAATGCAATACTCACGAAGACATAAACTGAAATAAGAAAAGAAGCATTTATGTATACAAATCGATTAAGCATCTTAGAAATAGGTGAAAAGAAAACTAATAATAATAGAAATAAAAATATATGAAATACCTTCAGAGGTATAAATATTGGAAATAAATCGAAAAAATTGTATTTAGAAATTATAAAATATATTAATAATAGGAATTTGTATTTAACATTTTATGATGCACTCTCTCTCCCTCTCTTTTTCTCTCTCTCCCTCGCAGTTAAGTTAGTGCGGAAACCCACTATGAGAGAGAGAGAGAGAAAGAGAGCTCACTTAGGCCAAAAGAGAACCTTCATGATGCCCATTGAATGGAGTTATTTATAAAATTCAGAAAATCCTGCATGGAAACCCAATATTTTTTCTTTTGGTACAGCAATTGGAGCAAGGCAATTGTATACCAAATGAGTGACATTTTCCAACTCATATTTATCTTTGTAACATCTGTAATCCGAAATCAATCGTTAAGCGCTCTAAAACTTTCTTAATTGCGTGGAGGCATGTGATCTTCACGGTTCACAACCCATATTCGATTTCAGTCATTCGGTTGTTGTTAGTTCAAGCTAGTTGGAAATTCCAAGCGCTGTCAGAATCTCTAGAACTTCGTCTTCCTATCCGTCGGCTTTTTCCGGCGGTCACCGAGTAAAGACCTTTCTGGCTGGAGCGTGTTCTTTCATACGCTCTTACATGACCAAGCCAGCGTCGATTTATGACGAATTTTGCATTCTTCACCAAACATCGCTGTTCTGCGCTGGCTGGCTCCACCATTCTTGCACCTGAAGACATGTCTTCCATTCCGATTACAACATCATGACATTTTGACTGAAGCACGTGCTTCCAATCGCTCTATATGACTAAGCCAGCGTAGCCGCAATATTTTAATTCGTTTAACTATATTAATATCGGCATACAACTCATATTAGCATATAACTGAACTCAAAGGTATTGCGAGCCCTGCCATCGCTTCAAAGATGATCAGTGAATGTAAGATGAGGCTGAACAGTGTTGCAATGCGCAACATGCTTCGTCTTATTTGGATTCCGGGATACTGCGGTGTCGAAGGAATGAATTGGCAGATGGTTTGGCCAATGAGGGCTCTACTGGTACACAAATGGGCCCCGAAGATTCGATGGTCCACCTTGGAGACTTGCCAGCAGACGAGCGAACTTTCTCCTACGATTATGGAAGAAGGTCCTCAGGATGCTGATTGGGGTCATTTGACGACACAACACTTGTGGATATCATATTACCACTATACGGGTCATAACCTTGGTTACAGTCTTGGTTACAGGATATGGACACTACAGAACACTTTCTCTGTCACTATCCAGCCTTTGCACGAACAAAATTGAGATTGCTGGGAGTAGATGCTTTGAGCCTAAACACAGTTTAATCTTTCCTTCTGTCCTTCTCAGATTCGTTAAGAGTACTAAGAAGTTTGAGGTAGAGTAATATTCTCTACTCTATCCGTTCTTTCTGTTCTTCTTTTTATCTCCCCTTTCCTTCTATTTTCTTTTCCGTTTCTGGGTTTGGCTACAATGGTTATTTGACTGAGTGCCCTGGTTCTTGTCCTGCCAATCTTTTTCACTTCACTTCAGCTCACAACATCTACCTTTTACGGTACTCGCCCTCAACCCAAATAGGTGCAAAAATCATCCTAAGAAATTTTCACTCGAAAACTCCAAGCATTCTTTCATCATATTGTAGCATATTTTTGCGACATATGTGAGGACCGGTATGATGAAATACTTATAGAGTGTGGGTTTCGTTCCTTGAGAAAGGGTACGATTTCCCATTTGCTTACTTAGTTCAAGGTGGCAGTTGTTAGCGACGGTTATTCTTTGCATGATCTCCAGAAAACTGACGATATTGTCTATGTTAAGGTAAGCAGTCATTTCTATATATCATTTCGTCTTTTTGTACGATTCTAATTAAGTATGGGCCACAACTGATTCTCCGTTTCGGATCTATCCATCTCGTTTGGACAACATTGGAAATTAATACCTCCAAATTGTGTTTGCACGTTTAATTGAGGTCCCTTAAAGTCGGTCCTCATTTTTAAGTGATTTTTAAGTGAATTAAATCATGTCTTGCGAGCTCACAAGCTTTACCTTAAGTTTAAACATACTAAAGGGGGTATATATCCTAATATCCACACTTTCTATATTTTCATCTAGCTTAGAGCCGTATGTGGAGATATGAAAGTAATTCAGAGGAAATCCCTCTGCATCCCAGACTTGTCTGTCACGTGAGCAGGTCTGATATTTCGAATAGAGTAAAAGATGCAACATGGTCCGCTATTTTTGTGTTTTACCTAGTAAATTGATTGGAGTGAATTCCAGAAGCTCATAGAGTATCATTGACAGCGTTGTTCTAGATACTCCTATTAGTAGAATGCTTGCCGCTTTTTGTATGTTTTCTAAAGATATGGCGTCACCTTCACCTCTCTGCCAAATAACTCGGTTTTGTGCAAGGGATCGCGGCTCATTCCAAGATAGACTAAGCGCACGAATTTCAGCTTCCGCGGCGCCAGGTAACACGCAGTCTACCAATTCCTCCGCTTGTGTGTTGAAAAGGGTTCCAGCGTACATTATCGTCGCTCTTTCTTAGAGTGTGACCGATCCACCGCCATTTCCTTTTACGGATTTCGAATGCCACATCTAGCTGGTTGGTTTTTTTCAGCAGTTTGACGTTAGAGATCGTCCGAGGCAAGAAAATGCGGAAAAAGCGTCGGAGACAACGATTAATGAAGGTTTGAAGGCGCTTCGTAATAATCGCAGTAACTTTCCAGGTGGTGCAACCCTACAGCAAAACAGACTTCACGTTTGTATTAAATATACGTATATACGTAGCTTGGTGTTGAGGCTGATGTTGTTATTTTGCCACAGTGGTGCGAGGATACCAAAGGTAGACTTAGCTTTACCAATTCTGCATTCAACACCCAACTCGGAACCACCGTCCGCAGTTAAAATGCATCCAAGGTAGCAACATTTTAAACGTTTTCGAACTGTTGTGTGCCAACAGTCAAGGGCTCCGAGATGGCTTCGTTGAGGTATAACACTTTGGTTTTTCCAACATTGACTTTACGTCCAATAGGTCTCAGCTTCTCCTGCATGGCTTGAGTTACGAGGGCGGATTGATAATGAAGTTACCTAAGTAGGAAAAAAAAATGTTTTTTTTTTTCAAAAACCATTTAATTCTCCTTTCTCTTCGACACACTTAGTAAGATGATATCCAACTTTTTTATACCATCTGAATAATACGATTTCGGGAACCCCTCAAAATACGCGTTAGTTTCGGTAATAACTCCCTCGTTTGAGATGAATCTATTTCCTGCTGGCCATTTTTTCAAGTTTGGAAACAGGAAGAAGTCACTAGGAGCTAAATCTGGACTATAAGGTGGATGATCACGTAATTTTAGCATCGTATCTAATGCTGTGTGAACCGGTACGTTATCTTGAAGAAAGAGCAATTTTTTCTTCTTTAGATGTGGTCGTTTTTTCTTGAATGCAACATTCAAATGATCCAATAATGCACGATAATACTTTCCTGTGATTGTGGATCCTTTTTCAAGATAATCGATAAGCAATATTCCGAGTGCATCCCAAAATACAGTGGCCATAACCTTGCCAGCCGATTTCACTGCCTTCGCCTTCTTCGGAGCACTTCCACCAGCTTCCACCCATTGTTTCGATTGATTTTTGGTTTCAGGTGTGTAGTGGTGGACCCACGTTTCATCAACAGTTATTAATCGACGCCAAAAATCAACAGGATTACGCTTTATCATGTCCAAACACAGCTGTGAAGTGGTCTCTCGAACTCGTTTTTGTTCGACACTGAGCAAACGCGACACCCATCTTGCCGATAGCGTTTTCATATGCAAATGTTCATGCAAAATGTTGAACACACGTTCATATGAGATGTTTACCATTGCAACAATCTCACGCAACTTGACTCGGCGATCATTCATAACGATATCGAGGATTTTCTTGATATTTTCTTTAGTAACCACCTCTTTTGGCCTTCCTGTTGATGGTATTGTTGCAGTGCTTGTTCGGCCGCGTTTAAATTCAGCAATCCAATATTTTACCATGTAATCTGACGGAGCAGACTCACCGTAATGTTTATCGAGCTTTTCTTTAGTCTCTTTCGCCGTTTTCCCTTTCAAATAATAGTGTTTAATCACTGCACGAAATTCGCTTTTTTCCATTTTTCAAGAAACACAAAAGTTGGTTACTTCAAACGACTACAACAAATAAACTAATTGATGAAATTGGGTGAAATTTTAACAGCTGACGTTTGACAGATCGCAATTTCAAAAACTTCTACTTAGGTAGCTTCTTTATCAATCCGCCCTCGTAGCAACTTTAGATCACACACTTTGTATGTGAGCCTGCAGATGTCATCAGCATATGCAAGATACCTCAGGAAGGTGTTGTTTATCTGCACTGTATGCCCCTGTGTTGATTTTCGTTGCTGAAGGCAGCACCCAGGACGTCTTCAATGACAAGAAGAAACAGAATAGGAGAATGGATGCGTCCCTGTCGCACTCCACGCAGGACCTGACAAGGCTCCGATAAGCAGTCATAAAGTAACATTAAATGACATTATTGAACGAAGAAGGTACTTGAAAAATGCTTGAAAATTAATTTTTATATTTAAAAAAAAAAACATTTAAAAGAAAAATATCAACAGATGACCTTTCAGTGCAGCACAAAATTCTGCCATTTGCAGTCATGAATAAACAAATAAAGTAAATATCCAAAGAAGTTAAAGTAGTGTTAATCATGTTTACAAATTGTATATTTAAATCTAGTCTACAAACTGTTATTTAGAATAATAATTTCACAAAACACCGTTATTGATGTATATTGAAATCTATAAATACCTATATGGCATTTAACATTCGAATAACCAAGACATTCATATTGGATTTCTGCTTAGAGGAAAGACCTAAAGGAGTTTTGATACAAAACAAAACAGAAATCATAATACGAGCACATATAATAAAGAATATACGAGAATGCTGTTTCCCATTGCCATTGAGAAATATTATAAATACAATAATAACAACAACAAAAGCATTTAGAATAATAAGAATAGAATTTTACTGGTTTTATTTTTCTTCTAAATAAAATCGTAATTTGGCATTGTTTATTTATGGGTTTTATTTTATACATATATACAATTGTATGGTAGGTACATATAACCGGGACAGAGAAGGTGGATGGGAGGCAAATTATACGCGCGTGTTTGTGTATGTATAATATATACATTATCCTGAAGCTAGGTATTTTACGATTTCTTTATCCAATACGATCGATACGAATGATGCAACCAAAAACAAAGCACCAAACACATACGAAGGATATTGTACGCTGTTGTGATTTCCTTGCAAGAATACTTTATATATATGTATGTATATGTACCTACATATGTATATGTATTACATTACTATACATAGATATGAACAACTAATAAAAACTCTGTTTGCGAGGTCATCACAGCATATTGGCTCCACTAACAATCAACCAGCATTGTATGTACGTAGTACAAATAAAGGTGATGTTTTATGTTGAACATGATAACGGAGAATAAGTTTGTTGTTATTACTATTAATATTGGTTGGCATTGTTATGGTTGCAATTGCAACAACTCAGTCCATTGTTGGCAACGAGTAGCTAGCTAGCTATGTATACATACAACGTGTATACGTACGAGTAGTATGTTGAAGAGTCACTCAAACACACTAGCTGATATATACGCACATCTTGCTGTGCACTGTTTATGGCATCTGTCTGTAACGAATTTATTGTACAATTTCAAACCACAAATATCTAAGTATGTATACATATTGTAGTAGGTAATCACAATGATATGTATGCCATCGAATGCAATAGACATTGTTGGACATCATGAATGAATATGTATGCGTTTGTGTATATCATCAATGAAGTCATCCGTTGTTGACGTCCTTTTAGCTGTAGGTGATTTAAAGTTTAAACTCAATAAAAAATTGATGTAATTTTTATTGGAAATAAAATGCATTTAAATGCAAAATCTAAATGAATCAAATGTCAGTATGGAAAAAGAGGAATGTTTTATAAATTTGGACATTAATACGAAATCTATATTTGCTATGCAGGACGAGTCAATTTGTCTAGGAGAAAAACAAACTATATAAATCGTATAGCAAACAAAGAATATTTGAATAATTCAAAATAAATTTCTCCAAGCAATCATAGTCCTAAAATCAGTAATAAATACAGTAACAATTCATAGATCATTGAGCAACTTATTCATAACTCAAACCCTAAAGATGAGTGAATTAGGTAAGCAAATAATACACTGTCACATCGAAAATCCAATTGTTGTAGTTGGCCTACTAAAATGCAACATGGGAAAAGGCGATATCTTTCGGACTTTGCGACCGCTTGGAATCACTCGCAATTTTGTGTATCGTGCTGTGATACTGGTGGAGTACGAGACCGAGAACTCCGAAAGCGATCAAAGCCGTGAAGAAACGAATCGACCGAAAACCGCTACGAAAACAGAAATTCTTGACGCGGGAATGCAAATTTCGCAAAAATCCATGTCCATGAAAATTTGTGACTCAACGCGTACAAGCGACACTCTGAACACCAGCTCACGGCCGCATTGGAGAGAAAACACAAGCGAAAATCGAAAGCGTAACAAAGCCGGTACGCTCACAGACAAATTCTGTTTATTGATGAGAAAATCTTCACCGTAGAAGAATCGTTCAATAAACCGAATGATCGTGTGTGGATTCAGTTATCCAGAGAAGCATCCCAACTCATCCCGAGGATCCAAAGAGGCTTCTGCTCCAGCTCACAAGGCAAAAACGATTCAACTGTGGCTAAAAAAACATTCCGGACTTCATATCAGCGGATGATTGGCCAGCTGGTAGTTCATACCTCAACCCGTTGGATTACAAGTTGTGATCCGTATTAGAGGGTATGGCTTGCTCTACTCGACACCCAAATATTGAGTCGTTGAAGGGAGCCCTTGTCCGTGCAGTGGATAATTTCTCAATGCATGAAGTGAATCTCGCGACCGATGAGTAACCAAATTTTCTCAAGTCCTGCTGGAAATCAAATGGAAGTCATTTCGAATAAGTTCTTCTAAGATTTGTAGCCATTGAATAACCCAATAAAGAGAAAAAAAGAGTTTTGAAAAATATTAATTCGTTTTCATTTGGCGCCGATTTTTCTGTGTACCGATATTTTTGACTTGACTAGATAAAAGTGAGCTCTCAATGTCCAGTAAACGAATCTTAGACATTTAAAATAACATGGAATCGCTTACTTTTGCAGGTAATGGTATTATGTAAAATTTTGGGAGTTGTTTTAGTAGTATAGAGCGACATATTTATTGTGGGTGTGGCTTTGCTATTTTTCAAAAACCATTTTTCTTTACAATTTCAATCTACATGTCAGGAATGGTTGTCGTAGGCGGAAGACTATGCAAGTTCTAATAGATTTAAGTTCAGAAAAACTCCATAACTTTATATGAGAGCTGCATTAAATAGTAGGCGTGTCTCGTGCATTACTTGCCAAATTATTTATTACAATAATTTTAATTTACATGACAAATATGGTTGTCCCAGACGCAAGAGTACGTGAATTATGGCGGCTCAAAATTAAATATTTTGCACGACTTTGTATGAGAGCTACATGAAATAGCGGGCGTGGTTTACCAATTTTTGTGTGGAATTATTTTTGCCTGTAATACTAATCTACGCCTAAAAAATGATTATCTTAGGCGGACGTAATAAAGTTTAAGATTATTCCGCGACTTGGTATTGTAGCTACGTTAAAGGATTGGCGTGGCGCTTGCACATTTCTTGTAAATTTAATTATCGTTACATTACTAATTCACACCATAAATATGATTTCTCTACGCTAAATACTTCATAAGTTATGACGTTTTAAATTTTTTAAATTTCTGTAGCTTTGTATGGGAGCCAACTAAGGAGCGGTCATGGCTTGCTGATTTCATGCCATCTCTTTTCTGACTGCAATATTAACGAAAGTACCGAAAATTGTTGTTCTATGCGGAAGACTGCGAAAGTTACAGCAGTTCAAATTTAAAAGTAATTCAAGCACTTTGTATTGGAGCTACTATAAACAGTGAGCGTGGATCACACATTTCTGTTACACAATATAACATCAATCTACATGTCAAATATATTGTTTTCAGCTGGCTTATTAAGTAAGTTATAGCAAGTTTAAATTTTTGTGGGCGTGGCAGTTGATCGATCACACCCATTATCAATCCCGTCCGTACCCTTGGACCATAGGTCACTCATGCCAAATTTTTCAACTTATCATGCAAACCAGCCAGGTAACAGGCAAACGGGCGGGCGAGCGGACAAACAATCGACTATTTAGGCGACGCTGATTAAGGATATATACACTTTTCTATATCTTCGGAGCTTTTTCCAGAGGTTACAAACATCTGAGCTGAAAATTATACACTGAAAAAAAATGATTTTTTCTAAAAAAAAATTCAGTGTAGACTATATCAGTTAATATTTTCCAAAATTACTACAATGTGAAAATCTTTGAAACTGTTTTGAACCACACGTTAAACTACAAATTCAATATTAGACAAATTTATTTCAAATTACCCGCAGATTTTGCTTTTTTTTTTTTGACATACAATTTGTTGTAAAAAATATTGACCCAGCCTAATGTAACCCCTAAATAATTTTTATTTAATGCAGTAAAATTATATATTTTACCATACGAGTATATGTGAATGCGACATATGTTAAATACACATAACATTCATCATCAAGAAAGTGTAACAGAGTGAAAGACAGAGTGCCGGGTAAAGCAAAAAAAAAAAAAAAAAACACACTAACAACAACAGGGAAATCAAGTAAGAAAAAAGAAAACACTTGAACCGATGCATATCAAACACTTTAAATTATATCATTGAAGTTCATCAATGTCACGTGACTCTGAGCAAGCACATTCATTGAGTGTTTAGCTGCTGCTTTACCATTTATATTATACTTTGGTACCCTTTTGTAAGGGGTTGCATATTTTCTGCTAAAAATGCACAGAAGCGTAAAAGAAGAGTACCATTTATCTTCATGGAACAGACATCTATGTATGTAGTATGTGTATGGGTGTGAGTTTAAAGCATATGCGAAATACAATAGATTAACACTTATACGACTGGATGTCATGAAATGAATTAATAAGATGTCACCTGCATGGATGAAATCTGCTTACCAGTGAATATGCCTTTCTATTGTACATTTATTTCTCATATGAAGAGGGTTAAATTTGCTATGTGGTATTGGAAAGTAGGCATTAAAGATTTTGTACGAGGCGGTCCCAGAACTACCAGACCTAACATATAGATGGCGGCATTAGTTTGAAAAAATTACTTTGGTGAAAAGTGGTAACCTTATAAAACATATGTTTTAAGTTTCAAGGCGCAACGTTGTTTAGTAGTTTTTTTTTTTTTTTTGTGCCATCGAAAGTTAACGACCTCAGTGAATTTGTAAACATGCAATAAATTGGTCACCGTTATGTAATTCAATACTTTAATTTGAAGGTCTCAGTCCAACGAATATTAAAGCCGAACTAGATTCTACTCTGGGGGAGTCTGCTCCTTCGTTTACGAAATATTGGGTGGCTGAGTTTAAACGAAGTCGTACTGTCAAGACGAACACCATAGTGGTCGACCAATTGAGGTGGCCACGTCAGAAACAGTAAAGAAAATCCACAAAATGGTATTGGATGATCGCCGACTGAAGGTGCGTGAGCTAGACGAAATTACAGGCATTTCAAAAAGTGCTATACATCGTATATTCACAGAAAATATGGAGATGAAAAAGCTGTATGCAATATGAGTGCCGCGTTTGCTCACAAAACAAAACAAACACAGAACAAAAACAACGTCGTAAAGATGTTTCTTTAGTATTTGGCGATGTTTCACAGTAATACATTCTGTCAAATAAGTACCCGGAAACCGGAAATTCTCATTTTTAATTATCCCTCTGAGAATATTCCAAAAAAAAATTTTCCCCAGGTTGGCACAACTGTCAGCCACTATTCTGTGAATTTTTATTGCTATGTTTGGTTACGGCGTCATTAGGAACAAGTCAACCTTTTGTGTGCGTTGCGATTTTTACTGTGGATAAAAATATCGAACAAAGAGTTTGTGTGAAATTTTTGTGTGTTTCAAATGAAATTTCTTGTGCCAAAACGTTGGAAATGTTGAAAAAAACATTTGATGATTCAACCATGTCGAAAAAAAATTTCACACAAACTAAATGACACATAGCAATAAAAATTCACAGAATAGTGGCTGACAGTTGTGCCAACCTGGGAAAAACAATTTTTTGAAATATTCTCAGAGGGAAAATTAAAAATGAGAATTTCCGGGTACTTATTTGATAGAATGTAAAGCCGAGTTCTTGCGGCGTTTCGTAACCATGGATGAGACATGGGTCCACCACTTCATACCTGAGACAAAGGAGCAGTCAAAACAGCGGACTGAAAGGGAAGAATCGTGTCCAAAGAAGGCGAAGACAGTTCCATCTGCAGGCATCTGGCGTCTGATTTTTATTGATTATCTTCAAAAAGGAAAAACAATCAACGGCGAGTATTATGCTAATTTGTTGCAGTGTTTAAGTGATGAAATTAAAGAAAAAACAGGCCGCATTTGCTGAAAAAGAAAGTGTTGTTTCATCAAGACAATACACCAGTTCACACATCCGCTATTGCAATGGCCAAAATTAATGAGTTAAAGCTTGATTTGCTTCAGCACACATCTTATTCGCCAGATTTAGCCCCTTCGGATTATTTGCTATTTCCAAATTTGAAAAAATGGCTTGGTGGTAGAAAATTTGCAGACAATGAAGAGGTGGAGTCTGCGGTAGATGGCTAAGAAGCTAGATAGTTTATACTATAAACAGGGTATCGAAGCTATAGAATATCGCTGAGAAAAGTGTAGAGAGCTAAATGGAAATTATGTTGAGAAATTTAGAAAAATTTTCCTAAATTGGCTGTTTTCTTTGTTAGGTCTGGTAGTTCTGGGACCGCCCTCGTATGAAAAAAATTTTAAGCGAAATTTAAAAGATTGTTTAGTAAAAGTATGAGCAAATTTAAAATAGCATTAGCAAAGATTAGGAAAGTTGTTTCCAAAAATAGCTATGCTATTTCACAGACGTGAATGATTTACAAAAAATTTAAAAATAACAAATAAAATAGGTAATATTCAACGCATGTCGATATAATTCTAATTCAACAGTTAAATTTACCTTAAGTCAATATGTATGTACTTCTATAAAATAAATTCATATTATGATCTCTCATAGGTGTCATGAAAGTGGATTGCATTATATCATAATACCTAAAGCAATATCATAAACAAGACACGTACATAATTCTAAAATATCCTTATATCAACCAGTCAACTCCAGTATATAGTAAATGGATATATTATTTTGTCTACAAAATATATGCCAATAAAATGATGATATACATTTTATTAATAATAATAATAATAATAATAAAAATATTACGAGTAATAACAGCAGTGATAATAATAATAATAATATATATATATATATCAACAACAATATCATCAAAATATTCAACATGATTTACGAGTATTATATGTACCATATATGTGATACGCAGCAATGACAAAAGCTTTGGAAATCATTTACTGCAACCGCATAACCACAGCATCTCATATCGTACGCATACAAACGCATCAGAGTGTCGCACGTGACTATGCGGCTGCATATTGTAAGTACGCTTTTTGTGTGCTTTTCCTCTCAAACTCCCAAACACTACATAGCCACATCACCATCCTTGCTTACATTCAACTCTTAACACATTGGACTTACCGCACTGTGAATGCACTACGACGTGTTACTTCTGCCTCTTCCTTGATGTGTCGATGCGAACGACGCTGTTGCTGCTTCTCACGATCAAAATCAATCGCCATGACACGTTCCAGTGGCTGATGGCAGATGATATCCCGATCCGATACGGATTTTAAATTTCGTATTACATACGTGCCGCCGAAACGCGAATGTCGTCCCGGCAATGGTTTTGTCAGATGCCGTTGCTTTTCACGACGCAGTGCCGCCAGCAGTTCCTGCTCATCACGCTGTTTCTCATTGGCACTGCGTTGTAACGATGCATCTGCCAGTGACTCTGCCGTCTGTTAAATAAGTGAAAGTATCAGTATACCATATTAATATTGGGTAGGTGAGAGTATATGCTCTAGGATATAATAATGTACTATACAGAGTGTTAATAAATTATAGCGATACATAAAATTGGGTACATTGTGAATTATGTATTTTGTAAAAAAATTATTAATTACAGAAAATTAGTTTACTGAAAGAAAGAAATAAATATATTAACCCTTTTGTGCATTTATCCAATATATTGAATCCAGAACAGTCAAGTCGAAAATTGTGCTGAAATGCCGAGCTTCATTATGTCACATAGAAAACCACAGGGTCTCTCTTTGCTGGGTTCCTGGACATAGTGATATTGAAGGGAACGAACTAGCAGTTGAAATGGCCAGGAGGCAATCCAGGATGGACGCCAATGAGGCCGACGACTCACTACAAATTCCGCTTAGCGAACTTTTTGGGTATATAGAGAAATAGTTGTTAAGAAGGTGAACAGCTTTTGGACTAGCCGAGAGGATTGTGAGGTGTCCAGGACCTTATGGTACTTCTTTCCTTAGGCAAGCCTGCAGTTAGAATTCTTACCGGGGTGCTCACTGGGCATTGTGGCATCGCGCAAATACTTCAACGTTGGCGTATACCGACGATCGGACTGTGTAAGGGTTGCCGAGATGAAGAGGAAGAAGAATCAATAAACCAATATGTATCTGTCCAGGACTACATACAAAACAACTTCAATGCTTGGGGTCTCATTTCTTCACAGGACTGGACGAACTTATGAAAGTGGACTCAAAAGAGCTTCTTAACTTCATATGGAGAACCAAATCGTTCAAGAAGGATGACACCTAGGTGGTATTATCATTTTTTAACACACTGTACATTATATTATGTTGTAATATATCATATTGCAGCACGTGCTAGTATAGTAAAGAAATACTTAAATGGTTAGATACTGTATGGTAATGAAAATTGACATCACATCCTCTTTTATATCACGAAATATAATAATATGGTTGTTGGAAAAGTCATGACTTATATTGCTATTGCCCAAGAGCTAAACATTGCGCAAAAAACCGTTTGGAACCATTTAAATAAGGTTGGATACAAAAAGAAGCTCGATGTATGGATGATACACGAACTAACGCAAAAAAAACTCATGATCCATTTCTGAAGCGGATGGTTACTGGTTACTGGTGATGAAAAGTGGGTCACTTACGACAACTTCAAGCGAAAACGGTCGTAGTCGAATCGCAGTGAGCCGGCGCAAACGGTGGCCAAGCCAGGATTGACGGTCAGGAAGGTTTTGCTATGTGTTTGGTGGGATTGGCAAGGAATCATCTACTATCAGCTGCTCCCCTACGGTCAAACTTTTAATTCGGATCTGTACTGTCAACAATTGGACCATCTGAAGGAAGCAATCGCGAAGGAAGAAGCATCCATCTTTGGCCAATAGGAGAGGAATTGTGTTCCATCAGGACAACGCCAGGCCACACACATCGATTGTGACTCACCAGAGGCTCCGGGAGCTTGGTTGGGAGGTTCTTATGCATCCACCTTATAGTCCGGACCTGGCACCAAGTGATTACTACCTGTTCCTGTCTATGGCGAATGATTTTGCTGGCGAAAAATTCGCCTCAAGAGAAGCTTGTGAAAATCGACTGTCCCAGTTTTTTTTTTTCCAATAGGGACGAGGGTTTCTATGAGAGTGGCATTATGGAATTACCTTCAAAAATGCAACAAGCTATCGAACAAAACGGTGCATATTTGACTTAAATCGGATCATTTTAACTATGCTAAATAAAACCTTTGATTTAATGCAAAAATAATGGATTTCTTTTTCTTACGCCTTATATTATCAATAACAAATCGAAAATGTATCATCCCTCTGTTTCTTGAATATATCAAATCGGCCGAGTTTTATTAAAGCCATATATATTATTACTACAAATGAAAAGTTATGATATATTTTGCAATTGATGACGTCACATATATTTTTGCATTACTAGTGCCATCGCAATAGGTTTGCTCAAGTTTTTGACAGATGATAGTACATACTTCATTTCAAAAAATGCTTGATATGTGCAAAGCAGATGTGAGAAAAATTGGTTAAGGGTTACGGAGACAATACTCCAAAATATTTTTAGTACCGAATATGATTTATGAGATTTCGTGCTGGAAAATCAATGATCCTCCTCGTCCGGAAACACCAACTAAGGCCAATGATGACAAAATAAAAGTTTTGATCGAAATAGACCCAGGTAGGGCAGCTTGTGACATTGCAGAGTCATTAAATTTCATCATTCGATCTTCTAAGAAAGTTGGAATTCATCCACAAGCTCGATATTTGGATTCTTCCTGAACTGATATATTGCAAAGGTCGTATTTATCAAGCAATGAAAAACATCTCTAGAAGTCAACAATTGCAAAGGCGCAATATTTCACCACAACAATGCGAGACCTCATCAGTCAGTCGTCAAAACTTGTAATTGCTAGACTTTGCGCCATCCGACTATCATTTAATTTATGCTTTTCGAAACAACTGGAGTGGTAGATTGTTCGATTCTAATGAGGCTACCAAAGAGCATCTCATCCAATCATTCATTGGAAAACGTTCTACGGACGCAAAATCATGCAGTTTCCGAACAATGGAAAAATGTCATACATACGAATGTTGATGAAATTTTTTAAAACTTTGTAAAACAAAGGAG
This sequence comes from Megamerina dolium, assembly GCA_963854835.1. Taxonomy (NCBI): domain Eukaryota; kingdom Metazoa; phylum Arthropoda; class Insecta; order Diptera; family Megamerinidae; genus Megamerina; species Megamerina dolium. The sequence continues at coordinate 22,994,485 of OY978526.1, read as the reverse complement.
TACCCTATTCGGTCGGTATTTTTTAATATAGTAACTATTATTGGATGTATGAATTAATAAATGATCCTTGAGGAACACCCTAAAAATGCGTCGCGACTTTTTCGATCACTGAATATATATTATAACCTTAATATACAGGGTGTTTTTTAAGATATGTAGTATTGTAAATTGAAATAAAAATCACAAGTGTTCGAAACATGAGAATTATTTCTTGAATCGGTAGATAGTTTCGCAACATTAATAATGGAAAATGATTTCGGACATCAAGGAGCGGATTGTGGGTTTGATGTTGCTTTCCAAGGCCACACTAGTTGTTGTAAAATTATAAAAAATAGCCAGAGGTGTTTAATCACATGATCTTCGAGGCTAGTGAATAGGCCAATTTCTCAAGATAATGTTTTTAGCACACACTTGCCTCGAGAATTGTGGGATATGGGACCATCTTGCCAAATTTAAAGTAAGTTCCAGTCCATGTTGACATACTTTTGAGAGCAGCTTCATATGCTTCGTGTTTCAAGAAATATGACCCTATTATGCCTCCGTCCCGTAAACCGCAAGAAATAGTAAATTTTTGGTGATGGATGAGTCACCTACGGATTAGAGTTGCACCAAATCCGACAATTTTGTTTATTCACAAAGCTACTGAACCTAAAGTAAGTCTCATCACTGAATACAATTTGACAGTAAAACAATAGATCGACTTTTATCCGTCTGCAATTTTTGGCCAACTGAATGTTGCAGCCATATAAGCATAGATTCTACAAAAGATATGCGCACAAAAGATATGCGCGCCAGTCAAGTTCTTTCGTAAGAAGAATTCGATGAATTTAGAGTATTCTCAGCACTGTCCTCGACAAGGGTGATAGTTTCTTCTTCGAAATCTAGTTCATGGATGGGAGTCACAAATAGTAAATTGAGTGTAAATTTCCACGATTTGCAGACGCTGCTCGAGTATATGGCTTTGCGCGATAAAATCTCAAACGATACTCAATAAAAAGGTGGTATGAGGCCTTAAAAAGCACACTGTATCAGTGCAGAATTTCCTCTTGATATATTCTACATGAAAAAAATGTGTGGACACTTAAGCAAAATAACAAATTAAACAAAAAATCAAATATAATTTTAACTTTTAGTCAATCCGGTAAATCATAGAAAATATTTCATAGGTGCATTAAAGCGGGCCATGGTGGTTAATATAATCCCAGTGAGTTTTAAAGGATTAATTAGTCATATATAGGAATAAATAGCAGTTGTATCTTTCAATAAAATATTTTTGCTTCAGAAGCTGCTCCATATCAATCACTTACTCTTAATCTTTAATAGAAAAGTGCATTCATTCAATTTTGCCAATGCAAAGGGTTGTTGGACAGCTACTTAGCAAGGTATTGTAGTATGTATACATTTTTAATCAATTACTTCACAACAACATCTCCTATATATTTAAGACTTACTTGTTCGCGATAGAGCAGGCACAAAATCTCCAAACCATGCAAGTGGAATTGATGTTCATCCGGTGATGAGATAACAAATAATATTAAATCTAAAATGCCCGATTGATGTAATGCCCAGATAACTTGGTCGTGTACACTGGCATCATTATCGGCACGACATTCTGCTTCAGGATTTGCTGGCACTTGAAGCACGTTTCGTATCAACACTAAGATACGTTCAATAAGCAGACTTTGTTCTTCGCTACGCAGAGCCCAATCCTAAAAACAAAAAAAAGATGTAATGCAAAAAACAAGTTCATAAATAAAAACATTCTTTAGATGAAGAAAATTGTATAAGTAAATATTCAAATCTCATTGAATTAAGTTAATAAAATTAAATTAAATTGAAATTTATGTATTTTCTTTTTTTGCTTTGTAATACTAAAAACAAAGTCATATGTATGTAGATCATATTACAAAATTCAATACAACAATCAGAATGGTTATATTCAAAATGAAAAGACAAACAACAACAACAGCAATAGCAACACAAATAATGGTCGTCATTCGTAGCAATGGTTATAAATCTAAAGTCAGAATCAATTTAATTCAGTACAAAGTGCCTCACATAGTCATTGAAGCACTCTCTCGCATGCCAATGCTGATGTGCGATGCCTTCTGCTTAGTAAATACTATCGGCTTAAAATACAAACTCAAGTTAATGCATCTATTTATGTGGCCTCCTATAAAAGTATAAACATTGAGCCAAACACAAAAAAAAAATAACAACAACAAAAACAAGCATGAAAAAACAACATTTAAAAAGTCGGCGAATTTTATGGAGAAGTTAATAACGCAGCTGGCACCCAAGAAAATTACATTCCATAAGAACAAACGCTCACTTATTAACTATATTCGCTGCTTCATCCTGCTTCATGTTGGAGAATATACGTAGTACGTATGTTTTGTTCCCAAAAAAAAAAAGAAATACATATATAAACGATAAGAACATTGAAATAAATTAAACACAAAATGGAGACGCAAAAAGAAATCCTTTTACATTGCTCCCCAGAGTGATATGACTGTTCACTGACTGTATTGGCACTCAATGAATATATGTTATGTGCTCGTTTTTAATGTCGCTTCTGGCTGTAATGCTGCTTGCTTATAATTAATTTAGTATAAATCGAAATGAATTTAAAATTATGTCCATTCGAGCAGAAAATAGTGCGCTAAAGAGCTTGCCGATAAAAAGAATTTTAAATATGCTAGCTAGCATATTCATTTCCCCAATTCTATGTAGAATAGATTTAAACAAAATAAGTTGTGTATATTGTTTACACGTAATCATAGAATCGCAATGATAATAAATATTAGCGGAGACTCCCACACTTCATAGCACACTCGCACTATTTAGTTCTTATAGATAAGATCTAGAAATACTTGGAAGTTATAATTAAGGGACTCCTTAGAAGACGCGGAAGATGTCGAGGTCGAGACGGGGTTGTGGTCGTTTATATGCGCCCTATATGGGCCCTATGATTACTGTAGAAATCTACGGGAAGTAAATATAGAGACGAACAGAGCTTTAAAGTTCTTAGAACGCCCGTCTCAACACCAGACACGTTTTGGACTTGATGTCTGGGTAACTCCTTCTTTATGGGTTCCAATCAGAGTAAGAAAGATATCGTAGAAAAAAAATTTGTCTGGCAACCATCTTCAAACTTTTTTGCTGGTCAGCCCAAAAAATTTAAGATGAAGAATTTGAGGATCTGCTGAGTGAAAACTGGTGTCAAACGCAAGAAGAACCAGCAGAATCGTTGGGAGACACTCAACCAGCCACTTCCACACGCCTGGGAATGATACAAAAGCAAGGACATTGGGTGCCATATTAATTGAAACCAAGAGACATTAAGAGGCGATTTTTCATGTGCCAGCTGCAGCTGGAGTAGCAAAAACGGAAGTTTTTTGGATCGTAGTATGACTGCGGTTAGCATTCGGCATATGGCGGCTGGCATTTACTGTTACGGTGTTTGGGTCCATTATGATAACCCAAGCGGAAAAAGACAGGTTAAACCCGGACAGCCATCAACATCAATTGGAAAGCCCAATATTCATGGTTCGAAATTAATGCTGTGTATTTGGTGGGATCAACTGGGTGTGGTGTATTATGAGCTGCTGCAAACTAATGAAACAATCACAGGGGATCGAAACCGACTTAAATTTCTGCGTTTAAGCCAAACACTGAAAGAAAAACGGCCGCGATAAAAGCAGAGACGCGACAAAGTGATTTTGCAACATGAGAAAGCTTGACCTCATGTTGCAAGGTCACAACATACTTAGAAACGCTGAAATGGGAGGTCCTACCCTACCCGCTTTATTCTCCAGACATTGCGCCATCTGATCACCACTTGTTTCGATCAATGACGCATGACTTGACTGAGCAGCACTTCCGTTCTTTCGAAGAAGTCAAAAATTTGGTTACATCAAAAGGCGCATCGTTGTTTTCGTAATGGTATCCGAAAATTACCAGAAAAATGGGAAAAAGTAGTAACTAGCGATGGACAATACTTTCAATAATGTACAGATTCATATTGTTATTAAAATAAACGTTTGAAAAAAGCAAAAAACAAAAAAAAAAAGTCAGTAGGTTTGTTAACGCATGGATTAGTTCGATAATTGGCGGAATCAGATGAAAATCTTCGCGATCTTTTACATAATAGTATTTTTTCGATTATTCTTATAGACATATAATGATATAGAACTTAAGCTCGGCAAATATGTTTGAAAATTGGCGATATCGCATGAAAACCACGCATACATCCAGCACAAAACCACTTTTTTCAAAGGTATGTCTATTTATGAGTCGCAGTACAGCGTATCGAAGCTTTGATATAATTGAAGCTATATTTTTCAAATATTTCTATTGTAGCTCGGCAGGCACATAGAAAAATTGAGTATATCACAACAACAACAAAAAAATCGCTATATACGCTGTATATTACAATATATTGTATTTTGATAGCAGCATTACTGAAATATATTCAGATAGATATCTTATCACAAATGAGAGTAATATAGACTCCCTAAATTCTGAAGCCCTGAATCGTACAAAACGAAGAATAATAACAAATAAATAAATACGTAAATAGGAAAAATACAAGAAAATAGTAAGTAAAACGTACATATGTGTGCGAATGTGAATGAAAATGGCAAAATGATATCAGTAAAGCAAGCGCCTAAGGCTTGAAATATGTAGAAGAAAATAATATGTTAGGTACTCGAAAATAGACTTCTTTGTATGGTTTGTATGGTGATGCTCGTATGTTTTATTGCTTTTCAGTGTTACATATACAAAAGTACGTATGTACCTCTAAGCGATGCCGCAATTCGATCAACACCCACATCGTAAATACGTACATTTAACAATATGTCCTAGTATATGCCTACATACTGGGTGATTTTTTAGCAACTTTCTTTTTGGCAACACTGTTTTTGACAGCTCAGCTGTTTTCGTGTAACATGTTACTGTCAAACATGTTCAGTTTGATCTATAATTTAACCATGAATCGACTTACAAACAAACAACGCTTGCAGATTATTGAATTTTATTATCAAAATTCATGCTCGGTTAAGATCGTAAACTTCTTCCATTTTATGATCAGTTTGGGCGACCTTCTGAGGCGGAAATCTTGTTACTAAATTTCGCACCGAACAGAGGAAATTATCGCATATATATCCGCCACTGTTGTTGATGACCGTGAATTATCGATTCGGTGCCGTCCGCAGCAATTGAGCCTCTATTACTCCACTACGTTGAAAATTTTGCGGCAGGATTTGGGTGTAAAGCCTTTCAAGATACAGCTGGTGCAAGAATTGAAGCCACACGACCTACCACAACGGCTAACTTTTCGTGAATGGGTGCTGGGAAAGTTAGATGAAGATCCACTTTTTTATCGGAAGATTGAGTTCAGCGACTAAGCTCATTTCTGAGTGAATGGATACGTGAACAATCAAAATTGCCGAATTTGGTGTGAAGAGCAGCCAGAAGCATTGTAAGAACTGCCAATGCATTCCGAAAAATGCACTGTTTGGAGTGGATTATGGGCCGGTGGCAGCATTGGACCGTACTTTTTCAAAGACGACGAAGGTAGGAACGTTACTGTGAATGGCTGGCGCTACTGTGCGATGATTACAAACTTTCTTTTTGCCCAAAATGGACTTGGCTGACATGTGGTTTCAACAAGACGGTTCCACATGCGACACAGCATGCGAAACAATGACCCAATTGAGAGGCCACAGTTCGGTGAACAGTTTCTTTCACGTTTGGGGCCGATTTAACGCTTTTAGACTATTTTTTGTGGGGCAATGTTAAGGCTCGTGCCTATAGCGACAAGCCCGCAACGTTTAACGCACTGGAAGCCAATATTGAAGAATTTATTCATGAGATACCGGCCGATATGTTGGAGAGAGTACGCCAAAATTGGACCCAGCGTATGAGCCATTTGAAGCGCAGCCGCGATCGACATTTACATGAAATTATCTTTAAACATTGATCGTTCTATCGACTCAAATAAAGATTTCATACATTTCTCTACATTTTTTTTTTTTTTAACAAATCCAAAGGCTCTTAAAAAATCACCCTGTATATATATATTTTCACAAATAGGCACGCCACCACGCAATAAACGGCACGATAAATACAAACGACATTTGAATTTTGATTTAGACTTTTATTCCGATACACAGCTCGCCAAATAATATACAAACGCCCTGTGGAGCGAGCTTCACGAGTGTGACGATATTATAGAATTTGGTGGAATTGGTGCCATGTTTTCTTAATTCAACATAGTATAACAAATTGGAATTTGTTCGTTGCGGTTAGCATTCCACATAAGGCGGCTGACATTTACTGTTGCGGTGTTTGTCACTTGTAAGTCAGTCTCATTTTTTTTTTTTTTTGCCTCTTGCAATAGAAAAAATAAATAACAACTCACCAATGAAATTAAGAAGTTTCCATTGGCTTTATTTAATCTGAAGCTATGACACACACACACACACAGACGGCCTAAGGATTATTTTGATGAGTGTATGAAGGCGAATTTAATTTTAATTTTTTTTTTCTTCTTCTTCTATTTTCGCCCTCCTACATACAGTGATTTCATTTTTGAAAAGAATTAAATTTGTGCGGTTTTATTTAGACGAGTACGTGTGTTTGTCGCAGATTTTTTGCACGTTCTCTCAAATGGTGGCAATTTTTTTTTTTTTTTTTTTTGGTGGTGTTACTCGTTACTTTTGTCCAAGAAACTTTCCTATTGTATGTATAAACTTTCCAAATATTAAGTATTGCAACAAAAAAAGCCAATCCCCAAAAATATTATATACGTTTAATGATTTCAAAACCATTTCAATTGTATGCGAGAACAAAGCATAAAAAACCCCTCCATAATAATCACTATAACTGAAATTACCCTGCCAAAAAAAAAAAATTCCAAAAAAAAAATAGTACTAGAAAATAGAAACTAGTTAATTGCTTCGGTAAAATACTTTAAAATGTACCTATATACATTTTAATCTGCTTATTACGAAAGCTACACGCAAATAAGCAGCACATTTAGACAACTATCATACTAGCAATGAGCAAACAAATGAGCCTTTTCATATTTTAATGATCCATAAATGGTAAACCCCAAATATTCATATCTCATTCTATTTGCTATTATACGTATAGTTAACCTTAGCATAAAAAATATAGTATATAGGTATGTGTAGATATGTACATAATTTCCTATCTCAACCTCAACCTCAGTAAAAGTTTTATCAAACAAAATATGATAGTTTCTCGACCAAAAACTTTAGCTCTAAACAGTCCATTTTATGATCATGTTGTCGATGATGATAATGATGATGATGATGATGATGATGATGATGATGATGTTGATGTTGATAATAAGATGACCTCCATCCTAGTGTTGTTCATAAACTTTATCGCAGTTAATTTGCATTCAATATGAACAAGATGGAAAATAGCAAACAAACAAAAATGAATTAAAATTCGGTGTAAAATCCAGAAAATATAAAATAAAAGAATGTAATAAAACAAAAAATAAATCTATTCAATGCAATTAAGTAAAAATGTTGTAGACTATAAAGCAAAAGTGTTCTACTCATCCTTTGATCTGAGCTAAATTCATATAAATTTAGCTATATAAATATATGTATATAATTGTAGGGGCAGCAACCAGTAAGCAGTACAATTTACGATGAACTTTTTATTTTCAGTTCTACGCACTTATATTATATATATCAGGTCAGTCCAAAAGTTCGTGCGTTTTTCTTAGGTGGCTTTAAAATAAATAAAAAAGAAGTTTTTAGTACTTATTAATCAATAATATATTTTCCAGCATTATTTACAATGTCTTCCCAACGTTTAGGCAAATTTTTAATACCCTGCTCAAAAAATTGTTAGTCCTTGGAGCCAAAATACGCGTCGATATCCCTTTTTATAGCTTCTTTTGAAAAGTAGTTCTTACTTACTTAAATGAGACTGAAATGGGACGGAAAAGGTGATAATCGCAAGGTGTAATATACGGAGAGTATGGTGGATGCGGCATTAGCTCCCATCCGAGCTAAGGTCTGTCTTGTGGTAAGCGGTCTTGCGTTTTCGTGGTGAAACAAAACTTTGCGTCTATTGACTAAAGACGGACGATTTTTTTCAAGTGCTTCATTCATTTTGGATAGTTAATGGCAATATTAATCATTTGTGATCGTCTGGTTTGGTTCCAGTAGATCAAAATAATTGATACCGGCCATATCCCACCAACAGGAGGCCATCTCTGGGGGTTGGTTCTGATGTTTGTCATCTTTGTCTAACCACTGGCGTTTGCGAATAGGATTATTGTAAAGGACCCTTTCTTTCGGAACCCATTTTCCCAGCTTTGGAACCTTTCTCAATTAAACCAGGTGCCGGTAAACTGTTCCATGTGAAGAATTGAACCTTCCAGTCATTATATCGGCTGTCAAACTTGGCTCAGCTATCACGAATTCCAGCAAGGCGTCAGAGTTAAAGAGCTCAGGACGTGGACCAGAGCGTGGGGCATCCTCAACGTCACAATCACTTTGGAATTTGGAAAACCACTTTTGCGCAGTCCTTACACTCACGATACTCTCCCCTTGAGTTGCGTTTATTTCTGCAGCAGCAGTTGTTGCATTTTTCCACTTTTATAAAAAAGAAATGCAAAATATGCCTCTTATACTCGTTCGAGGATTCTATTTTATTTTTTAACAACGCGTACTTTTATCCGCGAAAATAAAAATAGTTCCTTATCTCCACGAATCAATAGTTCCTTATCTTATGGACTGACTTGATAGTATGTATTTTAGAAATGAAAATAAATAACAAAAAAAAAACAATTTGGAAAGCTTAACTTCGGTCATATCGAAGCTTAGATATCCTACACTATGATAGATAGACCGACAACCTTTCAAAAAAGGTAGGAGTGGTCTTCATCTGATAATTTCCCATTTTCCAAACATACTAGCACTTTGATAAAAATAATCTTATGGGTCAATCTTCAGGCCTGCACCTTTTTTATGATCGAGAAGATGTTTTCCTATGAGAGGTAGTCCCGGTTTTTATCCGATTTCGCACATTTTTCAACTCATATATTATTTTCGTGCGCACTTTGTGAAAATACACATTCAACAACATAGTTCTGCATGGGAAGTAGACGTGGTTTTTATACAATATAAACCCATTTTCGATTTTAGTGTATGTATTAGCAAATTTGATTGTGTATTTCTAATTTCAGCTTGATATATGTATATATTCGTAAACAAAGTTGGAAAACATACATACGTAAGCATAAATTTATATGGGAGGTAGGGTTGGTTATCATCCGATTCAGCTCATTTTCAAATATATTTATTAATTATTAAATAACAACTTATGTACCAAATTTCAGCTTGATAACTTTATATTTACTCGCGCAAAATACGGAAACACACTTGGAACAACATACTTTTATATGAGAGGTGGGCGTATTTTTGTTCTGATTATGCCTACTTTTATATATGTATATTCATTCTATGATCGAATTAAATTTATATGCAGACTTTTGGCCAGATAGCTATATATTTACGCAAGAAAAGTATGAAAATAGACATTCAAACGCATACTTTTGTATGGTAGGTAAGCGTGGTTTTAGTGCGATTACGCCCATTTTCTAATATATCCATCCTGTGACTTGATTACTTTAATACAATAAGTTTAAGTTCAAAAGCTTTATATTTTCGTGCGCAAGATGTGAAAATGTGCGATTGAGGACATACTTTTGTATGGGAGGTAGGCTTGGTTTTCAACCGATTACGACCATTTTGAAATATACATATTCTGTCATTAGACTCACTTTATATACCACGTCTAAATTCAATAGCTTCATATTTTCGGGCGCAAGGTGTAAAAATGTGCATTTGAAAACATACTTTTGTATGGGAGGTCGGCGTGGTTTTCAACCGATTTTGCTTATTCGTGAGCTCATCTGTTCGATGGTGAAAATAACCTTATGAACCAATTTTCAGCTCAATCGCTTCATAATTACGGCAGTTGTCCTGTGAACAGAAGGGCAGAAAGGAAGGCATACATAGCTGAAGCTACTCAGATCCAGATTCTGATCACTTGGGTCTATGCGATTAATTGTTTTGTCAAATAATCTGTTTAACCAAAAATTTTAATTAATCCAGATTCAACTTATTCAATTTAAATTTTAATTAATCAAAATCATAATTTTTACAATATTTTCCTTTTTGATTAATGAAAATTTTATTTAAACATTGATTGAACATAATTTTGATTATTTAATTAAACGTGTGATTTTTTTTTTATGAGAAAATTCTTGCGGGTTAAACTATAGAATCAGGAACACCAATTCTGTTCACGAGAAAAATAGAAAAAATAGAACTCGAGAGTATTACTCTAAAAACCACAAGAATTGGTATTACATACTTCGATAATTTGTATGGAGACCAAAGTGATCTACGCAACACCTTGTATATTAGCACCTTAATCACCTAACGCAAATACTTAGTATAGGGAGCAAAACAGAATAGGACAATTGCAAGCGTGCATTATGTAGATAGAATAAAAAAGAAAACCACTCGTAAAAAAAGTTTTCAACTTTTGCAAACAAATTAAACAAATGAAAAACGCAAACTACAAGAAATTAAAATTAGTAAAAAAAAAAATGAGTTAAAAAAATGCACTTAACTAAAGAGTAGAGAATAAAATGAAATGGAAGCTAAAAGCAAACTTTATTATCAAGGCTAGAAAAAAATATGAAAATAATAAAAGAGTGGGGTAGCGGAGGATAGTGGTGAATCAAAAAATGGGCGATTGAGTGTGCCAAATTAGTTATGAGTCTAACCAATGCTGCATTTTCATGATAATGCAATGCAAAAAAAAAAAAAAAAAAAAAAAACAGCAACATAAGTGTATGGCATCAAATTAAAAACCAAATATCGGACAACTAAAATAGGAAGCAAATATTTCCTTCTTTTTTTTACCAGTCATGAACACTTTAAATCGCCCAATAGATATTATCAACTTGAAGATTATGAAATAGTTTTTAATAGCGTTCTACAATATGCATTTTTGCAAATTTTATTTGCAAAAGTCTCGTCTTTTATGTAATTTGCAACTATTCTTCTCCAGTATATGGCGACTACGTTTTTGATATTTTTAATTTTTTTTCTTATATGTAATATTACCCTTCAACAGCACTTGATGCCATTTGAAGGGATTAATTAGAGGATCAAGTGAACTCTAAAATGGAGTGATGGCGTCAGACGTCTTTTAGTTACTACATTACAATTATAGTTACCAAGTTACTATAAACTTTCTTTTTTTTTTTTTGTCTTCCTTTTCGTCCTAATTTTAATTATTTTGTAAAATCCTATGCATTTTCTGGCATACAGCATGCTGTGATGCAATGTGGTTTGATACGCTTCGTAATCACAATTTCACGATGCATCATCATTTTTTACGAGCTTGACATGTTAATTGCTTTCTGTGTCGTGTTGGAGTTTCAAATGTTGCATATATTCAGCTTACCAAAAGCTAGCAAACGTATAAGTAAATGTGTAGGTTTGTAGGTTGAAAAAAATCAGAAGGAAAATAGCAATAATTTGGACATGGTAAGTTTGAAACGTGATTTTTACGCCTTAACTAGGCAGTTAGATTAGGCTAGGCCTTTTTCCATACAATTCAAATCATTTCATTTTTATGAGTACAATAATTTTATAGGACTATGCCAGACTACTATGTTAGAATACCAGACAAATGCAAATCATATGTAAATTATATGAAGTTTCATTTCATGAAGGAATATTTTATTATAAAACTAATATAATTGCTGAATAATAACAATGACATGACCAATCAATTTATAGTTCCTTCTTTGAATATCAACAAATTGAATTTGTTTGCTAAGCACATTAGTGTAATAGGAACTTTTTTGATTCTATGTCCATAGAAAGTTTTTCATTTGATTTTCAGTGTTTTCATTATTTGTTCCATCTCGTATTAATTGCTTTTCCACTCATGTGTTTGTTTGTTTGCTATGAAAAGTGACAGCAACAAGTCACAATTTGCAAATAACAACAACAACAAAATTTTGCGTCTACCAGCGCACTTACAGGCACTCACCCAAATATTCGCTTATACTTGTCTTCTTGCAACTATTTTAAAATTGACACTTTTGCAGTGAAGCATACAAATATTGCATCTAACTTTGTTGGTTGGTTCGATGGCTGGGTGGCTGGTTGGCCGGCTGGTAGACGGGCAGACACTTTAACTATTTCAACCATAGGCGAAGTTAGCAGAAATGTCACTTTGCCAGACATAAGGTATTTTGCAACAATTTGCCATGTCGAGAGTGCAGACGATGGCCGTTCGTCTGACAACAATTTTACGTATACTTTGTGCAACAAACTTCAAATTAAAGTTGCAACATTTTACAACTTTTCACTGTATTGTAGAACAAAAAAATTGTCGAATCAATATCTAATTTATTGTGTTGGAATTCACTTCACACAGATGATACAAAAATACTTACAATTTCCAATGCTTTCTGTAGTTTGCCAAATAAAGCAGACCATACTTTGTCGAGTGTAAAAGCACTTTTGTAACCTTGCAAAATATCGATCAATTCTAGAAAAACTTTACGACCATGATTATCTTTTGGTGGGCCATCACGATATAGCAAAAGTGTAGGATTCGTTAGAATAACTAACAAACGAATTAGTACATCAGCATATTCATCATCATCTATATAATTGGGCAGCATATAGACTAAATCTGTTTGTAGAACTTTTGCATGACCCAAATGACGTCGATATTCATGATTTTCTAAATCTCTTCGAAGTATCCAAATTATATGCTGCAAAAAAATTGTAGATACATCAAAATTATTCATTACAATCACACAAACAAATAGATGCTAGGCTAACCTTGAGTCCTTGAATAGCATCTGGTTCAGCTTGGTAATGTTCTCCATCGCTATAACCAAGTGCAGCACAAGTTGCATCAATATCAGCTAATAGAATTGACATTCCGATAGAACGATCAACGAAATTACCGAATTATTAATATGTAAATAACGCCCGGACGGATAATACACAAATACACCGTATGTTTATATCCAATTTAATTTTGTTTCACAATGTTTTGAAATATTTTTCCGAGTCTACTTCACACAACTATAAGCAAAATCAAATTGAAAACATGTAATATTAAAATGTCAATATGCGCGCCAAAAACTACATACTCAGCTGTTTACTTGGGCAAACAGCTGTTTAGCAGATAGCAACATGTTTCTAATATGACAGATCAAATTCAACCTGTTGATTGGATTGGTTTGTGTATTCGCTGAACACGATACACATGTAGAACTAAATTTTTTACCTTTGTGGAACAACATTTGTATTTTCATTATTGTGTAACAATCTTGCGACAGTGATTTCAAAATATTCTAAAAAAATTTTCATATTCTAAATGATATAGTACATTATTGAAATCAGTAATTACTTAATAATATATTTTAATCGAAGAAATCGAACAATAGCATTTCTTCGAAATTTGTTCTTAGCAATGACTAAACTTGTTTGTAGATACTAATTGGACTATAATTGTGAAAATCTTTGTAAACAAAACGGCAAGACTAAAAACACAAAATACATATTTTCTAAGAAAAAAAAAAACAAAAGGCACCTAAAACTGGAATTTTATATTCAACTTTGTGGACACGTTTGCAATTTGCGCATTAATTTATTGTGAAAATTGAACATTAACCCTTTACAAAAATTGAATAGACTTTATTTTTTATTAAACAAATAAAAGTTGATGGTTTTTTATTTAAAGAAATAATTTTTTTTTCAAACGGGAAATCTCTTGTGTTGTTAGTTTCTTTTTCAAAAATTTTTGAGCTATTTAAGTACAACTGCCATGGCGAAAAATGACACACAATGTGCTTGTAATACAATATTTCAATATTGAACTATTGAAATGTCAAAACACCACCTTATTCTGTTAAGTTGCATTTGACGAAAGTGATCAAATTCATTTTTTATACAAATAAAAATGGAGTAGCAACAAATTTAACAATCACATAGTCTTGCCAACGTATAAAGTTTGAAACATCCTCTGAAGAGCTCACGAAATTAATACAATAATATCTTTTTTTTTTTAGCATACATTCCATTCAGACGATTATTATTCAGTGCCACAATTTATTGTTAAGGAAAGAGGACACACGAGAGTGAGACAGAGAGACAGGGAGAATGAATCGAGCATACAACACTCAATTTAAAAACTTTACTCCAACATGAATTTACAAAAAGTTAACGCCCATTACTGACTTTAAAGTATCCGGTTTGGTTGTTTGGTTGTTTCTTAATATTTGTGTCACGCAAAATGAGAGCGAATTTCAAGAGGAGCACACACACACAAAAAAAAAAAAACGGAAAACAACAAATCCAACAAAGAAACATAACATAATGCAATGCATGTAGCAGTGAATAAACGAAACTTTTACTTTTCAAGTACGTATGAGGGCACAATGAATCCAAAAACCAACGGCAAATGCATTAAGGACGCAACACAAATGGTCGCATAGCGTAGCTTCGCCTCATACCCTCCCTCAATGCACAAGCATTGTTGCACAACTTTTATTTATATGAACAAGCAACAACAACAAAAACAACAACAACAACAACAACGTCATCATAATATAAACCACAAATACCAAGGCGGTTGTATGGAATGTAGGTGGCCATTTAGGATAGTAAAGTACAGTAAACTATGCTGCAAACCAATAAACTGCCATCCAACTCACATTCACGATACGAAATAATGTAACTCGAACAAAAGTAAAGACAATTATGTATTGTAAAAATATGAACATAAAAATAAACTCATAATATGCTATTTTTGTATGTATGTGTAGGTATGTGTGTGTGTGCTCTCAAAAACTGTAATACGAAACACAAAAAGTTCCTGTGAATACTATTTAATTGGTACAGAAATTCCGTTCTAACTAATTTTGCATTGAAGTAGCAAATAAGGGGTAAAAGGACAATTTTGTTGGTCTGTTAGAAATTCAAATTTAAATAAAATATCACAAAATTATCTAAATTATCTGAATGTTGTTTAAATTTTCATTATTTGAGTATGTTTTCGGCCATGTAACGAAGCGAATTTCGAGCTCCTTTTCGCGAATTCCAAATAAGAATACAATGAATAAAAATAATAGTTGACAGTTGAAAAGGGGATTAGACTATTATTTCTTACATTTTATAAATTTCAAAATGTTTTTTTTTTCTCTCTGTATAAATGAAATCAACTTTGAAATAAATTTCATATCAATCCTTTCAATTTGATAGAAATTCATTGCACAATTACTCAACTCAATTGCATCAAAGTTCGTTGCGAGTACAAAAAAAAAATAATAAAGAAAATGATATCATCAAAATGACGAGTATACGAGTATGTACATATATGGGAAAATCAAAAAATAATTTTCTTTCAACTTTTTTCCTCACATATTTATTTTTCATTCGCACAGCTTCATATCTCGCTGACTCAATGTATGCATGTATGAGTGTTTGCTTAGAAGTATAACAATTTTTCGGTTAAGTGCTATAAGTCTTTGCTTTGACTTCTTAAGTAATCACTTCAGTGATGACGATGTCAACCAAAGCGCAGCGCATCATACATTTGTGTGTTTGTGTGTGCGTAGATGCGTATTGCTTTCTTCGTTTGTCATTCCATATATGTACGAGTGAGTGTATATAATACATATATCGTTTCTCTCTTTTTCATTCACTTACTTTGATCTTATAGCTATTTGAGTTGCAGTGTTAAAAAAATCTGTGCACTCTCTCGATGACAGTGTGAGACGATGAGGATGCAATCTAATAGCAGTATTATGTACATTCAATTTGAAGGGAACTATTTCAAATACTAACATAGACACACATACACACACATAGAAATAACTTATACATCCATACAAGTGGTCTGACGAAGATATGAGGACAATTGCATTGATTCGCTATTCGATTGTAAAATTTATATGTAATAGGTACTACCCTTATACAGAGATAGAATACTTTTCGTTTTTATTTTTTGTAAATTTTCCCATTCGAATACAGGTTACAAAGCCAGTAAGCACTCAACTGTATAAACGTATTTTAACGTACTGGCGAAGGACACAGAATACAGATATTGATTGTACTAAGTAGTATATAGTTTGTCAGCTACTCATGTGATAAGATATCTATATTAGGGTGGACCATAAATGTAGGACGACAACTTGTATATTATATTTCATAAAACTCACCCCTTCAACCGGTAATATCACTAACTAGAGATCACATATACATTTTGGTCCCTATTGGAGATAGTTAAAGGGTGTCGTTCAGAGGTCAAAGTTTAGATTCTTCTATGGTATCAAACAATTTATTTTTTTTTTTCAGCAAATACCCAAATTGATACAATACTATAGCCGAAGGTATCACATATAAGTTTTTGCCTCTATTGGAGACGGGTAAGTAATGTCGCACAGGGGTCAAAGCTCAGATTATTCCATGAAGACTCAAAAATTACACTTTTTTTATCTTATATCCAAAATCGATACTACAATAGTCGAAGATATGACGACATAGAAATTTTGGTCCCGATTGGATATGCTTGAAATTGGACCCCTGTGCGACACCCCATAACCATCTCCAATTGGGACCAACATTTATATGTGATATCTTCGACTATAGTAGTATCGACTTAGAGTATTTGATGAAAAAAAAAAAAATTAAATACATTATTTGGTTCCATAGAGGAATCTAAATTTTGACCCCTGTACCCTATACCCGTTAACCATCTGCAATCGAGACAAACATTTATATGTAATTTTAAGGATCACCCTAACCTATATATTGTATAAGACTACTTTGAGCTTTGTTGGAGAAAAGCTCGAAGTCTCGAAATATTATGTGATCAAAATATATTTATTTTAAAAAAATGAGAATTCAATTATTTCCTTTCATACAAACTAATATATGTACCTAAACGACATTCTTTGGCGCATTGGACTAAGTAAAAAAAAATAAATAAATTAATATGTGGCACCTAAAACCCCGAAGAGCTCTTTAGCCGAGCTTCTCTTCCATTACTGGTGTGCGTGTTAAATTCTTGGACAGTATTAGAAGGGACCTACTTATTTTAGCCGGTTCCGAACGGCAGAACTCTTGCAACATCACTTTTTTTTAACTTTGTTACAGAGTTCTTTTAGAAGATTTTCCATGGCAAGTTGTTACTGCCGGAAGAATTGCCAATTGGTTACCGACAGGTGGGTACCGTTCGAAATAAAAAACTTTTCTATATTAAATTTGTTACGCTTCAGCCGGGGATTGAACTCACGACCTACAGATCAGAAAGCCAACACACTAACCACTGAGCTACGGCACCCACACATTGGACTAAGTACTCATAGTTATTTAAAGAAATTCTCTGTAGAAAGTGTTCTAACACTTCAATCTTCAATCAATAATATGATCTATAAGTACTGTACTATAAGTATTACTGACTATAATAATTAAAACAAAAAAGTAGGGTGAATAGCACAAACAACATCGTAGTATGTAATTTCCCCAAGCACCCAGTCAAGTGTTCTCAATAGTACGAAAATAAATAAAGCTAAAGTATACACCTATGAGGAGAAGAGCATATCTGTTATTTTTACACTGAAGCTGAAGCTAATTTAATATCTGACAGACTGAGGACAACGCGCTGAATATTTTCCTCAAACATTTCGTCGTCTTCCGGGCAAAGACGATAAGTTGTCTCTTCAGATATACCCATTTATGTGCCTTATTGTAAAGTGAAAAAAAATAACTACTGGCACCATTTTGGCTTATTCGTTTGTAGGCTCATTTCCTAATTTTGTAACCCAAGTTAGAGCAAAATTTGTGTAAAACTGACAAACTCTGTAGGGTCTGGAAGTACTCTACCACAAGGTTGCAGAAAATTGTCCAAGAGTAGAGAAAATTTATTAGGTTAGGTTATGGTGGCCGTACCCTCTATGTGAGGACATATTTACATCAGAAAAGCCTACTGTGATACAACGCGGATGTTCCTCTTCTGTTTCATCGTCGAACCAATAAGATTTATTTAGTCATTATTGCAATCTCAGAAAATCACACCAGCTTATCTATGTAGATGATAGTGACCCAGAAAATATTTTCTTAATCTGCATAAAATCGAGACAAGTGCACACCAGTTTCAAGCCTTTCCTTCCGCGTCCCTGCAGCTTATACAAAAATAATGTATTAGAGCCTTAAAGGGCCTACTAAATAAAAAAATAAATATGTGGCATTCAAAGCCCCACAGGGCTCATTGGCCGAGCTTCTCTTCCATTACTGTTGTGCGTCTTAAATTTCGACAGTATTAGAAGGGACCTACTTATTTTAGCCGGTTCCGAACGGCAGAACACTTGTGACATCATTTTTTCTGAGCTTTGTCACAGAGTTCTTTAAGAAACTTTTTCATGGCAAGTTGTTACTGTCGGAAGAATTGCCAATTGCTTGCCGACAGGTGGTTACCATTCGAAAGAAAAATCTTATCGATATTAAATTTGTTATGCATCAGCCGGGGATTGAACCACGACCTACAGATCAGAAGGCGAGCACACTAACCACTGAGCTACGGCACCCACTACTACTACTACTATGGTTAAAATATATTATTTCGTTACGCCACTAAATTCAGAAAGTGTTTCATTTTGATTACGGATCACAGCAATTTTTCTGTCCTGCAGATGGAAGATTCTGTTCATCATCTTTGTCCATTTTAAGTTTGGAATAGAGATACCAAATGATCTGCTCCCTATGCTTGGCACTTCTGTTGTGGCCTGTCATGCGAGTTCAACCGCTCTGAAAATTTCCTCTACACTGCTGAGTCCGGGAACTCAGTACAGAAGAATGCTGTTAAGAGATCTGCCTGAGTCAATGATCTTGTGCGATTTCAACAGAAACGATTTAAGTCCTTTGATGGCTACTTGGCTCTTGTTGCAAATGAAAATGTCTCCATGTTTCCATCTAGCTTTGAGTCGTCTGTGAAATTCAATTTTGTGCCAAGGCAGTACGGAATTTCTTTTTAAATCAATATTAAGGTTTGACATAGTCATGTGTGATTTCAGTTTGAAAATGATTCAAGATTTTGATGTTCTTTAATTGAAAACCTTAAAAGCTGCTTGACTTACCGAGCAAATAGTGATCAATGTACCTTTTAGCAATTGAAAGACAATTGCCCTTAAAACCAAGAGGGACGGTGACTTTGGTGTTTGGATCAAATACACCCACACCAGTCGCCATCATCCATCTTAGACCCATCCATGTTACTGTTTTATTGAAAAGATGTCTCAGAAATTCCTCTCAAAGTTAAGATTCCTTCGTTTTCAATATGCCAGTTACCTATTAATTCAGAAATTTAAGTAATTTTGTGGGATATCCTCAAGAAATCTGCAAACACAGGGCACTAGTGTTTAGAATCTTCCTAGTAAAGAAGGCTTAGTGCTATAGAAAATTTGACTCTATCTCTCAGAAGATGTTTTGAAAATCTCCCTTTTTAAATGTAAAGTTTACAAATTCAAATTCATGGACAGTTGATGAAGCAGCAGCTACACTTTTGCTTTGATACGATTATGTTTGAATTTACTTTGTGTCAATATAAATTTCTGCATAGTGTTTATGTACCAACAAGAATCCAATGTTATGTACATCAATATTTACTATCATGAAAGTGTATGACGAAGATGTTCTTGTATTTATCTCGTTTTCTTTCCAGTTTCTTGTTCTTTTACGGTGTTTTTTTTTTTTTTGCTTTGAATACACAACTCAAGAACTAACAAACTGAATTAATCAAATTAGTTCATAAGTGTAGATATGTGAAAATATATATTTCTACATATACAGGGCCGGTCGGTGGAGTTTGAGTTCCTTGTTTGACGATTTTTTTGTTGCCATGTCATGCCATGCCAATTAGTTGTTTATGATATACTTGTATCTGTATTCGAGCACCTTAGAGTTTTCAGTATAGTTTCAGGTAAAGTGTACTGCGTCTGCACAATTCAAATCTCAATCACTCACCCGAATTCGCTTAGAACTTCTTCATTGCTAGAAGTAAATAATTTATTATGCATTAGGTATACTCTTTAATCTACTCCTTGGAATCTCTCCATAGAACAACACCTCGAGTGCTCCATCCGCACCCATTCCAACGTCGCTTGTTCAAATATTCCCATTATATGGCGCCCTCATTATTATAATGCTTAATCCTCAATGCTTAAGGTATACTCTTTAATCTGCTCCTTGGAATCTCTCAATAGAACAACACCTAGAGTACTCCATCCACACCTTCTCCATCATAGCTTGTTCAAATATTCCCATTATATGGCGCCCTTATTCTTAAAGTGCTTAATCTGGCCCTGTTTACATATGAATAAATGAATGGAAAATATTTGTATTATTCATCGTATGTGAGTATGATATTTTAATTCCATCTCCAAGGATGGATATATAGAAATATATCTAGTTTATTAAATAAATTCTCACCGTTGCAGCCCAAAGAGGAAAACCTAATTTTCATACTAAAGAATGACAACAAAATGAGTGGGAAAACTTTTTCAAAATCTCCTCACAACTAACTAAATACTCACTATTATCAGGCACATTCTCACAGTCAACAAGTCTTGAATTAAAAGAAGAAGAAAAATTGTCCATCCAGCAATTCCCACTTGCACACACACACACATACATACATACATGCAACACAAACATTCTTGTATTTAGAAAAGCTAAATTTAATTAACTAAATGTTCGTCTATTTGCCAGCTTGCCAACTTGATAAATTTTATAAGATAGCAGCACTGTATCGTATTATATCATCATACCTCCATCTTAACGATATTTTTGGACAGTCCTCCGTCGTCATATTCGTCGTCGTCAGTTCTTCATTATACTATGTGCTCATCTGTATGTAAGAATATATTTTATATGTAACTATATGCATTCATTTTGTCACTTTTTATGGTAATAATTTTATGAAAAAAACTTTGGAAGCATACAATAAATTGAAAGTAGCCAATGCCTATCTATGCTATCGTTCCGCTTGCATCTGTTACACTTTCATCTTGTACGTATCGTATGTACGAGTATATATTTGTCATGATTTTCTTCAGTTTTTATGATGAATGATAAAAAGATGATAGCTTCCACTATGCTACACACACACACACACACACATTCTTAGACATTTTGGGTAGTTCATATTGTGTATGGATGTAGCTTCTTCAGTGAATATTTAGTTTAGAGTACAAATGTACTCCCCTGTGAGGCTTGTCCAGAGATTCGTATATGATTATAATGTGTCAAATACATTATGTGCTGTCATGCTTTTGGCATAAATAAATTAGCCCTGAAACATTAGCTTATTGCGCACAGCCGACAAGTTAATTATAATTATGTGTCAGTGAATAAGTATATTAGAGTGATGCGCAAACTTTTTTTTTACGAATTCTTCGATCTTATGAAAATCAAATAGTGCCGTCTGTCAATAAGATATTGGATGAGCCTATCTCAGGTGTCAATCAGAAAGAAAATCTATTCGAATATTAAGAAATGTTTACAAAACTTTCAATAAGAAGATTTTTGCCGACGTCTGAAGGAATTTTTTAATCAATTCAGCATGTGTTTTTCGAATCATCCTAATGCTAATATAAATACATGTATTTGTGTGCATACATATACTCGTATGTATGTAAGGATGTAATAAAGATGATACACCAATACATACATATACAATATATATACACTAATAGTTATCATTAGCATTTTCACAGTGTCAATAACAGTAATGGCAATGGTGGCATTAGAAGATATTTAAAAGGAATAAATTATTCATATGTTAATTACAGGATGATTTAATTGTTCTCCTTAGAGAGAGTGAGGGGCCATGTCGGGCCATATGTATGTCATTGTACGAGTGTATATTATAACGCTTCTTTGCACAATAAAATTAAATGCATATTTATACCATATATAAGATGATAATCCAGATATGATCTCCATTTTGCAAATAACGAATATTTATGTTGCTGTTGTTGTTGTTTTTATTGTTATAGTTTTCATTTACATATAAATATATAACATACATATTTATCTAGATACATACAAATGCAGGTGTATATAAATATAACTGTAATACCTAATTATTATATCACTTGTTCAACAACACATAGGGTGTTTGGAAGCATTTAATCGTATTGGAAAATTACTACACTATAAATATTTGAACTTTAATTTCGTATTGAATCCGAGGTGTATTCAAGAAGGCGGTATTGACATTGCAAATTTAACAAGTAGTGTAATTTTTTTTGTATTCTGAATCGTCAAAAACAAACATAACAGTGATGTGGAAAAAAATACTTAAAAAACGAGTTAAGGTTCAATTATCCAATCGTATTGTATTGTATGGCAACAAATCGTTCCAATGTAAATACATTGGTGGGTCAATCAGTCCATGAACATAGAAATATGGAACACACTATGCTGCAAAGAAATAACTATTGTTTGTCAAGAATCATTTTTTCAGACAGATCTGTCGAATTGTTGTTTTGTTGTGAAAACCATTTGATATAGACGCCTAGAAAGCATTTACGTAAAGATGGAAATTGTGCTCATTAAACACTATTTTTGTCGCAAAAAAAACATCATATTGGGACTATCGATTAAAAAGGATTTTTTTTCAATATCTCTTTATTTCAATAACAAAATGTATGAAGACATTATTCAAAGTATTGACCATCGTTAGTTATGATTTTTTTCCACCTTTCTGATAGCATATGGATTACGTCCCAAAAGAACTTCTTAATTTTTGAGGCCAAAAATCAATCAACCCAATTTCGGATACTCCTCTGTTCTGTAGTGAAGTGCATTCAAGTGAATACATTCTGAATACATTCATTCTAAATAAGTTTTTTTTTTTTTTTTTTTTTTTTAACAAGCTTTTTTATTGGATCTTTCTAAAATTACTTAGAAACTAACAATAAGTAATCAAATCTTACAACCTAAATAAAATTATGTGATATTCCCAACGTTCCATCACAATTTGTTGAGTCACGAGGTATAGCAATTTCACAGCATATTCAGTGTGTCTTTTCTTTTTAATCGACGATGCACCGTGCTCAGCAACAATTGCCTAGCAAGGGGATTCGGATGACTGTGTAATTTTTGAATGTAGCTTCTGCAAGACATTGCAGCTTCCTCAGAAATTGTGGGTACATTTAAATCTCGATGGATGTTAACGTTCCTCATATACCAAGGCGCGTTTACAATAATTCGCAGACACTTGGATTGTATTCGCTGCAATTTTTCGATATTTGAGGGAGATGCGGTGCCCCAAAACTGAATACCATAAGTCCAGATTGGCTTCCGGATTGCTTTATATAATAGCACTTTGTATTCGAGATTCAACTTTGATCTTTTGTGTATCAGCCACCATAATTGATTAATTTTAAGCTTGATCTGAGTTTTCTTTGATCTAAATAAGTGATAGCCAGAAGTGGCAATGTCTGGGCTATAAAGCGGGTGAGATAAAATTTCTCAGCTGCTGTTTTCAAAATACAATTTTTGAATCGGTCTTGCAACATGAGGACTAGATTTGTCACGATGAAAAATATCTCTATTATAGACTCGTGTCTAGCCGCATATTCTGGTAATCTTTCGGCGGTACAAATCCTCTGCGATCGTCTGATCCGATTTGAACATTTCATAATACAACGCACACTTCTGATCCCACCAAATGCAGAGCATTACCATCGCGCTATAATTATTCTGCTTTGCCATTGATTTCGGCACGGTTAGCCGTGCTTGATTTGAATGAATCCATTTTTCATCAGCAGTAACAATCCGATGCAAAAACGACGTCTCTTTGTATAGCTCAAGCAACATTTCTGACATGGAAAATCACCTTTCAACGTCTCTTGGCCTCAGTTCATGTGGCACCCAATTTTCTTGCCATTGAATGAATCCTGCTGCTTTTAAACGTTCGGAAATGTTGAATTCAGTCCCTTCCAAAGATTCTTCGAGATCTTTTTGCGAGTAATGCTTCCAATTCTTTATCTTCAAACTTTCTTGGTTGACCCGGTCTCTCCTTCTCTTTTGTGTCGAAATTGTCACTTGTGAACCGCCTGAACCAGTACTCACAAGTTCAAATCGATGGAACATGCACACCATAAGCTTTGTACAGCGTACGACGAGTCCCAGCTGCAGATTTTTGCAAATTATAGCAAAGGAGTATTCCATCTCGCAAATTACGTTTCGTTGGTATAAAACTCTACATATTCGAGCTGCAGGCTTATTTCTTCAATCAATGATTGTAGCATTACATAAATATTTGAATATTGAAAAGCTATACGCAAGATGCCTTTTGCTTTTGCCCAAAATTGACAACAAACGTAATAGTTGAATACCTTCAAAGAAGTATTTGACGATGTTCAATCGAAATTCGAACGACTTTTTACGTAGTTCCTTAAGAATGAACGAAACATGAATTTATTTCAACACACCAATGTCCAATAATCAGTCAAGACAGTGAACTTATCATTGTTAATCGGAACCGAAGAGAGTCAAAGATGGTCTGACAGCCAACAAGGTCATGGCGATAGTTTTATTCGAATATTCGAGTAACACGTCTGATATATATCGATTACCATGAAAAAGATAAAAGGATGACCGACGCATATTATGCAGAACTATAGGGAACTGTAGGGTGCCGTAGCTCAGTGTTTAGTGCGTTGGCAATTAGCAATTTCTTCCGGCAATAACAAATTGCCATGAAAAAGCTCCTAAAAGAGCTATGTGACAAAGCTGAGAAAAAGTGATGCCACAAGGGTCCTACCGTTCCCTTCTAATACTGTCCAAAATTTAATATGCACAACAGTACAGGAAGAGAAGCTTGAAACTCGAAGGTGCCACACACTTCGTTTGTTTGTTGGGATCGATTTAACGCTGATTTTTAAAGCAAAAACGATCGCATTTGGCGTGGGAAGAAGGTAGTTCTCCACCAGGACAGCGCACCGGAGCACAAATCCGCAGTAACAATGGCAAAATTGCACAAATTAGTTTACAAATTCTTCTCTCATCCAGTACATTCTCCAAATGTATCCCCCTGTGACTACTTCTTGTTTCTGAAATGTGAAGAAATGGGTCGGCGGTTAGAGATTTGGGTCCAATGAAGAGATCAAGATCGATCGTATTGTTCAGAGAGCATCAACAAACTGGAGAAACGTTAGATCATTTTTATTTTTTGCGATTAGGGTGTTCATTATTTAAATTTTCAGTAACTTATTGTTCCACCCTCGTATATATATTGATCAGAATCACGATCTGAGTAGATGTGTCAATGTCGATCTGTCAAGATTGTATCGTATCGTGCTCGTATCTATTCAATATTAGCAACACAAATCGAAAATATGTGTATTTCACTGAAATCTCGTATTTTGTCATTTCTTGGCTTTATCTGCGGATAGTCATAATGCTTCATGGATATGGAAATTCTGAAGAAATATGACATTTCACTTATGACAATCATAATGTCATAAGTATAAGAATATTCATAATGTGACATACCTTCACCTTCAGTATCTCAACAATCATGTACGTATTACCAACAATAATTACAATAAGCCCACTTATTATACATACATATATGTCAGCTGCAGATGGACGGAATTATAAACGTTTATCTTGCGATATTGTTTAAATTCACCCGTACTCATTGTTGGATAGACAGGAATCCATTGTAATATGATAATTTGAATTGCATGTTTCGAACGCGATAAGAAGCAGCAATAATACCATACAAATAGTAATAGTAATAGAACATAGCCATTGTGAACGTGAAAATTCATCACTGAAAAGCAATAGGAAACAAATAAGTAAGCATTTTGTACTGAAATATGGATATGGTTTGAAACAACCACCAACCAAGTATCAACCACTAACAACCATAGGCATTTGAATTCCATCTAATAAGTACAAATTGCAACTTTTCCATATTCAAGTATTGGCGTGGAGCCACCATCTCATCAATCGATAGGAAATAGCACCGTGTATATCCCACGTTGCAGGATCACACAGCGGAGTGTAATGAAATCCAACTTCAGGCCATTTATTTCTGGAACAAACCCAAGTACCCCCTATAAAATTATTGAATGCTTTGTGTTTAGTAACGTATTACACTGTAAGAGTATACACGTAAGTATTTCGATAACAAACATTTTGTGTTGATAACATTTTGTTTGAATGCTCAGCAAACAATTGCATTAGAAATACGTCTGAAAATCGTTTGAATGTAGAAATTCTTCATATAGATTCAACGTAACCATGTAATTACAGCTTAACGTCATAATGTAACCTTTCCTTTTTTTATTTTATAATGAATATTTATCAAGGATAGAAGAAAATTCAAATAGAAAATTGGCAACCATTATATAGTAGCCCGGTCGGATTAAACACAATTGCTTAATCTATTGAAAATCTTTAAATAATTTTTAATTAAATTCAGATCCATATAATAAATATATAAGATACATATGCGTATTAATTAGTTCACTTTTCAATGCACACGTACATAATATACATACTCGCATACATTCAGAGAGTTTATATAGAGGAACTTTCGCAAAACAGTAAACCAAGGTTGAGCTGAACGTATTGTACGGAGACTCTGCAACATTATTTATCGTTGTGAATTTTGTGTGAAAGTGAATTTAAATGTGGCCAGCTGTGAAGACAATGAATTGTCGGAACATAAAAAAACTGGAACCACTGAAAATAATATGGCTCAACTCCACCAAATAGTACTAGACAACCATCGAATTATAGGTAGATATTTAGCAGAAGCTATAAATACGGTCAATGAACATGTCTGTCATATACAGAATCCAGATGTAGTCATGAGAAAACTTTGCGTGCCTTGGGTGCTGCCCTTTGCTTACGTTCGATCACAAATGTATTCGAAGGAACAACTCTAACAATCTATTGGAGTAGTTTAGACATAAGTAATCAGAGTTTTTCCAACGTTTAATTATTTTAGATGAAACTGGAATTCACCATTATACCCCAGAGACAATTAAACAGTCAAAACGGTAGATTGCCAAGGGAGAATTACCTCAAAAAAACAGCAAAACCCGTTTTTACAGCTGGGAAAGTGTTTTTTTTTTTGCTGGTGTCACATAATTATCTTCATCGATTATCTTCAGAAAGAAAAAATCGTTAACTGACAAGCCGAAGGTAAAAAATTTGCGAAAAATAGCCATATTTGAAAAAGAAGAAATTTGTACATCAGCGGTTGTCATGCCGAAAATCCACGAAATAACTATTTAACTACTTGATCAACCCCCTAACTCAGCAAATCTAGCCATAAGTGACGTAATTTGTCTCACTAAAGTCTAACTCAGAGGACAGCGATTTGCATCAAATAAAGAGTCCATCGCTTCGATTTCCTTAAGCAAACTTTCGATTATCAGATCAACTCAAGAGATGGATATGTTCACATTTTGAAACGACATGTGACGTTTCATGTCCTTGTTGACGAACCATTTGTATGTATTTTATACCAAATAGTACTAATCATCCTAAAAAAACACCCGTTATATCATACATATTATACAAACATTGTTCTATCTTCATCATATTATTATATATATGAGTACATATGTAAATATATATATGAAATAGCTATGCCCATCCCGATAGGTCATGTTCCCGGTTTAATGTTATCCCAACAATTTTATGATTTGCTGCGATAGATCTCAGGCACTTTACGATTGATTTTCAAAAAAATATACATAAAAAATCCCACAGTATAGTTTTTTAGAGTAGGTGGGCTATTTCTAAATTATTTGTTGTGCAAAAAAAAAAATAGACATGACTTGCCATGGAAATAGTGATTAATAAAAATAATCTTAAAGTCGGCCGGTGCTGTCCGAATTATACCCTGCATATGTAGATATATTTAAAAAGGTGATTTGCATATTCATATATTTTTTTTTTTCTACTACTTTGTATGGGAGCTACATTAAGAAGTAGGCGTGGATCATCAATTTTTTAGGACTAATTTTAGCTTATCATGGTAATCTACACTTGAAATATGGTTATCATAGACAAAGTATTTTGTAAGCATTTTTTAAACATTACAAAAAATTCGGAAGCTTTGTATTGGAGCTCTTTTTTTGTAAATGTAATTACCTTAGCAATTCTAATATACACCTTAAATTAGTTGTCCTGCTCTGGATCGTTCGTAAGTTCTGGTTTAAGTTCTTTTTTTACATTTCCGTGACTTTGTAGGGGACCCCCATTAAGAAATGGTTATGGTTTGCTGATTTCATGCCAGATAATTTTCAAACACCATACTAATATACTACGCAAAACCCTGCCGAAGTTACAACGCTTTAATTTAAAAGAGATTCGGTCATTTTGTATAGAAGCAACTATAAATAGTAGGTATGGCTTGACCATTTCAGGTAAATCTAGTTATTCTTACAGTACTAATCCACCACTTAAGTTAGGTTAAGTGGTACCCATTGTGACACCACCGATCATCTCTTCCATACTGTAGTGCGTGCTAAATTTGGACAGCATTGGAAGGGACCTACTTATATTAGCCGGTAGAGCCCTTGTGACATCACTTTAACTTAGTTTTGTCACAGAGCTCTTTTAGGAATAATTTTTGGCAAATTGTTACTGACGGAAAAATTACCAATTCTTACCGGCAGGTGGGTAACCTTTGAAAGAAAAATCTTTGCGATATTAAATTTTGTTATGCTTCCACTGAGCTACGGCACTCCACTATACCAGCTTTTTTCCGACTACCATACTTATTTAAGTGTCAATTATTAATCTTAAATTTATTTATTCTTCAAAGTTGTAAATTAGTATTGTGCTATTAATCTGATTAATCAATTATTGGATAAATCAAAGTTTTGATTAATCAGAATGAAATTAACAAAATATTTCTAATACTGTATTTTTTCCAAAAAAAAAACAAATAGACAGTTTTTCAAAGTGACGGAGTTCTTTTGAAATTAGTCTTTGAAAAATAAAGAAAAATTTAAAGCGAACAATTTTTTGATTAATCAAAATTATATAATATGTATTTTGATTAATCAGAATTCTACAATAATTGATTAGGTTTTTCGTCTAAACGATTAATCGCAAATAAATTAATTTTATTGTTTTTTAAATGAATTTGAAATTCAGAAACTATTGCGGGATTAGCAAGAAACTCAAAAATGTACCTCCTTACTGTGTATACAAATATATGCATGAAAATGTGGCATAAAATGGTTGGGTCCCGTCCACCAATCATATTGTCCAAAGTTTCGTTGATGTGTTTATAGATATTGTATATGTACGATAGGTATATACTCGTATGTATATTATTGTTACTCGACTATTGTTATACTATACATATGTATATCGATGTGAGGCAGTGATCAATCTGCTAAACAATTCAACAAAAAGGGGGACACACCAGAAATGTGGCCAAATATACATCATCATCAGAAGCATCATCATGAAAGTTTTCATGAAGCGGTTTTTGTGGGTACAAAAGAAATGTGATGCTATTTGGTTATCCCTTTTGGGCTCATAAACAAATATTGTACTTGGGGTTTCTCTCTTTTTTTTTTTTATTTAGCATACGAGCATATGTACATAGTTAGTATGTAAATGGACAATATGTGGTGAGTGATGCATAATGCTTATGAATAGTATTTGTGTATGGGATTAATTGCTGTTTGCATGCAACGGAAGAATGATTTTTAATATACGAGTATGAATGGTATATTACCAAATACCAATAATGGTAGTAGGAGCATTCAAACTTATAGTATATGGAATAAAAAAAAAACAATATCTTACGGACACGCTTTCATAAATCGAAACAAATGAAAAGTTTCAATGAAATGTTTTGTTGAAATCAAATATAAAAGCAAAATGATTACATTCTTTTGAAGAAATAACTGATACCAAGTATACTCTAAAATGCGATTTTATCGTACTGATGAAGGAAATTGCATTTAGGCTGCTTACATTTTAGCAGACATACTCGCAATTGGATCCTTTCATTATACAGAGGTTCATATATGCTAAATGGAACTTTAATAAAACATCTTTGGTCCATTTAAATATGGAATCCCGAGGAGATGATGATGTTCTCTTAAGATAATTAGTTTATTTGCTCTCATGACCAAATGAGTATATTTGCTCTCACCAATTTCTAAAGAAAATGAAAGCGTTCAGGAAACATTTATGTAGATGAATGAATTTTGCTCCATGTATATTATAGTTTACACCAGCAAGAGCAGTATTTAAGTTCTTTCCTACTATTATAATAAAGAACATTGAGTCATTTTGACTTCTATTAATTACCCGGTATAAGTGGACCATCCAGAACAAAATTTAATGTTAAAAGTTGCGTTTTGAAATAAAAGAGAGCAATTTTGTAAAAGTAAATATCTATATTTTACATATATGTAGGCGTGGTTCTGACCCGATTACGTCAATTCTCAAAATTCAATAGCAAATATGATTTATTAGCAAATATAATCGTAGCTTAAATAATTTTCGCCTGTTAACGTCGTATTTTTATACACAGAATGTGAAATCATGCATATGATAATATTCTTTTGTATGGAAGGTGAACGTAGTTTTTATACGAATACGTCCATTCTCAAACTAGTTTATTTATTTGGAAATATAATCATAAATACCAAGTTTCAGCACCATCGCATTATAATTTCGAGCATAAAGTGTGAAAACATACTTACGGAAACATAATTTTGTATGGGAAGTAACCGTAATTTTCATCCCATCCCATTACCCATTCCCAAACGGGTCCATATATTAGCAAATATAATCGTATGTACCAAATTTCAACTCTACAAATTTGTAATTTTATGTGCAAAGTATAAAAACATACATTCGGAAACATACTTTTATATGGGAGGTAGACGTAAATTACGCCTCATTACAGCCATTCGGTAACTAATGTATTCGTTAGTAAATATAACGATATGTACCAAGTTTCCGCACCATAGCTTCATAATTTCGTGCTCAAAATGTGAAAAAATACACAAGAAAATGAACTTTTGTATGGGAGGTAGATGTAGTTCCTATCCGATTATGTCTATTCTTTAAATTCTGCATTTATTAGAAAATTTAATCCCATATATAAAGTTTTAGCTCTATAGATTTAAAACTTCATGCGTAACGTGTGAAAACATGCTTCCGGCAACATACTTTTGTATGGAAGGTAGATGTAATTTTCGTCCAATTACATTCATTCTTAAGTTTTTTCATTTATTTGCAAACTTAATTAATTGTAACAAATTTCAGCTTCATAGCTTTATATTTACGAGCACAAAGTGTAAAAACATACCCCGGAAACATATTTTTGTATGGGAGATATGTGTAGCTTTTATCCGATTGCGCCCATACTTTGATATGTTTGTTTTCTGCTAAAATTTATCGCATAAACCGATTAATATTTTTTTTTTTTTTTTTTTTTATTATATAGCTTTATATACACAATGTATGACCACATTTTGAAATTATAAAACAGGGAAATATGCGTGGTTTTGATTCGACTTCATTAACTTATCAACACTTTCGTTCTTTGATGAAAGGCAGACAGGTTGAGACATGAAGGACATGAATGCTTAAATCGCCTCAAATCGTATATTTTTTCATATATGCTTTCATTTAATATAGTTTTCCATAGAATCACAAACTACAAGTGTATCCTTTGTAGGGAGCCTACCTCAGTCGAGCACTTCATAATAACCAAGTATTAGGCAATCCCACAGCAACACCAATCGCCTATGACTTACTTACTTATGTGGCCATAACAACCGAATATCGATTTAGGCCGAATATAACATGCTTCGCCAGCCATCTCTGTTCTTCGCTACCTGGCGCCAGTTAGAAATTCCAAGCGCCGTCAGGTTCTCCAGTACTTGGTCTTTCCACCGGAAAGTTAGGTCGTCCTATTCTGCGTCGTCCTCCAGCGGGTTCCGAAAATAACACCTTCTTAGCTGGAGCGTGTTCTTCCATTCGCTCCAAAGATCTTGTGTAGGACTTTTCTCTCGAAAACTCCAAGCATTCGCTCATCAGAGGTGGAAATTGTCCAGGCTTCAGCGCCATATTTTAAGACATGTAGAGTGTAGTTTTCGTTCTTCGAGAGAGAGCTCGACTTCTCAATTGCTTACTTAGCCCAAAGTAGCACCTGTTTGCAAGAATGATCCTTTGCAATATCTCCAGGCTGACGTCATTACTGCTGTTAATGCTGGTTCCAAGATAGACAAAGTCCCTTACTACTTCAAAAGCGTAGTTGTCAACAGTGACGTGCTGTCCAAGACGCCGGGACTCTTTGTTTGTTGACACTAGAAACTTCGTCTTGCCCTCGTTCACCGTAAGACCCATCCGACGCGACTCTCTTTCCAACTCTGAGAATGCTGCACTGACTGCTCGCGTGTTCATGCCGATTATGTCAATATCGTCGGCATACGCTAACAGCATGACACTTTTGTTGAAGATAGTGCCATTACGTCGTAGATCAGCAGCTCGTATTATTTTCTCCATAATAAGATTGAAGAAGTCGCACGATAACGAATCACCTTGTCTGAAACCCCGTTCGGTATTAAACGGTGCAAAGAGGTCCTTCCCAATTTTCACTGCACAACGGGAGCTATGCAGTGTCATTCTTCAAAGTCGAATGAGCTTTGCAGGAATACCGAACTCAGACAATCACCTATTAGTATCATCTATTAGTACTACAAAATAAACCATTTAACAATGTAACAAAACAAATTTTTTACTTTTACAGTGAATATCAAATATTACCAGTAATTTAAGGCATCTGGTTTTCTCCCAATTTAAATTAAGTCCTTAATCCTTAGTCTCCTGTACTCTCTAGTAATTTATGTTGTAATACTATATTTTTGCTAAAGAATTTATTTAGATTGTTCATATTGAAAATAATTGCGTATAATTCTTTAAAGATTTTCATTTTGGGAAGGGAGAAACGACTACTTAGAACTTAGAAAATGACGTCGTACAGGGGCTATTATTGTCTAAGCCACAACCGCATGTAGACAAATCTCATTTGATGTTTCAGAACGCATAGAAGTGATGCTCAATGAAGCAATGAAGAAGGTATTTCAATTTTTCACTATATTTTTTCTGTTTTTTTTTTGTCTTTCTTTTCAATTTCATTTGAATCATCTACTCGTAAGCTACACACACGAACGTTTTCTAGAACAAAGACAAATGGCATACAAAAAGGACATGTACGCATACAATATATTGTATGTTGAATGCGAATGACTAGAGGATAAAGCCATCAACAGTCCAATAAAATTGAAGAAAAAGCAAATACATACTTCTTATTACTATGTCCGTCTATGTAGTTATTTATATGTATGTAAGTATAGGGTGTTTTTTTTTATATTTACAAACGATTACAAACAACTTCTTGCAATTATATAATTTCTTCAGCATTTGATTTGATCTATTAAGGTTATTAAGGTTTATCACTTCATCATGAAAAGATTGACGCCTAAGTGATCTGTATGACAAATTTAAGACTCACATCGTGCACCCATAGACCCCATAGACCCTATAGACCTTAATGAGCTCTAAGTGCTCGAATAAATGGCCACAGTATAGAAGAAAGCAATTGCAATTATAAAGCGTGATCCATTTCGAGGTTCCCTACAAAAAAACACAGAAAATTCAAATTGAATGGGGAATGTTTATTATCATTTGAAAGAACATTCAACATTCTTTGGCATTTATTTTTTGAAGATTATGTCTTTCAAATGTTGGCCGCGGCTACGACTAAGATGGCCCATCCGTTGAGTCCAATTTTCGATGACTCGTTCGAACATTTCGACTGGTAACTGGCGAATGACACGCGTGATGTTTTGCTCCAAGGCCTGAATCGAAGCGGGTTTGTCCGCATAAACTTTAGACTTTACATATCCCCACAGGAAAAAGTCTAACGATGTGATATCACACGATCTTGGTAGCCAATCGACCGTCCCAAAACGTGAAATTATCTGCTCACCGAAGTGTTCTCTCAATAAATCCATTGATTGATGCGATGTGTGGGAAGTGGCGCCGTCTTGTTGAAACCAAATGTCGCCGAGATTACGAGCTTCAATTTCAGGCATCAAATAGTCGGATATCATGGCACGATAACGGTCGCCATAGACGGTTACGTTCTCACCGGCATCATTTTTGAAGAAATATGTACTGATGATTCCACCGGCCCACAAACCACACCAAACTGTTGTTTTTTCTGAATGAAGTGGCAGCTGTTGAATCTCTTCAAGTTGCTCTTCGTCCCAAATGCGGCAATTTTGCTTGTTTACATATCCATTGAGCCAGAAATGGGCCTCATCGCTGAACAAAATTTGGCTCGAAAACGTCGGATCTTCTTGGAACTTTTCAAGAGCCCATAGAGCGAAGCGATGTCGCTTGGGAAGGTCGGGCGGCTTCAGTTCTTGCACAAGTTGTATTTTGTACGCTTTCAATTTAAGACCTCGACGTAAAATGCACCAAGTCGTTCCATACGTCAGTTCGAGTTGGTGCGAACGGCGCCGAATCGACTCTCCACGGTCTTCGTGTACACTCTCAGCTACGGCCGCTATATTTTCTTCACTGCGTGATGGACGTGGTCTATTCGGTCGAATATTATCCAATAATGACTGCTGGGTCTCAAGATGGGTGATGGTGTTGCGAATAGTACGCTCAGTAGGCCGATTATGTTGACCATACGTTGAGCAAAGTGCACGGAACACGTTCCTCACAGAACGTAAATTTTCGTAATAAAGTTGAACGATTTGTAAACGTTGTTCAGGAGTAAGTCTTTCCATGATGAAATGTCAAACAATACTAAACAAAAATAACATGACAGCATGGCACGACTCACACGTGATCTGTCAAAAAAAGGCTATTGAAAAAAGTCTGTCTACTTGGATTACCCAATAATTGAAAAAAATAGAATTCTGTTTAAGCCCCATATGAGTCGACCCATGAAAAACAAATTAATATGAAAACCTACCAGAATTTATGAAAATATACTTTATGCTTTATTTATACTTCTATAAGAGAAAAACACCCTATTGTGTAGTACACACATGATTGAATGGATGCAAAAGAATAAAGCTGGTGCTTAAAAGAAAGCATCAGAACAGACATCAGTCCGCCAGTTGGTCAATTTTTTCTTTTTTTTTTACTACCAGTAATATAATAGTATATGTATGTAAGGTACTATATGCTATCTGCAAGCAAAAAAAAAAACTGTGTACTATTTTCTCTGCAGCAAGATTTTGTTTTATTTAAGTTCTTTGCCTTCTTGTTTTTATGTTTTAGCAAATGTGTTTTCACCCTTCCTCCAGAGGAGCATATGTGTGGATATGTTTGTATAAATAGCGGTTTAGCTGCAAGAAAACTTCCACAGTTGAATCACTTGAATATTACGAATCGACGAGTATGAGTATTATGTGCATACATACATGCTACTACGTACACCTTGTTGTGGGTTTGTTTTTGTTGTTCTTGCTACTTTTCCCTTGTCCTTTGGGCCATAAAAACGCTTCCGGTTATGCTTGAAGTGAGATTAACTTGTCGTTTGCAATTTCTCTTTGATTTGTTTTCTTCTACTCGTACGTATCGTAATATGTATTTGTCGAGCATATGCTTTGATTTTATTCACATACTTGTTGTTGCTATTGTCTAATGTGTTTCATATATATATATATATTTTTTTATTTGTTGATTTCTTCGTCCTTTTCCTATATTTTTTTATACCAATGTATTTATGCTGTTTTTCAGTTAAACGTTTAACTAACATTTATGTGATTCATTGATTCATTTGGTGTTTTTTTTTATTGCTGAAGTTCTTTGAAGAAAATCCAAGTCTAATATGACTTTTTTTTTTTAAATAAAACACACACACATATTAATGCATGTGTTTAATGTTAAGGTGTGCATTTTACAAGAAATTAGTGTAAACGTCAAGGTTAGACTAGGTATTTACTTGATCTTACAAAATTTTGTGTAAGAGCAAATAGTACATCAAAATTGATGACATGCCACATTAAAGGCACCCGAAAATCTTAACAATTATTTATACAAAAGAAAAACTAGAAAATATTTAATAGCATCGATTTTGACACCTTCATCAGGAAAAAGTCAATTGAAAATTACTTCAAGACGTTGTTTCAAAGGTGAAAGAGTATTTTGCTTGGAATTATCTGATCAAATGACGTATAGAAATTTTCTATGTAACGGGCGTGACATTCGTACGGATAAAAATGAAGCAAAATACTGTGAAATATTATAAAATTCTAAAAATAACTAAATTTAGTTGAAATGACTTGCTTATTTTTGTTTCCTTTATAGAACATTGCGTATAATAACGGCATTTAAAAATTTGAGTAGCCTTCCCGAGTTCACATAATTCGGGCGAAATCAAATTGTCATGGAAAAATTTCAGTTAACTAGGATTTAAATACAAAAAAACAAAAATCATAACAAAAAAATTCTGGAATACTAAAAAAATTTCAGAATTCCAATCATTTTCTGCTTGTTGGAAAAGTAGTTTGGTTCACATTCCAAATATTTAAAGATATCCTGAGATTTCTGTATAATTTATTCTGAAACCGGTAAAACCGGTTTTTTCTTCTCACAACTTTTCCATGAGATCCTATATTTTTATTACAGTTTTGATAAATCAATTAATTTTCTCACTTTCCTGCTTATTTTTTGAGAAAATCGAGATTGAAAAATTGAGTAATTCCATTTGAACTTGTTTTCGCCCATATTATCTGAACTCGGCAAGATCTCTAGTATCTATGTGGTTACCGTAAAGGCCACTGTCCGCTAAGTAGTTTCGGACAACCTCTAAAAGCATTGGTATAGTTAACATCCCTTTAACTAAATTCGAATGAATTAAAAAAAAAAACTAAAAATATGCCGCCCAGAGAGTACAGTAGATTGGGTTGGGAAAAAATAAATCCCCCAAGTCTTTATTTAATTTGATTCGAATTTATCCGATTCAAGGTTCCGAAGTTGCTGGTGAGTCACTAAAGGCCTTTGAGTCCTGGCGTTGCCCAGATGAAACACAACAACTCTCCTGTTGGTAAATTCTGAACAATGCTGGCTGCTTCTGGTCAATCACTAACTCTAAACGATCAAATTGTTGACAGCAAAGATCCGAATTTTGTGTTAGGCCATATGAAAGAAGCTCAAAGCAGATGATTCCTTTTCAGTCCCACCAAAATGCGCAGCAAAACATTTTTAGCGATTAGTCCTGGTTTTACCACCATTTAAACCAATTAAAAGCGCTTCTATCATGCTCGTTTTCGCACAATACTCCCATATGTGAAAAATTTCTCATCATCTGCAGTCTCTATCCGTTAAAGATGTGGACCAATTTCTTCCCGTTTGGCCAATGCTTCGCAGATGAAAATGTGATCCATCATGTTTTTTTTTTGTGGCAATTCATGTTTCACCCAAATATAGAGCTTCTTTTTGAATGCAGCTTTATGTGCAAAGTTTTAAACTATTTGTGGTTGATTTTTGCAGACTGTAAACATACTGGTCTGCTTCAATAATTTCCCTGATTTTAATATCGAAACACCTAAATTGTGTGTAATTGGGCGTGATGGTATCCGGATCATAAACACCGTTCATAATTTTAGACGCTGACTAGCATTTTCTTCTTGATTAAAGCAAAATGATAATATATAATGATTTTTTTATTATTTCACTTCCATCTTTTATACCCTATAACTGGGAACTGCATTAACCAATCAAAAAAATGTAAAAGAGCCCAAGTCCAAAATTTTTATAGCAATATTATCATGATATACTCCTATTATTACATCCACCTAAACAATCTTTTGGTTGAACTTTTCTCATTTGGATTGATTTTCACACATTTCTTTTGTGAAACCGGTTTTTATTCTTAAATATTTTTGCACTGACAATTATCTGAATACATAGCTACTTGACTAAGATAATTAACCAATATTTCCAAAATTTAGTAGCTAGTGTGACGGAAAAAATTTATTTATTAAAGTACTTCCAATTACCAGAACTGTAGTTATTCTCCATCAAAATTTTAATTTATTTTTGCCAACTTCTTCTCCCAGATGTACTACATGTACATATTCTACTCTATCGACTGCATACCTACACCTTTATTTATATTGTTTTATTTAGCTTTCTTTTAGATTTCTTATTTTGGTTATTTTGTTTTATTTAATTTTGTTTTTTTTTTTTGTATTATTTATTCTCTTTTATTTTAAGTTGCAGACAATTGATTTACGTTGTATTTATTTTCATCAGTAGGTACATTGTAAGTATGTGGGCAGTACGTAGTATATACATACGTAAAATTGTGGAATGGACTTTGCCTGGACTATATTCGAACTAGCTACTACGACGACTATGCAATCAAGCATGACCAACATAGCCACAGGTGTGAGTACAATCTTACTGAGAGGTTTTGTTTTGTTTATCTTTTATGCGTCGATGGTAATGGGAGGTGAGAGAGAGAGAGAGAGAATGGTTTTGGTTCTAATAACGATGAAATGGTGGTACTCCTCTGTACTCATAGTTACTATGAGCATATGCAAGTGGCAAATGGTGGTCATAGCATTAGGCACATTACTGGGAATATATGTAGGTGCTGTGGTGCTTTTGTTTTATACACAAATTAAATTTTGTTTTTCAATTTCTTTTTTACTTACTTTTCTTCAAATAATAGAAACGAAATTTATTTGGGCACTTCCCCTTTGTGCAATGTTGTGGTATGTTGTATGTTTTTTTTAGAAAGATTTTCATTTTTTGTTCAAAAAAATAAAAAACAATGAAGCCAAGTAGGAAATTTTTATATTGATTATTTTGTTGTTGTTCTTCTTGTTATTGTTATTGTTGTTGTAATGGTTGATTTTTTCTTTCATTATGCAACATGAATGTCATGCAAATTTTCTACTACATACTTCCAAAGTATTCCATTAGGAAACTCATCACTGTGGCAAAAAGTTACAACAGAACATAAAACAACAATAACATCAAATATATACAGAGTAGCATAAATCGTAATTTTTGACAATATGTATATATATATATGACTACTCTTACCTATGATATATTTACATATTCAGATGCTTACCTATATTTTTATGAATGCATATTAGATTTGAACAAATTTTTATGGTCTGGTCCTTGACAAAATAAAATTTGTGAAAAAAAACATTTTTCTACCCGAATTTTTGAAATTTTTGATTTGAAAATAATATAGATTTAAATAATACAGATGTTTAATCCAAGAACATTTCTAGGTTCTTAAATTAAAAATCAATCAAAAAACCGTAAGGGTTTGTTTTCGAACAAGAAATATCACTATTTTATCTTGTATCTAATATTAGAATAAATAATGAAAAACGTTTACTATTTTTTTTTACTAATTTTTTGCCAAGTAGCTGTCAGAAAAATGTTCATTGCACAAACAAATTGTATTCTGAAATTCGAATACATTTGTTCAACAGGTCTAACATATATGCTCATATACTTACTTTCTTCATTTTTCATAAAATAATAATGTTGACCTAAATCTGCATATGTTACAATGTAACACACAATATTCAAATAAGATAGAAAA
Organism: Megamerina dolium; assembly: GCA_963854835.1. Taxonomy (NCBI): domain Eukaryota; kingdom Metazoa; phylum Arthropoda; class Insecta; order Diptera; family Megamerinidae; genus Megamerina; species Megamerina dolium. The sequence continues at coordinate 22,954,705 of OY978526.1, read as the reverse complement.
TAAGCTTTGAATATGATTTGTCAGCATTACTAGAGATTTTAAATATCCGGTTATTGATTTCAAAAGTTTTCGATAAAAAATTAGTACTCAGTATTCGAACTCGAGTTGTGAGCAATATTCAGCTAATATGTTAATAGTTTCTTATTTAAAATAAAAATAACACTGTATGAAATAGCTGAAAAATGTTATAGTCGTAGGTCGTAGGGGTGGGGACACCTCCAAAATCTTGTCTTACGAGCAAAACCGGATTTTAACAGTAAGTCAAGATTTCGGCTGTGTCCCGTAAAGTCCAAGAGTGCAGTTTTGTTTTACTCTACCAGACCTACAACCTCTTTTATAAAACTTCCCAGATATTTCAACTTTGTTCCATTTTGTATTAGAGTGTAATAGTCATAACAAGAAATTGGAAAGCTTAACATATGTCGATCGATATTTTTGTATGGGAAGTGGACGTGGTTTTATTTGACATTTTCGAATATATCTATAACCGTGTTTACAGAGTTTCAGCTTGATAACTTTATATTATCGGTATATTAAAAATAACCGGTTAACCAGAAATTCGTATGCTAATTTGAAATCTCTAAGAATAATTCTGGGTGCTCTTTTAATTTATACTACAACTCGTACAGTCCATTTGCAATATTCATTACAGCTTTGCAATATAATCTTATATCTTTAGTTAAAAATATATATTGGGTGTGTGAATTAGTAACCGGCCTTTTACGTTACAGCGCGCCACGTGTAAGCGCGAGGTCGTACATCATTGTCCGAAATGTCATTTGAAGTGTCTATTCCCTTGCTGTCATATTCAGTCAAAGTTTTCAATTTGGTGGTGTGGATCATATTTTTTTCACGATGGAAAATTTAAAGAATTGGTTTTGTTAAGTTACTCTTCTGCAAAGAAAAGTGCGGCTGAAAGTCATCGTTTGCTTGTGGAAATGTATGGCGACAATTGTCTATCCAATACAGAGTGAAGAAGTGTTTTGTGCACTTAAAAACGGTGATTTTGATATCAAAATCAAAGAACGCTCTGAACAGCCGAACAAGTTTGAAGACGAGAATTTGGAGATATTATTCGACTAAGACCTGGTCAAACCATTACAGGAGAGCTGTACCGACAACAATTGATGCGTTTGAAGAGAGCAGTCATCGAGAAACGGCCGGAATATGCGACCAGATACGAGTCGGTAATTTTTCACCATGATAACGCACGGCCACGCATTGCTATTCCGGTCAAAAACTATCTTGCTAAAAGTGGATGGGAAGTTTTATCCCATCCGCCTTATAGCCCAGTCTTGGCGCCTTCAGATTACCACTAGTTCTAGTCCATGCAGAACGCCTTAATGGAATACGCTTCACTTCAGTCACCAGAATCACAAATTGGCTCGATTCGTTTTTGGCCGCCAAGCCGGCGAAGATCTTTTGGGATGGAATCCATAAATTACCAGAAAAATGGGGAAATGTCATAGTTTCTGATGGACAATACTTTGAATGACATGTTTTTTGCAGAATTCTTAAAATTAAATGATTTTTGAGCCCTAACTAGGCCGGTTACTAATTCACACACTCAATACCTGTAAAACATTACAGTCATTGTTTTTCACAATTACATACGTATAGTATAGTGTTAAGTGTCTACCCATTGCATTTGAGGTTTTCCACAAAATGTTATTATAATTGCAGCATGAGATGATACTTTCAATTTTATCATAAAATATATTCTGACAAATAAGTTTCAAGATTGATTAAAAAAAAACACAAAATACAACATCAATTACGAATATTCATCCAATTTTATGAAGGCTCCATTTTAAGCGATGCACTTTTTTTAACGAACAATCCAGGTATTCATGCGCTGTTTGAAATAATTTTTCGAGATTGCCTTAAATTTCTTCAGTAAATTTGTCATTAATCGAATTAAATTGGGTTCCACACAGTAATTTAAGTTTTGGGTATAGGAAGAAGTTAAATAGAATCAACTGTCGTGAATTATAAAAAAAAAAAATAATAATAAATATGTGGCACTTATAGGCCCCGAAGGGCTCTTTGGCCGAGCTTCTCCTCCAGTATTGGTGTGCGTGCTAAATTTTTGACAATATTAGAAGGGACCTACTTATATCTTATTAGCCGGATCCGAAAGGCAAAACCCTTGTGATATCACTTTTTCAGAGCTTTGTTACAGAACTCATTTCGAAGCTTTTTCATGGCAAATCATTTCGATGAAATATTTGAATTCATGTTTTTTCATTATTATTATTATTATTATACAGGCCATTCAATGCACTGCTACCTAAAAGATCTTTTGTGCACCTATTGTCCAACTAAAAAAATTCTAAACTATTTTTAAATCTTATAATTGCTGTGGGCTTGATTTTACCTATGTGGTTTGGAGTCAAGATTCCGTTACCTAGGTAATTAAATCTACGTCTTGCCACCGCTGTGCAATTGCATAGAATATGTTCCGATGTTTCCTGCTCCTCATATCAGAGTCGACAGGTATCGTTTTCTACCACACCTATTTTCTTCATATGGTAGTTGAATCTACAGTGCCCAGTGAGCAGCTCTGTGTAAAGTTTTATATCATTTCTGCTGAGGTTAAGGACAGCATACACCTTAACATGTGTGGGATCAATAAGTCCCTTCGACTGGCGTATGATCGTTTGGGTTCTCCAGTAGTCGAGTAGATCCCGTTTCCCCCTCTCACATATAAAGTTGTTTATGAAACTGTTTGTAACCCCGCAGAAAGGCTCTGGTCCAATGAAAGGAGTGCTTGCGCCCTCTTTTGCAAGGGAGTCGGTTTCGATTTCGTTTCCCTCGTGTCCCTCATGTGCCGGCACCCACATGAGAGTAACAGGGTTCTTTGCTGCCAGGGCATTGAGAAGTTTATAACATTCCCAAACCAGCTTTGATTGAAACGAGAATTTTGTCAGGGACTTTAGAGCCGCCTGGCTGTCCGAGAGAATGCATATTTTGTTACCACGGGTACCCCTACGTATGCATTCTCTCGCACATACCTCTAAGGCATGAACCTCCGCCTGAAAGATGGAAGCTGTTTTCCCCATTGCTTTCCGAAATATTGGTCAAACAATTCCAGCCCCCACACAGCAATCTTCCAGCTTAGACCCATCGGTGTACCACAACTATGAGTATCCTTTTGAGACCATATCGCTACTTCTCCAAGCCGAACGGTCGTTGATGACCACTTCAAAGTGTTTGGAGAAGGCTAGCTTTCTATCCATCTTGTCAAAGACCATAAGACATGGAGACCCCCAAACGGTGTCCAGGATCTTTGTATGTCCTGTGAGATTGCCTTCTTCAAGGTTAGATAGATTGGGCAGCCTTAGTTCCGCACTTGTTGCCGTCCTTTTGACCATGAGGTGTGGAAGAGTGAGTCCAGTCAGAATTCCTAAGGCTACAGTGGGGCACTTGCGCATTGCTCCCGTGAGACCCAAACAGGCTATATTTTTTCAAATTTCAAGATCAATTTTTTGAAATCGATATCGTTCTCAAGCAGAAATCATAACACGTTATGATGCTATAAGCCCACGAAAAATAATGGGTCCGATTTGACACTCTCAGCTTTGAAACTTATTCGTCAGCATTTATTTTGTATTAAAATATGCAATAGTGTAGCAATAGCTCATTAGTCCTACGGAGAATAAATGAATGACATAGTTTATAAAAGGACATCATCCACATCCATCCCACCATAGCCTCATTTTGTCCTATAATGAATCAAAGAGAAATCGTCAAAATTCCATACAAATTTATTTGACTTAAGGGGGTCCACCTGTGTAAAATTTTCGAAAAATCGATTTTTTTTTTACATTTTTCATATCTTTAACGAGAGCTTCTACAGGATGAGGAAGGGAAAGTTTATGGTCCTGGTATTGTAGATTAAATATGAGTCTATAATACAAAGTTTTGTTGTATTTCCAAACTTTGAAAGCGTTTTTCTCGAAACCATATTTTTGAATTTTGTGGGCAGGATTAAAAAAAATCTACTTAACCGATTGACTTGAAATTTTGACAGACTCATTAATAGAGATAATTGAAGGTACTTTTTTTACTTTTTGCGTTGTAGACAATGTTGCCAGATTTTTTTTTCAAAAAACTGTGAAACTGACAAAAAAAAACTGTATTTTGAACCAAAAAACTGTAACCTTCAAAAACGAGATTTTTGTAAAATAACGTTTCTTTTTTTAATTTTATTAAAAAAACATAACACAAAACAATTCATTTTGAATGGTGAGTGGCGGAGAATGTACCGGGTTTGCTTCGTTTTCAGTACTCCCTTGTCGTTTTCTACTACCTAAATTATAAAATTTGACATAAAAATTCGAATTCCATTTACTCTTAGATTTCTTACCACTTTTTGTTCAAAACTTGTCCATTTTTAACGGAAAAAAGATCAAACAGCCACCAACGTACAGAAAACTTCTTCTTCTTCACTCAGAAAACAATAGCAATACACAAATGACAAACAAATTGCCATATCGAAGCATGGTTGCAATTTAATCACAGGGTCCCCGTGAATTTCATTTATTTATTTATCTACAGCGCTGTTCCCTGTAGACAAATATATAATATACTTTTATTAAAATTAAAAAAATATAAATGTTTTTTATTTCTCTTTTTAAATTTGAAATAAAAAACTGTAATTTGTACTACGACGTATTTTTAAAAAACTGTGAGCTAGTCTAAAAAACTGTAATTTACAGTTAAAACTGTAAATATGGCAACACTGGTTGTAGATAACTTGTTCGAGCGGAATCTTGCCCACAATTTTGGTATTTCATTTTGAAGGGGTCACTTTGAACGCCCTTAATGAATACAAGCCTTCGGATTACACTATTGGAAAAATTTACTATTGAAATATAAGCACAAATCTTCAAAATAACGTAAAAGCGTTCGAAATACCGCGCTCACACAGGTGGACCCCCTTAAAACATTTCGCCTCGAAATCAAAGTTTTGAACAACGAATTACTTCAAAATAATTTGTAAAGCAAGTAATTTTTGTGCCCCGCTGATTTTGAATCTAATCTTAGAAATCTATAGACATTTACGAGACAATGCTATAACACCATGGAGTGTAATAATAAATTTCCTTAAATATGATTGACTCCGGTAAGAACAAAAACAAATTATTTGAATGATTAACTCGCGTTAGCTACTAAAAAAAAAATATAACCATACAAAAAGAAATTGTACATAGCAAAAAGATAAAAATACAAATACCAAATGAACATAATAAACAAGTCAATACACCTAATACGCCCACAAATCTAAGAACAATTTTGTTGTTTATAATATCCTTGACTGGAAGCTATTTGTGTTGGTGTTGCCACTTTTTCTCCTCCACTCAATCGGTTTTTATTATCCATCTTATTTATATTTATTTGTTCCAAAAGTGAAAATGCACATCACTCAAATGTTAAGCCTCAATTCCAAAGGGATAATGATGCTCCAAAGGAATGCCTGGTGACGTCGTCGACGCCATCAATGCCGATAAACGAACAACACAACACATCGTAAGTCATATCGCGAAATATTGTACGGTACATACGAGTATGTACTCGTTTAATAGAGTACCTCTACATAGTAAGAGTAATATACATACGTACGTGCGAAGGCACCACCAACACACATCATACGTATCATCAGTGTTCGCTTTTGATATGAAATACATAACATATCGAAAATGATTTCAGATCATATGTAAGTTACAAGTATTATATGTATGCAGTAACATCAACGTCAGCGAAATCTGTTTGTGAAGCAATTGTCAAGGCGTTTTCAACTTTCAACTTCTCAGTATGAGTTGAGTGAGTGAATAGATGGGTGAGTGAGTGAGTAGGTAAATGGATGGGGTAAACGTTTCAAAGCCATAAAAATCGCGAAACGACTAACAGCAACAACAACAACAACAACAACAACAACAATACTAACGGTAACAAAATAACATTGTAAAATATATCTAAGCGATTTAAGAGATTTTCTTTTTTTTTTCGTCTTCTTCTTCTTCCGCATACTCATGAACGGTTTTTTTTTTTGGGTTTATTTTTTTTTCATTCACATTTAAAACTCGCTCGCGTGTATGTGAAAGCGCGTTGATAAAATTAAACGAGTACAAAACGCACATACACACATACCATATTGCTGAAAGCTTTTGGGGTAGGTGTAAAATGGAGTACTTGAATATAATAAACAAATATCAAATATCCTCTGAGACTAAAGTATGTATGCTTTAGAGCAGAATTTAGGGAGACAAAAAAAAATATAATAATAAAGATGGAATATGTGCGTATTTTTCAATTTACTTTAATAGCAGTACAATCATTTATGCATACGTATCATATGTGTCTGTTACAGGGATGGCAATAAAAGGCGAAAAAATTGCCAACAAAAAAATAAAACATCTTTACTATGAATTTGATAGAATATTTGAAAGAGCTTGACGAATTTTATATTTCCAAAAAAAAAAACAAAATTATTATTACAAATATTATCGCGAATAACCATTATTTTTAGACTGCTACATTGTATAACTACCCTCTTTCCACAAACAGTAAATACAGTCACTGTAATGTAATAAAATATTTATGATATTTAAATTGATCAAAATACTTACAGTAACAGTAACCTACTTTGTAAAATTCTCATAACAATTAATGTACCCTACGATCTACTAATCGTTACATTACTTTAATAGGGCCAACTTTTGCAAGTACTAAAATTCATTATGACATTTGTACTTAATGTCACAAATATCATATGGGATTTCTTCAACATAAACTTGGCATCTGCTACATAAAGATTAATACGCCAAAAATTCATTGTAAATTCGGCAATCAACTGTTTCATTACTTTCTCTTCAATATCAAGTATTGGCTTTCTCAACTTCTAAACATAGATGATTTTAAGTAATTTGCTTAATCCGTTAAAATTTTCAATTTGCACAGATCACATAGAGAAAAAATTGCTTTTGAATGAATCCCCTTAATTTTACACTTTTCAAGTATTATCTATCCATCTAGAATGGAGTTCAATGTTACAACACACCGCATGTAGAGTGCATATGAACAGTCATAAATATTTCAATGTGAATGTCATATGTGAACGATTTACTGTCAGCTTAGCAAAATCAGTGATGCATGTTTTATATATAATATGTGCATACTCCCTAATTTGCTAATACCTAGGATAATTACAGTAAAACGTTCCATAAACGATTTGATATATATATAGTATAAATATATTGGCTGGTCCAAAAACTCTCTTCGTTATTTTGTTTTTGTGGAAGCCGTAGTTTAGATGATTAGATGGATGATTTTTCATCTATGCATGAGTCCATAGGCCGTGAGTTCGGCTTCCTGCCAAGACAACTAGAATACCAACAAATTATTAATTTCTTCAAATGAAACCCATTTGTCATCAAAGCAATTGGCTTTGCTTTCAGCAGTAACAATTTGCCATAAAAAAGATTCTAAAAAAAGAGTTAGATTACAAGTATCCTACCGTTCGGAATCGGCCAATATAAGTCAATCCATTCTATTACTCTAAAAAATCTGAGAAAGTTTTTTTTAAAATGAAAATTGAGATAAATATGGTGAAAATCATAATAATTTTCGAAATCTATTTTGACAAAAGACAAAAAATCAATATAGACATGAGAAAATTTACACGATCTTCGTCTTAGTTTAAATATGAATTCAAAGTATGAGTAAAGTCATAATGTTATTTTAAAATTATGGTAGTCGAACCTAGACGATGCCACCAAAACAATATGAAGCCAGAATTGATACAAAGGAAATCTTCTGTGCATTCTGAGCAGCTACCATCTAGCTAAACTCTTACTTCTGAGCTATGATCTTAGCTTAAACTGTTTTTAGAAAGTCGGAGAAAATAAGCTAATGCTCAAATGTCAAATATAAAAATGATGGAAATATTGTTTTTTTCAACGATACCAGCAATCGGTTAACGCAGCTTGCCCCTCCCCCGCGTAATATCCGTGGTGGCCATGTGAATCACCTGCTCGATAATTTGAGCTCTAGTACTGCTCACTGCATCAACGCGCGGTGGAGGTGGCAATCGAGTGTCATACTCATAACATAGTGCTGGGGGGTCGCCCACCGCCAATAGCAGACTGCGAACAACAGCTCCCTAGATCCGCTCGTGCCACTTTGACGCAGCTAAGGTCTGGATGAAGTGTCTATCTGAACTGCTACATGCACCGGCTGGCTGATACAATTCCAGACAGTTGCCCGCGGTGCCATCAGAATCCGCACGATACCCGACATCATTTCGCCTGCCCCAGAAGGTCTACCAGTTTGGCACCCTCTGCACTGTGGACGCACCCCCTGGAGGCTGCCGTCTTCCAGGAGCTGGTCGACGAGAACAACAACACCCAAGCTGTTGACTGTTACAACAACAACAATCTGGTGTGAACAAACAAAGCCTCCCAAGTCGTGACCACTACATCGCTGTTGTCAACTAACCTTTAGAAGTAGTAAAGGGCTTTGCCTATCTTGGCAATAGTATTAACACCACTAATCACCTCTTAAGTAATGCCTCTTACAAACGGGGACGCTACTATGCGCTGAATATACAATTGAGAAGTCGAGTACTATCGTGAACTACGAAAAGCATACACAATCACAAGTTACTCATCTTGAATGTCATTACATAAGCCGAAAAATGTTCACCTCGGATGAGAGATTGCTTGGAATCTGTGAGAGAAAAGTCCCATGCAAGATTTTTTGACCTATTTGTGTTGAGGTGATCGCGAAAATATGACTACGACTTCGGATTCAGCAACCCAAAAAAAGTCCTTTCTAGAATCCATAGAACTACTTTGGCCCATCGGAAATCCTATTCTTTAATTTTTTTGTCTATAGGTTAGGTTAGCCTAGGTTTGAAGGGCATGTGTGAACATATATTTACACTTCCACTCGGAGGCATCTATTAGCCATTATGATTGCCCTTGATTGTCGGTGGAGGCGCGCCTTCCCAGACTAACCAGTGTCATATGTCATTCTTCTTGAACCATTTGGTTCTCCATATGAAGTTAAAAAGTTCTTTTAAGCCCACTTTTGCAAGTTCATCCAGTCCTGTGAAGAAACGAGACCCGAATCATTGATGTCATTTTGTCTGTAGTCCTAGACAGAGACATAGATAATGGTTTATTGATTCTTCCTCCTCTTCATTTCGGCAACCCCTACACAGTCCGCTTGTCGGTATACGCCAACGTTGAAGCATTGGCACGATGGCACAATGCTCAGTGAGCACCCCGATAAGAATTCTAACTGCAGGCTTCGCTAAGGACAGAAGTATTCTCGTCCTCTCATGTCTAGCCTAGGCCATAAGGTCTTAGACACCTCACAATCCTCTCGGCTAGTCCACAAGCTGTTCGCCTTCTTAACAACTATTTCTTCTATACACCCAAACAATTCGCAAAGCGGAATTTGTACTGGGTCGTCGGCCTCATTGGCGTCCATACAGCTGTCTGTAACAGCCCCACTAAAAAAAATGATGTCTAACGAACCAAGGTAATCACATTCTATGGATTTTGAGTCGCTGAATCCGAATCCGTTGTCGGATTTCTGCTATCACCGTCAGGTATTTACCCAACCTAAAAAAAAAATAACAAAAATTGCTGAACCCTACATGCTTTTGAAGTTAGAAGGAAATCTGAAGGTAACAGTTTGAAAAAATTTAATTTATTTTTTCAGTCTCTGATAATAATATAATTTTATGATATGTTCGACTCTCAGAGTTATCACTGTATTCATACTAACACACATGCATTTAAGTATTTACATATATAAATATATTTGCTATACTCGTATTTCTTTTAATAAATGTACACTCACACTTCACAAACATTCTCAAATGATGCTCGAACGAAAAGCTAAAAATACAAATTCAATAAGAATTCTCAACTAAGTTGAGAAATAGAAAGTGTTGCGAAAAAACAAAAAATTGGAAGCAAATTTTATGGCTGAATATTTGCATAAATTGTTCATTTATTCACAATAACATCAACAACAACAACAACAACAACAACAACAATGACAATGAAATCATCAGCATTATCAGAATAGAAAGGGTTCACTACCATGATGATAAGAATAACTTGGAAGAATGTCATATAAATGGTGTTTTGTAATACATATTTTGTTGTTGCATGTATATTAAATGAAACAATTTTTATGACTACAATTTAGCAGCAAAATATGTATAAATATAAATTGTAGATACTTAAATTATAGATACAAATATAATCCCAAATAGAAATGCTACAACATATCTGTTGTAGCATTTGTACGTAAATATTTATCATTTAATTTTCTTTGTGAATTAAATCAACCCAACCAAATGACCACAAAAAATTTCTATATTTAATTTGTAAGTAATCGTTTTTATATGTACTCCTCTTAAAATTAAATTAAATTCCTTTACATTTAGCTCAATGCCATTTCCTACTTACCTTCATCTCTTTGATACATTCTCATTATCTGATTAATCCTCATTTCGTCATTGCTTATGTCATTATGATGTCCTTCTCCACTAATGAAGTGAACGCATTCAAAGAATATGAAAGTGTACAAAGTGTATCAGTGCAACATAGCATATTTTTGTGTGTGTTTGTAAGAGTTTTGTTTATGCAGTTCACTATAATTAAAAACAAAAATACTACAGCACAGATAAGACCTTGATGGATATGGGGTGCCATATGTTAATATTGCGTATCCGTACTTCCTTCTTTATTCAGTCTGTCATGTGTATAGTGGATATGCATTCATACTGTGCTGTTAAATAAGTATTTTCGTTTTATTTCTACCTATTCAAGGCAATTATTCTTATATTTATGACCAAATTTCTTTAACGAGGCGTGTGGTGCCGTATTTTCCGTCCTTATAGAATTTCCTCTAGTCTAAGAATATTCTAACAAGTAGCTGTCATAGGGGAGTTTTGGTGGGACAGAATCAAAATAATAACCGGTCAATATAAGGTCAGTGTTATATGAGGAATCTATGCAAACGTTCCAGCCAAGATCTCTCAATTTTTGATTGTCCGTCAGAGAAGTGTGTGATCTAATCAATATTATCCCAAAGGAAGATAACGCCTTTTTTGTTGATCAATCCAAGCAGTTTCTTCTGATGTTCTTCATTTAATATTGTTGATTATGAGCTGCAGAGCTCAGCATTAACAATGTCATGCGCAGGCACCATCCAATCCCACCATAAACAAAGCCAAACTTTCGTTGGCATTGATCGCAACTGCCTTCTTCTACTTTTCCAACAATTTTGTTCTTTGCTTGCTGGTGCCAGGTAGAAATTCCAAGCGCTGAAAAGTCCTTTAGCATTTGCTTCGAAGTTGGGCCTCCATCTTCGTCTGCGTCCACCAGCGGATTCCAAATACATATAACATCTTCCTGGCCCAAATGTGTTCTTTCATGGATTTTGAATTTTGAAAATTTATGTTTCTTAGAAAATTGTAAGACAATCACGGAAGTCCACCTAAGGGAGTAAGGGGACAGATATCACTAAGTACGTTTGAGAAGAATGTAAAGGGAAAAGAATTAATCGTGGTCGATTAGCTAACTCCCACTTTAAGAGTGATTCTCAGGCAATTATGAGGTGATCTGCCGATTTTCGGCTGCTTTCAAGTTCATTTTGTAGAGCCAGCAGCTTCCCTTAGAAGTAAATCTTTGGAGTAAGTATGTTCAGAAAAACTGTTGGACAGCAAAACCTAAAATGTTGTCCCTCTATGTGCAGCACGCTGAGGAACCCCCGTCATAGCTCAGTGGTTTCTGCGTTGGCTTTCTGATCTATAGACCGTGGGTTCAAGCCCTCGGCTGAAGCACAACTTTAATATCGAAAAGATTTTTCTTTCGAACGGTATCCACCTCTCGCCAAGTAATTGGCAATTCTGCCGGCATTAACATTTTGCATTGGAAAAGCTTCTAAAAAGAGCTCTGTTACTAAGCTCAGAAAAAGTGATGTCACAGTGCTCTGCCGTTCGGGACATGCTAATATAAGTAGGTCCCTTCTAATGCTGTCTAAAATGTAACACGCACAACAGTGCTGTAAGAGCAGCTCGACCAAAGGGCCCTTCGGGGCTTACACGTGCCACATATTTATTTTGAGAGAACAGTGGCTGCGAATTTTATGAAAATGTCAATTTTATATGAGAGCCCCTCTACGGTAGGAGGTAAGTACATTCAGAAAAAATGTTTAGCAGAAACAAAATAATGAAAATCGTTCATACATTTCACACCCCTACAGCCAATTCTGGATAGTTTAATGAATGTTTCATCACTCTCTTGAGTTTGGGATTATAATTGCAACATGACCAAACCGGAACCAATATAGAATTAAAAAAATTCCACGACCTCATCTGGTTGGCAACACTTTTTTCTTCTTTCTAAAGGGATATAGTCCCTCAAGCATTACCGATATTACCGAACTTCAAAGCGAACAATTGCGAAATTACGAAAATACAATACTTTCTTAACAACTAATTCATTGTAGATGCAATACTTTGGTAACCACATAAAAGCAGCGCTACAGAATGCATGAGAGAGAGCGAGAGGGAGAGATAGACAAAACAGTTGGTGGCGATATTGAATAGACCTACTTGTAATATTTAAATTAAATTTTGTATAATACGAACAAACATTTTTCATGTCATTGTTTTTCTCTTTGTCTTTTTCGTTGTTGTTGTTGTTGTTGTTATACTGTTGCCTCATCAAATGTTCGAATGTCCTTTAACAAATGCTTTCATATTTCGTTAAACGAAGCAAATTTAACCAGTTGACTATTTTATAACGAACGGACTTTTCACTTTTTCCTATATACGATATGTGTTGTTTGTCTTTAAATGAAAACCAAGAATGAAGGTCATTTTTTGCAATGAAAAAAAAAACCAAAACAAATACAAACATGTAAGAGACAGAGACGCATGAAATGAGAAATAGAATCTCATTGAGAGCAAAAGCCCAAAAGGAAGGACATACTTGACTTTCATTAAAAGCACTTGGCCAGTTGCTACTTCTACTTCTGATGATGATGACGATGATGATGATGATGATGATGATGGTGGCGGTTCTGTGTAGAATTCTCATTATGTGAGACATTTTTCATTTTTCCACCATCATCCCATACAAACTACATACATTTTTGGGTGCATTTTGAATATGTATGGCAAATTAGTGTGTTCAGTCATTTCTTTTCAACAAGCCAACAACCATTTCATACATATGTTCATAGAGTCCAGCCAATGCGTTGGCTCTGTGGTAAGGTCACCACAGCACGTAGTATTTATATAGCTGTTAGCGTTTTGCCTACACATAAATATATATGTATATAGGTATGTACATTAATATGTATATATGTACGGTTACTTATATACTTATGACTTCAATTATATATACGTACATACATGTGATGGTTATCGTTATCGTCATTACATGTATGCCCACTATGTACATAATACTGATGAAGGTTGCTTGTGTATATTCATTTGCTTGTCTAACTGCGTGCCTTCTCGACAGCGTACGCATTGAAGGACTTGAGGCATATATTTTTCTAAAATGCTCGACATCTAGTTAACATTAACAAACTATTTCATGGTCCATAATGTATATATTTTATGTTGGTATGTGCAAACATACATACATACGATACATACGCATGAAGGGTGTTAAGAGCGTAATAAATGAAAGCTCTTAAATTAAGCATGAGTAATTTGAGTATTAAATTTTAAAGAAGCATCCATGCATACACATTTACATAGCAATACAATTCAATGAAACTTTAATCAAATGCACCCAACACATACATACACACACACACACACACACACACATTAGCAACACTTTCCCAATAACTAGTGTACTAACTTGTGATGATTTTTCCCTGTTTTATCCCCCGCACCAATGATACGAGTGTTGACCTAAAAAAAGATATAAATTCTTTAATTTCAAAGTCAGTTTGAATTCATTGCCTTCGGTTTTTCCGCTTTTCCATATAGAGCCTAAGTAAAAGCATTCTCATTCGCTCACTCAGTCAGTCATCCGCTAGTACATTCATACTCTAGTATATATGGTACTCTAGGGAGCTAAAAGTGTAAAAGGATTTTACGTTGTTCTTACCAAATATTTTTTGGTACATTTTCTTCAGTCGTTTTCTCCATTTTGCCATGCTTCATTCCTCATTTTCACAAAAATAACCTTTTGTTGTTATTTTTTTGTTGGATTCCTTTGTTTAGTTTAGTATTTTTTTGTTTTTCAATTACCAGTTTCATCTTTTTCACTTTCAATACGAATAGACGAATTTTGGTTTTTTTTTCTTTTACTTCACTGTCCAATACAGTGATGGAAATTAGCATGAACTCAGCATGATTTAATAGGATAAACATTTTTCAAAATTGATGATTGAGCTACATAAATATTTTAAACAAATTCTAGCCGACTGGTTTTTCATTGTACCAAACATGCCGTAGCTCAAGGGTTAGTGTGTTGGCCTTCTGATCTGTAGGTCGTGGGTTCAATCCCCGGCTGAAGCATAACAAATTTAATATCGAAAAGATTTTTCTTTCGAACGATACCCACTTGTCGGCAAGCAATCGGCAATTCTTCCGACAGTAACAAGTTGCCATGGAAAAGCTTCTAAAAGAACTCTGTGTGACAAAGCTCAGAAAAAGTGATGTCGCAAGAGTTCTGCCGTTCGGAACCGGCTAAAATATAATTAAGCGACCTACTGTCCAAAATTTAACACGCACAACAGCAATGGAAGAGAAGCTATGCCAAAGAGCCCTTCGGGGCTCATAAGTGCCGCATATTTATTTCTATTTTTAAACATAATTAATTAGGCAATTTTTTACACTTTTTTTTCGAAACCGATGTTTATGAAATGATGCTTTTTGCAAATTTTTCACAAAAACCTTATAAACATTACACTATACATTACAAGGTCGCAAAATCTGAATTCAGATATTTCTTTAGAGCTTATAAAATTTGGAAGTATCGCAGGGATAAGGGATTTCTGCATTGAGATCCCTGAAAAAGTTTTGAAAAATTTATTTTTTGGAAAAAAACAAAAAAAAATTCCGCAACTATCAGGAATTCATGGAATGTCATGGTTCAAATTATATTCAGAATATTTTCATATATTTTACTTTCTTCAGAGCACCCTGATAGCGGTTGGGGCCAATTTGATAAAGAATGTAAATTTTGTTGGGGAGCCTGAGGAGTTGAGGATAGAGATACAGAGTGCGAGAAAGTTTAGTGTGGAAAAATAAGTTAAGGGGTTCTAACATACATTTTACTGCACTATAGGCGATTCCTGGGAAGCTATGCGGTCATTTATCTAATTTCATCTATTTTGAAGATAATTTTATAAGAGCGTCTCTCTAAGGGATAGAGATGGGGTATTAATGTTTAAGGAAAATTTTGGGGGGAAAAAATTAATGGAATTCTGCCATATATTTTAACCTTCTGGATGCATTCTAGTAGCAGTGGGGGTGAATTTTAATTTTGTGAACGTCAATTTTGTATAGGAGACCTCCTGAGTTGTAGAGATTGGTGATAAATATGTTTAGGAAAAATATTAGTGAGACCAAATAAAGAATAGTTGATCACACATTTTCTCCTTTGGACCACTGCTAGGAGCGGAAGAAACGATTTTCATAAAAGTGACAATTTTGTAGGAGAGCCCCCTGAGCGGGTGTTAGTGTCGGAAAAATATTCAAGACAAAATATTAATGGGGGGTTAGTCAGCAATTTTACCTCTCTAGGGGTGACTCCTGTGCAGCTGTGGGGCCATTTGTGTAATTTCCTTCCATTTTTTTAAATTTGACCTCGATGCGGAGCCATTTACCAATACTTAAGTCCAAGACGTAGCGATAGAGAGTATGTTGAAGATAAAATTTAATGGAGGGTGATAATACATTTTACACCTTCATAGGCACTCTGGAAGCAGTGTGAACGAAATTTATAAAAACGATAATTTTGTAGGGGAGCCCTTCTAAAGCTTAAAGATAGGGAATGGGTTTATTAATTTTGTCATATTAAGATGACAAAATTAATGGAGGCCTGTCATACGCTTTAATCCTTTACGGCTGGCAATTCTACTTATTATTAAGTGTTTGAATTAGTAACAGGCCTTTTTTTTGTGCTCAAAAATCATTTATTTTTAAGAATCCTGTAAAAAGCATGTCATTCAAAGTATTGTCCATCAGAAACTATGACATTTCCCCATCTTTCTGATAATTTATGGATGCCATCCAAAAAGAACTTCGCCGGCTTGGCGGCCAAAAACCAATCGAGCCAATTTTTGATTCCGGTGACTGTAGTGAAGTGTATTCTATTAAGGGGATTCTGCATGGAGCGGAACAATATAAAATCAATGAATAATTTACAGATTTAAAAAAAAGTTTTATTCAAAGATGCGGGTTGAAATGTGGCCTGACCAAACCATATGAACTACAAATTATAATTTAACGAGACACAATATTTATTTTCGCTACTGAGAAATAGTTTTTCTCATGTGGCTGTAAATCGCAAGTTTTTAATTGGTAGTCATAGGTTTTTAACGGTAAATATTTTGTCGTTGTTGTTTCGAAAATTAGTACTCTTCTTTTTTCTGTCATTAACTAGTAAAGGTTTTCAATTTTTTTAGAAAACATCTACTTAATAAATTTTTTTAAAAATATATTTGAGTTTATAAAAATTGCCACCACTGTAGACACTGTTGTACATTCGTACAACATACGGTTTTTTGTACTTGTTTTTTGTTTCTTTCACAAAAGGGGATTACGGCCCCATTTTGAAGGACGAAAGGTTTGTTATGCTTCATTTGACTTTTGCCTCTTTTCATTTTATTAGGCATAGGTACGAGTATAGGTAAGTGTGTGTGTATCTCTCTGAACCGGCTCCTATTTTACATTGTAGCCTATAAATATATGAGCATGTATGTGCTGATGTGTGTGTGCATCTCATTCAACTTTCACATACAGCATTTATCTTCATGCTTATTGTTTGTTTGGTTATTGTTGTTATTGAGGGTTGGTTGTCTTGTAATTGTTGTTCGTTTCCATTTATATGTGGCGTAAATCTTTTGCTCGTTATTTTGCGGAAAGGAAATTGACAAAAATATTACGGTAAAAAGAATTCAGCTGCTAAAAAGGAAATGCTTGTTCATGTATTTCGTTAACTTGTATATTTAGACGTGCGGAGGCCTCTTGATAAGATTCAAATTGATGTAACTACAGGTATGATTTGGAAGGAGTTGCGAATAGATAATTTATTATACCAATAAGATATAGCGACAGCATTTTCTAAGTATAGATTAACGACATAAGAATACATACATACATACATATTATATACAATAGGATATATATCCATATGAATGCTTGTTATCAATGAAAAAAAGTGAATTTTGATTGAAGAAAATGTTTATGTCAAAATTTTGTTGGTTGGCTAAATCTATAAAATCTTCTAGAGGTTGTATTGGTACTGTCAATCCGTCATAGTGAGATTTTTGTCTTGCCAAATATTTTAAAAATTTTAATTTAAAAAATATAAAATAAATATAAATCATACACACCAAGTTTCAACTTGATGATTTGATATTTTCGAGCACAAAGCGTTAAAACATTCATTCGGAAGCGTAAGTTTGTATGGGAGATAAACGTAGCTTTTATCCAATTCAGTCTATTTTTAAATATGTCTAATAATTCGCAAATATAATTGCACGTACCAAATTTCAGCTTGATAACTTTACTTTTTCGCATCCAAACTGTGGGAACATACATTCGAAACCAGACTGTTGTATAAGAAGTAGACGTAATTTTAATTTGATTTCGGTAATTTTTAAACTAATTCATACATTAATAAAAATAATTATATTTACAGAGTTTCATCTTGATAGCATTATATTTTCGTGCATGAAATGTGAAAACAAACATTTGAAAACATACTTTTGTATGGGAGGTAGGTGTGATTTTCATGCGCTTACACTTATTTTTGAACTTAACCATACATTGATAAATATAATCATATGCCTTGAATGTGATCTTGATAGCATCGCATTTTCGAGCGTAAAGTGTGAAAACATGCTTACATTAACATACTTTTGTATGGGAGGTAGGTGTGATTTTGATTCGACTACGCCCATTTTCGACTATATTAATTCAATGCTAACACTAACTTCGAATACCAAGTTATAGCTCAAGATCTTAAAATTGTCATATGAAAAATGGTAAAATATGCACACATGTTCATATTTTTGTATGAGAGGTAGGTGTGGTTTTTATACAATCTTGGCCATTCTTAGTCACATCTATATTTTGGTAAAAATAATCTTATATACAAATTTTCAACTCGATCGCTCTATAATCACGCTAATTATCGTACGAACAAGCGTCCATGCATGACTAAATCGACTCAGATTGTTCATTCTGTCAATATTTTTTAGTTTAATTTAAAGAAAAAATCTTTTCAATTAAAAGCTGCACCACTTACAAAGCATTAATGTTACTTCAATTAATAAAATCAATACCTCAATTAAATCCCCCACCACCTTTGATGCCATTAATGTATGTTACGTACACATGCAAACATTCGCATAAAAGGACATACAAATTTACTTAAAAATATACAATCATATTATAGTATATATTTATATAAGGACATTTACATATATATACGAACTGATATACGATATATATACATATGCACATGTAAATATATATGTAGGCATGTGTGTATATATAAAAGCATCAGTGGCAGGAACTTGTATTTTTCAAAGGATTTTATCTTCTTACCTACATATACACTTGTATGTATATATGCAAACATAAATGTGCAAGAAAATACATTCTGAATGGAACACCTTTAACAATAAGTATCTAATCTAAAGTTTATGAATAAAAATCCCACCTCAAAATCATTCTTGCACACAAATAATCATCTGCATATGCCATCACTGAGTATTAGGTATGCCAATACTCAGTCAATATTGAATGTGATTTGTTATGGGACTTCACTTCACTGAATGCCTGCAATCACATACTTATGTATATTGATGTGTGTGTGCAGTAGGCTGCCTTGGAAAAATCAACATTTCTTTATTTTATGATGATTTCGAAACCATTAGAGGACCGGACTGTTGCAAAAAAATTCCAAAAATTAAATTTTGTGTGAAAGGAATGTGAAGAAAAAATATATAAAAACTAAGGAATGTCGTGGATGTATTAGAGAGAAATATGAGAAAGAAATAACTAGTGCTGATTGACCTAACTTTGATTCCTCTAGAGACGATTCCCAACCAGCTATGTGGTTATTTCTTGATTTTCAGATGTTTTTGCGCTCATTTGGTATGACAGACCCCAAAAGGTGCGAAGATTGAGGATAAGTATGTTCGAGAAAAATATTAAAGATATAAAATCAAAGGGTCGGAGTTTCAGAGAGACGATTCCTGTGGAGCTATGTGGAGTAATTTGTCAGTTTTCATTTCTTTTTCGTTCAGTTTATATGGCAGCCTCTTAAGGACTTAAGGTAAGACCTAAGTAAGTTTGAAAAAACACGTCCTAAAGACAATCTCGAGATGATTTTGCCTTCATTTGGTATTTGAACCTCCTTAAGGGGCGCTTAGGGGTAAGTATGTTCGGGGAAAAATATTGAGGATGTAAAAACAAGGAGTCGGAGTTACAATTCACTCTCCTAGAGGCGATTTTTTTTTAACTATGTGGTTATTTGTCAATTTTTATGTTCATGTTTTTAAGGGATATAGATAAGGAAAAATGAGTTTGGGAAAAAGGCATTATAGAGGCGATCCCAGGACAGATATTATGTTATTTGCCAAATTTCAGGTGTTTGAAGCTCGTTTTTTATGGGCCCTTTAAGAGATGGATATAGGAGACTAGTATGTCGGGAGAAAATGTTGCAGCAAAAAAATAGATGAGGCTCAGTCATATATTTTAACCTTCTAGGGGCACCCTGAAAGAGCATAGTTTGCAAAAATGTCATTTTTGTACGAGAGCCCCCACAAAGAGTGTTGACAGCAGATAAAAAATAAATCGGAGTCCGTATTACATTTGAACTTTCTAGGTACGACTGCAGACAATACTGCGCAAATTTTATAAAAGTATCAATTTTGTAAAAAAAAATTGTTTTTTGTAAACTAGCCCAACTAAGGGATAGAGCTAGGGGATAGGTAATTATGTTAGGTTATGTGGCTGCGCTTTCTCTGAGAGGACACACTTAAGCCAGAAAATCCCATTGTGATACCACCGAGCTTCTCTTTTAATACTGTTGTGCGTGTTAAATTTGGACAGCATTAGAAGGGACCTACTTACATATATTCGCCGGTTCCGAACGGCAGAACTCTTGTGACATCCGTCTGGGATAAGTTTGTTGCAAAGAATTATGTAGGAGAGAAAATGAATAAGAGTTGGTCATACGTTTGACCCATCTAGAGGTGAATTTTATCGATAAATTATTTCAAAATTAATTGAAACCCCTATATTCCAACTTAATTGCTCTTCAATGAATTGCAAAATTAAATTTTTTTTTTTTATAAAAACAAATATTTCTATCTCAAAATTTTTCCTACCATGCATATAGCGGCAAATTCTATTTTCAGAGTGTGTTTGAAAAAGTTGAACAATTTTATACATAGCGCGAGGTACCTTAATGTACATATGCTGCACACGCATAACAATATATTATACAAACACTAATACTTATTTATATACATACGAGTGATTGCATACATACGATGTACATATGCTTGTGTTAACTGGGAAACGTTCAATTTCAGTTCATTTTTAATGCTATTCTGCATACCGAGTATATTGCGTCAAGTGATGGTCCTTGAAATGTCATTGTTGTTGCTTTATTTCGCATTCATTTTATTTTGTTTTCGAATTTTATTTGTATTTTTTCAAATTTTTTCTTTTTTTATTTCATTTTTATTTATTTTAAATGCATTTGTATACTCTCAATCGTACAATGTATATAGAGATAATGGAAGATGAAATTGTACGTACACGTTGAAGATAGGGAATGTGAAAAGTGTAGAAAGGATTTAGTGGGCGAGGTTGTTGAAATTAATGGCAAAAGATTTTTTTTCTGTTCTTCTCGCCATTCAAATTCATTTGCAATGAACTTCATTCAACTTATCGTAGTTCTTCTTCTTCTTCTCATGAACACTACTACTTATATAGCATGTAGTAATATGTATGTTAAGTTTATATGTAGGTAACTACGAATATAAAATTCATTTGTATACGAATGTACGTTTGTATATTTCGTAATGTTATTGCTGCTGATGCTGTTTTTGTTATTACATATTAAGCACTTGTCTCTTTTATGCTGGAGACATTTTGAACACTTTGTTTGTTTACTTAGTTGGTTTATTCTCTCGTTTTGTTCCTTTATTTTTTTTTTTTTTTTTTTGTATACGTAGCAGTAGTAGTAGTAGATAGTAGGTAGTACCTACTAGAATGTACTATAGTAATGTGTAGAATGTGTGTGCGTGTGTGTGTGTGTGTGCATAGTGGTACATACTTGTATGTACAAAGTTACATTAACACCACAAACACCATTCATTCGGAACGAAAGCAACAAACACAACGCCAAGAATAACAATAACAATGCCAACGTTAATAATGTCGCACATAAATTGAAGGAGATTTAAGCATTTACTTGGTTATTTACTCAAACTTAAACACATTTCTCCATCTACTGCACTACTTTACACTAGGTATTTGTTTTATTTGATTCATCTCTCTCTCTCTCTCTCTCTCTCTGTCTCTCAAACTTTCTCATTGGATTTAAAAAGGATATTGTCTTGTAAAAGATTTCAATGACTCTTTTTAAATTTTCAATTTTAAAAGTTCTAAAATTTTATATTTATATTTATACATTATATACATTAAGGTGACCCAAGTTTCGTTATGGAAAAATCAGATAGCCAAGCAGATTTAAAAGCTCTTCAATCTTTCACAATCACCTCTAAATTATTAGATGAATGTCTCAACCATCTAAATGAGCTAGGAAACCAAAATACTGTAGTATTAAGTTGGATATCTGGCGATGAAGGACACGTGGGAAACGAAATAGCTGATAAACTATACAAAATGGGCGCTGAAAAGCCCCTGATCGGCCCTGAAACCTTCTGTGGTTTGACTAGATGTCACGCCAAGGAGGTTAACAGGACATGGGATATCTAAAAAGATACTCTCGTTCGGGTAGAGCTGACCTACGTATTCTTTGTGGTTATTTTATAGGCCACTGCAGCCTCAGATACCACTTAAAGAAGTTAAATCTATCTGACACTGATGTCTGCAGATTGTGCAACTTAGACAACGATAGCTCGGATCACATTCTCTGTGAATGTCAAGCTCTTGGCAGACAAAGGCTAAACCACTTTGATGATAGTACAGTGCCTTCATATAAATTGTGGAATAAAGAACCGTAGAAAGTGCTGAAATTTATTAAAAGCCTGAAAATTTAGGGTTACCCAAAGACTGCACAATAGATCAGTGGTCGCAGTGCATTAGGGTCTGTTAATAATAATAATAATCATCATTTTTCCCGTTACTTTACCATAATCTCCCACGTAAATCGATCAAACGTATGCCCAGCCTCTACTAATGTGCTATCCTAAACATTTTTCCCTATTATGCTCACCCCATACATCCAACCCTTCTGGGCCTACCTTACAAAATTGAAGTTATTAAAATATTTGCTTCTTACACTCCATGTAATCGCCCATATATATAATCAGCCCCATTAATTTGATTGATCCAACATTTTTTCGAAGCATACTTATTTTATATCCACCACTTATGGGTGATACTCTTTAAAATTGGTATCTCTATTACCCAAACGGGCCGTAACATTTCATCGTAATATTTTCTCTAAACATGATTACTCGCAACCTCAGTCCCACAAGCAGGCGCCTATATAGAAAGAACTTAAAAGCAGATGAAAATAAAAAAATACACCATAGCTGCCCAGGAATCACCATAAGAGGATGAAAATTATGTTCGACCCCCATTAGACCTCCTCAATATTTCTCCCAAATTGACTTACCCCCAATCTGCATCTCTTAAGGATATTACACGTATGTATGTTAACTTAAAGTTCACCAATAGTTTTGGATTTGATGGAGTGGATGCCGTACCTCAGTGGTTAGTGGCTTTGGCTTTCTGATCCGTAAGTCGTTGGTGGTTTCAATCCCAAATTTTAATATCGAAAAGATTTTTCTTTCGAACGGTGCCCACCTGTCGGCATGTAATTGCTAATTTTCCGACAGTAACAATTTGCCATGAAAATTGCTTCTTAAAAATATTGCAGAGTTCTGCCGTTCGGAGCCGGCTAATATAAGTAGGTCCATGCTGCTTAAACACTGCATAAAATTAAGAGAACAAGATCGGTGGTATCACAATGGGCCTTTCTGGCCTAATTGTATTCTCTCAGAGAGAGGGCTGCCACAATAATCTAACCTAACCGTGCATGTGGTTATGATATCGATCCACCGTATCATAAGCCGCATAAAATAGTAATACGCATCGAATATAATGGGTATTTTTAGATCCTTTATTATGAGGATGTGTACCTAAAAATTGAAATAAGGAACATCGAATTCCGCTGAAAAACTTTTATTTGTCAATAAACATCTTCCAGAAGAGCTCACCCAAATTTCCAACTAGACAGATCTGTCCAATTTTCTGCCTGCAAAACTCTCACTCATCTCATCGATGAAACGAACGCCTATTTTGATGATCAGAAACACGTTGGACGAAGTGTATCCACCTAAAAGAAGACTATGTAGAAACAAAATATCGTTTTTTTTTTTTTTTTGTTTAATAGGATGTTCCTGATGTCAATTTTCAGGGACTTATTGATCCACCCCCGTAGGTACAAAACTTCTTTCTTTCTTTCATAAAAGTTATAGCCTATTTCCAAACTTTCTGGCAATATATTTTTGCCGTGATAAAATGTCAAACCTTGATGATAAAAACTGACTGAGAGGATGTCTACAAGGAACTGTCAAAATCCTATCACACCTATTTGGAGAAGTATATATATAAATTAGGGTAGTTGATGAGAAAAGTTTATATTGTCCACTTTTGGAAAAGCATAGCTTAGTATAATAATATCTCCACACCATATAAACATTTTGTTTGGACCACCCTAACAATTTCATATTCTTGGCCCAAAATCTGTTTTCAACTCTCATACAAAATATGAAAGTGGGACATACGTCACAATTCAATATAATTCATTGCTAACAGGTGATCTATTAGATACATGAGAAGAAACAATTCATATATATATATATATATATATATATATATATATATATATATATATATATATATATATATATATATATATATATATATATATATATATATATATATATATATATATATATATATATATATATATATATATATATATATATATATGATATATATATATATATATATATATATATATATATATGATTTTTTGGTAACTTTCTTTATGGCACCACTGTTTTTGGCAGCTCAGCTGTTTTCGTGTAACAGGCTACTGTCAAACATGTTCAATTTGATCTAAAATTTAACCATGAATCGACTTACATACGAACAACGCTTGCAGATTTTTGAATCTTATTATCAAAATTCATGCTCGGTTAAGAAAGTGCATCGTGCACTTTCTTGTGTTCAGCAACGAAGCTCATTTCTGATTGAATGGATACTTAAATAATCGAAATTGCCGTATTTGGTGTGAAGAGCAGCCAACATTGCAAGAACTGCCAATGCCAATGCAATGTACTTTTTCAAAGACTACGAAGGTAGAAACGTTACTGTGAATGGCGAGCGCTACCGTGCGATGATTACAAACATTTTTTTTTGCCCAAAATGGAAGAGCTGGACTTGGCTGACATGTGATTTCAACAAGACGGTACCACATGCCACACAGCACGCGAGACAATCGCGCAACTGAGAGGCGAGTTCGGTGAACAGTTTATTTCACATTTGGGGCCGGTCAATTGGCCGCCTAGATCGTGCGATTTAACGCCTTTAGACTATTTTTTGCAGGGCTGTGTTCAGGCTCATGTCTATAGCGACGAGCCCGCAACGGTTGACGCACTGGAAGCCAATATTGAAGAATTTATTCGTGAGATACCGGCCGATATGAGGAGAGAGTATGCCAAAATTGGACCCAGCTTATGAACCATTTAAAGCGCAGCCGCGGTCAACATTTACATAAAATCATCTTTAAACATTGAATTATATAGATCGTTCTATCGACTCAAATAAAGATTTCATACATTTCACTAAATTTTATGTATTTTTTTTTTAATCAAATCCGAAGGTTTTTAAAATATCACCCTGTATATACAATATATGTAGATAAGCAACTCTAGAATAATAATAATTAGAAATTTTGAATTTTTGCCAATTTTTTTCATGTATGTTATGAAATAAGAACACTTTTTGCCAATGACTCAATTAATTTTGATATATAAAAATAGAAAATTGGCATACAATAAATACTATTCTAAATGCTCGTATTTAAATATAATATCATATCTGTCTATCTACGAGTATATTAAACCATACAACAATCTTTTCCATATTCATTGCGAAAATATATACATATATTGAACAATCTGAACATAGTATTTATTTATGTATGTATTTATTAATTGTAATGAAAAACTTTATAGTATTTATGCAAAAAATAAAAGTGAAAACTGAAAGAGCATCTACCTACAATAAAAGTATAACTAATTTTATTACTAAACACAAAGTGTTAGTTAACATTTTTATTGTTTTACTTGCTGATATATATTGTATTTATTGTATGTATTTTTGCTGTACGTAAAAGTTTTTAATTGTTTTTTCTCTTCCTACATATATTGATACATATGTGCTGTATGTATGCGTATTGCAAGCGATTACCTCCACATTGTCAGAGTCATAGAATATCTCCTCTGCTAAGTGTACGTATATTCAGTTGAAGTGAAGTGTAGAGTGTAGAGGATGTAGATAGTTAGGTACCTATCATTTTCAATAAAATTTTAAAGTTGTGGCTCTTTTCTTTTTTAATTTAAAATAATTTTTCAAATAACTATAACTCTTATTATTATTATTATCATCATTATTATTATTATTATTATTATTATTACATATAGAACACAGGTGTGCAACCGCATCGTATGGTTCTATATAGTTATATAGTACAAGCAATTTAATGGCAAATAACTAGGATGAGTCCATTGCTACTAAAATATATAGTTATTATAATTTCATCATTGTCGTTGTTGTTGTTGTTGAAGCTGCATAGCTACATAATGCTTTTGTTGCTTTAGTGCTATCAAAAATGATTATTACTTAGTTTTACACTTTGTGGTATTAAGAACTATATTACATCTAAACTATTATCTGAGAGAGATACTATACACCTAAATTGTTGTTGCTTTTATGCTATTTTCGAATATTATTTCTACAATTATTTTAGTTGATGCATATTGCATATTGCACTTGTGTCTACCCTTCAGGTAAAGAACATGTAAAGTATAATTCTTTAATTTAGTAAATATATTTAACAATTGTTTCTCTGTCATGTTGCTATATTTTGTAAAAATAAAAGTGACTTTTTTAATTATCCATTTCTTTTATGATTAAATTTTTCGCCTAAATGATGGTAAATAATGCAACCGTATGCTTGTGGTTGTTTTACATCTAACACATATTTTACCTATAAACATATTTATGCATTTATTATATTTATTCTATTGTTGGTGTTAATCTTTAAAATATTCTTAAAACTATAAATAAATATTCGTTCATATGGTTATCCCAACGACGTATTTGCATTTATATCGTTAATCTTTGAATCATCATGACTATGCTGGTACGTAGGTGAAAGGCGTTTTCATTTTGACAAGGGTTGACAATCTTTTGTAGCTCGCTTTTTAAAAATCAACCTTTTGAATAATATTTTGCTAGTAATATATCTATTTAGCTAACCCATACCTACAAGCAAACATAACAAAAAGTAATATTTACCGAATAAAAGATTTGTATATGTATGCAGCTACATATATGTATATGTACATATGGCGGGAAAACTGTTTCGATAGAAATAATGTACATACCACAATTCATTGGCACATTCCGTTGATGGTTTTGTAAGCAGCTTAAAAATAAATCAACTTAGATTGACTTCTATTCTGAAATCCGATTGGATACTTACAATATATATGCTTATGCGTTATTAGCGTTAGTATTCATGATTTCAACTTAAATGCAATTAAACTTCCAAACTTCAACTCGAATTTTTATAACAGAAGCATTTGTATTGCAAATTACCCAAAAATGTATATTACATAATATGAATAAAGTAAACGGTTTAAAATTGAAAAGAACATATTTAAATTTGTTACCCATTTCGATTTCGTTATGTAGAACACGTTTAACAGGAAACAAATCTATTTCCGCACAATTTCGTTTACCAGAGAACAGGATGATAGTAACAAAAAGAAAACCGGCATTTGCAACTTTCAAACAAAACATACCCTGTGTCATAATATAATTTAAAAACTTATAGCGAAATCAGAAACATGCTGAAAATAGTGAGAGTGGCATAGTAAATTATAGTAAACAATAAAAAATAATAAGTTTTATTTATTTTAAGGTCTAAATTTTAATAGTTCATATTAAACATTACAGATTATTTGATTATGTTATCAAAATCTTTAGAAAACAATCAACGTGTTTTGTAAAAAACTAAGAATATCATAGTAAAAAAATAGTAAACCATGATAAATAGTTATAAGCAATACAAATTATTTATTTTTATTATCAAAATGTTTAAAAAATATATATAAATGACATTTGTATTGGCGCCCCATAGTAGAGAAATATTTATTTCAATTTTATTACTATTCACTTTATTGTCTTAAATTTTGCTAATTAATACTAAACAATAGAAATTATTTGCTTTCATTAAAATGTTTTAAAAAAATATTAATTACTTGCACAGCACATAGTAGAGAAGTATAAATTTCAGTATTACTAGTGTTTATTTTATTGTAAAAAATTTAATACTTAATTCGACAATAAAAAATAAAAATTGTTTGCTTTTATTATCAAAATGTTTAGGAAAAAGTTAATGACTTTTGTATGAACGACTGAGTAGTATAAGAATATCTTTATTTTTTTATTACAGAATACCCTGTACTTTACTAGCATCCGTTAAACACACCCCATAAACCTTTTGTTTATTTATTTTTAGACATTTCGTTGACATTAGGTGGGCGATGGAACATACTCATTTGCTGAAATTTGTCAATTTTTCCTTTTACGTTTTGTCACTTTTCGGCATTTAAAAAATTAGTAGAGGAAAAAGGAAGAAAATAGAGTTAAAAAATATATATTTTTATTTCCATAAAAGTGTAACTTGGAATTGTCGCTACAGATTGGTTGCGAATCGAGACGATTTGTTGCGGTTATTGCTATTGTGGGTGCGTGCATCAAGTAGTGGAAAAATTGAAGGTCGGTGCTCGAGTGTTGTCAGGATACAACAACTAAGGGACAACAAATAACACGCGACATCGTAGCGGCAAACTGAGAAAGGAGAACACGCAGCAAAATGGTATGATGGGCAGTAGTAACAATCGAATGAATCATAAAAATGCTTACAGGAGCACAGGCTACAGCGGCTGCAGCGTGATAGACAACATCACAATGTCAAATCAGCTGCTGCTGCCGACGTCGCAGTTGCAGTGAATTGAACTTTGACCAAAATTATTTCTAATTACTTCCTACATGATATGCAATAAAATTCTAATTTCAGGATGTATTTCTAATGATACGCAGACATAAAACGACAATTTTCACCGATGCTAAGGAAAATACCTCAGTCGGCGAACTAAAACGCATGATAGAAGGTACTCCTCTATGATTGTACAATAATTATTTGGCGATCTTTAAATAAATTACACTGTATATTCATTTAGGTATACTCAAAGTGAAACCCGCTGATCAAAGGCTATTTAATCAGGAGAATGAACCAATGGAAGATGAAAATACTTTGCAAGACTATGGTATAACAATGTCCACAGCAAAGGCGCAAGCTCCAGCACAACTGGGACTTGCGTTAAGGTAAGCATCGTCGTCTAGAGTGACAATATATTTTGCTAAAAAAATCCCACTCATACTATTCATATTTGTGAAATCATTGATAAAACTATATACAAAATGCGCAAATTTCAAGGCCATGCCGAAAAAAAAAAATTTTATTAAATCTATTTGCGATTATTAATCATTTTGTTGTACCTACATTCTCATGATTTATCCACTAGCGAAGAGCAAAGAAATTTATCTATTTTCTTTCCACAGAGCCGAAAATGGTGAATTTGAACAACTTGAAATTACGCCATACTCATCGCCGCCAGATTTACCTGAAGTTATGAAAAATCAAGAGGCAGCAAATGGACAAGAGCAAGTTGCATAGGAAAATTGATTAAATATAGCACGAACAAGGCAACAAATAATGCAAGATAAACCACTAAGTACTACATGCTGAAAGGAGCCCATTTCGAAACGACATGTTATACCTTTATTTGTTTTACTTTTCTCACGCCCTCTCCCAATATTTAAAACTTGTATAACTTAAACCACTCGAGCGAAAAACTCTTTTTAAAATAAGAAGTAATATTAGAACACAAGAAATACATAAAACAAATTAATAATGAAAATTTTCAGTAATTGCCAATGAATTTATTTAAAGACAAAAGAAACAAAATCAAACAAAAAAAAAACGAATTCCGTTTCAAAGTTTATTCTGATAATGCCTGCAATAATAATGCAACGTACAAAGGCATACTACAATATTTTTAATCAAATCTAATGTGGAAGTACTAAAATATAAATATTAAAAAATATTTAATTTTTTTTTGCAAATATTAACAAAGTTCATTAGCGACAGCAGCAACGGATTTAAATATAAAATTAAGAAGCCTTACTAAAGTCTCAATGAAAATGTATAAGCAAATTAACGATAGTAAGAGAAATGCAGGATGATGATAACCTTTCGCATTAACGTTGGATTTAATTTTATTAATTAATTAATTAACATTATTATTGTAATAAGAAAAACAACAACTATTAAACGGAAAAATTCCAAATGAATGTGTTTATTTTTTACACAAATTGCATCAGTCGCTACTATCATCACTACTTCCCGTCATCGTCGGTTGTTCATCAACAAAGGTCGCATTTGTTGAAGTTTGTAATTCTAAATTTTCTAAATATTCCTGAAGACGATCTTGGAAAAAAGCAATATACGATTCTTTTTGTTGTGCTGTGGCAGGAAAATAGTGGCCTCCATTATGTTCCACAAAATCGGTATTATTAAAATGTTCCGCCAAATCTCGACTCATCTCTTTTGGTATAATTTCATCGTTGAGACCGTAAATGTGTAATGTTGGTATTGTAATATTTTCTTCATAGGCACTTTTGTGCACAAGACTTCCAGAAATGAATCCTGATGACAATATAGCAAATTCCGGTTTAACAGAAGTCACTGCATTGAAATGTTTATATACATTATATAGATTATATTATATCGTAGTTGAAAAAATATAAATATAATCTACATACATTTCCTTTTTGAAAGTCCACATATGAGGCCGACAAAACAAGCTCCCTGAGAGAATCCCAACAAACCTTGGAATGTTCCTTGTGTTTTCCATGCTTCTTCTACGGCACGCAAGCTCTCCTGGAATCCAAACGCCGGCCCACCAGTGTTAGTACCTTTGAATGTGCCATCTTCTTTGTTTGCCCACCAGCTGCGTTGTGCTGCATCTGGTTCTCCGTCCGGTTCGAGTGGTGCAGCCTGATGTGGGGCAGTAAGGAATACAAACTCGGCATATTTAGATACATGCTTCCGAAAAGATCCCAATTTACTTTTCAGCGTATCACCATTTTGGCGATAGCCATGCAAACACAATACACGCAGTTTATCCTTAATCTGTAATTCTTCTCGTTGTATCTTTTGTTTGCTAGAACCAGACGCACCTGCATCTAAATCTTTGTTATTTGTCATTTCATTAATTGGATTTGCCACAATGAAAGATGAGTCTCTCCCGTAATACAACACAATATTTTAAGGTTATGGTGTATAATCAGCTGGTAATATTGTATTGGGTGTGTTCAGTGAAATTTATAATTTATTCTCTTTCACTAATATGAGAATAATAATAATAATAAATTAGTTTATACTTAAAACAAAATTATTGGGAATGTATTATTTTAACCTCACAAATATGTACTAGATTTTAGGTGACAACCACACTTGAATATGTCAAAATTACTAACCGCGTAATATGACAACTGTCATTTGCAGGTACGACAACAAAGCGCGTTTCACTTATGTAAAGTTTTTGTAAATACCGTTTTCATTATTTTGCACACTATTCAAGGAGTTTTACAAACAGATATCGTGATAGAAGGCGCCCAACATGCTACTCACAGCACCAATTATGTCCAAGGGATCTTTTTTTGGGTCATTGCTCAACAAATGCAGGCAAGTCACTAAAATTCTACCATCAAAGAGTGCATCTAATAAGAATAAAAACAACAACCAAAACTCTGCTAATTTCACGCCTATATCTTCCATCGAAACGCAAACATCGCCACCCGTGACTGCTGCAACCAACCATCAAAATTCTCTGAAATCCAATAGACCCAGTGCCATAACCAACTTGACTCTCAGCTATCCTGCGGCAGGCTTGAAAACAATAGAAGAAAAAGTGGGGTTGCCACCACGTCCTAAGAAACCACTTACACCCTATTTCCGCTTCATGAAAGATATGCGTACTAAAGTTTCTGCTGAGTATCCAAAGGCCACAAGCACAGATGTGGTTCGCATAATCTCGAAGAAATGGGAATCAGCCGATCAAAAGTTGAAGGAGCGTCTGCTGGAAGAGTACAAACGCGATCAACAAAACTACGTTGAACGTCGTGCAAAATACGACTCAAAAATATCGGATGAACAACGTGCCGAAATTAAGCAACTAAAGAATGATATTGCTGAAGCAAAAGAG
Organism: Megamerina dolium; assembly: GCA_963854835.1. Lineage (NCBI taxonomy): Eukaryota > Metazoa > Arthropoda > Insecta > Diptera > Megamerinidae > Megamerina > Megamerina dolium. The sequence goes on along the minus strand of OY978526.1, from coordinate 22,922,575 downwards.
AGACGAATGATGCGAAAACGTGTAAAGGACCTGGGACGTCCAAAGAAACCTCCATCGTCATTTTTGAGTTTTTTAACCAAGGAGCGTAGCGAAACTCCACAACTGCCTAAAGAATCATTCCGAGACTGGCACCAGAAATGCACTGCCAAATGGAAGCGTCTTACGGCCGAAGAGAAAGAACCCTATGCACTGGAAGCACGTAAAGAACTTGAGAAGTTTAAGTATGTACAATAAGAGCATGAGTATTTGCACCTCATAATATATGATTTAATATTTAGGAAAGAAATGGCTATTTGGGAGGAAAAAATGATACGACTTGGGAATATCGACGTAGTACGTCAGAGTAATCTCATTGATCCAACAGATGTCAAACCGAAAAAGCATTGAATTGAAGATAAGTTTGTGTCAATCAACGTTTTCCTAATAACTTAAATAATAACTTTTGTATTTTGTAGAAGAGTGCTTTTAAGTAGTTTCCTTTTGAAATTACATGTGCACTCATTCATATTTATGTTAAGATCATTTGCATACGTACATCTACATATATTCACAATATTTTTTCTTTTTCTATTTTATTGTAAAAAACATCTATTCTCTATGTTTAGTTGTATTAAACGATTTCATATGATATTATTATGAAATTATTCAAATATTATTATTTAATTAATCTTGCAGAATTTTATCCAAAAATTGATTTCTGCGTTGCTTTTTTTCAAATATTCTGAATCTCATTCAAAATAGCCACCGCAAACAAAAACTGATCATGGAAAACTAATTGCAAAATATTTTTCCCAAGTTATTATACATCTTGACCAGTTGGTTGATACGTTAGCCTTCTGCACCCCGAGACGAAGTTCGAACACCGGCTGCAACAAATTTAATAACAAGAGAGAAACTTATTCTTTTAAACAGTAAAGCTATTGGCAATTCTGAGTTCTACCGTTCTAACACGACTATTACCAGTTCCCTTCCAGTATTATTTAAATTTAGTGCAAAACAATAGCTTCCATCCATAATTTCCATAAAAAGTACTTGATTAAAGGGTTTAATATCCGCTAATTTCTTGGTTTTTAGGTACATATGAGCTGTAGCTTAATTTTACAGATAACTGATCCCGATATCACACGATCAGTAGGCTTGATTCACGACAATTTTCGATGCAATTAATCTTAAAATATAATAATCCATTTAAAAATTTCTAATTTTTGTGTTTAATGGTTAATAAATAAAGAACATTAAATAATAAATAATAGACACCGATATTTTGAGTTTATGACTCACTGATGATTTCGATAAGTCTACGATTCACAAGTATTCGACTATACCAAGCCCGACTTATTCCCATTGCCCGGTACATACCCTGGTCAGTCGAGGTCAAAGATTGCCAACTCAGCGAGAAAATGCTGTTTCAACAATCACAACAAAGGCTGAACAAGATCCCGATGATATGAAAGCGACAAAAATCGAATAACTTGTAAATTTTCTTTGCAGCCAAATTTAGTTCTTTTCAATTATCGGCGAATTTTTCGCTTTTTCTCACATGTCCCTTTAAAACATAACGTCCCTGTTTTAGTTGTTAGGCTAGTTATCCCTGACATACTGAAATGTTATATTGAACACAGCGCACACATGTTTCTAATGACATTTTGTATTGTCACATTTTTCAGAAATTCTCATATTTCTCATTCAGTTCCATTTTTACGTTCGTCATTGTGTATCGGATTTTTTCGAAGTACATTGGCAATCGGCAAACACATTCGCATAAGTTAAAATTCCTTTTATTACTCCACGGTCGAGAAAAATTATAAATAGAAAGAAAAATACTCACATCAACGCAAACGAAAATGATTCCAGCAATCGCATCTAACGCAAACTTTAATAAAATACAAATTTCAACCGGAAACATTCTCAATGTAAACAACAAACTCGGAAGTAAATCAAATGAGGAGCTGATGCATGGTTTAAAATTGACTCTGCTATGTAATGAAGAAGCCAACCATGTGGAGCTGAATGAGAATGAAGGGCAAGTGCTGCGCGCTACCACAGAGCTTAATCAAAAATTGACAGAGAATGAACGTTCCAACATTAGTATTGGTGCAAAGATATTCCTCAATAGCAATTCATCGGTTTACATTGAACAAGCTGTCAAAGCAATGTTGCAGATACTTAATGTACAACATGTGGATAATGTTGTACTCGCCTATAATCCGACATCTGTTGCGAACACAACACCCACAGCACAAACGGGACCCACTGTGAAATGGAGTCGTCACAATGCAAAAGCAGTGGAGGAGCTGAAACAGTTGTGGAAATCACTGGAGAAATTTGCTCAAGAGAAACAAATAAATCAACTGGGTGTATCAGATTTGGACGTTGAGACATTGACAGAGCTGCATGGTGCATCGAGTGTACATCCGACAATTGCACAAATCAATCTGGCATCTTGTTGTGTGGTGCCACCGGCATTACAGGATTTTTGTACCAAAAATGATATACAACTGCTGACTCATAGTGACCCGGAAGTGTTGTTATCCGATGAAGATTTCATCATACCCGGCTATACGGTCGATTGGATATTACGTTATCAAGTACATGTGCGCTGCCGTGGTGTACTTACAGCCAAAGGTTATATATTGGGCGCCAGCAAGCAACCAACCATATGAAAATATGCAAGTGAACAAATGTATTTGATGATAAATTACCGCTACAAAGAAGCTGTATAGGAATTTAGTACTTATTGTTACGTGATTGATTAATCGTTTTTACACACACACACACATACACACATACAAAACACCCATACACACAACAAACATTGTAATTTGAATATGCATTAGTATATTCGAGCACCTAGAATCACTCTGGGTAGAACTCGGAGGTGATAGCATTTCATTTTTTTAATGCATTTTCTTTTTTTGTTTTTTTGGATAGAATGCGCTTACTGCCCAATATAGGCTATTTCATGAGGTTAATAGATATATTGGTTTAACCATGATTATGAAGATAATGATGATGATGATGATACGATCAAATGCAAACATATTTAAATTATTTTTTTTTACAAAATGAAATTTTCTATGCCGTGCTGTACAAATCAAAATAATTAATAAACAAATTTTTAATTAATATTTATAACGACAATGATATGAATAATAATATTAAATAATAATAATAATTATAATCATAATAATAATAATTATAATCATAATAATATATAATAATAATAATAATAGCAATAATAAAACACTTCATGTCAAGCAGTTGTATTTGTTTTATTCTTTATATATTCTCACAATGTGTTTTTTTGTCAAGTTACAAGCGAATACTTTTTGTCTGCTGTTGTTGTTGTTGTTGTTGTAATTACTCGATGCTATTTCACAATAATAAACATTGTATTTGTAATTAAGCACAAAACAGGCTTATCTTTTCTTGGGTATAAATAATAATAATAATAATAATAATACATACATACAAATGTGGTCGATGTATTTATGTATGTGTGTATGTATCTGATTGGTTGATTGTGTCCGATTTATATCTAATTGATAGAAATTTCAGTACAATAACAGTAAGAGCAATAACATCGTAATTTAATTCACTTTAAAAAGTCTTTATTCTTGATTAGATAGCAATGACTTGCATATATCTACCTAGTTTATTTTTATAGGTTTGTATAACTTTGTATATACGCATTTACATACTCTGCATATGTTTGATACAGTCAGTCTTCCTATAATTAATAAATCATATCATTATGACTCGACACAATCTATATGGGCATATAATAATAGAAGTAGAGGTACCCCTATCCCTACATATGTATATGAAATAATACAAACAATAGCCATATTAGATATTTTGAATTGTCGACATAATTTAAAGCAAACAAACATATATGTACATATATATTTATATACACTTATATTATCGATTTTAGGAGCAACAAAGCAATGTCCGTAATTACATTTGACCCCTAAAAGTGCTTTTAAATAGCAATTCGATGAATATAATCCCAATGGGAATATGTTAAGGCATAGTAAGGGAAATAAGAATGTGTTTCATTCGATGCCATTATTAATTGAATAATGCATTATTATATTGACATGACAATATTAATTATTTCAATAAGCAAATTTTACAACATCTAAGCGTTCTGGTATCACTATAGACTCACTAAGTAGGTATGTCCCACTTTTTGGGAGTAAGTCAGTATAATGTAACTTATGAAATATTCAGTTTTGCATTATAATGTATTCATTCTCTTTTCAATACCTTACGAAGCTTCTCGCTGGGTAAATTTATACACATACATGCATAGTATGTCTGTGCATTGGCATGTGAGAAGCAAAAGTACATGCATACATATATGTATGTATTTATAAAGTACTTACCCGTGTATATGGAAATTGGAACATTTGAAGGGCACGTGCTGTACGATGACGAATTAATTTCAAATTTCAGTAATTACCAACTGTTCCTTTTTTTTCATTTTTGTTTTCTTCCCAATACCATATCCAATGATGGGCTTTACAAAAGTCTGTATAAATGTTATAAATAAAGATGACGAACGCTTCATCAATTTATAAATGTCTTTTTAATAATAATGATATTCATTAAATTCGTCTGAAATAAAATACAAAATATACTTTTATTCTTAGAAATTCAAAATCTGTCGAATTTAAAATTTTAGCATTTTTATCCGCATACAAATGTATAATATATAATATATAATTTGAATATTCATATAAAATATTAATACATTTGTAATGCATATCGACGAATGGCTACACATAGCTACAATTAAATAAAATCCAATTTCAAACAATTTTATTAATCAACAAAGAATATTCATCATTATTCATATAATAAATGATAGTTATTATTTGTTGTTATTGTTGTTTTTTTTTCAATTTTTTTATTTATTTATATTTAAATTAATATACTTAATCGTCTTATCACTAAATTTAATTGTTTTTTTTTTTTTTTTTTTTTGTTTTGTTTGCGACCTCCATATGACGGGTATGAAGGGAACAGATGAAAATGTGTAGAGTATAATAGTGAAAATTAAAAGCAAATATTCCGAGAGAGGAATATTTTTTCATTATCATATGTAGGTACGTACCAACAACGATCGTCTATCTGCCGACGACACTCCACCATCATTATTATCAGAGACACATGTGAGCTATTATTGAAATTTACTACAATTACTCTTTTTTTCGCGTTCTTTTTTTTTTCATGTGATCAGCCATTACAGGTATTTTTGCAATACTTTGCAAAATTGCCAACTTCATTTCATAGTTTATGATATTTTCAATATATTCATGTGTGACTGATTGATTGTTTTTGTTCTCATATCAGTGACGTGATCAGCACGAAATCGATTATTAATGATTGATTAATCGATCACTAGGAACTATTACGTATAATCGATTATCAACAAATCGTGTCCGGAAATGATTGAAAGCAGCCAGTTGTCCTTAGAATATATTTAAAAATAATATTTAATGCTAAAGTGAGTAATAACTTTAATAGCTAAGACCCTCAAATATGCATGCCGTAAATAATAAAAAAAAATAATCAATTTTGTAGGGGAGATGGAAAGTAAGTATGTATGCATATTTGGAAAAAATGTTGAGGCAGAGCAATTAATGAGGCACGGTTATACACTCTAATCGCTCTAGGAGCGATTTCTGAGTGATTATGGCAATTTTTCATGTGTTTTTACATACAATTTGTAGGGGAGCATACTTAAGGAGTAAAAATAGGGAGTATTTTCTGAAAAAATGTTGAACAGCAGAAATAAATGGGGGTGGGTCATATTTTTTAACCCTCTATGGTCATTCTGGTAGCAATAGAAGCGAAGATTAACTATAAACCGAAATTATTAAGGCGAGCCACCCTAATGAGTGAAGATATGAATAAATAAGAAGTGGAAAAATGAATAAAGGTTGCCATATATTTTAACCGCCTTAGAGGTGATTTTGTGTTTATTTAATGAATATTTAATGTTTCATATTTATTTTAGGTTAGAAACGAAATGCGATCTGACCAATTCGAAACGAATTCCGAATTCAAATTCAACAACCCCCCAAGTACGTACAGAAATGTTTATATCGTCTGCTCTCCATTATTGAAATATTCTTATCGACGCAATACTCTTACATATTAGGGTTACCAGTGTTTGCAATTTTTACTGAACCCGGAAGTTTAGAATTTATCCAAATCATTCTTGGTAATCTTGTGCAGAGTAAAATATTGAAAAATACTTATAAATTATTTTATAAAAATTCATTTATTTTTTCATTTTTCATTGATTCACTCATTTTTCATAAATCTAAACAAATAAAATAAAATCATCATCATCATTTATTCACATGTTGAACTACAAATTCACATGATATGGCACATATTCTCATGTCTACTGATAAAAGAAAGCTACCAAGTACACATTTTTGCTGCCCACACAAAAATTTGTGATCATTTTTTAAAAATAATTTGTAATTTTGTATGTGGGTGCCGTAGCTCAGTGGTTAGTGTGTTCGCCTTCTGATCTGTAGGTCGTGGTTCAATACCCGGCTGATGCATAACAAATTTAATATCGATAAGATTTTTCTTTCGAACGGTACCCACCTGTCGGCAAGCAAATGGCAATTCTTCCGACAGTAACAACTTGCCATGAAAAAGCTTCTAAAAAGAACTCTGTGACAAAGCTCAGAAAAAGTGATGTCACAAGTGTTCTGCCGTTCGGAACCGGCTAAAATAAGTAGGTCCATTCTAATACTGTCCAAAATTTAAGACGCACAACAGTAATGGAAGAGAAGCTCGGCCAATGAGCCCTTTGGGGCTTTAAGTGCCACATATTTATTTATTTATTTAATTTTGTATTCGACACATAAATATTTGTAAGCATGATTATGTATTATCGTTCAATGGTTAGTGTATTGGCCTTTTATACAATAAAGCAATAGTATTGTTATATTTTTCAGAAAGTCTCAAATAGCTTATTTAAAACACTATTTACCATTAGATATTAGACTCTTTGAAACTTTGTAATTTATTCTTTTGAAAACATTTCGAAATCCCAGTATCCATCACGAATAATTCTATGATTTTGGGGTACAACAATTATTATGGAATTTCGGGCTTGGCATCACTAATACAATATTTATTCCATTTAATGTCAAGTGCAAAAAGAAGTGCGAAAAAATTAACTATGATATCATTTACTATAATAAGTCTGGATGAACAATTTTGTCAATACATTTTAAAAGAAACCGACTGATGGACTTTTCCCCCTACAAAAATTGAAAAAAAAACAAAAAGAAAATATTTCATAGAAATATGTCACAATATGATAATGTGATAAATAAAGTTATCACTTTATTTACCTAGATTGCATACATCAGTACATGTTATCTTTACAACTGTGAAATGTTTTATTCTCTTAACCGTTAACTTATCGCATTTTTTCAACGAATCTAGAATGAACAGGTACATATCTAATCTGTCATATTCAAATGTATTGTATAATTAAATTTAGAAAATTTTCAATGAATTACAAACGATAATGACCAACTGATAGTGATCATTTCATGATATTCGAATTTCCTTGAAAATCCCAATATCTTTGCCTCAAACGGAAATTGATCATAATATTCCTCCTTAGTGTGCTATTTTTAGAAAGTACTACGAAAAAAATGCATGTTAATTATTAGATATGATTAATTTCTAGAAATGGTGTCATTATTCATATGATTAAACTCCATAAGACTCTTTCCTTTAGGGCTACTTGAAACGTACAAAGTGTATGGGAATAATCCACATACAATCAAGTACTAAAAACAACTTTTAATTCTGTATAAAGTAACTGAGAATTACAAAATTTCAAGTATGTACTAAAATATTGTTACTTCTCATATAAATAGATCTTTATAATGGAATAAATTAAGATTTGTGAATGAGAGTTACAAAATCATTCAAAAAGTATGCGATACGATCAGAAGATCGTGCCACCAACAGAGTAACCAAATTTTCCACATCTATTACGTACTTAAGTTTTTCTCATTATATTATTTTCTGAGGATGAAAAGACCCAAAAAAATGAAGGAAAACCTCGAGTTTTAACGGGGTTCTACGAATACTTCGAATACTTGTGATGCTGAGTACATGTTTAGGACCACTTCATGCGATTACCATAAAAATCATTAAAAAAAAAACTCTGCCGAAATATTTTATTCAAATGAATTAATACGATGATCATTAATCAATATTTGTATATGATTAAAGTTGTTGTTGCGCGATGGGTATACACGGAACTACACTAAGAAGTGCTTTCTCATCTGCTTCATTCACCAGATTTCACACCCTGTGACTTCTTCTTGTATAAATTAACGAAAATATTCCAAATATGTGCATTAAGGTGGGTCAAATTGTATCGAGTAAAATTTTCGCTATTTGGCTCAACTTCAACTTTGGATCACTTCAATCATCTTTTTTCCCATGGAAGCAAAAATAAATTACAGTTTTTCACCGGCCATTAATTAAAAAGCATAAATTTCGATTATATTTTTTATCGATCTAGGAGCAATTACTGGTGGGATTTGTCTATTTATATGAACTTTTATGTTCTTAAGTGGATCACCCTTGAGGGTTGGCGACAGGGTGTAGGTATGTTTTGGAGAAATGTTGGGAAGAAAAAATCGATACTGATCGGTCATACATTTCATTGCTATAGGGGCGATTTCTGCACGGTTATGGGATTGGGATTAATTGTTGATTTTCATGTAGTTTTGGATTTATTTTGTATGAGAGCCACTTAAAGGGATAAAGATAGGAAGTAAGTATGTTTGGAGGAAATATTTATGAGAAAAAATTAATTTTGATCAGTCATATAGTTTACTGCTCCAAGAGATATTTCTAAGCTGCTATAGGGTTATTTATGCATTCAAATGTTTTTACGTTCATTTTGTAGGAGAAACCCTCTTTATGAGACGACACGCTTAAATCCGTTATCATACCACCGAGCTTCTCTTTCATGCAATTTAAATTTGAACAGTATTTGAAGGAAATTACTCATATCAGCTGGTTCCGAATGGCAGAACTCTTCTGATATTACTTTTCCTGAATTTTGTCACAGGGCTATGTTAAAAAGCTTTTTCATGACAAATTATTATTGCCTGAAGAATACCAATTGCTTACCGACTAGTGAGCATAATTCAAAAAATTTTTTTAGGTCATGGGTTCGAACCCACGAAATCAAAAAGCCACAATGAGTAAATCTGTTCATTAAAAAGTGCTGGCGAGCCAAACTGGATAGGGTTTGGTTATATATTTTGCTTTATTAAATTGTAATTATAATTATTAAAATGTCATTTTTACAAAATTCACTACCATTTCTTGTTGGATGGCCCTAAGGAGATTAAATCATCATATATTTCCATTAATTTTTACTCACTAATATTTTTTCCAAACGTACTTAACCCCAAACGTCTACCGATTATGGAGGCTCTCATACAAAATTAATGAAAAGATGCCTAAATCTTACCAGAAATCACCTCAAGAAAAGTGAATTGTACGATGGACAATAATTAATTTGGCTCCCTAATATTTGTTTCGAACTTACTTACACCATTATCCACCCCTTATGAGGATTTCCATACAAAATGAATCTAAAAATCAAAAAATATCGCTATAGCTACCCAGAATTCACACTGAAGGCATATATAACCGACATCCATTAAATTTGCCATCTCATTATTTTCTCAGAACATACTTACCTCCAATATTCATCCCTTATGGGACTCCCATACAAATTGAATGCAAAAACACTTAAAAATCAACAAATTACTCCAAAACTGTCCAAGAGTCGTGGAAAGAGCATTAAAACGTATAACCGACACCTATTAATTTTTCCTCCGCAACATTTTCACCATACATATTTACCCCCAATATCCATCCCTCATGGGGGCGCCCATAAAAAATGAATGTAAAAACGCCAAAAAATCAACACGTTACTCCAAAACTGTCCTGGAATCGCCCTAAAACAGTAACTTGTTAGACCACCATTCATTGATTTTACGTCTACAATCTTTATTTCAAACGTACTTAATCGCTATCTGACACCCCTATGGGAGCTCCCATACAAACTGATTGCAAAAACACTTAAAAATCAACAAATTACTCCAAAACTGTCCAAGAATCGTGCTAAGAGCATTAAAATGTATGACCGACACCCATTAATTTTTCCTCCGCAACATTTTCGCCATACATAAATAAATAAATATGTGGCACTTAAAGCCCCTATGCGCTCATTAGCCGAGCTTCTCTTCCATTACTGTTGTGCGTCTTAAATTTTTGGACAGTATTAGAAGGGACCTACTTATTTTAGCCGGTTCCGAACGGCAGAACCCTTGTGACATCACTTTTTCTGAGCTTTGTCACAGAGTTCTTTTAGAAGCGTTTTCATGGCAAGTTGTTACTGTCGGAAGAATTGCCAATTGCTTGCCGACAGGTGGGTACCGTTCGAAAGAAAAACCTTATCGATTTTAAATTTGTTATGCATCAGCCGGGGATCGAACCACGACCTACAGATCAGAAGGCGAACACACTAACCACTGAGCTACGGCACCCACCATACGTACTTACCCCCAATATCCATCCCTTATGGTGGCGCCCATACAAAATGAATGTAAAATCGCCTAAAAATCAACAAATATCCACATATCCAGAAATCGTGCTGATAGCATTGAAAAGTATAAACAACACCCATTAATTTTTCATTCGGAACATTTTCTTTAATCATTCGTACCCCCGATGTTCACCACTTAAGGGGATTGCTATACAAAAGTAAATGATTTTGTAAGAACTGGAAATATATGCAATTTTCTTATTACTTTCTGGGGGAAAAACATACTTAAGGTTATATAAATATTATATGTTTTTCATTAAGGTCACCTTAATTTGCATTGGAATATTTTAAGCATGTATCATCTCATAGAGTTCTAATCAAAATGAAATAAAATACTTTTAATTACACCATAACAGATATTTGAGTCTTTATTAATTCAATTTTTAAATACTATATTTACTATGTTATATATGTATGTATATGTATATACTTTAAATACTTATTTATATATGTATGTATGCAAGTATAGGTAATGTATGTTTTTATGTATAAACGAGTACTTGTGATCGTATGGATGAATGTATCGAAATATATTATCGATATACATGAATTTTAGAAATTATTCAAATAAAAATGATATACCTTGCTATATGTATGGTAAATGAATATTGTGCTTAGAAATATATAACATTCATATATAAAATTAATTGTTGCATTTTTTTGTTTTTTTTTTTGTTTTTCTAATTTCAATAAGCATTGGCTGCATCTCACTTGATAATAAAATATAAAGTACTTTACAAATAAACAATTTTATGTACATATCATTACTTGTATGCATTAATTAATGTACTTAATTGTGTTTGTATGTAAAATGACCAATATATATATTTATGATATAAAAAGACATAATTTATATTGTTTAATAGCCTAAGCACACACATACATAAAACTATGCCAGTTGTTGGCGTTTGATATTAATTTAATCATACATATTCAAAAGACTTGTCATTCATCGTTTTGTCTCAACTACATCAATCATCTACATACATACATAGATTTTATATGTAAAAGTATGTTTTGTTTTTTTTTTTGTTTGCAAATTTTTATTATTTATATTATTAAAAGTTTATGAAAAAATTCGATTTTAATCCAAAAAGGAGGGACGGACGTTTCACTGCTGGTATAATCCCCAGAAATTGTACTCATACCACATTGAATACTTTTATATGTAGTACTTTTATTTGAGCACATTTCAAATAACCTCTAAAAAAAATTGTTACCATAATGAAACTAGAAAACACAAAAAAACAAGCTCATTTAAAACATTCGTTGTCATCATACTTATAGGATTATTTAATTCATACATTCTGTGCCACTTTACTCATACCATATTTATATCAATGAATGGTTGAATAATACGATATATATTGTAACTACATACAATCGAATCTGCTTCATTGTTTTTGCAGTGGGTTGCTTAACAAATTCTTAATGTTTAACTAGGGATTCACAATAAAATGAATATAATTATTCATACATCTCTTTTTATATGAATACTATATATGTACGTACATATGTATGAGTATGCCGATAGGATATATGGGTGATACACTGAAAATTAATGTAAGACTATATAAAATACATATTTTATTTTGTATTCGGGTACTTTTAAGCGTCATACGTCATTAGTTGTCATAATATTTAGTCATATTCATATTTTTTTTTTTGTTCTTTCATTTTTAAAGTAATTGTTTCATTATCAATATAATGTAATCTATTTTTAATTTATGTAATCATAAGATTTAACGTTCGTTTTATTTTCGTTTTTATTGCAATACATTTTTAATTTGCATCTTTAAATTCTCACATCATAAATTAATTAATTTTCATATGTGATACTATGTGTATGGTTCTTTTTCTTTTTCAATTTTACTCGCATTTATTTCATGACAATTTTATTGAATACTCACATCGAATTGCTATATACTTATAGTATATGTATGTATATGTATTTATTTGAAATTGAAATAATTTTTAATTCCTATACTGCTTAGGTGCTATTTTATAAAATGTCTACCAGAAGTGAGAGAAGAAACCTAGTATGAAACTGAGTAGTTATATGCAAATACCAAGGTGTCTTAAATAAGGTGGTAGCACAATGACAAGAAGAGTGCAACGTTACAGAAATCATATGCATGGCTCAACTAATTACTTAACACTATAGCAATGCTACAACAAAAGCAAAAAAAGTAATTTAAAGACTGACCATTAATACGTTTTAAAATATTGAAAACAATTCATATACATTTTTGATAATAAATTCCATAAAAAAATTTTATGATAATGTGTATTTCATAATTGTTTGGTATTGTTAGTAGTGTCAAAAAAGAAAAAGAGCAGAAAAACTCCAAAAAAAAAATATTGTTTTGTCTATTATGTAAAAAAACGCAATGGATCAATAATAGCGCAGACGAAAATTATAACTAGCTGCTAGCGAGTGTAATATAAAAATGTTTTATTTACCTAAACTACTATCCTTTATGAGCAATGTGTCAATCAGCCTGCAGTCCTAAAAAGGGTGGTTACAGAAAAAATGATGAAACAATACCATGGACAATTCGAAAATGAGTGAAATGTGAATTCACATCGACAAGAGAGATATCATAGTGTTTGGTGGTTTCATTTTTCGATTTCGACTTGAATATGAAGAAGCTTATCGCAAAATATATGCTCCGTGTGCTAACGCTGGACCAAAAAGGTGAGCTTTTCAGCACATCAGAGGCATTTTTAAACAAGTTTAACTACAATTCAAAAGATTTCTTGAGCCAAATAAAGACGATTGCGCAAATATAGATCCATCAATAGCCACTCAAATTAGAACAATGAACCAAAGTATTTGGAAGCGACCAAAAATGCATTAGCCAGTCGGAGAAATGTTTGTCGTTTGTTTTATTATTATCGAGTTATTCCTTTTTATGTTGAAAAGTAAAAAATTGTATTTGTTAAAAAAACGTGAACTTTTTTTATTTTCCTACATCATTATCGACCTACCCACGCGTGAACATGAAATACATAAATTGTCGGTTCCAAAGAATCTTGGACGAGCTTTTTATTCAGTACTTCACTATTCATTTGAAATGGATCTTTTAGAAGTACTGTCGAAAAACATTGCCAATTGCTTGCACAAATTTGTGTTTTTCTGAAAAAAAAAATTGTGTTGAAATGACAATACAACGGGTAATATTATACCCGTTGTCTGGTGGTGTTTTCGCAAGGTAACGTGTCTAACTGCCTCAACCAGGTGGGGCTAGCGCAATCCTTGTTGAACTCATCGCAAGTCAACTCACTGGCTGTCATGTAGTTTGATCTGAGCGCTATGTGATGATACCTTTATTTGTTAATGAGGGGTAGTTATATAGCTTGCTCTGCCTACTCTGTGATGGTGCTTTCATTATTATTAATGGGGGCCCTCCATGTGGCGACCACCGGGCAACGTCTTCCTGGCACCCGCTGGGAGGCGGCTGAAGTGAGTGGCGAAAATCTCCTCGGTTAGAGGTTGTGCGTTGGGTTTGGGACCCGCCACATAAAAAACCCCCCCAATGAAAAAAACCAATATGCCTCGGATAAGGACTACCGCTTTTGTTGATGACCCCCGCAAACGAAAAAAGGACCACAATTTACGGATATGCACCTGGAATGTCCGATCCCTTTATAGGGAGGGTGCCTCTATCCAGCTGGTTGATGTCCTCGAAAAATACAGAGCTGACATCACCGCTCTCCAGGAAATGCGATGGACAGGACAGGGCTGCTCCAAAAGAGCGTCCTGTGACATCTACTACAGTTGCCATGCTGAAAGGCACGAATTAGGATGTGGATTTTTGGTCAGCAAGAGACTACGACATCTTGTCTCACAGTTCACGCCTGTGAACGAACGGCTGGCCACAATCCGCATCAAGGCAAAATTTTTCAACATCAGCCTTATATGTGCCCACGCTCCGACGGATGAGAAGGACAATGTGACCAAGGAGAGCTTCTTTCAGCGCCTCGAAGAAGCTTATGACCGCTGCCCCCGCCACGATATCAAAATCGTGCTTGGCGACTTTAATGCCAGGGTGGACAAGGAAGGTACCTTTGGTCCAACTGTCGGAAAATTCAGCCTCCACCAGAACACCTCCGATAACGGAATGAGGCTGATCGACTTCGCCGCAGCACGAAACATGGTAATTGGTGGTACCAGATTCCAGCATCTCGACATCCACAAAGCGACATGACTGTCTCCAGATCAACGTACAAGAAACCAAATTGATCATGTGGTGATTGACGGAAGGCATGTTTCCTTGTTGCAGCTAAGGTGCGCACACGCCTATGTGTCGCAAATAACAAGAGAAGTCCCACACAGAGAAAGCTCGACGTCAGTAAGCTGCGATCACCAGAGACAGCAGATGCATTTTCCACTCGACTATCGGATCTGCTTATGCAGAACACACCCCCACTTGATGATACATGCGCACGGTGGACACATATATCCCACTCCATGACTACTGCTGCCGAGGAGGTAATCGGTTACTACCGGCCTCTGAGGAATGAGTGGTATGATCAGGAGTGTCGCGACGCTACCGCAGAGAAAGACGCCGCCTACAGAAAAACCCTGCGAGCAGGCGCAACGCGAGCTGTTAAGGAGCGGTACAGAGAGAAAAGGAGTGCAGAGAGACGTCTTTTCAGGCGCAAGAAGAGGGAGTTGGAAAGACGCGAGTGTGAGGAGATAGAGATGTGTACCGACAAGAATGAGACTCGAAAATTCTTTGAAAAGATCAAGCGCCTGAGTGGAGGTTTAAATCCCGGAGCCTCTTCTTGTCGTGATGGAAATGGGAATCTGGTTACGGATGTCCAGAGTGTACTGAGCCTATGGAGGGAACACTTCTCCACGTTACTGAATGCCGATGCTACGAACAATTCCGCCAGTGGAGGAGAATTCCCGATAACCCCAATTACAGATGATGGTGTTGATGTTCCACCACCCGACTATGACGAGGTTGAAACGGCCATTTTAAGGCTGAAGAACAACAAAGCTGCAGGTGCTGATGGCCTGCCTGCCGAGTTGTTTAAGACCGGAGTCGATGAGCTGCTCACCCGCATGCACCAGCTCATAAGCAGAATATGGTCGGATGAAAGCAAAGGAGACCCCACAATTTGCGCCAACTACCGTGGAATAAGTCTCCTGAGCATCGCGTACAAGGTTCTATCGAGCGTGCTGTGTGAAAGGTTGAAGCCTATGCTCAGCAACCTGATTGGACCTTATCAGTGTGGCTTCAGACCTGGTAAATCCACCATCGACCAGATTTTCACACTGCGCCAAATCCTGGAGAAGACCCAAGAAAAACAGATCGACACACACCACCTATTTGTTGATTATAAAGCCGCTTTCGACAGTCCGGTAAGGGATTACCTCTACGCAACAATGTCTGAGTTCGGTATTCCTGCAAAGCTCATTCGACTTTGTAGAATGACACTGCATAACTCCCGTTGTGCAGTGAAAATTGGGAAGGACCTCTCCGCACCGTTTAATACCGAACGGGGTTTCAGACAAGGTGATTCGTTATCGTGCGACATCTTCAATCTTATTATGGAGAAAATAATACGAGCTGCTGATCTACGACGTAATGGCACTATCTTCAACAAAAGTGTCATGCTGTTAGCGTATGCCGACGATATTGACATAATCGGCATGAACACGCGAGCAGTCAGTGCAGCATTCTCAGAGTTGGAAAGAGAGTCGCGTCGGATGGGTCTCACGGTGAACGAGGGCAAGACGAAGTATCTAGTGTCAACAAACAAAGAGTCCCGGCGTCTTGGACAGCACGTCACTGTTGACAACTACGCTTTTGAAGTAGTAAGGGACTTTGTCTATCTTGGAACCAGCATTAACAGCAGTAATGACGTCAGCTTGGAGATCATGCGTAGGATAGCTCTTGCTAACAGGTGTTACTTTGGGCTGAGTAAGCAATTGAGAAGTCGAGCCCTCTCTCGAAGAACGAAAACTACACTCTACAAGTCTCTCATCATCCTGTCCTAACATATGGCGCTGAAGCCTGGACAATTTCCACCTCGGATGAGCGAATACTTGGAGTTTTCGAGAGAAAAGTCCTACGCAAGATCTTTGGACCTATTTGCGTTGGTGGCGAGTACCGAATAAGGTACAACCATGAGCTGTACGAGCTGTATGCCGATATTGACATAGTAAAGCGCATCAAAATCCAGCGGCTGCGCTGGCTAGATCATGTCGAGCGAATGGAAGAACACGCTCCAGCTAAGAAGGTGTTATATTCGGAACCCGCTGGAGGACGACGCAAAAGAGGAAGACCAAACCTCCGGTGGAAAGACCAAGTACTGGAGAACCTGACGGCGCTTGGAATTTCTAACTGGCGCCAGCTAGCGAAGAACAGAGATGGCTGGCGAAGCATGTTATTTTCGGCCTAAATCGATATTCGGTTGTTATGGCCACATAAGTAAGTAAGTAAGTAAGTAATATTATACCCCGAAGGCCAAACACACTAATTAATACAGAGTTAAGGTAATGGTCAAATAATAATCAATCAATATATAATAAACAATATTAATTTTTAATGATTATGCATTTAAAAAAAAATCTAATAAAATCAATTGTAAAATTCGTATACTCATTTTGAACTTATTGGTTTTTTCATACTTTTGTTAAAACAATCATTATTTTTGGTCCCTGGGAAAAAAAAAAATTGTTTATTTTAACAATATCAGAATAAAAAAATGTTAAAAAATATTTACACAAACATTCTATTGTTACCGCTTTATTAAATACACCTTGGCAAATGCCTATACTTAGCAATTACACTCAAAATAAAGAACTCGGGCCAGTGCATGCGCCTTCGCGTAAAATAAATTAGAAACAAGAATTAAGAAGTATATAATAAGTAAAAAATTTATAATTTTCGAATTTATAAAATTCGTGAAAAACTACAAAATAAAGTTGCGAAAGACGATTTGTTTTGGTCCGAGTTCTTAATAAAGTATTTTATTGTAGTTGGTCTATGTTTTTTTGTATTGGTATATGGTATGAATATTTTAAAATACTTGTATGTGCCCTTAACTGTGAAAGTTGCCCAAGTCTGGTATTTTCAACTTACAATTTTGTTGTAGAAAAATTGCATTGTCGAAATCTTAAATTAGCTAACTTTCATAATTACGTACCATTGTGAACGTAAAATATGAAAATAATTCAGCCATTTCGACTCACATAATAGGGGTCATTATAATAACACAATGCTACAATACAATGCGAAACAGTGTTTAAAAAAATTTTTAACAGCATGAAATTTTCAATTTGCCGTAATTAGCCCATTTTCCTATCACTTGCATCATTTCGCAATCACTAAATCGGTAATTTTTTTTCGATTTTCGATTTTTTAGTGGTTCTGGTAAGGGAAAATTTAGATCATTCGATTTAGTTTTATTGCCTGAATGAACGTATTTTGAGTTTTTGACAGAAATAACTTGGATTTCCAATTTTTTCTAATTTTTTTCAATTTTAATACACAATTTTTTCAAATGCTAATGATTTACACGTATATTCTGAAAATGCGCGATATTTTGAATAAAATGCATGACATCTTAGTATTGGGAAAATGGGAAAAATAAATAAGTAAATCACTAACAGTTAAATGACACAAATGACTGGTAAATGGATTTTTAGCAGTAAATTAAAAATTTGATTGTCTAAAAATGTGTTTAAACATAGTTTCGTATTGTTCTCTATCAAACTTACAACTTTCAGTATGAAATTTGAAGAGCTCATTCAATTTTTCTTTGCTTTTTAGCACTGTGTAATATTGCCTATATGCAATTTTATCGCGATTATTAATCGTCTAACAAAATAAATAGTATTGAGGTAAATATATTGTAATTAATCGCAAATCTTGCAGACATCATGTGAGATTCATCTTATTTTGGGCATTCTATGAAATTCATGAAATGATTGCATAGATACGAATTAATATACATATAAAGTAGATATGATAAAATATATATTCTACATAGTTATGTGGTGGTCCCTACAAATTAACACATCCAATATAAAGTACATTTCTTGCTATGCATTCGAATAAAATATGTATGTACATATATATAAATATTTTCATTTACAACAGCAATAATAATTTATCATACTATCGTCATTAAATTTGTAGATATAGATACATACATATACTAATAATAGAATTTAAAAACTTTCTACGTCTTTGTTTTTCTATTTCTTATTTTAAAAATTTCTTTTCTCTCTGTATTTCTCTTTTCTTTCTTTTTTTTTTTTTTTTTTTTTTTATTATACATTTTTCACAACAAACAACTATGAAACATTAAAATAATTTTTAAATTACTGCAAACATTTGTTGTTGCTCGTTGATGGTCTGTTGTATGTACATATGTTAAGTATTCACTAATATATACGATAGAGAGAGAGAGCATAAGTTGACTTTATAGTTTTTTTGTTTTATATGCATTTTAATTTCATTAATATAAAGTGAATATACTTATACGTTAGTGTGTGGTGTTATAGTTCTTAATAGCATCATATATTGTATATACAATAATTATTTATGTGTGCGTAAGTTGGTGGAGGGGGGCGAAATGAAATAAACGCTCTAGTACACATGAGACAAAAAAATTATGTTATTGCGAATGCAATTATATTGTATTTTTTTCATACTTATATTGGTGTTGTACTATTAAATACAAGGGCTCTTGTTATACGATTAATCGAATACCCGCGTTAACCGGATATAATAGAAAGTATTCGATTTAAGCAAAGTTATTAACATCATGTTATGATGACAATACCCAAGAAAACCAAATGGAACTGAAAATATTCGATTAATGCAATGTTAATAACATTATGTTATGAGTGCAATTACAGACACCTCAGAATAACGAGTTGTTTTTGCTGCTTTCGATGCAAAATTAAAATTTGAACGAGAGAGCGAACGATTACGAAATGGATGCATATCAGTGCGGAGAGAGTCAAAGTTATTGATGCCTAGTTTGATTTTTAGCAAAATGGCGACTTTCACATTATTGCGAAAATTAAACACGCATAAAATGGATAAATGCTTGTCTACTTAACAAAAATATACGTATTAAAATATTCAAAAATATTTTATACTCAATGCTGTGCTGTGATCTGAAACGATGTGAATAAAATTTGAATATAATCGACCTTAGAAGTATTCAATTAGTCAATCACATTCGATTAATAGTAAATGAATATAAGCAGGATAATGCTTCTATACAAAATTTATATATTTTCTGAAATAGAGAACGCAATAATAACAGGGCGAAGCAAAATTGAGCCAATAATCATGCACGTCTAAAATAAAGACGAATGGTAAGGTTTTTTTTCACATTTCAACATGTGTAGGCCAATACTTAGAAAACGGTTAGGCAGTTCTAAATATTTTCTTCGAACGAAACGTAGCACAAGTCAAAATATAACATCCGGCAGAACATTTCACTTCTATAAAACATAATGTTAATTGTATTTTGGAGTCAAATGTCTTAAAAAATTGTATTTTTGCCTAATTTTTCACATATATAGAAAAATTGTATTTCAAAATTTTATTTAACTTTCTTCATAAAATATGTAGCCCAAACATAAGAAAAAATAATTACTTAATGTTTTCATTGGCGAAAATACCGCTACTTTGTGGACTTAAGATCATCTAGGAAATTTGTCTCAACCATTTCTCGTAAGAATTTTGATAAATTTGCAATTTTGGAAACTATTTTACAATTCGATCTCATCTCAGCTAGAGTCTCGGTCTATATAATTGGGTCTTGGAAACCTGAAGGTGTGTCTCATCGTATAATTTATTAATTTGATAAGCTGATTTATTTAAAATTATAGCAAAACTTTCTAAAAATGAATAAAATTCAAGAAATAATTGATTAAATAATTAATAATAATAATTGATAAAGGAACAATAAAAGATGCACATTTCGTGTCAAAAAAATATTACTTTTCTGTGTCGTAATAATATTTTTAGCTATCGAAAGATAGACAATGAAAGAGAGAGAGAGAGAGAGAGATCCGAACTCAATGCTATTGCAAATTGAATGCTTAGTCGGATAATTGAAATTGAACAAAAGCAGACTGGAAATTACATTATTCAAATGATTACTCAAAGAACATTCAACTAACCGGTATTTATATTAATCAAATCACTTTAAGAGCATTAGCAAGTATATATTCAATAATTAATATATTTAAAAATTTCATTTCATAAAGAATAAATTGTGAATACTTTGTAATAAAATTGCTTTAAAGAAATTGAAATCAAATCAGCGCTAATCGGATTTGAATACTTAAATCGGATAATTAAAATTGAACGAAAAGCAGGTTGACCGAATTGTCAACCGTTTAATAATAGATAATTCGATTAATCGGTATTTATATAATATATAAGAACCCTAGGAAGTACTAATATACTATATAATATACTTACGTATGATAATATTTATTTCTCATAATACAACGGATACAATTCGAAATTCATATATGTAGAATAGATTAAGAATACTCTTGTTGTAGTAATTTGTTTGCTTTAAACAAATTGAATACTTAGTTAATAAGATTATATCTTATTTTAATGCTAAATTATACAAGTGATTAAAGCATAACTACAGGTAGGTATCTTATGTATAATATATTCGATTAAAAGTGGAGTTTTGAAGTTAAAAACAACATGCGACAAGTCATACAAACACATACACATATATATATCTCATACATAAATACATACATATTACACTAATTATATAATTATTATTATATTTATTTAGGTAGGATTATGATATAGTAATTGTTTGTATTGGTGTATTCTGTTTCGCTTATATTGTATATATTGTAGCTACTATTTTTTATACGTAAATTTGCAACATTTAACAATTCTTTTGCTCTTCAAATAATTATAATAACATAAAACATCTAGTGTAATATGTTTTGCTTCTTCTTTACAATAATCGCTTTCTGGTTTTTTTTTAATACATAATTCAGTCTAATTCTGGAATTGGTCATGTAATGCATGGGCCGTTTTCTTTTGATTTACACATACATATATTATACATATATCTAATGGACATACAAAAAAAAAAAATAAGCAATTCAAGATGTATGTCATTACTATATAATTCGAATGTCTATACTACTAAATTATTACAAAAATACATCGATAAACCGAAAATGTGTAAATACATGGACCTACTATATTTATATTGTAATACTAAGGTAGAACGGAGGCCGGACGTAAAATGTGCTCTTCTTTATCGATCGGCTGCTTTGATATGTTTCGTTTTTTTTTTCTCTCTCATTTTTTTTTTCTCTTGTTTTTGTTGAGCCTTCTGTTTACGTCCCATACCATAATTGCTGCTAAAATCTTACTTTCACTTAAACATTACTAAAATTGTGCATAACATAATTCACAACACCTATGAATAACGTTGTAATTTATATCAAATGCGATTTTCGATTGGAATGCTCGATTGCCGCTAGCAGCTCATGCTTTTGCCGTACATAGAGTCGGCCTTTCTTCCATGGATTCTGTAATTGCAGTGGTTTGAAATCGTCGCGCAGACATCGTTCTCTGGCACCAATAACAGCCACCAGGCAAAAATTGTCCAGCATCTCCCCCGTATAGATGGGTGCATTGTGTCCCTTTAGCATAGCGGCCATATTCAGTTGCTTCACCACCAGATTGATCACCTCACGCGCTGACGTTTTCGGCGTTACATGCAGTTTGAGGCTTGTACCACTTGCCAGCCCTGTATCGTAGGCTGTGTACACTTGAATGATGCCGGAACTAGTTGAGCTTGTGGGCCCCGTCACTGCTGTTGCCGCTGCAGTGTGATCTGAAGCAACGCTTAAATAGCCTGTCGGACTCTCCTCATCACTGCTATGTCGTGAAAGGCTTTTGGTCGCAGAAGAAGCCGAGGAGGAGGTGGACGGCTTCGATGCTGCAGACTCATCGGTCTTTGTGTTTGCCTTTATTTCAGTTTGCAAAGCCGATAACGTTGTTTTAAGATAGAGACCACCTTCTCGTAAATTCGTGCTTGATGCTGCTTTCACTTTGCTCATGCAGGGGGCACCAGTTGGTGTGTCACCACCTCCTGTTTGCATCGAGCAGTAGACATTTTTCAACGACAAACTCGAACCGGGCGCATTTCGTGAGAGAAAAGGAGTCGAACTAATCGGATGTGGTGCTGTCAGTGAAGTTGGTGTCGATGCGTGCACCACATTCGAAATGGTGCGTTTACGTTGGTGCGACATTGCGGATTGCATGTGTTTTTGTGCTTCCGATGCGGCCTGAGCCAGGGTGTCATCCGATCGCGACGGGGGTATTGCAAAAACTGCTGTCAGCTCATTATTACTGCCTGCTGCCGAATCGGCAGTCGAGTACAAACTGCGTGTAGTGTATTGTGAAGACATGGAGTCGCCACTATTTTTGCGCAAATGCTTATTCGAACCGGAAAACTCGCTGGTGACTTGGAGCAAATTTTGATTTTCTTTTTGTGCACCCACCATTGTGGTCTGATGCGTTGACTCGAGGGTACCTGTCCGAGCTGTAACTTGTGTAATTACACTCACACCCAAATTCTGCTCGGATTTTGAGTGTTCAGCCACTAGACAAACATCGCTGCCAGTTTGACCCATGCCAGCAGGTCCAGGCCAACTACCACGGCCTGGTCCGCTTTTTGAGTACTTGCCATCACGAGTGGGTAGCTGCAGCAGTTGGTGTTTATTATTGATAGAATGACTCATCTCATCACCTGATTGGCCAAACTCGAGTATCTTTCGCATCGCGTGCGAAGGTTGAGCATTTTTATCGCGTGCAAACGCAATTACATCCATCAACCAACGCACACTCTTCCATACCACATTCAAATTGAGCGTCAACTCTTGCAGTTTGGCCAAACGTTCTTTGGCCGTTTGCAGTTCACTGGTGGAAAATGCCTCCCGATGTGAGTGGTTCGCCAGGGCTGTGTCAAGCTCAAGTATGCACGAGAGACGAGCATACTTTTGTATAATGCCCGGCTGATAAGTACGTAGGTGTATCATTTCGAACGACTGTATACTGAGGCTGGCCAAATCCTCACGTTGCAGCAGTAACTCCGATTGGCCCGGAACCGCACAAGTCAACTCAACCGATGGACATACGATCAGAAAACTGATATCTTTGCTGTGCTCTATCACCTCGATGTCGTACAGGCGATGTGTGAAAGCATCCTCGGGCTTAATATTCATGTAGGCGAATAGTTTATACGCTGCTGTCGTTAGATCGTAGAGAAATAATCTTTGCACTTCGGTGGTAGCCTCTGAGTTTGCGTTGAGCTCTAGCGGTAGTCGCAGTGGACTACCTCTGTCATTGGTGGTATCAGCTGCATCGCCACGCTTCAACACATGCCATTCCTCTGCGGTAATATGACTATTATCTCTGACTTTATAGTGCGGCAAGACATTGGGGGTCTTTGCCGGCACAACAACCTGTATCTGATCCATGGAACATTGCATTTTCAAATAGCCCAAATACAGACCGGGTGCCAATTGCTCCATGGAACTGTGATGATATTGCATTTGCTCCGCTATTGACGAGATCAGCATTTCGTTAATATTGTAATCCTCATGCAGAGCGACAATCTTCTTTTGCAATTTATTTACAGGCAGCCAACGCGAATTAAGGATCGAAACGGTTTTTTGATTTTTCACCGATTGTATGCAGGAGAGCACCACTGTACCATGAGAATCACGCAGCGGCTTATAGTACAATTGACCCAGATCGGTTAAACCGAGAGCTGATTGCATTTGACACACGGCCGACAGTAGTTTTGTGCGAAAATGTACAGCCGATGTGAGGTTACGTTCCATATCGGTACGCAATGATTTGACATCATCCCACGTGCAAGCGACCTTTTAATAAAAATACCAATTAATCACTTAAGGAATACAAATATTGAATCATGAACAGCTACCTTCATTAACCAATGATAATCGCTATGTAATGTACTCGGATAGGTCTCATCAATTTCGATTACAGGCAAAAAATCTTCACTGGTAACCAACACTTTATCTTCACAATAGATAATACTGGCGAAATAAATTCCACTGCAAAAAGAAAAGGCGATAAGAACGGTATGGCTCAAAGGAAATCACATCAAATTACCGTCGCAAAGTTTTCTGAAATTTTGACGCCACCGAAAACAGCTGCTTAATTGTTGTCTTCTTTTTTGGATTACGTCTTTGTGCTGTTGATGTCTCCAATGTCAACTCGGACACATCGGCTGGTCTTGCCAAACGTACAGCTGTAAATAGGTTATCCAATATTCGTTGCCGACCCAAATAACGATCTTCACGACCATTTAAATCACGCCAACCTATCAAAAGAAATCGCAGAAAACATAAGTTAAACAGTATATTTTATTCGTTAAGGCCCTTTCTTACTTGATGGTATTATACTGCCTGGTATAGATGTTTGATATGGACCCCAACCTTTGAGATTACCACATGTAGCGCGTAGAAAATACCGGCGCCCTTGCGTTAAACCGCTTATATAGCACTGAGCACCCATGGTACCATGAAAACTAGTCCAATCCATAATTTCACGTTCACCGACTACATTGCTGAAATCAGCTCGAGTTGACCATTGAACTATGTGTGCGTGCGTGTGTGAAATAACAAGAAAATAAAAAATAAATCATGAAACAAAACAAACACTTACGCCAAATATCTCTGTGGGTAAACAATGACAACACCCACAAATCAGAGTACCTCCCAAGCAATATGTAAATATAAATGTACCTACATGTATTACAAGTATATGCAAAACATTAAGATGGGTCAAATGTTATCATTTTCAAATTTCATTCAGCGAAAAACACAAAATTTGGATGATTTGAATCCTTTGTCATCCAAGGAAGCCAAAAATGCGTCAAAATCTGGAATAAATTCCAAATTTCGACGCATATAATAAAAAATTTTTTTTGTGAAAGAAGTGCAGAATAACACTTCCTGGGTTGAAAAATACCCTTAAATAAAGCCAATTTTTGTGAGTTTTTTTTTTTTTTGGCGGCGCATACATAAGGCGTGACTCAATGCCAAATTTGGAATGGAATCGTATGAGAGACCCCCCTCCTCAATATTTCCTTCGAACTTTCTTACTCTATCTCTATTCTTTAAAGGGGCTCCAGTCAATTTTAATTTCCATTAATTTTTCCTCCTCAAGACTTCGTCCGGATTCACTTCTACTTCTCAGAGGGCCTCCCATATAGAGTGGTGAAAAGTATTACAAATCACCATTAGTTTTTCTTCATCCAACATTATTTTAAAACATATTCACCCCTTAAGGGGGCTCTCATGCAAAAAGAACGCAAAAAAACTCATAAAAATCGACAAATAGCCCCTCAGCTGCTTAGAAATCACCTCTAGAGCGATAAAATATATAACCAAGCCCATTAATTTTTCCTCGTCAAACATATTTATGCCGTATTTTCACGCCTTATGAGGGCTTCCCTACAAAATGGAAGTAAAATCAACTGAAAATCGATTAATAACTTCATGGTCGTCCAGGAGTGACATCCATTCATTTACGAATTTTTCACTATATCGACTTTTTAGGAAGAGTTCACCTTCAGCATCCATAATTGACGTATCCAAGTCATGAATTTCTCTTGATTTCCTTGAGAAAAATGTTTGAAATATAAATTTTATGTTTTTCCCCTGGCCATTATGACAAATTATTGTTGCATACAATTTTCGCCCACCTTAATATACATACTACATATAAATGTACATATAAAAAATAAATATATACTTGTATATCCATGTATCGATATTCAAAGGCATATCGATGGCATGCCATTATTTACATACAACATGTACTCATACATGTTTGTATGATATTTGCATGAGTAAGAGAGAGTATGATAACGTATTGAAGTGACTTCACCGTATGTATTGTACATACATACAGTATCATCAAAATAAATAGCACACTTGAGATTACAATCAATATAAGAGTATTAAACTAATAAATGTATACATTATACTAACATATCGATAACTATTGTACATGCAAATCATAAATTAGCATAGTTATTATATGATGTATGTCAATACATGTAACTCATTGTACACAAAGTATGTAATTATTTTATTTTGTCAACAACTGTCAATAATATTGTGATTATTACCTTTAAATTTGGTGGCTATTGCACCTTCAAATGGTTCTAATATTTGCACTGTTATCGAATTATCACCAGTCACATCGACAGTTACTGATGCCGGCATATCTGGTGGTCGTGCCTGATCCCAACCCAACATCATACGTCCCAATCCTTTGATTCTGCGCTCCCATATGCCGATTTGTTTATCAATTTCACTGCCAGTACAGCCAGTCACAGAAGAACCAGTGTTGCCTGCATGAATGCATCAATGAAATGAGATTATTAATTGCATTCGAATTGCCAGCCATCGAATCGAATTGAGTGTGTAACTCTTTCTTTGTATTGTGTAATGAGAATCGATACGTTTGTGTACCGATATTAATTAAGATTGATGTAATTGGAAATTGTCTAGTGTATGACTATATTATGATACATACTGGTATGTTCAATAGTTATGACTATACAATATAAAATTTATAAGCACTCATACATACCAATAATAATATTGGAAATGGAAGGTCTCGATGTAAATGTAGGCTGGCCGGAACCACTCTCTGTTCGACTGAGATCATGTATACGTGATTCAGCATCTTTGAGTAATGCCTTAAGCTTTGAGCCGATATTGTCGGAGGAGACTGTAAACAAACAAATAAATAAAAAATATTATTAAATAAAATTATCACATTATGCTGGTTTGTATTCGATTTTACTTACATTGTGAACTCTCTACGGCACCATGCTGTAGCAACATTTTGGTCATTGAACGATTATTACTTAGCACAGCCACATCTAAAGCTGACAAACCATCCGCATTAATGCTGTAATGAGTAATTGAAATTTTTATGTAGTTATTATCACCCAAATTCATTCACATGGTCGGTACAATATGTTGGAAATTTTTAAGCAATTAAGATAACAATGTCAAAGCATTTTTTTTTTGCTACCTTTGTTAATGATAAAAAGAAAGCGTCCGTGGGATATTATTATTTTTAAAAAAATGTCACAAAATTTCAATACAAATTTTGCTGAAAATCTTTAAATTGTCAGCAACATCAAATTAGCGAAATTTTTTAAGATTCAGTGCAGTAGTCAGTGCGCAAAATGGAGTGAAACATATATTGAAAGAGAAATTATAAAGAAGAGAGAAACGTTAATTTTTCTTTTCATCGCAGAAACTCAAAATTTTTACTCAACTTCCTTGAATTTCTTCCAAAAACGCTTCACATATACATTTTATATAGCCTACACTCAGAGAGTCAAGGCTGATTTCGTTTGTAATATGTACCCCTAGAGAGAGAGGTGGCAAATATGAAAAATTATAAATTGAGCGTACAAGTAAGTTTTCAAAGATTTTCAACAGAGGTCATTAGTAGTTTTGAATTACATCGAATAATGTGGCAACTATATTGATGTTGAAGTGCCATCTTCAGGCTATTGAAGTCAGTATGAGTCATTTCTTCGAAGTGTAAACAACAACATTCGCGGGAAGTTTTGCATTTTTGTTTTAATCTATAGAAAAGCGCAGAGGAAAGTCATCGCATGCTGTGGGAGGCTTATGGAGAACATCAATCCAACTTGTAAAGACGCTGAATTGGAGGCTTTATTAGAGGAAGACTCATGTCAAACTCAAAGGGAGCTTATTGAATCTTCTCTGGCAAGAAAAATGGATTTATTACAACGAAGACTCATGTCAAACTCGAAAGGAGTTTGTTAAATCTTTGGGAGTGGCTCAATAAGCCATTTTATTGCACCTAGAGATCATGGATATGATCCACATAATGGGAAATTTTATATGAACTGAAGCCAAGAGACATCGAAAGGCGATTTTGCATACAATTTTGCACAATGTTCCGGCCACATATTGGGCAACCCCTTAAAACGTGCTCGGAAAATAGCAGATGGGAAGTTTTAACCCACCAGCCATATAGCCCAGACGTTGCCCCCTCTGACTACCCCTTGTTTCGATCAATGCAGAATGCCTTGTCCGGAATACGCTTCACTTCAGTCGAAGGAAGGTATCTAAAATTGGGTTGATATGTTCTTGGCCTCAAAAGATGATCGTTTCTATTGGGGTGCAATTTATGCGCTCCCTCAAAGATGGGAAAAAGATGTAGCTTTCGAAGGAAAATACTTTAAATAAAATACGTATATGGTAGAAATTTTTTAAAATAAAGCCTCAAAGTCAGGAAAAAATCCTTTAAAACTTACTTGTACACCCAATATATTATTGATCAGAATCGGGATCTGAGTCGATTAAGACATGCCTCTCTGCCTGACTGCCTGTCTTTTTGAACGATAAACACCGTAATTACGAAGCGATTAAGCTGAAAATCGACACCGACATACAATTATTTTCAGCAATAAACAAACAACTTCGGGAATGTGCGTAATCGGATCAAAACCACACATATCTCCCGAACAAAAGTAAGTCATTGAATCTGTGTTTTCAAATTTTGCATATGAAAATGTGAAGCTATGAAGCTTCAAAGTTTGTTAAAGAAAGTTAGTCTGAGAACAGAATTGGCATATTCTGACATTGGGAGAATCGGTTAAAGCCACGCTCACTTCCCATACAAATTTATGCTCCTGTATGTACAATATATATAAAGTTATCAAGCTAAAAATCGACAATTATATTTTATAATTAATAGACGTACTCAAAACGACTACTTTGCAGTGTACTGCATTAATGTCGACATTTTTTATATTATATATAAACATTTCGACATTGTTACAAATATGATTGGATTAATATCGAAATCGCCAATTTTGTAAAATTTCATTTCGACATTATTGCAAATATATTTCGACATTAATGCAGTACATTTGTAAATTTGTATGGAAGTGATGAGAGATTTCGGCATTATTACAAAAATAATCCGATATTTTTTTTCTTGCAATAACGCAATAATTTTGCAATAATTGCAAAAATAATCCGAATTTTTTTTTTGCAATAATGTCTTAAAAGCAAAATTTAGTGAGGCTAAAATTAATGCATATGTATCAATGTACCTTAAATGATTGCAAAAATTTATGCAATAATATTGAAAATCTAGTTCCACACATTTTTGGTTTGACAATATTGCAAATTTGTTTTGCAATAATATCAAAAAATCCTCCAAAGAAATTGTTGCCATTATTTCGGGATTATTGCAAAGATTTTGCGATATTTTCGTTAGACATTCAGTCTTTTTTTTTGCAATAATGTCTAAAAAAACACACAATTTTCTGAGATTAATTTAAAATTTAATATATATGCATCAATTTTCCTTAAATTATAACTAAAATGTTTGTAATTATGTCGAAAATTATAAACATTCATTTTTATTCGACATTATTTCAATTTTTGCTTTGCAATAATCTCGAAAAAACGGGAAAAATTGTTTGAGATTATTAGAAAAAATTTGTCGACATTAATCTATGTATTCTTAATTCATATATTAGTAAATATTAGCTAATTTCAGCATTCGATACGAACCTATTGACATCGACATCGGTTGATTCAAGTATGGTACGCGCCTTATCCAAGTGTCCATGTTCGACGGCCGAAAATAAAGCTATGAAATGGAAAAGAAAATTTCAATTAATATTAGAATTGAATAAGATTGCAAATTAAATATGCGCATTTGTATAAATATGACAATTGGTTGACAGAAGAGTGATTTGACATTTTCAGTTAGTATGACGTAGAGAAAAATGCATTAGTTCGAAACAAACAAATATATAGAAAAAGATGTTGGTATGTACTATCGTATCAGTTGCATACCGTGTAAATGTAAATTGATTTGTGATAATTTATCCAATTGAGCCTGTGCCAATTTCAATTGCTTCTTTGACATTTTACTACGTAATGGCGTATTGCCGCCGCCTTTATTGATACGCATACTCGTTGGCTGACGATGAATGATTAAATTTTGACCATTTCGTTCCACATTCTGGTCATCCGAGCAAGAAGCATCCTTTTGTTCGGCATTCAATTTGGCATTCTTTGGATTTGACATGTTGTTCGCATTGATGGTGGTGGTGGTGGTGGTGTTGTTGGTGCCGTAATGATGTGATAATGCGCGTGCGTGACGTCGTGATACACTCAAACCGGTGGTGTGTTGATTGGACGATGATAATGGCAATGTTGCTGATCGTAATGTTACGTCGTCAATGATTTCAGTGTTTGCAATTGGTGCTGTTGATGGTGTCGTTGATGATGATGATGATGATGATGATGATGATGTTTTTGAAGATGTTACTGCTGATGATACATGCGGCAAGAGATATTCCATTTCTTTGAGATCGTGCTCAGTGCATGAGATGGCAGTGCGTATCTTTGCTACAGACACATTTTGTGTTAATTGTTCCGACCAACGAAATGTATTGTTGTTAATGTGTTGTGAACGATCACGTTCTACGTGATTCTCATGTGCTACGTGCTGATTGTGATAATAATCACTACTGCCCCTATTGCTGCTGCTGCCGCTGCTGCTACTGCTGCTGCTGTTGCTACTGCTGCTTTTACTACTGCCAGACGAAGATGATTTTCGCAATACAACAACACCGTTCTCACTATCGGACAAATCGTTATCATGTATACATTTATGATTTCGATTACTTGGTAAAATATTGTCTTGAATGAAACAAAAAAGTATAAAATAATAATATGAAATTAAAAATAAAAAAAATTAAACCATATACAAGCACAATGAATAAATTAATATAAATAAATGCATATGTGTGGGTAAATTTATGAATCGATCGACCCAGATTAATTAAATTACTTATATGTCTGTATGTGCCTGTTGTTTCTTTGTGATGATATTAAAATGATGATGAATGCATCCAATTACCGAAATTATAATATGTTCCTCTTTTTAAGCAATGCAACATATAAAATGTATATAAACATATGAGACAATGTATATTGAGTACATATGGTATGATAGTATGTAAATATGTTTGCGTAGTGCGTATATCAGTGAAAATGTATGGGGGCATGTCTGTAATATTATATGTCGTTTTTTTTTTTATGTACGAGTAATTATGACAATAGTCTTGCATTAGGCACCCATATCCATGATAATATAATAAATACAATAGAATGTTGTTATTGTTGTTGTGTTGTTTCTGCTCTCCCTTTTTTTATGAGTTTAATTGAACATCTCATGAGATACATTTATGTACGTTTACGATTATTATTATTATTATTATTATTATTATGCGTTGAACATTACAAAATCTTACCATCGACTGGGTATGATGAGATGCTTGTACTTGTGCTTGTGCTTGTACTTGTATTACTCGTACTATTACAATTTTTCTTTTGACAAAATTTCGTCAATTCATTTAGAGTATGAAATGATTTTTGACGCAGCAATGTACCCGGTGATCGTAAACAACTGCTAAATTGCATGGTTTTATGGGATTTACTTTCGGTGTTATAACATCTGAAATACAATATATTTATGTACGAGTTTGTATGTATGTATGTATGTATGTATTGTAGTAGATATGTTAGGTAAGGTATGTACGATATTTACGTATGTAGTTATGCATAATAATAAGTAGGTAATCATCTCACACACACACAAATGAGTCATAAGCATAAATAAATAGTCACTTTATATACTTGAGTTCGTATGTACTTGTAGTGTATCATATAAACAAATACTGAGCTCGTTTAATATAAACATTGAAGTCGGTAACTGCTCTTTGTGAACAAATTTTTATATTTTTTTTTCGATAGAAAATAATAACATAATAAACACAAAATAATCTCGTTAATATTCTTAATAAGAGGTAAGTAGATATTTTATTGTAAAAAAATATTTCAATTTTTTTTTTTCGCATCACTTGTATAGTCGTTTTTATTTTTTCTGGTGATAAAATTGTAACTAATATTAAGTTTTCATGATGATTTGGTAAATTATAATCAGATTTTATAATCTACATTTATTACAGAATATAGATATTATATTAAGCCTCTTCAGGCACTCTTAGTACATTAAAAATACGATTACTTTTTCAAAGTGCTACAAAGGCCCATAAGTAACAGAGATGATGGGTTAATACATTTAAAAAGTATATGCGAAATTTTTTTAAAATATATTAACTCTCTACAGACACTTTTAGTGCGTTAAAAATGTGATTTCATTAGACATTAGAAAGACATGTAATGGGTTAACATATTTGAAAAAGTTACGCAAAATATACTAAAAATAATTTTAACCCTATAATTCCAAGAGATTTATCTTTTACAGCCACTTTTAATGCAGTCAAAAGTCAATTTCTATTAAGAATGGTAAAAAAATACCCTTAAAGAAGAGGGATAATGGTTTAATGCATTTAAAAAATATCAGTAAGTATTTGAATTGTAGTAAACTTTTATAATCCACATTTTTCTAGAACATATTAATCCATTGCAGAACCTTTTATAGCGTTAAAAATCTTAAAAATGGATTAAAAGACCCTTAAGGAAGAGATATTTATAATGTGTTAATATATTTAAAAAATATTTTATAAGTAAAAAATATTCTTTACTTATAAGGGTCTGAATACGTAAATATTCTTTCATTTAATTTAATTTCACTTTCTTAGATAGCTTTTTTATATTTTTTGCTTGGGTTAATCATTAATTTTATTAATGCTAATTAAGTTAGCATTAATAAAATTGTATGAGACACATTTTTCTAGAAGGTATTAATCTTCTGAGAAGCTTTCTATTATTTTATAAGTGATATTTTTTTAAAAGAGTGTAAAATATATGAGTAATAAAAGGAAATAATGGGCTAATATATTTTGAAAATATATTCTATGGAGAATTTTATTATGTAAGAAAACACATGTAAGGTTCCTTCTAATACTGTCCAAATTTAAGACGCACAACAGTAATGGAAGAGAAGCTCGGCCAATGAGCCCTTTGGGGTTTTAAGTGCCACATATTTATTTTTATTTTTAAGAAAACGCAAAATAGAGAAATATTATCTCTCCTAATGATATTTCATTTTCTTAGATCAATGGTTTCCTATTTTGTGTTCGAATTAATATTTGAACCAAGCTTAAATACTTGTATAATTTAGAAAGCTATTGTAAAATTGTATCAGCAACAGTTTTCTAGAAAGTATTAATCTTATACAAAGTTTTGTAGTAGGTTAATAATGTGATTTCTCGTAAAAATAGCATTAACAGAGGGAGATAATGGGTTAATATATTTCACAGATATGCTCGTGGAAGATTTTACTATAAGCTGATGAACACATTACTATTGTGAGTTATGGAAATAATAAATTTTGAATGCCTTTTTAGAGCATATTGCTTAGAAATCATCCAACTTTAATGTAAAGCCGCAAAAATTTAGAGTTAGTTTCGATATTGAGACCTAAAACAAAGTTTGCCGATACACAAAATAAAAATAGATGACTTATTCCACAGGCGAGATAAACATATTTACATGTTTTATAGTCGCTAAATTTGAATTCTTAGTTGGTTTGACTCCGGTTAAATAACATTAGGTCCCTAACCTCAAAAAATATATATGTATATGAAAGTTGAGACATTCATTGAAATATTCAGAATCGTCTCGAGAGTGGTAAAATATATGACCGACCCCCTTCACATTATGTCCTTATTACTTCTGCTGAGCATTCTTGCCCCTAACTCTACTTCTTAGAGGAGCTCCCCAACAAAATTGTTGACTTTTCAAATTTTGTTCCTAATTTTTACTGTTCACCATTTGGCTATGAGGGCATCAAATACAGCAGTATTGCTTGTGCGAAAAAATATTGAAACAATTTAACTTTATCATTTATATTGTTTCAATAACGATTGGTTTGCTGGGCTACTGAGCTATTTATCATCATCATATTTACTATTCTTAGAATGTTCAATATACTTTATACATATGTACTATCTATTATGACTTTAAACGTTTTTAGAATTAATTTTAGAATTTTCCGAAGACAGCGACACATACGAATAATAATAGAAAGAGCACTAAGAGCAAAATAATAATAAGAAAAAAATATAAAAAAAAAACCGACACCTACTGCTATTCAAATATGGTACAGGCTTTCTTATTGTAGCTGTTCTCATGCGTGTAGTGCCATAAATGCCATCACATGTCATTCTTATCATTGCCTTATAGAGATCATTGTTGTGATATTCTTCATCCAGATTCGAAATTTTGGGACTGCACGGAGATTTATTTTGTTTTTGTTGTTCGTTTAAATATTTCCTACAATATGTTTCGGGTATTTGTAATAGTTTACATGCTTTAACCGGCACCGTCGAAGAAGTTGCTGCTGGTGGCTTGTGTGGCAAGGCAGATATTATTTGTTCAATTTGCAATTGATCAGCATAAAATATTTCCTTTGGATTTTGTTGTTGTTGTTGTTGTTGTTGTTGTTGTCTATCGTATAGTGGTTCGCCAGCTTTACGTGTTCGTATCACTGCCACTGCTTCAAGTTCATCTGGAATTTTTGTAATATTGACATGACTGCCGCTTGTGTGCATTTTTAAAGTTGTATGCAGTGAAGATGTATTCTTTAGCTTGCTTTTCAGCATGCCCAAGGAGCTGCGCATCGAATGTGATCGCCGTAATGGAGTACCGGCGCTATCATCATATTTATCCTTATTTGATAGCTTTGTATATTTACGATATGCTCTTCGACGTTCCATTTTATCAAATTGATTGAATAATAAACTATAAAATATTATTGTGTATTTAATTTTCTAATACTGTTTCCCATCAGTCATTTAAAAGCACTTGAAACACATCACCAAACACTTCTCAAATATAACTGACTCAGCAAGAGAGTCAGATGTGATTTTCAATATCAACCCTGTGTCTGCGTGTCTCACTTATGTTGCCATAACTACGTACATAGTACATAAATCTTAGCAAGAACTACCTACCCTTAATTTTTCGCTGTCAATTGCCTGTGTGGCAAAACATAAATATTGTAATATGTATTAACAAAAGCAGAAGGGGAAATCTCGTATGCTCTCTCTCTCTCTCACAAACACTTCAGCAGTCGAGCATACAAAAACCTCATGATAAAACTACATACATACATACAAATGAATGTATGGATTACAAAAATGATACTTGCTGCTTGTTACTATTACATAGATTTGTATGTACGAATTTATGTACCATTAACCAAAACTACTGACTTCTATGACTGGTTTCCAAGACGCGTTAAGTCGTAAAACAATTAACAGAACATTGAGAAAATTGTTCAAATCCTCAATACAATCTATTATTGTTATTTTCGTATGTATTATGTACTTAGTAAGTATAAGTATTATACGTATTAGGCGCGGGTTCATTTAATATTCGGAAAATGTAGCTACATTAAGGTGAGGCAAAAGTCAAAAAAATATAAAATTTCTATAATTTCATACTTCTTTTCACAAGCAATAAAAAAAGTATATATTTTGTAGCATTGTTTTCTAAGAATTGAATAGATAGGTGAATATTCTATTTAGAAAAAATGATGGGGAGGAATTATTAATGGGAGTCGATCATACATTGCAATGATTTATGAGTGATTTCTGAGGAGCTATGGCGATTTTTGTCGGTTTTTAGGTTTTTTCGGTTCATTTTGTATAGAAGCCTCGTTAAGTATGTTTCAGAGAAATATTGAGAAGGAAAAATTAATAATAGTCGGTCATATATTTCAATTCTCTAGAAGCTATGCCTAATTGTGTATAGAAGCTACAAAAATTGATAGAAATAAGGGCTAAGTATGTTAGGAGGAAATGTTGGGGAAGAAAAATTAATGGTGTCAGCCATACAAGGACAATTATTGTGCAGCTATCATCGACTATTTCCCTATATTCATATGTTTTTGCTATCATCTTCAAAGAGTCGTTTTGTGCTGAAAATTGGACCACTTACAAAGCGATTGCTTCCGAAGGTAGTCTCTCTCGGAACAACTCTGAAAGTTTATATCTTGAAAAATAGGCACTCAGCGATTTTCAAATAGTCTTCTGTGAACCTTTTGCTGCGACAACCTAATTATTTTACAGTTGGAATCAGTCGCCAATCCATTGATTGTCTCACGCCTTCCTCTTCAAGGCGTGAGAATACAAGTAGTTCCATAGGTAACAGCTTCAGAACTAACCAGAGAAAAGTAATCTTATGGGTAAGCTGAAATTAAGCTTCCGCAAGAGAGGTTGTAACCTTAGAATCATCTGTTCAGAGAACAGGTCGCTTTACGAACTGGCAGTTGGCCTATGATTAGGGTATATACCAGAAGAATACAGTTGACACTTATTTCTTCACACTCTTAAATATTCCTGACATAGAGTATTAGGGCTCTATAGCGGAATAAAATTAGAATCAGAAAGACATCAACATTTGTGAAGTTAAAATAAAAAGAAATAGGTATAATATTACCAACCGGGTCGAATAACTTCCAGTGTCGATGAATATACTTCGAAAATTAAATTAATAGTGAGTAATTCAATTCTCTTCCCACAACAAGTGTTTAGAGTCCCAACTATTTTGAATTTGACAGACGAATAATACAAGCTGGAAAAACTAAAGACATCACTCTAAGACAATCGAAAATTTTTTTTTGGAAGTTGCAACCTCTAATGATTTAAAGACTAACAAAGGATAGCCTAAATGGGCATATATGAGGATTTCTAAGGGTTTCATTTCTAACTGAAACTGCACCTAAAAAAAAATTGAAATTCTCTCCAATAACTCCAGTATATTAAGCAAGTAGAATCCTCCGACCACATTCGAGGACAATAACAAACGCTACAACGTTAAAACGTTTAATGATTTAAAGACTAACAAAGAACAGTCTAAGAATTTCAATCAGGATATCTTTGAGGATTTCCATGCAAACTAAAACTACAAACTACTGACAAAAATGGGAATTCTCTCCAATAACTTCATTAGATTGTTCCTGTGGAAAGAGAAAACCATCTCGTCAGGAATATGTCACCTGTTAAGAAAGTCAAGGTTCTGTTAGGAATCGATTTCAGATAATTTAGATTAAAGGAAAAGCTTATTTCGAAGTATTGTTTTTGATAAAAACTGGGAACTGTCAATTATTTACAATAACTTAATCATTTAACGATAAGTGTTCATCTTTTCTTGTAGCGGCCTCCGGTGCAAATTCGATCTTTCAAAAGATGAAATTGCTAAATATCATAAATCTGATTTTGAAAAAGTTCAATGACAAAG
The DNA here is from genome assembly GCA_963854835.1 of Megamerina dolium. Lineage (NCBI taxonomy): Eukaryota > Metazoa > Arthropoda > Insecta > Diptera > Megamerinidae > Megamerina > Megamerina dolium. The sequence continues at coordinate 22,884,515 of OY978526.1, read as the reverse complement.
CCCAGAAAATGTATTGTCACAATAAATCTGATATTCGAAAGCTAATAAAATAAATATGACCAAATTTAACATGATGACAATGCCAAAGGAGAAACTTTGGAGCTGTTAGTTACCATTTGTGTGTTGTTTCTGATTTCAATTTATAGTCGTATTCATATTTTTAGCCCTTAGGAAAGTGGTCGTAAACATTTAAAGTGCTCATGTGTGCTCATGAAGAGTTATCTTTGTGTGACTATCTTAGTGTAAATACAAGCAATGAACTTTAAATAATCAATCTATTATGTAAATAAATAGCTTTAAATAATGTTTCAATTTACAATTCATGTCGGAATACTATCGTAATCATCTGTATATATGAACATATGTATGTATGTACGAGACTTAACATATGTATACGTTAAGGCAATCATATGTACTACATATGAATATTGCCAATGGGAGGGTTGTAAACAACCGAAACGTTTTAATGCCACACAAATAAAGATAAAAAAAATGGTTTGTGTGTCTGCTAAGCATTGGCTTTAATGCAAGCGTATTTTTGAATGCCAAACAAGCTTATGGTACTTATATTAAAGGTTACAGACCGACAAACATACATACATATGTATTTCTAATGGGATTTCACATGGTTTATTATTGAAAGAGTAAGAAACGTTTGTAACAACAACAACAACAACAACAAATACAAAAATTATACAAGTAAGTAATATATTTGTGTGTTTATTTGACTTGGCTTACTTATACCATCCAAAAAATTTTGTTAAAGTTTGCTCTTCTAAATGTTTTTATTCGTTGGTTCGTTTGTTGCTGTTACTTATCTTACTTAATAAGTTCTCTTCCATAATTGAGACAATAATTTTTTTTTTCAAGTAACATAAATATTGTATATTAAAGACGATAATATTATGAGGCCTATTAAGTGTCTAAAGCACACAAACTTAATTCAAGCATTTAACAGCCCTTTGTTCTCACAAATTTAATGCCATTTAAGTTAATTGTCATTTCCTTATTCTTATTCTAAACTAATAGTAGGTGTATATGTATAGTACATATAGTGGACACAACTAGACCAAATAACGAAACGAAATGGAAAACAGCACGTCTTCAAGCAATATTTAAACATAATTTGCAAATGTTATTACGGTTATGATGCCGTCTTTTCATTGCTGTCTGCTACTTACACAATTCTATATGTAAATAAACTAGTACGATACGTATATATGTACGTAGCCAACGACGGAAACACCAATTGAACTCAAGTAAGCGTATTTATTATACGCACGTACAACATACATACAACAAGACACATATAAGGTACATATACATACATTTATATAGATTGGTTTTTATTGTACATAAATATATATATATACACATACATTCATACACGTATTGTATGCTTTTACTACTTCGCCGACCTCGAATAGTGTTTCTTGTTTTGCTCTAATATTTATGCAAATTGAGTGTTTAAGATTGTATATATACTCATACATAGGTATATGAATGTACTATATATACATGTATATAATGGTTATTTACCAGTTTCAACAAACTACTTGTGTAGTTAATGCATTGTAATTGTGAAAATGCCCTCCACCCACATAAGAAATTCATTTCCTATACATATAAAGGCACGTTTATGGATTTGCCTACATATAATCGCATAATCCATCAATGATTTAACAAATCACAACACTAATGTATTCATATTAATCAGTTATGTAGATTTTCATACTATTTACTCATCCATTTGCATATACACAAGCGTCTCTGTGTGTATGCGTGCTTGTATACGAGGGCGGTCCCAGAACTACACGACCTGACATATACCAGGTGTACAAGCTTAAATCCGCTGTTTGCTCGTAGATGGCGTTAGTGAGCATTATCGACTGTTCATCATACAACAACATACATTTTTCCTCGTATAATCATGTCTAGTTTCGTGCCAGAAAAAGAGCATATGCGGGAAGCTCTACTTTTTTGCTTCAATTTGAAGAAATCTGCTGCTGAGTCGCATCGAATGCTTGTGGAGGAATGTGGTGACAGTGCGCTATCGGAAGCCACTTGCAGAGACTGGTTTCGTCGGTTCAAAGAAGAACTTTTTGACTTGAGTGACAAGAAGCGTGAAAATAGACCCAGAAAAGATGAGGACCATGATTTGCAGGCTCTTTTGGATGAGGATGACACCCAATCGCAAAAAATGCTTTCCGAACAGTTAGGTATTACTCAACAAGTCATTTCCATACGTTTTCGAGCCATGGGCAGATGGAGCGACGCCAAAACGCATGCGAAATCTTGCTTGCTAAACAGCCGTAGCTGTAGCTCAGTGGTTAGTGTGTTCGCCTTCTGATCTGTAAGTCGTGGTTCAATCTCCGGCTGATGCATAACAAATTTTATATCGATAAGATTTTTCTTTCGAATGGTACCCACCTGTCGGCAAGCAATTGGCAATTCTTCCGACAGTTACAACTTGCCATGAAAAAGCTTCTAAAAGAACTCTGTGACAAAGCTCAGAAAAAGTGATGTCACAAGTGCTCTGCCGTTCGGAACCGGCTAAAATAAGTAGGTCCCTTCTAATATTGTCCAAATTTAAGACGCACAACAGTAATGGAAGAGAAGCTCGGCCAATGAGCCCTTTGGGGCTTTAAGTGCCACATATTTATTTTATTTATTTAAACAAAAAAGAAAATCGTTCCTGCATCTTGTGGTGACTTGCGATGAATAGTGGATATACTTTGAGAATCCTAAACGAAAAAAATCGTGGGTCGATACCGGCCAACCAGCAACTTCTTCTCAAAGACCAAATCGCTTTGGACGCAAGACGATGCTATGCGTTTGGTGGGATCGGCAGGGTGTCATCTACTACGAGCTGGTGAAACCTGGTGAAACTGTCAATGCTCACTGCTACCACCAACAACTAGTGAAATTGCGCCGGTGCTACCTCATCCCGCTTATTCACCAGACCTGGCCCCTTCTGACTATCACCTGTTTTCGTCGATGAGTCACGCGCTCGCCGAACAGCACTTCGATTCGTAATGAAGACGTCGGAAAATGGCTTGACGAGATGGGAAAAGTGTATAGCTAGTGAGGACAAATACTTTGACTTTCTATGAAAAAAAAATATGTTTTTTTTACCGAAAACAGCGGATTTAAGCTTGTACACCTGGTATATGGCGGCAGAAGTTTGAAAAAAAAAAATACTTTGGTGAAAAGTGGCAACCTTATAAAACATATGTTTTAAGTTTCATGGCGCCACGTTGTTTAGTATTTAACGGCCTCAGTGAATTTGTAAACATGGAAAAAATTGGTCACCGTTTTGTAATTCAATACTTTCATTTGAAAGGTTCAGTCCAAGTTAAAGCCGAACTAGATTCTACTCTGGAGGTCTGCTTCTTCGTTTAAAGAAAAATTTTCCCAAATTTTTTGTTTCCCTTATTAGGTCGGGTAGTTTTGGGACCGCCCTCGTACCTTCTCTTTTACGAAAGAAAAAGCTACGTATGATTGCATCGTCCAAGGGAACAACCAAGTGAACGAACGACTAACCGCGACGATTTGGCAATTTTATGAGACATTTTGAATGATGTCTGTTAGCTTAAAATCAACATACTAAGCTCATACCAATGTGTATTGAAATAATATGCAAATGAACGAATAGATGGATGGGTAATCTATTCTATTTGCTAGCGCTGACAATTTAACCTTTCCATGCCAAAAAAAAAACAAATGTTTTACTAAGTAATCACAATTAAGTACTTTTTGTCATTTTTGGTTAACGAAAGAAAACAAAATAAAAAGCATTAACATAGACCAGCGACAACACACCGACAGTGGACTACTTACAAACAGATATTAGAAAGCTTTTGCAGACGATTTTTTTATGGCTGTTTTTTATCCTTCTGGGTACTTTTTATTGAAGAACAGAGTTGCATTGACAGCACTAAGTCACTGTATGTCGTTATCACTCTCATAAAGATTCTTGACCAATGGAACATTCATCATACCAGACCCATGGGAGTTGTCAAGAGAGGTTTTTATGTGATTTTCTTTCAATTTTGTATGGGTGTCCGTTAGAGGGGTTGATTTCGAAGTTGAATACATTCAGAAAATATGTTAGGACTAAAAAATTTAAGGCAATTGAATATAAATTATGCGCAATTGGGGGCACCCGGAGAGCAATGGGAGTTAATAATATAGAAAAAATACAAATTTTTTAGAAAAATTCTCATATGGAGTGGAGTTAGGGAGTAAATATGTTTAGAAAAAATGTTGTCGTGACCAAGTAAGTGGCAATCGGTCAGATGTTTTACTTCCTTAAGGGCACCCTGCGAGCAATGGGAGCTAATTTTATTTAAAAAAATACAACTTTTATATGAAGCTCCTCTAAGAAGTAAAGATAGGGGTTAAGCAAATTTGGAAAAATTGTTTAAAATTAAAAATCAATAGAGGTTGGTCATATGGGTCATGTCATGGGGTTATTTGCCAAATTTCATGGGTTTTTTTGCATTCATTTTGTATGGCAATCGCCTTAAGCGGTTCATATGGAGGGTTTGTATTTTGTGGAAATTTGTTGAAGAGGTAAAACTAGATCGGAACTTCTTTTCATCATCCTAGAGGCGATTCCTGAGCAGCTGTGGGGTTCTTTGACGAGTTTTATGTGTTTTTGTGTTCATTTTGTATGGCAGTCCCCTAAAGCGTTGGAATAATATCGCGAAGAATATTGAAGAGGTAAAACTAATGTAAGTCCGAGTTAGATTAATCTCCCTAGAGACGGTTTTTTGGGAAGCTATGGGAATATTTGTCGAGTTTCAGGTGTTTTTGCGTTCAATTTTTATGTTAGCCCCCTTAAAGGTTGGGCACAGAACGAATATATATTTGGCGAAAATATGAGAGTCAGTCATCAATTATTCACGATTTTATAAAAAATTAAATTTTTCAAAGGGGGAGGGAAGTAAGTATGTAAATATTGGAACCAAAAATGTTATACATTTTACCACTCTAGCGACGACTCCTGGACAGATGTATGGTTAATTGTCGATTTTTTCCCCATTTTTATAAACTTTGTAGTCATTTAGCTCCACCCCAACCTTAGAATTCTTTAACAAATGCATTTTTTTATGAAACGTCACGAAATAGGTGAGACTTGTGTATTAAATTCTCATTATTAATGATCTCCAAATGTTCTTTCTTTATAATCAATTAAAAATTTTCCCAAAATACGTAAACTTTACGTACTGGGCTTAGTAGTAGTAGTAGTCTGCCATTAGATCAGTCTTCTACGAGGAAGTGGTTTAAAGACCAGGCGCTAAAGAGCTAATCGGAACCCACATTAGTCTTCTGTAGATGACACAACGTTACCAACTAACCAAACAACCGTTAAAGAAAAAAATAAAACATAATTTTTTTCCTGAAAATATTTTTCAAATCCTCTAAGATTTGACTCTGCGGTATCTTGCATACCAGTCCACTGTATTAAGTATTAAGTACAAGTAACTAAGTGCCCTTGGGACCAGTACAAGTGATAATCGATTTAGATCGCATGTAACACGTTGCTCTGTTGGTTTCTAATGGTTTTTGCTCATCGACCCCAATAGACAAATCTCAAATACTGGCAAGTTTTACATGTCTGCTCGGTAGTTAAGCTCGGTGACATCGAGCGATTATAAGAAATCGTTCCATCCACATAAGTATTGTATTGGAAACCCATTGAGAGCGCAAACGAAGACAAAAGCTAAACATTCGGTAAAAGAAACAAGTACTATTAGTGATTGGAATTTATTGCTTACGTTAGAGGACGAAGAACCGAAAAATTGAATATTTGAATCGCTAAATATTTAGGTTAGGTTATGTGGTTACCCTCTGAGAGGACACACTTAGGCCAGAAGCGCCCATTGTGATACCACTGATACCACTCTTCCAATACTGATGTGAGTGTTAAACTTGGACATCATTGGAAGGGACCTACTCTTATTAACCGGTTCCAAACGGCAGAACCCTTTTGACATCACTTTAACTTAGTATTGTCACAGAGCTTTTTTAAGAAGCACTTTTGTTTACTGCAGGAAAAATTGCCAATTCTTGCCGACAGGTGGGTACCGATCGAAAGAAAAATCTTTTTGATATTAAATTTTGTTATGCCTTATACGGGGATTGAACCCACGACCTACAGATCAGATGGTCAACGCACTAACTACTGACCTACGACACCCACCTGAATATTTAGATCTCTGAATATATCTGAATTTCAAATTACAGAAATATATTAGTTTCTTTTTTTTTTTTTTTTTATTAAATACTTATTTCACTTGTATTAAATAAAAATTATATGGTAGTTTATTAAATTATTATACAAGGTGCTATAATTATGTATTAAGACTGCCTCTAGAAAAGACAATTAAAACACGATATCTACTAATTTTTCGGTATATTTATTCAAAATATTCTCCTCCTGTTACATCGATTTAATAGTGATTCAAACGCGTGTTTCAGCTCATTTTTCGGAATTGACTCCAGTGCCCTCGTCGAAGCCCGTTGTATGGTCTGAATGTCATCAAAAAACATCCTTGCTACTTCAATTTCAGTTTTGGGAACAGAAAGAAGTCGCACGGTGCCAAATCGGGTGAATACGGCGAGTGATTCAACACACAGGCCTGATTCCGAGCCAAAAATTGACAAACAATGAGTGCTGTGTCACTCGGTGCATTATCGTGCAACAAAGACCAAGTTTTTGGATCGCGGTGTTCTGGTCGAACACGACAGATTCTGGACATCAAACGCTTCAAAACTTCGAGGTAACATGCGGAAGTAACTGTTTGACCAGTTGGAACAAATTCTTTATGGATAATTCCATTGCTATCGAAGAATGTGATGAGCATTGTTTTGATTTTTGATGGAACTTTTCGTGTTTTTTTTTTTTGGCTTATGGTGAGTTTTTTGATTTCCATTCCGCACTTTGACGCTTGGTTTCTGGATCGTATTGAAAACACCATGTTTCATTACCCGTAACAATTGTTTTCAGGAAGTTTAGATCATTTTCTGCAGCTGCAACCATGTCTCTACAATGACTGACTCTCATTAATTTTTGGTCCTCGGTCAATGTGTGTGGAACAAATCTCGCGCAGACCTTTGTTTTGCGCAAACCCTCGTGAAGAATGAGTCGGATAGTTTCTCTGTTGATGTTTAAGGCCTCTTCCATCATTTTCACTGAAGCATTGCGGTCTTCTGTAATAAAATCACGAACTTTCTGGATCGCTTCCGGCGTCCGCACTGAAATTGGCCTTCCTTCTTTTATTTCATCTTCCAGCGACTCTCTGCCATCCACAAACCGTTTATGTCATATAAAAACATTTGATCTGGATAAACAAGCATCGCCATACGCTTGCTGCGTCATTCCGAATGTTTCTGATGCACTTTTACCAATTTTTGCGCGGAATTTAATAACCGCTCTTTGCTCCATGTTAAAATTTCAACATCAAACGAACACGTGTTTTGTAAAATGAATGTCAATAGACATTAAATCTCAATCAAATGCCATGAAATTTTGACAGTTAGTAGAGGAAGGTTGAGGCTTCACAACGCATGTGCTCACACATAGATGGCGCGCTTGGTTGCTGAGATATGGTTCGAGTATTAATACATAATTGTCGCATCTTGTATATTCACTATGACTGCATCCCGTCTTCTTGGCAGCTTTCAATTGTATCCTTGTAAGATATAAATTAGTAAAGAAATTTCGTATAGCTTCAATTTAACTGTAGATTTTTTCCCTTCAAAATGTTCTGTCAGAATCAGTGGTACGGTGGTTGCGGTCGAACGGAAGCGCTTTTCTTGAGTTGGGTGTCGATGGCTAAACCCATTGTTTTGAACGAAATGTTTAGCTTCAGTGACGAGAATGTTTAATTTAATGTTCCTATTGGGTATTTTGTAAATATGTTTTCACTTTTTTTTGTTCTTTTTGTATTTTTCTATTTGTGCTTTTTTTTTTTGGCAGTCTTTACATAAGCCCCACAGAATCAACTGCAAATATTTGTACAAAACAATAAAAACGTAAAGAAAAGGCACAGCAAAAGTAACAATTTTGTTTTTCATTTATCAGTTTTTGTGTGTGTGTGTGTGTATGTGTGTGTTATTTACTCATATGTACGTATAATACATAGTCAAATATTGAATGATGTTAATGGTAAACTTTTGGAGAAAAAAAAGAGGAACCTTCTTCACACAGACAAATTTAAGTATTCTTTAAAATTTAAACACTCGAGAAAATTGCACATAATTTTGACATTTGGAGCTGTTTTTCATAAATGTACAATTTTATATCATAAGTACGATATTACTTATATTAAAGAAAAAAAAATCGTAAAAATGTCAATAAATACCTAAAACCTGTTCAGCGAAAAATTAACAAAGAAACAAAAAAAAATGAAAAGACAAAGGTACAACCTAAATGTTGTGTACATGTGTTGTACATATTAATGTACTATACATACATATAAACATATATGTATATAGGTACTAATGTACATACTTATTTATGTACTTACTTACATGCGACAACAATGTTGCAACATGTACAAATGCTTTTGCGACGCGCATATGTAACATATATTCACACATACGAGTACCACCGTCATACGGTCGTGTGTATGTGCTCGCAACTTTTTTTTTTGCCTTTTTTATCCGCAATCATAAAAACGCAATGATAAATAAAAGAAAGCTAACCGAACTCAAGCTTACCTGTTCATTTTAAATTGTTGTTCTTCTTGTTGATGTTGTTGTTGTTGTTGTTTTTGTTATAATTGTTGTTGATTGTATTTTGCTTCCCCTCCCGCCCTGCTGTGAAACGCAAAAATATTTGAATTAACTGAAAAGTGTCTTTTATTTATATTTTTTTCGCTCTCTCGCACTTATTCTTTGCGTCTTCAGCAACAACATTTATAACTGCCAACATACGTTGATTTATGTATGTGAATCTCAACAATTCAACACACTGACGACTGCATGTGTTTGTGTATTTAATTATATACGTTAATGATATTTACGCTGTTATTTCTATTCTTGTTATTATCAAATGCGAAGATGTTGATCATAATGATGATGATGATGATGATGATGATGCAGACAACTACATACGAATATTGACAATTGTTAAGTCAAGTTAGTGCATTTTGTTGCAGTACTAAACTGCAACCTCACAACAATAATATGTACAAGTAACAACAGATCTATGCAAGTACCTACTAGTACAAGTATATGGTACACTCGTCACTACTTGTATTAGTAGGTACAATAACACCAACAACTGTTGTGTACTAACTGTGATAGACCATTTCAGTAAATTAGTTAAAAGTCATATATACACACACACACACACACGTTGTACATATTATGTAGTCGTCGTTTTGAGATGAAGAAAATATAAATGGAAGTAGAAAGTCAATAAAGAAAAATGTAAGTGAATAAAAGCAAAAGTTTTCTGAATGAAAAAAAAAAACAAAAAAATTGAAAAAACTTTACTTTCGCTACAAAATGCATGGCTTCATATATGGGTTTATATGTATATGCTTAGACAATTTAAGTGTTAATGACGTATATGTAATGTACTATACAGTAAAACCACATACAATTGTCTTAATATTGTAGAGCTATTGTATAATGAAAATCTATTGACATTCACTCAATTATAAAATCAGTTAGTTTCCATACAATAATGTAGAATTCTGTCTACACTGCTAAATGGCTAAGGGAATGGCCAAAGGTCTAATGCATTAATGTCGAAATATAACTTTTTCGACATTATTCCAAAAAAATATGATAATAATTTCGAACAAAATGCAAAACAAATTTTCAATTATTTCGAAATAAATCTGTGCAAAAATTGCCTAATCTTGAAAACGATTTATTCACATTCATATTCCGTTTAATAAGGTCGAATGATTTAGTGCCGAAAAATGTTTGCAATAAAATCGAAAACATTTTGTTTTTTACCTTTTCGACACAATTGCAAATTAAATTGATATAATGTCGAACAAAATGTAAAGAGTTTTGCAATAATATCGAAATCAAATTTTGTAAAAGTTGCCTATTTTTGGAATTCAGAGTGAAATAATAATTTATTCACATTCATTCAGTCATAGATTAGATTAATTTCCATACTATAATGTAAGATCTCGTTTTAACCGAAAATATTGCACAAAATTTTGATCACATTTTCGACATTATTTAAAAAAAATAGAAATAATGTCGAACAAACTGTTAATATTTTTGAAATAACCTCGAAACAAAATTTATAAAAAGAAGGGATTTCGACATTATTTCAGAACATTTTTGCGAATCTTTTTTACCTATTGTATAAATAGAGAATCATATTGCAATTTTTCGACATTAATGCAGTATACCCTCTAAATAACCTAAAAGTTAATTAGCTTCTATTAAGTTATTTCGAATTAAAAATTAGGTAAATAGCTATTCGAGTGGAATTCAAAGAAATATTATTGCTAATTCTGTGGCAAAAAGCAGTAACCGCTTAAGTGGAGCTAAGAGAGAATTTCGGTGCATGCACCACAAAGACCGCAGCATATTCTGTATAATTTTTATCAAGTTCGCATTTAAACATTTTGAGAAAATGGAAAAACCAAAAAATTTTTCTTTCGAACGGTACCCACCTGTCGGCAAGCAATTGGCAATTCTTCCGACAGTAACAACTTGCCATGAAAAAGCTTCTAAAAAGAACTCTGTGACAAAGCTCAGAAAAAGTGATGTCACAAGTGTTCTGCCGTTCGGAACCGGCTAAAATAAGTAGGTCCATTCTAATACTGTCCAAAATTTAAGACGCACAACAGTAATGGAAGAGAAGCTCGGCCAATGAGCCCTTTGGAGCTTTAAGTGCCACATATTTATTTATTTTTAATTCCTGAGATTAGGTATAGCTGATATCTTCAAAATTTTGAAATTCGACCAATTCATTGAGTTTTTCTTGATTTACCGTTTCCCTAAGAAAGTAAAAAACACTCTGCTATAAAATTCATAAATTTGACTTAAGCGGTTATTACTTTTTGCAACAGATTTATTCCCAAATCGACAGTAAATTTTTCCGAAATACTAAGATTTGTGCTTCGGAACGATGAAAGAGCTCTGTGAGACAAAGCTTAGAAAAAGTAACGTTAAAAGAGTGATGCTATTTAAAATCTCCCTATATAAGTAGTTCCCTTCCAAAAATTTGATACGTACTATATATTAATAATCCTAATAATACTAAATAATAAAAAATTAATAATAATAATTAGACAATAATTCTGGGGCTACATTTTTTCGAAACCTCTAGGTCAAATTAAAACCATTTTATTTAAAAGTTTCGTATATGAAAAATCCATATTATTTAGACGTTCCTTCTATGACTTGTCATTTGTTATTTGGATGTTGCTTCTTTGACAGTTTAATATTTTATAATGATAAAATTGTGAAATACACGATTTTGAGTCGCCATACTCTCACATATCCAAAGTTTTCTATAAAATTTCGGCCACAGAGCTAATTTTTGATAATCAAATAGAAAACTACTATTTGGTTGCGTTTATACGAGGGTTTATCAATAAGTGTCCGTATTAGGATTGAAGGAAGACTCAAGACAATTTATCCATCGTTTTCGTAATTTCTTTAACCCCTGTGAAAAATGCTATTTGTCAAAATCTGTAAAATAAGCTATAATATCCTTATTAGTTTTGGATTTTTTTCCTTTGATCCACAATTTTATATTGGAAAACAGAAGAAAGTGAGCTCGGTGGGTTTCAGCAGCAACAACTCGTAGCCCGATTCAAGCCATTTCACTGCTGGAATTGAGTCATTCACTGAGCGTATTGAACGACTCCATTGAAATATCTTAAATGTAAATGTCAAAGCATTTGGTTCTGTCAAATGATTGAATCCTGAAATTGACTTGAAAATTCTTTCAAAAAGTTGAGCTCATCAATCTGTGCAGTAGATGTCTCAATTGTAGATTAATGAGCTGGTGCGTTATCATTGTGAAATAACAACTTTTTTCTATCGGTATGATAATTGTGCTGTGGTACTTGGCTTGTTCTTTCCTTCTGCAAATGGTCTATGAGAATAATTTCCTTAGGATCCCCAAAAATTATCCACAATCTTGTCTTCCAGGAGGTCTCGCCTTTTCTTATTATAAACAAATATACAATCATATTTGAATTCGTTGAAAACGAAATTTCATACTTGTCATAGGTAGATTGTGGAAGGTCCCCTCTCTTTCTATTTTATTGCGAAATGCTAAATATCTGTGATACAACGGGTGGCCAAAAAAACCTCACTTACGAATCAGTGTGAAATTTCATATTGCCACATTTAACAGATGACAGTACACAACCCGAATGCCAACTTTTCTCAATAATACAATCTGTCTTCAAACACGGGTACTCATTGAACGACCCTCGTAGCTACACTGACATATTTGCTTTTGAACAACTTGTCACGGTCAAACGTCAAATTTGTACACATGTTATCAAATGAGAGTGATCACAGTGAAGTAAATAAATTAAGCTATTGCGAATACGTGTGTTTTTTTTTTTACTTTTCTTCTTTGTCTTATTCCACATCCTCACTATAAATAGACGTGTCATTCTTTAGATTCGGTTAGGTTTGGTTATAAAGGGTGTGCATTGTGAGTAATTTCCTCTTTAATATTTCTAATGGAGAATAGCAAGAGTTGCATTGTTAACAAATTCACACATTTGAACCGACTGGCATAAGTTACTACTATGACAACCTTGGAATCAGTGACCTTCTTAGTTTGCTAGCTACTAGAAGAGCTAAATAGGTAACTTGTAAGTATGCTTACTTTGATCATTATACTCTTTAGTATATATTAATCAGTGGAGTTTTCACTGTACATCAATTTTCTTCAGTAAATTGAATTCAAACAAATTAATTATATTAGATGATGTGCTTATATAATACAATAGTAAAATTCTCATCATTTAATCGTGCATATATACTATATATACTACATAGTATGAGTATATATAATTAACTAGTATATAGAAAAATACAGCATGCAAAGCTAGCAGTAGACGCGCCGGAATAGAGGTCATATTTCAAGATATGCATTTGAAAAAAAGCAGCGCACAACACATCCGTTGAAATTGAAGACTTGAGTATCCGTAGATATCAAATCGTTAATATTTTCACTATAACTATTATGTATGTGTTGTTTGTGTTGTTTTATTTACATACAATAGTTGTTGCTGTTGTTTGTTGATATTTGTTTTGTTTTCCTCTTCGAAATGATTGTTTAGGCTGTGTGCGAATAGATTTAGGGTTTTCCTCAAACAAAGAATGAGTAAACGAATGATAAATACAAATTCAAGTTGGCGATTCACATCAAATTTACATATAAATGTATATCATTTCGCCTCTTTCGCACACTCTCCCTTACTATGATCATTTTGGGACTTTTTTTTTCATTTCTCGCTGTTTTGTTGTTGTTGTTGTTGTTGTTGTTGTTGCTACTACGATTAATATAATTATAGTTTTTAATTTGTTTCGTTTTTCTTCTTCTTCTTCTTCTTCTTCTTCTTCTACTTCTTATTAAATGAGTAACTATTTATAAGACACGGTACAACGACAACGACAACGAGCTCACTCTCACTACTTGCATACATCTCTCTGTGGGAAGAGAAGATCGAAGCGGACAAGAGCAAACAACAACAACAACAACAGGAACAACAACACCAAAAAAGAAACCAAAAAATAATCAACAAGTACAGCAGAACAGGTAAAACTACACGAATACATGCTTATTTGCCAACAGGTAGACACACAAACACGCTCAACCATAGTTGCAAAACCTTTGGTAGAAATTTCTTTTTATTTTCATATTTCCATTATGTACGTATGTATATTTAAATTTTAATATTTCTCTTTTTATTATTTGTTATTTATATAAGTACATGTATTTCTCCTTTCACTTAAATCATAAATTCATACAATCGTATTGTATTGAATGGAAACCGCTCGCATTTGTTATTTTATTCGTTTTGATTGTTCAATGTTGTATTGCACTTATTTTCACAGTTACAATCAATCGCCCGCTTAAACAACGATTTAACTTGGAGAACGGAATTTTGACAACTGAAATCGGCATTCATTCGCCAAGTCTCTCTGAGTGGTTGACTGACTGGATGGATGGTTGGTTGGTTGCTTGGCTCGTTTGTTGGTTAGCTAGCTAGCTGTGCAGTAGCTAGCTAGCTAGTTGTTTGGCCATTGGATTAGTTAGCCGTTACAAATAATGAGTGACGTCGTTATTGTGCGGCGATCGCAGCCGCACGATCGTTAACTAGCGCAATACGATCGTTGTGAGGTGTGCGAGTGTGTGTGTGGGAAGCTTAAATATATTCGTACAAATACTCGTATATATGAATAATGATCATCAGTTGGACTTGTTCAAAGTAGTTGTTGATATTTGTATACAACACAAAATCACTCAAAGGTTGTAACTTCAAAAAAGATAAACAAAAAACACTCATAATCTATTTGAGTGAAATAAATTTCTTAAAATGTCATACTTAATAGGTGAGAATGGTGATTAAATGTAGCTAAAGCTTGATATTGTTCAATAAGATGGTGAATTTAGAACAATAATTTAGCTATTGCGATTTCTTTAGAGGATAATTTACTAGAGACGATCAATAAATGCCCGTAGAGTCGTAGGAATGAAGATGAAAGCTTTATTCCATTTTTATCATCAACTCTTTTAGGCTCGATACACTTTTTCTAATCAAACTCTTCAAAATGCACGTCTGTTTCGGTTTTGGGGTACACAAAAAATCGAGTACGGAGGTGCGACTGCAATTTGTAATATAATTCATGCAATTTCGCCGAAAAAAATTATGTACGCAGACACGGGCGTTTTGTTAGGGGGAAACATTGACTTTTTCGTAATCAAATGAGGCATTGTCTCATTCAATTTCTTAACTAATCGACTTAGTAATTAAATGTAATGCGGTTTCATGATTGTTCTTCCTTTCATCCATGGGGATTATTCACTTTGCATACCAAAAAACTTGTTGCTTTGACTTTTTCAGCCAATGGGATCGTCTTTGCGTTCTTCGGAGCACACCCACCCGAAATTGTGTTAGTTTCTGGTATCCAGTAATGCAATCGCAGCACCCACCGGACCGATACCTTTCTCATATTTAATTTATCATGAAAAATATTTATTACCATTCTGTACGATAGGCCAACGAGCTCTGCCGATAATCGAGTCGTCGGATTTTTCAACCATTTAGTCGATAATAACGACTATCACACGGTCTGACTTCTCCTCATTAAAAGCATATATACAACCAATTTTTTTTCGTTGAACCAATATCTCACGGTTGTCATAAATGGTAAATTATTTCCATAGACATCATCTAGGTTTGGTTTTATTTCTTCGCATATTTTTTCATCCAAAAGTAAAAATCGAATAACGAATCAATATTGCTCTTTTATATTTTATAGCTTCATCGGAACCGCCTTCAAAAAACTTCTAAAAAAAGCCTTTCGGAACCGGCTAATATACGTAGGTCCCTTCTAATACTGTCCAAAATTTAAGACGCAAAACAGTACTTGAGGGCTTTGGGGCCTATAAGTGCCACATATTTGTTTACTTAAATTTTTTTTTTTTAATTGCCAAAGTTTTAGATTTCGCTACTGTTATTGTTCGTTCATTCGTTCATTCGTTATGTGGCCATAACAACCGAATATCGATTTAGGCCGAATATAATATGCTTCGCCAGCCATCTCTGCTCTTCGCTAGCTGGCGTCAGTTAGAAATTCCAAGCGCCGTCAGGTTCTCCAATACTTGGTCTTTCCACCGGCGTTTAGGTCTTCCTCCAGCAGGTTCCGAATATAACATCTTCTTAGCTGGAGCGTGTTCTTCCATTCGCTTGACATGACCTAGCCTACTGTTATAGTGATTATGTGTATATTTTCCCAAAGTTTGAATCATTCGTTCCCTTTTCTTTCTGACTAGGGTACCAAAAGTACCGGCTTTTCAATAGAAATATTCGTGTCTTAAATTCATGTTGTGGAATTTCACAATAATGTGTTACAATCCCTCATGGTTCAAGCAACGTATCAAAATCGTTCAACGACAATATGAAAATTCATATACATGAATTAATATCGAAAAGAAATTGTCGCCATTATTGCAAACAAAGTGAAATAATATCGAAAAAGATATATACAAAGCTAGACTTTTGACATTATTGCTAAATTTTTTGCAATAAAGCCAGAAAATGTTCTATATTAAAAAAAATGTAGGCATTATTAAAACAAAAAGTGTCGACATTAACGCAATATATCCAAATTTTGTATTCTGTCATTCGCAGTAAAGGCACATCAAGGAAAAGTTATAACGTTCACAATTATTTTTAGCTTTGTTAATAAGTAAAATTAGAAGACATAGCTATTACATCAACAATGTCAATATGATTTATAACTTTTTCCTAAAAGCAATCACCATTTTTTTATATATTTTTAATTATAAAGTTTGTAATTCAGTGCAAATTAGATTACCTAATTCAATAAGAGCGTGTTAATTAAGTTTATTTTTATAGAAGAATTGCATGTATCGTATATAATTATAATAAATAAAACAAATTCATTTGGACAATTAAAGTAACAACAAACTGTTACAACTCATATGAAATTTTTGTAGAATAAATTCTAGTTTTTGGTATTCCTTCATTGAAGTAGAAATACAAAAGTTATTCAAGCAAAACCAATATAGTATCGTACAATGACGATTGCAAAAATTGTGGTAGACCATTTACTGGTACAATAATGAAACTCTATTAAATAAAATCAAATAAATTTAATTAAAATTGAAAACTATGTATGTATGTGCGTATTCTATTAAGGATGACGCATTTTTCTAATCGTTTTTGTTTTTGAATATGTCATAAAGGTAGTTGCGGTTTTTATTAACATTTTACATTGCCAAAT
The DNA here is from genome assembly GCA_963854835.1 of Megamerina dolium. NCBI lineage: Eukaryota > Metazoa > Arthropoda > Insecta > Diptera > Megamerinidae > Megamerina > Megamerina dolium. Next base: position 22,867,523 of record OY978526.1, on the reverse strand, counting down.
TGGACTATGTTCATATAATCGTTCATCTATCGAACGAAAATGGAGTTCATTTAATACAGCTGTACATTTATTCCAAAATAAAAAAGAGAGTAAGAGCGTGGCGAATTTTCTATTCCTTAGGCCTAAATTCTAATTACCAGACTTTTGCAAACTCTTTCAAACCCAGATCGGGTCTATTAATGAGGCGGAAACGATACAATGAAGTATCCAGAAAGGGCCTTGATCAAAGCTCTCCTGTCGTATAAATCCAGGGATTACGTTTGAAAAATATACCAGTATTTTTAAACCATAGCCAATGTAATATAGCGGAATTAGAGCACTTTCTGGGATCACGCGAGTTAACATAAGTATTTGAAATATTTTCTTACGGGGATATGCATATGTAGATTCACCGATCTACGCTGATTAACCAAAGTCAATATTCATTGCATTTTTGCCGATATATGGCTGCTGCAGCTGCTCTATCAAGTGGCCGAAATTTGGACTTCCAGATTATGCTTTATTCGAAAAAAATTTTCAAAAGGCGCTTATCGTTTTATTCCTTCGTAATGAAAAGCTTACCAAGTTTTTCAAAAAGTTTAATGAATCTTGAAATATCCATTAAAATATATAGCATCGCCTTTAGGAGATTGAAATGTAAGACGGACTTTCATTCAATTTTCCTCTGCAATATTTTCCGCAGCATATTTACCCTATCTTTATCCATCAGGAGGACTCCCCTACAAAATTGAAGTTTTTTTTTATCAAATTAGCTCCCATTGGAGCCAAAATATTAAACTCACTTCCATCCATTTGTACTACCCAATAGTTTTCGTGAACATACCTACTCGCTATCGTCACTCCTTAAGTTGGCTTTCCTACAAAATTAAGCTAAACTAAAAGTACCTCAAAATCGGGAAATAACCCACAGGAACCACAGCAATCCCCAAATATACTTACACCCTGGGTGGGTGTTGTAGCTCAGTGGTTAGTGCGTTGGCCTTCTGAACTGTAGGTCGTTGGTTCAATCCCCGGCTGAAGAATAACACCTGCCGGCAAGAATTGACAAGTTTTCCGGTAGTGACAAAACTAAGTTAAAGTGATGTCACAAGGGTTCTGCCGTTCCGAACCGGCTAATATAAGTAGGTCCCTTCTAATGCTGTCCAAATTTAACACGCACAACGGCATTAGAAGAGAAGCTCGGTGGTATCACAATGGGCCTTTCTAAGTGTGTCCCCTCAGAGAGAGGGCAGCCACATAACCTAACCTAACCTACAACCCTAACTTCACTCCTTAAAGGAGCTCCCTTACAAAATTTCACACAAAATTTCCATAAAAATGGTTCCCACAGCTTTCATTGTGCTACTCGACATTTTCCCTGAATTTCATTACTCATTACTCATTATTTTCATCCCTGGGAGTGATCTGATCTGGTGGACATTTTTCATGTGACCGTGTAATTATTGATATCGACGCTACTAAGAAAGAACCTTGATCAAGCTTCTCTTCCAACCTCTGTATGAGTATTTCTAAAAAAATTCTATTGAGCCAGGTAATTGAACTATTTAACTAGAGCATTTTCATTTTCAGTGGGTGCCGTAGCTCAGTGGTTAGTGCGTTGCCCTTTTGATCTGTAGGTCATGGGTTCAATCCCCGGATGTGAAAACTTTAATAACGAAAAAATTTTTATTTCGAACAGCAATGCTGCCGGAAGTAACACTGCCATGAAAAAGCTTCTAAAAAGAACTCTGTGACAAAGCTCAGAAAAAGTAATGTCACAAGAGTTCTGCTGTTCGAGAGCCGGCTAAAATGAGTAGGCCCCATCTAATACTGTACAAAATTTAATACGCCCAACTGTACTGGAAGAAAAGCTCGACCAATGAGCCCTCTAGGGCATATTTATTTATTTATTTATTTTGTTTTTTTTCCAATTTTCAAATCAAGATCAAAATAAAAACAAAAACAATTTTAATTAAATAATCATTCAATATGAGTTGAATTAATGTTCATTGCATTATCGTAAAGAGTATGTCTTTATTTTCCAAAGCATTGATTATTGGTGTCAGGACCAACATATGTACGAGCTAATCTACTCGTACTTAATAATAAACTTTCTAATATTGCAAATTGCTAATTTCTTCAATTGTGGGCAGCTACTGTTGAATTTGAAATTTATTCAAATGGTTTGTTGTCGTTGTTTGCTTTATATTATTTTCATTTTGTATGTGTTTGTCTGTGTGTGCGTTTATTTTAATTTAATCTTCTCCTGCTTAGGCCTGGGCATAGCAAACTTTTTGTTAACCACACCACAACACTTGACAGATGAACTTTTTACGTTTTTTTTTTGTTTTTTTTTTCTTTTGTTTTATTATATTTTATTTTATTTTTTACTTTTTTTTTTTTGTTTGCTTGCCTATCATAAAGTTACTTGTTAACTTTTGCTGCATGCTAATGGATACAAGCATACTATATTTATTATACACATGTATATACAATATATGTATATACATATGTATTGATGATATTATACACATAGAGAGAGAGAGTAAGCAGAACATGATTCAAAGTTGAATTTTAATGAATTGCCCTCTTCATTGCATACTGTCAAATCACTCTTGAGTACTTTCTTCTGACTGACTTTCTTATATTCTTTTAGAGCGCTGCGTAAATTAAATGTGCATAAATATGTGCCCATTTGGCCCAATTACGGACATTGCACATCACTAGCAGAAGTATAACTTACTTACTGACTGATTTACTTACCGTTTATAATTCTGGTCAGTTTGTTGCGACGCGTTGATGATGGACTCAACAGGCTTTCACGTCGACTATTGCCCGCACTGTTGCTGCTGCTGTTGCCGATGTCACCAACATAATTGATATTCAACTGTGCATTCTGAGATGATGTGCTGCTACAATTTGAAAACAAACTACTGGCCGATGGTCGCTTACTGAATGGCACAGCTGGTCGTGGTATATCAAGTGAAGGACGTGGTGAATCGCTCCAAACGATTTCGGCAAAGGAATCAATACTGGATGAACGTTGTAGGGCGTTGCTGTTTTTACGTCTGCAACAACGGTAAAAATGGTAATAAAATATTAGGCTATAAATAAAGCTAAGCGATAGAGAATACATATTTCATGGTTGCTGGTATTATTGGTGAATTCGTATATTTATGTGTATGTATAAGAATATTATCATATAATAGGACTATAACTATAAATTGCTATAAAATTTTTATTTATGAATTTAGCCAAGCATTTTAAACGTAGTAAAATTTTCAAGAATTCTTAAGGGCTTCAGTTTATTTTTAAATAACAAAAAAATTGAAGTTAGGAAGGTACAACTCTGAATTATTGACTTCACTAGTCTACAATTATTTTGAATTCGTGATGGTTGTGAATTTTGTAGTACACTGTAAAAAAAAATATTTGAGCAACAAAATTAAGGCTGGAGTAAATGGTGCCACATTGAAGTCGTTGTTCCAAAAAATCACAGGAAAATCGATAAGTAACCTTTCGGCTACTCAGAAGTCGACCCTAGATGGATGAATTGTATGACACGTCACCTTGATTTTTTCTCCCAAAGATTTATATACCTCCTAACTTCAGTTCTTAAAAAGAGTTCCCCTACAAAATGTATGTGTTCTTTTTTATAAAACTCATTCCACTCACTTCCAGGATGCCCCAAGGGTATATTGTATAACCATAATGCATAAGCATGTCCTATTATTATTTTTAGAGGGTTGTATTGCACTAGACTAGACATCATGGACTAGAGACTAGACACTAGACTAGACATCATGGACTAGAGTATTGCTCTAAGTCCAGCATCCATAAGGAAGTTTAGTATAGATCCTAATGGGGTTCAGCAGATTTTCCGATATTGTAATTTACCCGAATTTTCTTTCTTGTGTGCATAAGTTCAGGGCACGTTCCCACCATATGTTTTGCAGTTTCATTCTCCTCCCTGCAATGTCAGCAGGTTTCATCTGAGAAGATTCCCAGTTACGTTAGGTGATAATTCAGCCTGCAGTGTCCTGTCAATAATCCCGTAGCGATTCTCCTTGTAATTAGCATGGATAAAACTCATTTGCCCAGACTACAGAAGGGTTTTGGGCCTACAGAGGTGTTGCTGCTCCTCTCCTGGCAAGCCTATCCGCTAGCTCGTTGCCTCCAATTCCAATATGTCCTGGAACCCAAAGTATCTATAATTGGTTATTTTCACCAAGTTTATTCAGCTTTTCAAGACATTCCTACACCAGTTTTGATTTCACCTGGTTAGAGTTCAGTGCTTTGATAGCAGCCTGACTATCTGTCAGGATTGCAATCCTTCTGTTTCAGTATTAGTGCATGATGTTGAAATGGGCACACCTGTCAATCGCGTATATTTCCACTTGAAAGACACTAGTATTGTTACCTAAAGGTTCCCCATTTGCTTTTAATTATTGAGCTCTGTTTGGAATCGCTTAGTAAAGTTGAATTCCATATGCACTGAGTCCCTCGGCATTCCGACTTCAGGAAGTTGTTTTATTAGAACATTATATTTCTTGCGGTCCATCCATCTACCTGGTCCGCTATTAACAGCAGTCATTCTCATGATAGCTCTCTTTGCTTGGAACTGGATGTGAACGTGAAGAGGTGTAAGTTCCAAGAGAACTCCCAATGATGATGTTAAGCATGCCCTAACAATTGTCTGATTTTAAAATCAGATGACTCCACGTACCTGAAATCTGTATTCGGTAAAATGTTGAGAAAAAAAGATTATTAAGCATATGCCCTACATTTCACAACTTTAGAGGCGATCCATTAGTAGATTTTCAAGTATTTTAGGTTTAGTTTGTAGGGGGAGCTCTCACAAGGGTAGGAATGTTTAATACGTTCCAAAAAAGTGTTGAAGCGGTATCAGTTTTGTAGGTGAGCGCCAAAAACTGTCGAGATAGAGGGTAAATATCTTTCGACAAAATGTTTAAGGGGAAAAAACTAATGGATGTCAATTCATTAGGTGCTCTGGGGATATTTTCTAATATTCAGGTTTTTTTGACAATTTTGTAAGTGAGTCTCCATGTCGTGAGGGAGGGAATAGGTTGTAAGTATGTCGCAAAAAATATTGAAGAATCAATATTAATTGGAGCTGGTTATAAATTTTAACTCCTCCTAGGAGTAGTGCTGTATGCAATGGGTGACAGTTTTCTAAAGTCCCTTCTAAGTAATGGAGAATGGGTCCAGTCGAACATTTGACTCTTTTATAGGGGACTCCTGGGACATTATTGAGTTATTGGCCGATTTTTCTACCATTTTTTTTAACAACTAGTTCAGAAAATGGGCAAATATGTCAGGGACAAATGTAGCAATGTGAAAATTTATAAGGATTGGTCATATACTTAACCTTTCTAAGAGTACCCTGAGAGCGATGGTAGCGAATTTAATCAAAATGTCAATTTGGTATGGGAGCCACCATAACAAGTGGTGACAGGAAATAAATATATCCTGAAAAAATATTGGGAAGAAGAAAATTAACAAAGGTGGTTTATATATTTTACTACGCTTGGGGCGTCTCCTGAGCAATTGTGTTGTGATAGATGTCGTTCTACCTCCCAATTGTTTAAAGTTTGACCACGAGACGGCAGCACTCAACGTTACCATTTTTTGTTTCGCGCATTTTTTACAAAATCAAAATTTTTATTACTTAAATAGATAAGTCTTTCCTAAGTTACATTACAATTAATTACAGAATTTTTCCATGAGGTTATGATTTTCCACCTCTATCTTTAAGTCAAGCATTTGCGGTCTTCCTAATTTACAAACATATACATGCATACAATTGATGTCAACTATTGATTGAATAAATTGTATTTTCAATCTGCAATCACTTTCAATCATTCTGCAATCGAAAAATATGCTATTTAATTGTCAAAGAGACCGACTGAGACTCTTCCCATTTGAAAGGAATATTTCATGATGTTTTCAATAGAATTGCCATAATGAAACTACAATTTGTACATATTCAATCAAATTAATGTAAAAACTATCAACATCTGATAAACATCTAAATTGATATTGATTTAATTGATTTCTATTGCTAAATTAATTACAAACAACTGAATTTTGATCAAAAACCATTAAAGCATAGATATTTCATGCATTTTCAAATATATGTACACATACTACGGTAGTAGATAAATTTGATAATTTTAATTGATATATAAATATTATACTCATGCTATACAAAGGTGTATAATTATTTATATGTACACATAGGGAATATGTAGTTGCAATATTTAGCTAATAAAATTATTTAATGTGACACTTGAAATTGAAATGGTCACTTTTATTACGTTCATATCTAAATTTTACTGTATGTATATGAAATTAATTAATTTTATGAGTATCTACTATATTTATTTAATTAGTTCTATTGAAATTTAGTTATAAATGCTTTCGATTAATTACTGTATTCTACATTCGTTTCAAACAAATCATTATGGTGGCATGAGAATTTCGAAATTATATGTGTGGTAAGATAGAAGATATATGTAGATATATCTCTATTTCTATTTTGGGAATATTTAATGAAGACAACATTGAATACAACTTTTTATCACAATTTTCCTTTTCTAATATTCTTCCCTTCCTTCATGTTATTTCTAATATGAATGATGATGATGATGATGCATGATCACTTTTCTGAGAAAAAAAAGGTCAGACAAATTTGTACACAGGTCATGTACACATAACATATATGTGTGTACCTCTGTATGTAATATAAATATTTATATGTGACCCAACAAATGGATGCCATGTGCCAAATATTTGAATAATATTAAATAAGTAAGTATATTCCAATAATGCAAGGCAATCATTTTTGCCTATTTTTCTTACAGATGGTCAAAATTATATGCAAACACATACGCTCATGAATATTTGGCACTAGCACATTTCGACAAGCCAATACCGGAATCACAAACATTTACTATTCTTATGTAACCTACGAACGTGGTCCCAGAACTAACCGACCTGACATATAGATGGCGGCAGTAGTTTGAAAAAATTACTTTGGTGAAAAGTGGCAACCTTATAAAATATATGTTTTAAGTTTCAAGTCGCCACGTTGTTTAGTTTTTTTTTTTTTTTTTGGAGCCATCGAAAGTTAACGACCTCAGTGAATTTCTAAACATGGAAAAAATTGGTCACCGTTATGTAATTCAATACTTTCATTTGAAAGGTCTCAGTCCAACGAATATTAAACCCGAACTAGATTCTACTGTGGGGGAGTCTGCTCCTTCGTTTATGACCATAAAATATTGGGTGGCAGACTTGAAACGAGGTCATACGAGCTGGCAAGACGAACACCATAGTGGTCGACCACTTGAGGTGACCACGCCAGAAACGGTTAAGAAAAACCACAATCGCCGGCTGAAGGTGCGTGATCTAGGCGAAATTACTGGCATTTCAAAAAGTGCTATACATCGTATATGGACCGAAAATTTGGAGATGAAAAAGCTGTGTGCAAGATGGGTGCCGCGTTTGCTCACAATGGAACAAAAACAACGACGTGAAGATGTTTCTATAGAGTGTTTGGCAATGTTTCACAGTAAGAAAGTCAAGTTTTTGAGTCGATCCCTAACCATGAACGAGACATGTGTCCACCACATCACAAGTGAGACAAAGGAGCAGTCAAAACAGTGGACTGAATGAGGAGAATCGTGTCCAAAGAAGGCAAAAACAGTTTCATCTGCAGGCCAGGTTATGGCGATAATTTTTATTGATTATCTTCAAAAAGGAAAAACAATCAACGGCGAGTATTATGCTAATTTGTTGCTGCGTTTAAGTGATGAAATTAAAGAAAAAAAGGCTGCATTTGGAGCACATCCGCTATTGCGATGGCCAAAATCAATGAGTTAAAGCTTAAATTGATTCAGCACGCACCATATTCGCCAGATTTAGCTCCTTCGAATTATTTTCTATTTTCAAATTTGAAAAAATGGCTTGGAGTCTGCGGTAGATGGCTCTTTTAATGAACTAGACAGTTCATACTATTAACAGGGTATCGAAGCTATAGAATATCGCTGGGAAAAGTGTATAGAGCTAAAAAGAGATTATGTTGAGAAATAAAGTAAAATTTTCACAAATTTGTTGTGGTTTCTTTGTTAGGTCGGTTAGTTTTGGGACCGACCTCCTATATATATAAAATACGAACAGAACCGTAAGAGAAGATACTGAAATTAAAATAGCTTAAAGGATTGCAATTTGCTAACCATAAAAATGAATTATTGGCACGCTAAACAATGGTTGTGTTATCGACTTTTTCACAGCTCGCTGTTTTACAAAACGTATGGTCTAATTTATGTATAAAGAATTTGGGTTTGTATGCATAATATATTTATATGAGTATAAGGACTCCTCCTTCATTGGCACAGTCAGAGACATAAGGAGGATAAATTCTCTTCCTACCCTTTTGGGAGATGGTGTAATTTAATAAACTAAATAGATTATAGGTTTTTTGTTAACAATCAATTTATTTTTCATTACTCATGAAATCGTGCTTTTTACTAATGATAGTGTAACGTTTCAACTGCGTGCGATTTTTTCTGATAAAAAAAAATCCAACCTATTCGATCACTGAATGACATATCAATCAATATAATGAAACACTGATTTCGATTCTTTTCACTTTACACATGAAATAGTTTTGCTATACAAATTTACTATCATTCGAGCATGCCTCTTCTAAATATCAACTCTGCTTTTCATTGAATTGTTTCAGTCAATGCAATATTTAATTGGAATTAGTTTTATTTACAATAACTCCTTGTTATAGTCAAAGTTAGAATCATTTTAAAGTTAAAATCGAATTATTTAACATAAAAAAATCAATCAAAAAGCCTATTCGAACTTTAAGATGATTCTTACGTACTTTGACTATGACTACGAAGCAATTACTTTATAATTTATTAGGTTTTTCGTTTGCTTCCAGACAGAGGACTAAATTCAATTTTATCATCATCAAGTTCACACGTAAACTGCATATTGTCACATTGTTGTTGACAGCTGACAGTTGAAAAAGTTTGTTTAATTCTACAATTCTGCCGAAAACAACATGTTTGGCATATTTTACGTTTCCAAAGTGTAAAAATGCTCTTAAAGCAAGAAAACAATTATACAATATGTACATATGTATAGAGAAAATGTATTGACTGACAGTGTCAAATGTGATTTGCAAAATTTCATTCTAGCAATTTTGATGTTGGATGTTGGAGAGGTAAAGCTGATGAAGGCATTGACAAGCGCTGTGCGATTAAATTGATTATTTGAAAATTTTGACTATACAAAATTATTCTTAATCAATTGTTCGCCATAATTGAAATGTTCATTAATAAATTATTCAATTAAAGAAAATTGAAATTATGCAAAATTTTCACTAACCAGATTAAAACACCATCAGCAGCTTTCCAAAGCTTCGATTATAGAAGTTTGAAGCTTTTATTTTAAAAGAAATGTTTAAAAAAGAAAGACAAACTAAAAGTAACAAAATTTTAAAATAATCAAATTTCTGTTTAATCGAAAAATTCGAATTCTGGTTAATCAGCAATTTGATTAATGAGTAATTGATTGATAAGAACTTTGATTAATCAGATTGTTTGACTGAACGATTAATCGCACAATATTGATTAATATAAATAATATCTATGGCTCTTATAGGACGCAAAGAGCCCTTTGGCCGAGCTTCTCTTTCAATACTATCGTGCGTGTTAAATTTTGGACAGTATTAGAAGGGACGAGCATCAACAACTGTAATGACGTCAGCCTGGAGATTATGTGTGGAATAACTCTTCCCAAAAGGTGTTACTTTGGGGTGAGTAAGCGATTGAGTAGCCGAGTCCTCTCTCGAAGATCGAAAATCACACTCTACAAGTCCCTCATTATTCCTGTCCTAATATATGTCGCAGAAGCCTGGACAATTTCCATCACGAATGAGAGGATTCTTGGAGTTTTCGAGAGAAAAGCTCTGCGCAGGATCTTGGACCTATTTGCGTTAATGGCGAGTATCGAATGAGGTACAACGATGAGCTGTATGAGCTGTACGCTGATATAGACATAGTCAGGCGAATCAAAACCCAGCGGCTGCGCTAGCTAGGTCGAGTCGAGCGAATGGAAGAAGACGCTCCAGCGAAGAGAGTATTTAATTCGGCACCAGCTGGAAGACGCAGAAGAAGAGGAAGACCAAACCTCCGTTGGAAGGACGAAGTGTTGGGTAACCTACCGGGGCTTGGTATATCCAATTGGCGCCAGCAAGCGCCGCATTATATGTTCAGCCTAAATCGATCATCGGTTGTTATGGCTATTTAAGAAGAAGAATTAGAAGGGGCCCTATTTATATAAGCCGGTTCCGAATGGCAGAATCCTTTTTCTGAGCTTCGTCACAGACCTCTTGTAGAAGGTTTTTCATGGCAAGTTGTTACTGCCAGAAAAGTACCGTTCGAAAGAAAAATCTATTCGATATCAAAGTTGTACTTCAGCCGCGGATTGAATCCACGATCTACTGGTCAGAAAACCAATGCACTAACCACTGAGTTACGGCTACGGCTCTACATATCCTTAGGGAAAAAAAATTGATCCATGACATTGATATCTGTGATTTACTTTTTAAACATAAAGAAAATGATTCATTTTTAAAACGAATTGTCATTGAGATCGATTATCGACAACAATATCAAACCGAAGAGATCATGAAGTAAGAAATATGAACCGATTGAAAGCACTTCAAATGCCGAGATCCATTAAAAAAAACGTATGATCTATGTTTGGAGTGATTTCAAAGACGTCGTTTTTTCAGTTTCTGTCGAAGAATACCCCACGATCAAATACAAATGTATTGCAAATCGACTGGATAAATTAAAGGACTCACTTAAACAGAAAAAGGCAGAATTGATCGATAGAAAAGGTATATTACCCCATCAAAATAATGAGAGGCCTCATACAAGTTTGATAACGTGCTGTAAATTGTTACTACTTGGATTGGTCGTATTACCACACCCATATATCATATTCTTCAGATGGGGCATTTTCAGAATGCAAGTGAAAGATGTCTTAGATCAATTTTTTTGCCAGCAAAGATCAGAAGTTTTATAAGGGTAGGACCATGATACTGTCAAAGAGTTGGCAAAAGTTAGTGGACTGAAATCGATACGAAATTCTGAAGAACCCAATAGCTTTGAATTCATGTCGACACTATTTTTCGGAATTTTTTATCGAATAAAAACATTATCTTTCAGTATTAATTCAGGAACGATTCCACAAATATTACTTAAATTGACATATTAAGAAATTCTTAAAAATATTATTTCAAATACTTCTTAACACAATCTTCCCATCCTTTCCCAATAGCCCAGCTGCGCCACTGTCATACTACGGGTATATATACTTATATGATATATATATGTAATACGTTACATATATAACGTATATAAAAATGCTATGTATGGATATTTAATGGTAGATCCTTCCACATATGTAGCAACTTTTATTGCTGTAAGTTTAGAATTTTCTGTTTATGCCGAATGGAAAATTCTACTTATTCTACACTAGCACATTGTATTTTATTAATCAACAGTTTTTCTTTCATCTAAAATTTTACGCATTTATTATAGGGTTACGAGTTATATATACTTATGTAAATATTGTATATATTTACTTATATGTATTTATGTATGTAGCCTTAGGCGTTCTAAGGGTTATTCATCGTAAAATGAATTTATATATGGTATTAATTCAAACAAATTTCAATTGTCTTTAATGTGTATTATTAATTTCCATTTGGTAGTTATTCAGAAATGAAGTGCTTTTCATTTGCTTGGGGTAACGCATTTTAGTACTCGACTTATCTGGGTAGACTCTTAACACTTAGGTTAGGTTTTGCGGCCTCTCCCCTTAAGGTAAGGCGCACTTAGACTAAATATTGGCCCAATGTGGTATCGTGCGTGTTATCACGTTTGAATTAAAGAAAGAGATAACCGCAAGAGCTTCGAACTGAACCGTGAAACTCAGAATTTGGCATACCTCGATCGAACAATCTTCTAAAATATTGCGCGGTATTCTAAGTCAAAGTTTTTGCGTGTAGAATCTTAGCAGAGTTACTTCTAACTAGCACAGTTGCTGGATCAAACATACATTCACAGAATCAGAGGCTGTAAGCGATAAAATACTTTAAAAATATTCGATAAAAATTCTCATAACTAAGTATAGTCATTCCGATAATACAAGACGCGAGGTCCATGAGGATCGATATGGGACTTCATTCTGTACGTCAGGCCTGAGTCATCTACTATGCAGAAGTCTAGCACTCTACAGAATCCATCTGAGCTGCTTAGGAGCAAAAGAGCTAAAAAATCTAACGAAAGTCGTGACTTTGAGCAATAAAGTACCAAAAAAGTCCACGATGAAAATGGAAAATTTCAAATCTACAACTCATAACGAGGTCCAGTCATAGTGATAATATTTGCGACCCATGAGAGTCTATGTGTGACCACGTTTGTAGGTCAACCAGCATTACATACTCTTTACGCATTAACCTATCCGTGAGGCAAATCACCCTGGATCATCTGCTAAGTCTATAGTCTATCACTCTACAGAATGCCGCTGAACTACTTAGGAGCACCAGAGTTCAAAAATTGGACAAAAGCTGTGACTTTGAGCAATAAAGCACTAAAACAGTTCTGGATGAAAGCGGAAATTTTCAAAGATCTCTACAACTCGTAACTAGTGCTAACAATTTCGATATCACCCAGTTTTGGAGGCCAGTCAATTTAACCAAAATTTGTCTTTGAAGCTATGTCCATTTCATTAAATCATAGGGAATCTTTGGATCAACATTTGACGTTGCATTATTGCAATATTTTTGGATAAATACGAAAAATCATAAAGTCGTAGAAAACTTAAATAATGTTGTGATATTTCTTATGAAATGGAATATAAATGAATGAATGAATTTTTGGAAAAAAAATCGTTTTAATGAGAGCTGCAGTAATCTCAAATTCTAAACGGAACGGGGTCTCCTATGAGTCCCCTATTTCAGGTTTCAGCCTAAGATATTGACAATTAATGGTATTGTGACATTCCTAGGATAAGACTATCTGACTCATCATTAGTAGCCTCTAAATGTAGAAATTGTTCTACTGAGGTGTCTTAGCAGTCGAGCTCTCACCTCATATTGTTGCCAGTGTACAGAGATATACCAGAGAACATGGCATCGGTTAAGGCAGCAAGGAAAAGTACAACATTGGAAACATTTTCTTATAGGAAGAGTGTTTGCATTCTAATGATAATGTATAAATTACTTTTAGCTTCGAACGTAATACAGAAAACTAACTCTAAATTGGAATTGAAACTTTCGTGTGCTACTGTCCGAATAATCTGGCCTAAATTGGGAATAAATCGGAAAAAGGACTACGATTAGTATGTTGGTAGACGTTGCTATGAGACATTGCCTAATCGGTGGGCAAGCAACCTAGCCACTCGCCGCAAAATAACTCATCGCCCACGCCGAGCTGTCTCACAGCAACTTAGGAAACTTGTTACATTTCGCCCGAAGCCTGAGAGAGTTTTTGGCATAAAAGTGGTAGCCCAATTGCGACCCACAATGTGTCTCACTTAGCCTTAGAGCCATTCACAACATAACCGAAGCTTCAAATAATAAAAAATAAGCAGCTACCTTTGGCACCAAATTACTTGCTAAAAAAAGTTTATTAATTCCGATCGATATTGACTTGAGGACATTTTTTATGCCTTTTGTTGTCACAATAGGACCAAGTAGGACATTTCTTATGACTTTTGTTGTCATAATAGGACCAGGGTAGGGCTCAGTGACTAGTCTTCCAGTTCCCTTCTCTTACTGACAATTTTATCCATAACTGTTGGATTAACCACATTTTATTATGAATTCTAAATATTATCATAAATTATTTTTACGCCGTGCCTATCATAAATCATCATCCCAGAGATATATGCATATGATGCGCCACTGTAATTATCATCCCACACGATATTTGGTTTAAGGATATTTACCATATAGCATGCTCCTATTTTGTGCCATCGTACTGAACTTACAAAAGCACATATATTTATATATATACCAACATGTTTATACCATATATAAGTAAATAGTTATATTGTCTATTCGAATATGTTACATAATATTGTATTAGAGGCAGGAGCCCATCAAACCCTTTTGGTGTTTAAGACTCATCCACCAGACATTATTATCATATTCATTCGTTCGTTCGTTCGTTCGTTTCACTTTTGAATGAACCGTCATAGTTAGTTGTTTTCAATTTTATTGCTTCTGTTGTTTTGGCTGCCAACACAAATGATTTGCCATCCCCCGCCATACCCGCCACTCGCCACCAGCTGTCTATCTGTATGGTGTTCTGTTCTGTGACCTTTCATTCTATCCGTCTATCTACAATATGGAGGATATACGAATATATACATAGTATACTTTAGATGTGTTTGAATATATTGTACTTGGCATTCAGTTGTTATTCGTTTATTAATTCCATTGTAAATTCTATGCTTATGTATTTCTTATTTTTCCGCTTTTCTATTTTTTTTTTCTTAGATGATTTTTATTTTTCTATCTATCTATCTATCTATCTCTCTCTTTCTTGCTTACTACTCATTCTCGTTTAATTTTTTAATAGAGATTCCTTTATCCATCCCTTAATGAACAAGTTCATTCTGCCGACGCATCTGCTATATACATATTATGAGTAATCATTTATGCTTCGTTTAATACGTAACTTGAACTAAAGAAAGACAAAATGGAACAAAAAAAAAATGTTTAAATGTAACAACAACGACAAAAAAAAAATGAAATTTTGTTACGCTCATTGCTTCATGATGTCGCCACCGATGCCACCATCATCACCATTAGAACCCCTTTTGTAGGTGATGTTACTTACCATCATGAATAATGCATAAGAATTAAGTAGCACAACAAATTCAAGTGAAAAAATAAAAAATAAAAAAAAAATAAAATGATTTTAATTTGTCATATGTATGTAATTGTAACGCTACAAATACATATATACATACTGAGTATAAATAAAAATGTACATATTTTTGAAATTGAGTCAAATCATAAGAACAGAATCTTATGTAGTTTTTGTAATATATGACAAAACATTTTGTAGCATAAACACACCTTTATGTGCCTTATGTAATTTAAGTTTACGCATTTAAAAACAAATTAAATTTGTTATGCGGCACAAAAATGATAGCTTTAATATGATATTTAGAAAATGCTTCAGCATTCACAAGTGCCATCAACATACGGTGCTGATGCTTTGACAATAGTATCTACGAAGGCAGACTGATTAGTCCGTAACACAGAATTAATTTCTGCAACAGAAAATTGGTGCATCTTTTTAAATCATATGTTATTTTGAATGCGGCACATCATTTTCGCTCGAAATATCGACTGGCAGACTATATCATACTTCAAGAGAATTAATCGTGAGTGAGTGAGTACTGTGAGTTGTCCAAATAGTGCCAAAATGGAGCACAAGCCTGCAGTAGGCAAATTCGTGAGGTTGGCTCCTTCACCGAGTGGAGTATACCAACGAAAAGATGGCCGAGAGTGTGTAACTCAATTCAGGAACATCGACTCGTCATCGTTCTGAACAACTCAACAGTTCACGCTAAAGTATTACTAGAACTGTGCACAAAGATCTCGTACTATTCGCTTCCAAATGTTCGATTGAAGTCAAATGATCATCCGCTACATTATTTACTTACTTATGTGGCCATAACAACCGAATATCGATTTATACCGAATATAATATGCTTTTTTTTATTTATTTTATAACATGCTTCGCCAGCCATCTCTGTTCTGACGCGCTGTCCAAGACGCTGGGACTCTTTGTCTGTTGACACTAAATACTTCGTCTCGCCCTCGTTCACCGTCGAAACGTTAATTAATGAAATTATCCCATTTGGTGCTCGGAAAATCCGCATATGGTTGGCGAGAAGTCAATACATCCGCTGAGAGTAATTGCTTGGGGCGCAGATTCTTGAGTGGTGGTATAATTGGTTCATAGTATTTTTTTCGAAAATGCTGCTGTAAACGACATTTTGGTCAACAATACACACGACAGTGCCATGACTAGTAATTTCTTGTATGAAACTGAAATTAAGGGCATGATCTTGGAGCATCTTTTGTTTCAGCACGATGGACTGCCATTAGGTAGGTAGGTAGGGTGGCTATCCTGCGACGCACTTAGGCCATTTGAAGGCCCATTGTAATACCACTGCATCTTATCCTTATCTCACTCCTGTCGAAATCATTCTGTGGATTTAACGAACGAAATAATCTTTGTTAGTTTTATATAGGCAACATTCGTGATCCTGTCCAGAGAGTCAATCCTGAGCGTATTGAACCTCTTCCTGCACAGAGCCATGCACCCGCACAGAAGGTGTTCTACGGTTTCTTCCTTTTCAACATCCTGACAGCTTCTACAAGAGTCGTAAAAACGAGTCCCTAGTCTATTTGCGTGCCTACCAATAAGGCAATGGCCAGTTAGAACCCCAATTGATCTTCTGGTATCCAGCCTATTACATTTCAAAAGTAGCTTAGCTCGACTTAAGCTCCTCCATTCCGGCCACGTTAGCCTACTAGTTAAACAATTAAGGGTTTGTCTCCAACGCGTGTTACCGACATCTATGGTAAACCTATCTATTAGTAACTTGCAAGTTGCCAATGCCATTGGGACCAACGCCTTGTCCTGGTGAAGTGGCATTGTCGTACCTTGTCTTGCCAATTCATCCACCTTGCAGTTACCCTGAATATTGCTATGGCCTGGTACCCAAGACAGAATTATGCGAAAAATATTCCGAAAGCTCAGTTAATAGTTCATGACATTCAATCACTGCCTTGGATGAATGTCTTGCTGATTGTAATGATCTCAGAGCAGACTGACTGTTAGAGTAGATATTAATTTCTTTTGTGGTCAAAACATATTTTTCGACAATAGCGCTTCTTTGATGGCTAAGATTTCAGCCTGAAATACACTACAATGGTCTGACAAACAGAATGAATAAGTGTGTCATTGAACAAGCGATTTCTTCCCCCGCCAAGTTCGACAATAGTATTATGAGCTGTTTTGGCGGTGTCATTTAGTCGTTGTTTTATACTTTTTTGTGGCGTATCGAAAAATTCTGGCCTTTTAACTTGCAATATCGGGTGAACAGGATGCGCTGCTGTAAAATTAGCCAAGAATGGGAGTGCTTGCTCCTTCTTATTAATTAATTGATTAGTTATTGTTCATTTTATTTTATTTTGTGAAAAGAAGCTTGTATTTCCAGCAGCCTTTAGGCTTCTCCTTAGGTCGATACACTTCGTTCAATGGCTCTGGAACTTTTTCAACCACTTTAAATGTTACAATTTGTCGAACTTCTCGAAACAGACGTCCTCTATTTTAGCAATGACTTCATCATTGGATTCATGTATTTTACCTTTTGAGCCATTTTTACGTGTTTGGAAATAAAAATAAGAAGAAATCGCAGGGGGATAAGTCCGGAGAAAGGAGGGATGCGGCACTAATGCATAGCGCAATTCAACAAATATTGCTATTGCGATGAAGGAGCAGTGAGCCATCAAATTATCGGGGTGGAATAGCAAACGCAGCATTAGTCTTACCGATAGCTTTCTCTCACCGAACTTCAGGTGACGATTTTCTATGAAATTTCATAAATAAATTCATCTTCTAGTTAGACTAATATCAGTGACAACTCCTGCATTTATCACGGACTTATCAGCATGCCTTCGTAGTCATCATAAAATAAAAAATATTTTGTCAGACAATAACAAAGTACTTAAAACTATACTGTTTAAAAGAAGAAAATTCTATGCTATGCTCACGAAGAATTATATTAAATTTACACAGGTGTACATACCCGTTTGAAAGCACACTTAATCTGAATATATCAAAATAAAGATGATGTTGATGTCCCAAAATTTATAGTTTAATCTAGGCATTGTATTTTTTTGGTAAAAAAAAATAAATTTTATGCATAATTTTTAAATGAAATGATGATTTGAAGCTAATATAAATGCAACTATTTAAATTTATGTTAGGCAATAGTGAAGGGGTTATAAGTTTAAATACAAAAAGTTAGCTCCTGGCAAATCGGTTTATGTGAAAAAAGGTACTTCCGTCCTTTGCAAACTTTAAACATATGGCAATTATATTCGCTTAGTGGACAAAAAGTTTTCACATGCTTGAATTGCTTAAATTTTAAGACAATATATTCAAAATAATCTGTATAGAACAAAAAAAAACCCACTATACACAATGTTGCTATACACAATGTTGCTATATACAATGCTATACACAAATGTTGAGTTTAAAGAATAATTTAATCGTTTTTAAGACATTTGCTACACAAGTTATCATATTTAACTCGTTCTTCCTCACATGTTATTTGCAAAATTTTTTATCAAAAATGTCAGCTTTTCAATTCCTTCGTACCATTGTATTAGTGATAACTCTAAAACCAAGTTTATATGATTTTGATGTTTGGTGACATTTGGTAAAATTTTATGTCAAACATTCTAAAACATTTTAACCCTGTGCGAATACTGATAATGGTTTGAAAAAGCTACTTATTTTAAACAGTGAAAAAAAAAATCTACAACAAAGAGGACAATATGTTAACGCATTCAGAAAAATCTATTAACCAGAAGATTTCACTCTACAAACTATCGTATATATGTACATAAACTTTAATGCTCTAATTTTATTTAAATTTTTCAATTTTCTCTCTTAGTTTGTGATACTAAAATAAATTGTATACAATAGTTTTCTAGGCAACATTTGCTAGCAACATTTCTTTAGAACACATTAACCCATTTTGAATACTCGCAGTGGATTAAAAGTTAGATTTATCCTTCAAAGTGTAATAAATACACAAACACACACAAAAGAGGGCAATAATAGATTAATATATTCCACAAATAAAAAAAAATAAAAAAGAATATTCTAAAGCACATTTCACTATGACATTCTAAGCACGTAAACATTCCCAAGTACAAAAATAATCAAGATAGTATCTTCTATTTTTTCTTTTATCGTCACTGAATCACTTTTTCTATCCAACACGCATAGTATGCTTATGCCAAAAATAAAATCAACCTAAGATATTAGTTATTACGTTGATGATTATAATTACTAGATATCATTATGACTTAATGTTCTTAATTATATACATGTATATAATATATATATGTATGATACATATTGCTAGCTTAAGATTATCTAAAGGATATTTATTAAGGTGGATTAAATTGTATGATGGCGAAATTTTAACTATCTGGCATACAATTTTGTTCATTACAAGCATTGCTTCCTAAGGAAATATAAAGAAATGCCTAATTTGACGCTAACAATTTTGGAGGGGAGCGCCTCTAAGTACCACAAATATAGGATAAATATATTTAGAGGAAATGTAAATGCGGGTCAGTTATACATTTCACCACTTTAAGTGCGATTCCTAGGCAGCTATTGTGAATTTCAAGGTGTTCTAATGTCTTTTTTGTATGGGAGTCCTCTTAAGGGGTCGAGATAGGAGGCAGGTATGTTTAAAGGAAATGTTGAGAAGGAAAAATAAATAGTGATCAGTCATACAGCTTATCATTCTAGGTACGATTCCCGGGCAGCTATTGTCAATTTCCAGGCGTTCCAATGTCTTTTTTGTACGGAAGTCCCCGTAAAGGGTGGAGATAGGCGGTAGGTGTGTTTAAAGAAGATGGTGAGGAGGAACAATGAATATGGATGAATCTAAACAGTATATCACTCTTAGCGGCGAACAATTTTCAATTATAGTGTTATTTGTCGATTTTAAGATGTTTTGTATGTGAGCCCCCTTAAGAGGTGAATATATGGAGCTACTTCAGAGGAAATATTATATTAAGAAGGAAAAATAAATGTCGTACAAGGATGTCGTACATTACCTCAAAACATCCGAAGATCGGTACATAATTGTATACCTGCCCAGGAATTGCCTCTAGAGGAGTAATCTTTATGACCGAACCCCATTAAATTTTCTACCCCCTCATTTTCTTCAAACACACTTATCCTCAATCTCCAACACTTAGGGAGAGTCTCTTACAAAATAATTTTTCCTTATCACCACTTCCTTCAAATATATTTATCCCCTATCTCCACTCCGTAGATTAGATTAGATTATTGTGGCTACCTCTGCTCTCTGAGAGAACACACTTAAGCCAGAAAGGCCCATTGTGATACCACCGAGCTTCTCTTCCAATAGAGTTGTGCGTGTTACATTTGGACAGTATTAGAAGAGACCTACTTATATTAGCCGGTTCAGAACGGCAGAACTCTCGTGACATCACTTTTTCTGAGCTTTATCACAGAGCTCTTTAAGAAGCATTTTTCACGTCAAATTGTTACTGCCGGAAAAATTGGCAATTACTTGTCAACAGGTGGGTACCGTTTGAAAGAAAAATCTTTTCGATATTAAAGCTGCCTCAGTCGGGGATTGAACCCAAAACCTACGGATCTGAAGGTCAACGCGCTAACTCACCAAAAAGAAACCCATACTAGGAATCGCTTCGAGAGTGATGAAATGTATAACTGACTCCATTAATTTTTCTTC
This sequence comes from Megamerina dolium, assembly GCA_963854835.1. Lineage (NCBI taxonomy): Eukaryota > Metazoa > Arthropoda > Insecta > Diptera > Megamerinidae > Megamerina > Megamerina dolium. The sequence continues at coordinate 22,846,871 of OY978526.1, read as the reverse complement.
ATCAACATTTTCTCTTAACTGACTCACCTCATATCGCCATTCCTTAAGGTACAAAATGAACACCAAAACAGCTGAAAATCGACAAGTAACCACTGGGATTGCCCCTAGAATGGCGAAATGTATAACTACCCACCAATAATTTTTCCTCTCGAACATTTCTTTCAAACATACTCACATCCTATCTCTACCATTTAAGGATACTCCCATAGGAAAAGATCATAAAAACACATGCATGTCCCCATTAATTTTTCTTGCGTGATACTTGTCCCCTAACTCCACTCCGGACGGAATCTCTTCCACAAAATTATCGAAAAACGCTTGAAAATCGGCAACAGCTGTCAAAGATTCGCCGCCAATGCGGTGAAATGTTTTACCAACCCCCATTAATTTGTTCTTCCCAATATTTCCCCACAACATACAATACTTACACCATATCTCCACTTTTTAAGGCGGCCCACTCCAAAGATAGTGGTTTCTTAGTGGCTTTTAAGGGGGAAGACCACTTTGACGGTTTGAAAAAATCGAATTTTTTTTTTTTGCTTGAAATGTTCTATGAGGTGTGTATTTTAATGTAGTATAACGAGACGATTTTTTAAAAAATTTCCCGTGGCACTGAGCGAGTTTCTAAAACTTCAAACACGTTTATCTCGAAACGACATTTTGTAAACTGGTGGGACATATCACGCTTGCAGTTTTCAACCGATTTTGATGAAAACTTGCAAAATTATCGAGAATTTAATTCTGCATCGAAATACTGGATGGGATTTTTGATATTTTATAATTTGGATTTTTAAAGCACGATTTTGAGGCAAATTTACAGGTAAAAAATTAACAATTTTTTATAAATAGCCACCATTTTCGTAAAAATTAACTTTTCAAAAAACGGCTTCAGTATTTCAGTGCGAAATTATATGGAGAATAACCTGCCTATCTAATTTTTGTTCCAGATTCACTTGCCAAGGGTCCAGATGTCCCACCGATGGGGAAAACCGGGCTGGAGGGGGGCTACGCGACCTGGTGCAGCGTGTACAGGGAGCCCGCGAAAAGCAAAAAAATTGACATTTATTGTAAAAAAGATAACTAATAAAATCATATAAAACATTTTATCATTGCAAGTTGTTTTAATGCTAAAAAAAAATTCCGAAAATACTTTATTTTCCGACAGCTCAAGGTGGTCTTCCCCCTTAAAACTAACAAGTAGGCCAACCGAAATCAAGATATTCTTTATGCTTCCTTGGGAAGAAACGCTTAAAACGAGATCTAAATTTTATGTTTTTCGCTAAGTCAAGATAGTCAGAATTTGGCTCCGTACAATTTAATCCACCTTAGTAAACATTCTGTTGTCTTTATCTGATTTGTTGCACACAATCCTATGCAACAATGTTGCGAATGGTCAGATAAGAATTGCACAGAATTTCATAAATGTTAAATCAAAGGTTGAAAATTAATCAAATTATGTACGGTAATTAATTTCAATTACTCGTAATAATGCTTGTAAACATGTATTTTGTTGTTGTTGTTAACATCATAATATTATAATGGTAGTCTTTATGTACCACCTACTCGTTTGTAGGGAGGAAAATTAATTAGTTTAAAGCATTTCAATTTTTTGTTTGTTTGTTTTTTTGCATTTAACTTCTAAGGTTTTTTCCCACTGTTGAGTGATTTAATCTTTGCCTTTATCAAAAATTCAACAACAATTCATATTGCGACCCAACAAGGCAATGTGTGCAATGTGTACTCGTTCACAGCAAGTTTTATTGCGTTTCATTTGTAGGTGGGTGGGTGTATGTGCGTGCCGGTGTGTTTGTGCTGCGTGTGCGCGAAACATGTCACATTCAATTTTTTAAGTATATAAATTATATTAACTAATTGCAACACACTGTTGTATGGCATAATAAATTATGTATTTTTTGTGTGGATTTACCTTTCCCAGGATAGACGACGCGGCGCATCATCTGTGGCCATATTGTAGTCCCCATGCGGTGTTGTAGTAGCTGATGTTGACGTTATCGCTGATGATTTTGACATTGACGATGGGCCCGACTGATGTAACAGCTTTGCCAAACGTGTCAGAGCCGTATTTGATGAGCTGCTCGCACCACTACTACTACTACTCGCAGCATTAGCATGGCTAGTTGTCGCTCCTGTTGCTGTAGCAGCCTGCTGTAAACTGCCATCATTTGTATTAGGTTTTTGACAGTCCGAAAGACGTATTTCACAGGCGCTTGATCCACGTTTTTTTGTAGCCAAACGATAAGCACGCGCTGCAACAACATGCGGCGCTGGTATTCTATGTACATATGTGTGTGTGTATGTGGGGATGACACATGTATTCGACAATATTTTAGATGAAAACAGAAAAGAAAAATATTATTTTACCTTAGCATTACTGAGCCATCTGCCTGACATTCGAAATCATCGCCCGTTTGCATGAGCGCAGCATCTGCCGTGTACATGTGAGTCGGCTGCTGCTGCTGCTGTTGCTGTTGCTGCTGCTGTGGCTGCTGCTGTTCATCGCAAGCATTATTGTTATTCACTGCCACAGAGTGTGGAGCACTACCTGAGGACTTTCGCCGGTAAACAATGGATGAGTCGTCCTTCAGGAGGTTCAATGATTTTAAAGCTAATGTATTATTGTTGTTGTTGCTATTGTTGTTGTTGATATTATTATTGTTCGCATTATAGTTAGGCGATGTAGAAGATGCATTTGAACGCGTCAGCATCGACCAACGATTACTGCCAGTCTTTGCGCTAGGATACTCTTCTACAACAGAACAACAGCGAGACAGAAAGAGTTGAAGAGAAAGATGCCGATAATGGAAATGTACATATGCCATTTTCAGTTAGTTAATTCTATTACAAATAGAACGATGATTATGAGAATGATAATGATGATGATGATGATGATGATGATGGCATGAGTAGATAAATTAAGAAAATGAACATAATTGATATGGAATTTATTGCTACAGGATGCAATCTACACAATATTAACTGTGACACTATCATACTCGTACATACATAATACGTAATATTCAAGATGCTATGGCCATGCCACTAATTGATGTGCATAAAAGTGATAACAACATACTACATATATGTACGAGTATGAGTATGAATCTAATCGTATGAGTTGCTATGAGTTGATCTCAAACTTAAATTGATGGCAGTTAATAAAAACACATGTACGAGCATATATGTACATGCTACATACAATACATACTACAGCTACTCGTACTCGTACTAAGATGTGACCATGAAAACTAAAAATGGATATACTGCGAACGACAGACTTTTACTATTCATCATGAAACTTTTATCAAATCAAACTCACCCAAGTGAAACGTATTCGAATCGGTGTGCAACGAAACAACCGGAAAACCAGGAACAATTATAGCTGGCAACGTACGTGAACGTAATAGTGGTGGCGGTGGCGTTACCCTACGGCATGAACGATTATGGGAGGCTGTAAGTTGTGTTCTGCAATGAGATTGAGAAAATGAAAACGGAAAGGAAAAATGTGACGAAATAGTCGTTTTTCATACACATCGAGAAAATAAATATAAAATGTACATATACGAATATAGAGCAGAGCTGGGCGTAATTTAAGTTTTTCTTCTATAATTCATTGTGTGAAGAAGCATTATTTGTAGTTCTACCAAAAAAAAAACAAAATTACTCCTGTACTTGATTTTATTATTATTATTTATTATTGTTGAGATTTTAATTTTTTTTTTTTTTTTGCGAAATTTGAAAGTATGGGGATTTAATTTTATGACAAATTAAACTGTCAAACTGTCATGGTATTTTTATTCGGTATTGCCAACTCTTCCGGTACTGCTGTGCACGTTAATTTGGAACAATATTAGGGATTAGGGATATTAGAGACCTACTTTAAGCAATCTCTTCATAGTAAATTATTACTGAATTCGTTCACCAGAAATTTTTTCTATATCATCGTTGTCCCAGCCGGAGATCGAATCTACGACCTACGGTTTAGAATAACAATTCACTAATCGCTTACCTACGGCACCCAAAATAAAAAATACCGCCCCGCCGGGTCTAGAACTTATTCACTTTTATTAGAAAAATCAGCGTTTTACAAGAAATATATTTCGTACGGTTAGAACAAAGAGCAATGAGGCCGATTTGTGGCTTAATGGCTACGGAAATAAGGAAAAATAACGTACATGGGCTGAAGAAGCCATTCAGACATCCAGACAAAACAAAGTACAACGTCTTCCTAAAATGTTCGAACACGTCATCGAAAATTGAAACATCAGAGCGGTCTTTTTTAGATGCCGTTACGGCCAGCTTTTCAAAGAAATAACCTTCAAGAAATAAATAAAAAATAATTCATTGAAACAGCTTCAAACTCTGAATCTAAATCTGAATCATTCAACGCAGAATATATTTGAAAAACCGCTTTCTCATGCCCAAATTTTCATGCAAAGTATTGTACTCTCATATCATATCTTTATAAGGACAACTGCCTCTCGAAACTTTAGTTTATGGTTCTCCAAAACAATTCTCAAATTTTTAGAAATTGGAAATTGGTTTCTGGTTTATTCACATTTGTTCGATATCCTGCTCTGAGCCTTAAGTATCACGCTTAAACACAATAAATCACCGACAAATGCTTTTTGTGAACGGAACTGATTAATTATAGAACCTTTCAAGGCATTGCTGAACTTTGAAGGTAATTTGCCCCGAAAGAAAAACCAGTAAAACATTATTGGTGTCCACATGGCTGAGCTTAAATAGCAAAATATTGAAAAATTATTGATTTCAATGGAGACGGTTTCATTGAAAAACCCTTCACAAGCCATTGCTGAACATAAACGGAGTACTTTTTCCTTTAAAATCAATATTTATTTAATACACAAATGTTTTCCATTATTTTGAAAAATAAGTGACGTCACTAAAACTACTGTAATTAAATGTTTAATGTTCGTAATGTCATAGAACTTTAAGGTTTAGTACTAATTTCGAATTTCGTCGAAATAGTTTTCTTTTTTATTTAGTCTCAACATTTTTTGAACTGATGAATTTCGAAAATTCTACAATAATTCCGTTGTGTTTTTTTTCACATGTTTGTTGTTGTTGTTGTAAATGTTTACTCAATATGTTATGTATACGAAATTATATTCATTATTAAAATCGATACACATTAATTCATGGCTGGCCCAGAGAGGGATTAAGTGGATCTTTAAATAATCACACAAAATGTGCGTGCGATTTTCTGGATGAGACGACGTATATTACCTCCAATAACAATATAATATTCATACTCAAAAAAATTCTAATTCTGATGCTCAAATTACTACAGTGCTTAATATCATTTTTTTGTGGTAGTACAGTAACCGTACTAAAAATGTATTCATATTTTTGCACGCCCAGCTCTGATATATAAGTATAAGGTAGTATATACGAATAAGCATATGAACTAAATACGAATAAGCATATAAACTAAATAAACACAAAATATATTACTGAATAAATTTCCAATTTTAGAAAGGTCGACAGGTAGATGGGTATATATATATGTGCATTAGGATGGGTAAAATAAGTATGGCGAATAAAACAGACAAAAAGAAAACAAAACATATAAAAAAAGTCCAATGTTCCTAAATATATTTGCTAAAAAAAACAACATATACTTATTTAATAAAATACCGAGGGTTAAAATTAATATTAGTCCCATAATTCCATGGGCAAAAATACTTAAGAGGCTAAGTACATTGGTTTCGAAAAGAAAACATTTTCGATATTTTTGCACAAATTTGTGGAATGATGTCGAAAAAGTAAAGTGCAAATGTATAATGTCCAATTTTCGACATAATTGCTAAAATTTGTGCAATAATGTCGAAAAATATTTTTCCGTATAAACAATGTCGACATTATTTCACTTTTCCAACATTACTGCACTCTGTCATTTAGAATTATTCATAGTTAAATTTATATTTTTTTTCTGCTTTACCACTTGTAGGTATACAATTCGACCCACCATGATATATGGTAAATTTTTGTGAATTGTTTGAAATATGTAAATACAGTATTCTCTCGATAAAATATTTTCATTTATTTGTTAGATATTGAAAAGATGAAAATTTAATTATTTTAAATTCATTGGTTCATTGGTACATTAAAAAGAGAATTTCTCCATTATTGCATAAGGTTCTAATTTATTGCCTATAACTTTCTCAAGGAGAAATTTTAAAATGATGAAAAGCTGTTTATAATTGAGAATAATCTTGAAATACATTAAAAACTATTTAAGAATAACTAAGGGAAAATTTAGTAAACACATAAATATTGCTTCAAATTGTTTATTATAAAAAAAAAATCATTTAAATGATTCTCTACATTTAACAGTAATAATCAAGCTTGCCTTTCTTTCTGACATAAAATTGTCTCTATCAAGTAAAAAAAAAAAAAAAAAATTGAAGAAAAGCAAGAAATCATTAAAATTTACAATTTTCAACTATACAAAAGTATCCTTATATATCCTTTAAAATATTATGTCTTTATATAGATAATATCTATATACAAGTAGATATATAGGAGTGCTTACTGTACTCCTATATATTAACATATGTTTAATGCATTTATTACGCAGTGTCTACTTATGTATAGAATTTTATATGCTGAAATGTGCATTTTTGTTGTTGTTGTTGTTGTTTTTTAATATCCATATCACCACAACCAACATTATAAATGACAACTTGCACAACAACAACAATAACAGGATGAGCATCATATTTTATATTTTCCATTTAAATTTGTGCAAAGTGCGAAATTATATTTTTACACACTCATGTGTATATTTTTGACAGTGTGTGTGTGAGCGTATGTGCGATATTTGCATTTGTACGCACCCAAATGCCTGTGAGTGTATGTGCGTATGTGTGTGTGCGTATTTACATGTGTGGGATGTCTCATATGTACATATAATTTGTTAAAGAAAGTATGTGTCAAATGCAATCATAACACACACTGAAATACCAAATATGTACATATAACTTATATGACTATAGCGTCGACAGTATTTTATTTTCAATGGGGTTACCGTATGTAGACATTCATTGTGACTTTTATGGTTGAAAGGACATCTTTCAACAAAAATATTTGGTAGGGTAGTCAATTTTAACTCCAAACTTCTTCCAGATATGTGCGTCACTGCTCGACAACTATAAATACATGCATGTGGACAGATGTGTACACAAGTAATTGAAAGAAATTTGTTAGCTAGATATTGCATTCATTATTATTCTTCTTATTTTAGCCTTTTTTTTTTTGTTGTTTTTTCTTATATAAGAAAAGTAAATAATATTAGATTAAATAATATAATTTGTACATGTTCGTAAATTGTCTAAAATATTAATTTTTCCTACGGTCAATTTGTCAACCGTCAAAAAGCCATTAAATACGCTTTATTCATAGGTAAGGTGAAGTTAGATTAGTGCGGCAGCCCTAAAAAGGGCCCCTTGTGATGCCACTGGCATAGAATCCAATAACGAATAAGGCAAATAACATATTTGGCTAGTGGAAATACGATCCTTTAATTGTTAATATTTACAAATTACGTTTCTGATATTTGTATGTATTTTTAAATGAAATTACCACATTTTATAATTTTAATTCTTTTTAATAGGTGAAGAAGTAATCGATGAAACAAATGACATTTAATAAATCGATAAAACCATTGCCAAATTGTATTACATTGTATTATTTGAAGGGCATAGAAATATTGGAGAATTGGAATATCCCATTTTGCTAAATGTCATATTCCTTCTTTTCATTTTGACCCACCCTCGTCATTTTTTTTTTTTTTTTTGCTAAATGGGATATTCCTTCTTTTAATTTTCCTTAAATTTGTTACAATTTTGTAATCACTACGTTTAACCGGACATTCTGGCTGGCAATTTCGTAAAAAATAAAAAATTTCCTAGTGACATACTTTTAGAATTGTAATTAAATTCTCAATGTCAAGTACTTTTTACTTTGGCTAATATCAAAGCAAATGCCAAAAAGTATGCTGCAATTTTATATAAATAATCACGACAAATTTTGTTTACAAAAAAATCAGTGCCGACTTAAAAGAAAGTACTTAATAACTTAATAAATAATTTATTTTTTGAAATCGGCGCCAAAGAAATTATTATCAACTAACTATAATATATAGTTTGTTAGAAAGTGGTAATTTTGGAAGATGTAAATTGCTGTTACTTTAATAGATATACGGTACTCACCTGTCAGCAAGAAAGTGACAATTCTTTGCCATGGAAAAAGCTACTAAATGAACTCTATGCCTCTCTGTGCCATTCGGAACCGGCTAAAATAAGTAGACCCATTCTAATACTATCCAAAATTTAACACGCACAAGAGTACTGGTAGAGAAGCTCGGCCAAAGACCGCTTCGGGCTTATGAGTGCCACATATTCATTCATTCATTCATTCACAATTCTTTTTAAAATCAATTTCCATTTTTATATAGCAAATTTTATTATATTTGGTCATCCGAATAGTATGCGAACCAACCAATAAGTGGCGTCACAACCGAAAAATATTTTTATTTTTTTTACTACATTTTATTAGTGTAATGCCCTTATCCGGGTGAGAAAACAAACACTCGGAATGGAACTACTACAGACTACCAATCTATCTGAACTTGAACTCACAAGGATCAACATGTTCTTTGAGAAAATACGAGGATATAATCTTTACCAATGTTAAACTCTGGTATGGCATAATAGTTCGAGTGAGATTTGAAGTCAGCGTCGATACATACGTAGAGCCCATAATGCCAAACAAATTTTGTAATTTCAAAAAAGATGGAGAAATCGGATTTTCAAGTCCTTGTTAAATATAATTTTCGGAGGAAGAGAATATCGAAAGAAATAAACGAAAAGCTCATTAAATATTATTCCGATAAATCTTACCTAGACGGGGTCCTATAAGCACTTGTGCTGCTGAGAGTGGTGAAAAGCCCATTGCAGCAAATGTCCAATTAGTTAACAACAACAAATTTAAAAAATGGTTTTATTGGATCGAAAAGTGAATTTCAATTAGCTGACAGGAGCTGTAAATATCTCAAATGACAGTGTATGGGAGGTGATTAAACAGCAATTGAATATATAACGAAGATTGTTGAGAAATTGGTACTGCGTATACTGATCCCCTGACTAAAACAACAACAACTGTATAATTTGTTGACTATGAATTTCTTTCTCATCCACCTGCTTTGTCCTGAGTGCCGTAGCTCAGTGTTTAATGTGTTGACCTTCTGAGCTGTTGATGGTGGGTTGAATCACCAGGTTGGATATTTTTCTTTCAAGAGTTTTCCACCAGTTGTCAAGCAATTTGCATTTTTCCCGGTAATAACAATTAGTCATGGGAAAAAACGTCTTAAAGAACTATGTGACAAAGCTTTGAAAAAGTGATATCACAAGGATTCTACTGTTCGAAATTGGCGAATATACCAGGTGTGCAAGCTTAAATTCGCTGTTTTTCGTTAAAAAAAATAACACATTTTTTTCATAGAAAGTAAAAAATTAATTTATACAAAGTAGTTGCCCTCACTAGCTATACATTTTTCCCATCTCTCGGGCAATTTGTGTATACAATGCCAAAAGAATTCCTCATTTTTCGAGGCAAACCACTCGTCAAGCCATTTTCCGACGTCTTCATACGAATCGAAGTGCTGTTCGGCGAGCGCGTGACCCATCTACGAAAACAGGTGATAGTCAGAAGGGGCCAGGTCTGGTGAATAAGCGGGATGAGGTAGCACCTCCCAATTTAGTGAATACAAGTAGTTTTGGACCAGTTTTGACGTGTGCGATGGGGCGTTGTCGTGGAGAAAAATCAGCTTCTCATGTCTTTGTTCATAACGAGGCCTTTTTTCACCCAAAGCACGGCGCAATTTCACTAGTTGTTGGTGGCAGCGGTCAGAACCGACGAAACCAGTCTCTGCAAGTGGTTTCCGATAGCGCACTGTCTCCACAAGCATTCGATGCGACTCAGCAGTAGATTTCTTCAAATTGAAACAAAAAAGTAGACCTCTTTTTCTGGCACGAAACTAGATATGATTTGACGAGGAAAAATGTATGTTGTTGTATGAAATCAGTAATGATGTTTACTAATTGATGTAAACAGGTGTCGAACTCATAAAAAAAAGGATGTACATTCGATAATAGCACAATATGCTCACTAACGCCATCTACGAGTAAACAGCAGATTTAAGCTTATACACCTGGTAAGTAGGTCCATTCTAATACTATTCACAATCAACACGCAAAATAGTTTTCGAAGAGAAACACTGTGGAACTTCCTGGCCTAAGTGTGTTCTCTCATAGAGTGGGCAGCCACACAATAACAAACCAATCGTATTTGGTTAGATTTATCCCCTGATGATTTCCTCTTGTTTTCAAATTTGAAAAGATGACTCGTAGGAAAAAAATTCCACCCAAATGAGGACGAGGCAATGCTAAATATTTGATGTTTTAGGGGTTTTTTTTTTTTCAAAAATTAAAAAAATTAAAGAAATTGAAAAAAAAATTCAAAATCGTTGGGTAAAAACATAAAATGTGCGAATAAAAGTGGTTCTGCTTTATTATGTCGCAGGCTCTGCTGATGGCTCAGTGTCCTACGGGGGATATAATGTGGGCCATTCGGCAAGTAACCCTTTTTTTGTTGTTCATACGTAGCATACTTAGAATTGTTTGAATGGTGTAATTCTAAGCCAAAAACATTTATAATGAACACCAACTAACTGGAATATGAAATACGATATCATCATTTAACCCTAACGATAAATTTAATTAAATTTGCAATTACTGTTGGCCATTGTTAGTTGCACAGTCTCCATATTGTATTTGTATGTATATTCTGCTTTCATCAGAAACATCATAAATGACAAATAAATATTATATTTGTAATTTTAAAAAAATACTATAAATATTTATGTGTAATTTATGTGCCATTGTATGTGTGTTATGTGTAACATTTTCAAATGTTATTTATTATGGAAAAATAAAACCGTTACACAGTAGTACAAATTTATATATGTACATAGTTAGTTCACTTTAACGTTCAGTGTCTCTTTGTATGTCATATTCGAAATCTGCAAATAAATAACATAAATATATCCAGTCACAGATATTTTGTCATAATTAATTCCTATAATGTTATTACAATGGCCAAGCGTCATTTTGATGTTGATTGATGTTATCCATGGCATTACGAAGTAATAATGCGATCGATCAATATAAATTTCACAGTTGGAATACTTTTAAACACCAGAACATATATTATTATTATTTCGTACATATGTAAATAGGTATGTAGTACGTCTTATTGAAACGAACATTAAATTGGATAAGAAACGAAAAAGAAAAAAATATAGCAAAAATAAACGAACTCTCCGCACAATAGCTTATTTGGGAAAACTTTGACGAAATCCCAATTAAGAGATAGAATTGAGGACTAGTACGGACACATGCGGGATAGAAGACGTAAAGGAAAAATTTACATCAATCCAATCATAATGCAAAAAAAAAAAAAACAACAAAAAAAGCACTCGTGACTTACTGTTTTTCTTTGCGGTGTTGACGTTTCTTCTTGAATGCCTTTTTGACACGCAACAACAAGAATGCCGCACGGTCGACAGATAATGTTGTGCTCTTCTTGGGTGGCGTGGCAACATCTTCCATATTGGCACCTGAATTAACAATGATGATTATGATGTCTCGTTGCTAATGATGATGTTGATGATGATGAGGATGTTAAAATTTTGAATTGGCCAACTGAGAGAGTGTCCTTGTTGCGCCCACCCCCTCACTTTCTTACATTCGGTCGACTATGTATGTATGTGTAGTACATATAGTCAACACATTGATTCTTATTGTTCTGCAGTGGCAATTGATACATTTATTTATAGATACGTATTTAGATTAAACGAGCGGTAAATGAATACGCGACGTGACAACAGCAACGACAACGGCATCGACACATCCATCGATCCATCTACGTGCACAGGTCCTTGTGGATTTTGTTCACTTTTACTTCACACAACACTTACGCGTACAATAGTATATATCCCGTCTAAATATTTGATTTTTCTTTTTGTTGTTTATTTTTTTATTTTTCTTTCCTATTAGTTGGGCATGAATTGAAATATAATATTGTGGCAAATACTCGTACAATACATACTCGTGTATAGCATACATACATAAGTATCGTATGATGAAAGGTCTTTTCCGATTGATTTCTTTCTACCTTCTCACCAATACATACATACATACATACATACATACATACATAGAATATATGGATTATTCACAATACACAACTAATATGCTTATTCTTTTTGTATGGAATTTATTTAAAATATGTCCAAAATTAAAAGAAAAACAAAAAACACATTGAAAAATTTAACTACGGCAATACCGAAGCTTAGATACGCTATACCATGACAAAGTTTGAGTACTGTAACTGTCTATGTTCGTGTGTAAAGTGCGGTCGGGAAGGTATTTTTGTATGAGAGGTAGGTGTGGTTTCCATTCGATTTCGATCATTTTTAACTATGTCTGTTAGATAGTAAAAACAATCATAGATGCAAAGTTTCAGTTTGATAAATTTATAATTTCATGCAAAAAGTGTGAAAACTAGCATGTGAAAGCATAGATTTGTATGAAAGGTAGGTGTGATTTTTATTCGATTCAATCCATTTTTAAATATGTCTATTGCTTAATAAATATGATTATATTGTAGTGAATTTCAACTTGATAACTCAAAAATTTCGTGCGTACAGTGTGAAAAGACACATTCAACAACATACATTTGTATGGGAGGTAGGCGTGGTTTTAATTCGATTTCATCCATTTTCTAATATGTTAATTCTATAATCAAAGCAACTTCTTATAGCAAGTTTCAGCATCATAACTTTATATTTTCATGCTCAAAACGTAAAAACTCGCATTCAACAACATACTTTTGTATGGGAGGTGGGTATGGTTTCAATCCGATTTCATCCATTCTTAAATCAATTTATTTGTTGTTGAAAATAGTTATATGTACAAACTTTCAGCTCAATCGCTAGAAAATTATAACATTTATCGCACGAATGAAGAGGGGACACAGTTAAATCGACTAATATCGTGAACCTCTCGTTATGGATGTTACAAATGAAAGCACATACTAAATATACCATTGACTCCTTGATAGTCTAGGGTATAATTATTATACCTTCACGATACATAAACGTACGAAGTTTCAGGTTAATAGCTTTATATTTTTGTGCGCAAAATGTAAAAACATCCATTTGATATCACACTTTTGTATGGAAGGTAGGCGTGATTATCATTCGATTTCATCCGTTTTCGAATATGTTAATTCTATGATCAAAATAATTTCGTATACCAAATATTAGCTTTATAACTTTATATTTTTGTGCTCAAAATGTAAAAATACACATTAAACAACATACTTTTGTATGGGAGGTGGATGTGGATTTTATTCGATTTCATCCATTTTCGAATATGTTAATTTTATGGTCAAAATAACAACGTTACCAAGTTTCAGCAACATAACTTTATACTTTCGTGCTCAAAACCTAAAAATACGCATTCAACAACATACTTTTGTATGGAAGGTAGGTGTGGTTTCAATCCGATTTCATCCATTCTTAAACCAATTTATTTTTTGGTGAAAATAAGCATATGTACAAATTTTCAGCTAAATCGCTTGAAAATTACAGCAATTATCGCAAGAAAGTACAGGACACACGATTAAATCGACTAATATCGTGAACCGTAAGAGATTATCGATGTTAGAAATGAAAGCACACACTAAATATTTCATTGACTCCTTGATAGTGTAGGGTATAAATATTATACGTTTACGATACATAAACGTATCTAGTTTTGCTCCTTTATCCATGTTGACGCGTCAATCACATGGCTTGTTTTAGTCTATACATTATCTTCATAAACAATTCAAAGGCAAACGTAGACCTTATATACCGATATGGATATAGTTACATTTATTCACATGTATATGTATATATACATGCAGACACGCATACATTTTAACAAACCATAGTATAAGTATTATAAAGTGAAAGCTTACATAAATAGGCTAAAACTTTTCATGAGACATACCATACCATACAACAATGGAAATAATATTTCCACTTATCCTCTTATACTTGTATGTACAGAAGTTGGTGGTCTTTTGTGGAAGATTTCTCATTTATTACTGCTCAATATTAAAAATTACCTTTGGAAAAGAATACCTAACTCAAAATTGTTGACAAATTTAATAAGCTACTCAACTTACTCAACAACGAAGGAAGGGGAGGTAGAAGTGATTGACCGTTTAAATTGACTATTCGCTTTGTTTGCTTATTTTGCTTATTGTCTCGTAGCACATACATATATACTATATACATAGTATATATATACATACATACTTGCAAATAGTAGGTACATAGTTTTGTTATTCAGGTAAATAGATGAAAAGTGTTATTTTTATCACCTAAAATTCTATGGAAAATTGTTTGTGTGAACCTTTTTCCGAATCAATTACGGATTAGCTAGCATGTTGATGTGGTTAAATAAGCTTCAATGCTATTTTAAAACAAAACTTTTCATTTGTATCGATTCAAATTTGACAATCTTTTATGCTCTTTGAGAATATTACCGTACACAACACAAAAACAAAAGTTTATTTAATATTGTCAATGAAAAGAATTTCAGTGTTAGTTACCATTACAAAAGCATATGTTAAGGGTAAATGTGGGTATTAAGTAGCAAGAAAATTGTGTGGTGAAAAAATAATTTCTTTTTTATTTACTTGGGTGTTTAACGATTGTGTTTTTTGTTTTTTTTTTTTTATAATACATAGAAATGTAATATTGAACCTTTTCTTTTAACAGATTTGGTCAATTTGGTTATTGTAAATGAGCATTTTTTTTTTGTGAACCTCAGCACAACTTTTAGAATAATCGATTATTTTGTATATCATTAAGAATTTCTTCAATTAAAAATGCTTATTAAATTGTCAATTAAAAACTGGCACTCAACATATAAAATTAAGTTGATAAACTAACAAACGTGTATGAGAACATGTATGAGAATGAGTGCAGTCGTATATTTGTGAATGTCTATTTTTTAATGCCACCCATAAAAATGTATGTTTTCAAACGGATTCTAATCAAATCTGGATATCTGTCCGAATGTAATTTCTTTTGCCATTTTTTTTGAGTTTTCATCTTTAGGTAGTGGAACCTGTGTAAAAAGTAATCAATGCAACAAGCATAAATACAAAGTGATTTTTTAGAAACTTTCTTTTTGGCAACACTGTGTTTGACAGCTCAGCTGCTTTCGTGTAACATGTTACTGTCAAACATGTTCAGTTTGGTCCATAATTTAATCATGAATCGACTTACAAACGAACAACGCTTGCAGATTATTGAATTCTATAATCAAAATTCATGCTCGATTAAGAAAGTGCAAATTGTATTCAGCGACGAAGCTCATTTCTGATTGAATGAATACGTGAACAATCAAAATTGCCATATTTGGTATGAAGAGCAGCCAGAAGCATTGCTAGAATTGCCAATTCATCCCGAAAAATGTACTGTTTGGTGTAGATTATGGGCCGGATTATGGGTCAAAGACGACGAAGGCAGGAACGTTACTGTGAATAGCGAGCGCTACCGTGCGCTGATTACAAACTATTTTTTGCACAAAATGGAAGAGCTGGACTTGGCTGACATGTGGTTTCAACAAGACGGTGCAACATGCCACACAGTACCCAAAACAATGGCCCAATTGAGAGACGAGTTCGGTGAACAGTTTATTTCACATTTGGGGATGGTCAATTGGCCGCCTAGATCGTGCAATTTAACGCCTTTAGACTATATTTTGAGAGGTTATGTTAAGGCTCATGTCTATAGCGATAAGCCCGCAACGGTTGACATACTGGAAGCCAATATTGAAGAATTTATTCGTGAGATACCGGCCCATATGTTGGAGAGAGTATGCCAAAATTGGACCCAGCGTATGAACGATTTGAGGCATGAAATTATCTTTAAACATTGAATTATTAGATCGTTCTATCGACTCAAATAAAGATTTCATACACATTTCTAAATTTTATTGCGAAGGCTTTTAAAAAATCACAATTTTAAATTCACTTTCCTTCATTTCGAGATGACTTGACAAAGTCCATACATATTTTTTATGGCAATGATAATAAATGTATTAAGTTATACAATTGTTTATTATTCGTTTATTTATTGCAAATAAATGGTGCACATTCGAATGAACGATTGAATGATTCAAATAATAATAAAATCATAACTTCTTTACGATCAATTAGAATTGCATTAAAGTGGAATGAGTTTTTTCTTATAAGGCGTCTTTTTCTTTTATTTTGTATGAAAGGAGTAAGTACAATATCTTAAGAAAGAATATTGGGGAGCAAAAGCGAACGATCAATATTGATGGTGAGTACAAGAAATGTTGTGAAGATAAAATTAATAAGATTCGGTGATATATTTGACCCCTCTAGAGACACAGTGAAAGCGGTATGTGCCCATTTTATAAAAACATCACTTTTGTAAGAGAGCCTACACAAAGGATGACGATAGGAGCTAAGCATGTTGCGGTAAAATGTTGATGTGGACAAATTAATGGTAGCTTTACGGCAGTCATGGTGGTATTTCCCAATTTTCAGGTGTAGAAGAGCCCCATGAGAAGTAGAAATAGAAAGTAAGAATCTTCAAAAAAAAAAAAATTTGGAGAGCTAAAATAAAAGGGTGCCCAGGAAATGATGTGAACCAATTTCGTAACAGCAGCCAATAGGTTGGTAAGACCCCATAAGAAGTGGAAAAAGAAAGTAAGAATCTTCAGAAAAAATGTTGGAGAGCAAAATGGAAATGGCGCCGAAGAAGTAAGGTGAGAAAATATCGTAACAGCACCAATTATATTGGTGAGACCCCATAAGGTGCAAAGGTAGAGAGTAAGTTTCTTCAGAAGAAATGTGGGAGAGCAAAAATGAATGGGAGTCGATGATATATTTGAATCCAATTTGATAGAAAATCAATTTTTTAGGGGAGCCCAACATAAAAGCAAAGGCATGTTCCGATAAAATATTTAGGTAGAAAAACTAATGGGAAGTCATTCCATATTTCCCCTATTTAGAGGCTTTCGTATGTTAACTATATGGATATATAGGGGAGAGCTAAAATAAAGGGGTTCCCAAGAAGAAGATGAACTCCATAAGGCGCACAATAACGAAATAATTTTCTACAGCAGAAATGTTGGGGAGTAAAAAATGAACTGTTGTGGGTGATATAAAGCAAAGAATCAGTGCGGGCTAATTTTATAAAAATACAAATTGGCAGTAACAATTTGCCAAAAATGCTTCTTAAAAGAGCGCTGTGACAAAACCAAATTAAAGTGACGCCACAAGGGTTCTGCCGTTCGGAACCGGCTAATATAAGTAGGTCCCTTCTAATGCTGTCCAAATTTAATACGCACAACAGTTTTGGAAGAGAAACGCGGTGGGATCAAAATGGGCTTTTCTGGCCCAAGTGTGTCCTCTCAGAGATAGGGCAGTCACATAGCCTAATCTAACCTAAGGGAGCCCACGTAAAATTCGGTTATAACGAGGATAAGCGTATTCTGCTCAAATGTTAATGAGGAAAAATTAATAGATATTGGCCTTACATTGCACCTCCTTAGAAGGGTTCTTGCGGCAGCAATACCGGCTTTCAGGTGTTTTTCGGTTCATTTTGTACGGAAATCTCATGAGGGCTAGATATAATGAGTATGTATATTGGGGTAAAAAAAAAACATTATAGAGACTTATCATATACAGCACCATAAGGGCGGTGAAAGCGAATTTAATAAAAACGTGTAATCAATTTTGTTGGAGAGCCCACACAAAATGATGAAGAAAAGGAATAAGTTTATTCCGGAAAAATGTTAGAAAGTCGAAAAAATAATAGTCGGTTAGACAATTTAGTCCACTAGAAGCGACATTTGAGCAGCTGTGAGATGGTTATTTATTGATTTTCCCATCCAATTTGTTAAAACTTCAACCTCAAATCCGCATCATTTAATCCCATTCCATTTCTACTACATTTTGGCACACGCATTTGTTTGCACAATCTCACCAAAATCATACCTACAATTATTGTTACACATGTAATCAGGTTGTTGTCACTCTATCAACTGAGATATGATAATTTTCTAGTCCCTTAAGATTGCGCATTTGTAAATGCAAGAGGAAAAAAACAATGAAAAGCATAAGCTTTTGTCTATTATTTAAATGACGAAAAATTTTCATTTTGTAGAATAATGTTTAGTAATTTATAATATATACAATACATGCTGCAATCATTGTCACAAAATCAAAACACAAGAGATTTAGCATACATTCACAAATAATATCCAGATGCTCACAATTAGACCAGTACGATAGGAATGAGTGTACAGTTTATAGACTCATACCTAATTAAAGGTGAGTAAGTGGATGGGGTATTTGTGCATAAGGTGGTGGTTTTGATTTTCGCCGTGGTCAATTTAATAGATTCACACGGTCCTCATCGGGCGGCAAGCAATTGACAGCAGCTTGCCTGAATTTTAGTTGCTCTAGTCTCTATAGAAATTGAAGTTTCAATTGATTCAATTGCTAATCTAAGACATAATACTTTTTTCTATGAAACTATATAAAATTGTTAATTTATTACCATAATCCAAACACCCTTGACGATTTCAGGATCAACATCAATTGTAAAATGACTAAAATTTATACAAAAAGGTCATGGTAAATTAGGTTCAACGTATTCATTGGTACAGATATTGTCATGTAATACATTGGAATGATATTTAATGCCATAATTAATGGCATAATTCAATTGAAATTCAAATCAACTCAATTTCTGTTTATTTTCAAATAGAAAAGCTTTAATAGGCACATGATGACCGAAAAAAAATGTTTATTTCATAACAACCACTCAAATATCATTGATTTATCAAACGACTTGCCTATTTGCACAGCCCAATATAACAAGTTGAAAACCATTTGTCAATACAATAAGTATGTATGTACATATTGTTTGGATAACCATCACAAGTAACATTTTCAAAGTGTTGTAAATTATTCAAGTTACGTATACAGCAGTTGAAAGATTTTACACTAATTTATATACTATCGTATATAAGTTACAACCCATTCGATTTAGCTCTACTAGAGTTAATTGTCACTTGACTTTGCTGCTTTCGATGCGTGCCGGATTTCAAGAAATTAAATGTAGATAATATATAGCATGATGATTGTGGTAATAATGATGGTGGTGGTGGTGGTGGTGGTGGTAATCCCTCAAGGAAATCTCATTTTTGAACAAAGTGAGTGGAGGAGAAAAAGAAAGTATTGTAACAAAAACTTTAAGCACAAGACAAATAATTCTGATTACGTGTCGTTGTCAATGTTATTTAACGACTTTATCATCAACGGTGGATTTCATTGGATTACTAATGAACGACATTAAAGTAAAACAAAACAAACACAAAAAAGAAAAAAATCATAAAATAAAATAAAATAGCATTACATCGTATTGTCATTCAACTAATCGGCAAGTTACGTGTTTTCAATTACAAAAAGAAAAAACAAAAAATGAAAATTATTTCATTTGTAGGTATAAATTGAAGTGAAAGGTTTTTCACTTTATATTTTACTTATGTACGTGCACATAGAGTGGAATTAAATTCGATCATCTTGAGAAAATTAACTAATTAATTATTAGAAATTGATTGGATTACAACACGATTAAGTTATTAGTCAAGTTCGATTTGTCACTAACTCTCATTCTCTATGTCTATGGTTGAAGTCTTGGCGAACATCGTATTTTTCTTTTTATACCCTGCATAATGCAATATGCATGGTATATTCATTTCGGTCAGATGTTTGTGCCCACTTGAAGGAATCTCCGGAGATATAGACATAGATATATATTCGTGATCAGCGTCGATTAAATTTTCGATTTAACGATGTCCGTCCGTCCGTCCGTCCGTCCGTCCGTCCGTCCGTCCGTCCGTCCGTCCGTCCGTCCGTCCGTCCGTCTGTCTGTCACCTGGCTGGTTCGCACGATAACTTGAGTAAATATTGAGCTATTTCGATGAAATTTGGCATAAGTAATCTATGATCCAAGGGTACGGAGGGGATTGATATTGGGCATGATCGGTCAATAACCACGCCCACACCAAGCATTCAAAGCGACTAACCTCGAAATTTTCAAAATCTTTAACTTGCTATAACTCACACAATATACCACTTGGGACAACAATATTTTGCACATAGAGTTATATTATACTACTATATAACCTCACCAAAAGTGGATGAGCCACGCCTACTTTCTAGCGTAGCTCCCATACAAAGTGTCTGTACTTCTTTTAAATTGAAACTGCTGTAACTTCTACAATATTCTGTCTAGAATAACCATAATTGACACTTAGATTAACACGGCAGTCAGAAATAATATGGCAGAAAATCAATGTGCCACGCCCACTCCTTTCGGGTCTCCCATACAAAGTTGCGGAAATTAAAAAAAATGTTACCGGTTATAACTTGCAAACAATTCAGCGTAGAATAACGAGATTTAAGGTGTGGATTAGTATTGTACGAGCAACTAGGCTCACAGAAAATGGGCGCACCACGCCCAGTGTTTATCGTAGCCCCCATACAAATTTTAAATTGAAACAGCTGTAACTTCGGCAATCTTATGTCTACAATAACCATAATTGACACTTAAATTAATATCGTAGTCGGAAATAATCTGGCGAAAAATCAGCGTACCACGCCCACTTCTTATTGGGGATCCCATACAAAGTTGAGGAAATTAAACAAAAATGTTAACCACCATAACTTAGAAACTATTCAACGTAGGACACCAAATTTAAGGTGTGGATTAACATTGAAAAATTAATTGGATTTACTAGAAAGTGGTAAGCCACGCCCACTTTTTATATAGCTCCCATACTAAGCCTCGGAATTATCTTAAAATCCTTTTACTTCGTCAAAGTCAACCATATTTCGGGTGTAAATTAGTAGTATATGCAAAAATTGTTTCTCGAAAAGTGGAAATAAAAGAAAAGTTGGATATTCGAGTAAACTTTTTATATATAAATCTACATATGCAGGGTATAGTTTGGTCGGCCCCAGCCGACTGTAAGGAGATTTTTTCTTTTCTCTTTACTGAGAGAAATATTTTCAATAAGTATTCAGAGAGAAGAGTTAGAGAATGAGCAACATTATAGCAATATAGGCAATGTTGCTTTGACACTTGAAACTGTTGATATTGAATAGAATGTGTCAACCGATGTATTGTAAAAATTTGCAATTACAACAAGAAAATACACGCAAATGCATTTATGATGCACTTGAATGTATGCAATGCAATAAAAACCTTATTCCAGCATATTCAATGTTGATTTGACACTTTAAACGGCTGATGTTGAACAGAATGTCAATCGAAGTATTGCAAAAATTTGCAATTACAACAACAAAATCATATGAATGCATTAATTATGGGCTTGAGAGTATGCAACCCTAAAAACATGAAAAATTTTGTTGCAAAAATTTGCAATCTTTCAAATATGGAACACTTCAAAAGTCTACTATATATTTTTTATGCATATGCAATAATGATGTGACACTCCAAACAGTTGATATGGAACAAAATGTTGCAATCAAATAAAAACGCGCAGATGTTAATGCAATACAACAACAAAATGTATAGTTTTAGCTTAATGCTATGCAACGTTGGAAACATCTTGTAGTCATTTGTTATGCAAATGCAATACTGAATTGACACTCGATACATTTTAAAAAAATTGCAAAAATTTGCAATAACAGAAACAAAATATACAAACCCAAGGCACTTATTTGTTATGAGTATGAAATACTGAGTTTATACTTCAAATAGCAACAACCACAAAAAATACAGAACTACAATTATTATGCGCTTGAAAGTATGCAACATTGCAAATGTGTTGCATATATTTATTTTGCATATGCAATAATCATTTGACTCTTTAAACAGCTAATTATTAAAGAAAATGTA
The DNA here is from genome assembly GCA_963854835.1 of Megamerina dolium. NCBI lineage: Eukaryota > Metazoa > Arthropoda > Insecta > Diptera > Megamerinidae > Megamerina > Megamerina dolium. The sequence continues at coordinate 22,824,736 of OY978526.1, read as the reverse complement.
TATGAAATTAATTAAGTAGAAGTATTGTAAAGTATTAACTTTTAAAAAGTTGACTGCAGTTGTATGCAAATATTAACTTTTTTGTAATTTTGCAATTTCAATATTATTTAATAATAAATTGCTTAAGCAAATTCATAGTTTCGCATCAGATTTGAAAATTATTTTCAAAGTTCAATTTTACTATAAATTCTTCTAGTTCGAATCCCTTAATCAGATCATCTTTAACTATAATAGGACAACTAATGAACTCAATGACAACCTTGTATCAAAAAACATTTTAATGTCACGCCATAGTTAATTATACTAGAATGCTAACTTTCTACAACTACAACTACAACTGAAGCCATAACAATGGGGATTTTTCCGTGAAATTTCACTATGTTCTATTATAAAAAAAAAAAGAAAAAACAACGTAAAAAAGAGCATCATATTGTACAAGTGTATACCGACGGATAGTAAATATTACTGCATTGAAGCATGTCGTAAAATAACTTGCAGGCATTAGACAATTGGGATATACACACATGCACGCACATATGTACATGCTTACATGCAAAGCTAACAAAAGTGAAAACTTCAACAACAACAACAACAACACTAATGAAAGACAAAAGGTTACACGAATTGTATTCAATGTGCACTAACATTTCAAATACCAAGTGTACATAGGGTACATAACATATGTAGAGAAAAAAAACAAAGTTTCAATGCGATTGAGCAAGTTACAATCATGCATTCATAGGAATAAGTATACTACTACTTGTTTTTGATTTTCGCCTCTTACTTTGTTTCGAATATAACTTTCATTATCATCATTATCATCATCATCATCATCATCATCATGATCATCATGAAGAGAATTGAACAAATGGTTATGGTGGCGTATGAGTATTCATTTATAATAAATGTTGAAGTTGAAATTGATGTTAAAAGTATAAATATATAATATATATATACTCTTGTACGATATGTTTGTATGTATTTGTATGTATTTAGAAATGATTTGTAGTAAATCATTTAATCTACTACATATATTAGCTTTAGGCATTCAAATGTTCAAATGAATGAAACGAACTAAATATTAATTACAATTTTCTTTGGTATCCTGCATGATAAAAAAAAAACGACGATTTTCTTTGCTTTTGTTTTTACTACTTTCAGATTTCTACATGTGTACACATTCTAAAATTTATATGTAAATACATCCTACGCACTCCTTGTACTACATACATTCAATTACAGATATACTCGTATGTTGGTTGCTTTAATAATCAATTTAAATTTGTCGTTTAATGCGAAGCAAATTATGCATGTCTGATGCAATACTAAATGTAACGATGGCAAATATCAATAAATGCTTAAGTCGAATTAAGAGAAGTATTCAGAATTCGAAAAAAGTTATAAAAAGTATTAAGTGTATTATAAATATTTTATAATCAAAATTTTGTAGAAACTATTGCATTGAGCTTCGATTATTCGTGGAAAAAATATAAAAATTCCTTCAATGTGCAAGTAAATATTATAATCGAATTTAATATAAACTATTGCTATTGCATTGAGCTTCGATTATTCGTGGAAAAAATATAAAAATTCCTTCAATGTGTAAAATCTATTATGCCAGTAAGTATTATAATCGAATCTAATATAGACTATTGCTTTGGACAATAAAGAATATCAATAACCTTTATACTATTATTTCTCAAAAAGAAAAAATTACTTAATACTGTGATAAAGCTTTACCAGGCTATATGAAATCAAGTTAGATATTCATTCTCAGAAAAAAAAAATGGTATGCTAGGCGTAAATGAAATATGTTCGAATAAATTAATATCGAAACATTTTCTCAATAATATCGAAAACTCCGTTTTTTGACTTTTTCGACATAAAAATGCATGGACTTCGATTTTCTACAATATATTTTGCAATAATATCGAAACGAAATTTAGCAAAAATTGCTTTTTCGATATTATTGCAGAAAAGTGTTTTTTACTCTACACCAACCAATAATGTCGAAAATTCCTTTTGTGACTTTTTCGACATAAATGCAAAAAAATAGAAATAATGTTGAACAAAAAATGCATGCACTTCGATTTTCTATATTATTTCATAAAATACACGCAATAATATCGAAACGAAATTAAGCTCAAATTGCTTTTTCGATATTATTGCAGAAATGTCGAAAACTTATTCTATGAATTTACTCTACACCAACAAATAATGTCGAAAAAAATGGTGGAAATAAAGTCGAAGAAAAAAAAAGCATGTACTTTCCACAATATATTTTGTCAAAAATGTATGCAATAATATCGAAACGAAATTGAGCTAAAATTGCTTTTTCGATATTATTGCAGAAATGTTGAAAACTTTTTCTATGAATTTACTGTACACCAACAATAATGGCCTAACATCTAACATCTCGATATCGGCAGTAAAAGATCGAATGTATAACATCTAGATTGAATAGTACAGCCCAAAAAAAAACCCAACAAATAGGACGTCCAACCTATCAAAGTAGTCACATTCTACGAATTTTGGCTCGTTGAATTCGAAGTCATTGTCAGATTTATGCCATCATACTCAAGTTTCTTTCTAAACTCAAAAACAGAACTTTTTTCCTCATTTTCGCAAAATTTCTGAGCTTATCTCAGATATCTGAAATCTTGCAGAGCATTCAGACAGACCTTGACATTTACGGATGAAGTTGCAAACAACCATAGGAACTAGATGAACGGTAATTCACTTTGTCTATAAATGCCCAGCCTTTCGGAAAGGGAAGTTGAACTTTTTGGGCAAAACAATCTTTGATATTCCCGAAGAGTTGTCCAGAATAAATATAAATAAAAATAAATTAAACTGAGTGAGTGATTTTAGAACAGTGCTTAAGCGTTTATTGGGTTAGCGGCGGGAACCACTAATTTAACCAATCGACCAACCAGGTCTAGTATAAACCTAGATTCTGTCCTTCAGAGCAGGTGAAATCCATCTGCAGGGTTGATATCGCTCCTAATCGAGTGTTCTCCAAACTGAGATTCTTTCAATCGCCACTTGAACTAAAAGAACATAATACCATGTTCTAGAGGATGAAGTAATGACTATTTTCTCGAATATTCAAGATACAAAATGCTTTTGCATATTTGAGGATGTTTTCACTCTAAAAACGGTAACCTCAACTTGGGTTCTGGGCGATTACGCGGAGTCGATGTAAACGAGCAGAATAAGTAGTTTCTTACAGTTCGGGATAGAATCAAAATGTCAGATTCCAATGGTTTTTCACCTACTCATTTATTGAAGAATGAACAGAAACGATCGAAAACTTCAATTCGAATAACATTCTTGTTTTTATGAAAGCCAAAGAGTGCTTACCACACAAAAATGTCGTATTTGGAGTCTTTTACTTAGAGAGAAAGCATTACAATATTATCAAATATATAATACGAATTAGCCAGAGCTTAATTTAACATCTTAATTTTCAGAAAACTTCAAAATACAATTATTGATACTTTCCAAGATTTTTGATATTGTTCTGAAACTGTCACTTCAGCTTCAAAATATGAAAATTGTAGTAAATGTCTTATTTTGATTGTCAACTTTTAAATAAACTTAAGCGGTTATTGCTTTTTGCCGCAAATGGAATCGTAAAGAGAATGATTAATAAATCATTTATATATTCAATATTGACAGCATAAATATCTTACTTTCTTCTGCGATGCTGAAGTATTTTTTTTTATTTTTTTATTTTTTTTTTTTTTTTGTACAAATTTCAAGTTCACGCAAGTTCACATACAAAAAGGGAGAAAAAAGAAAAGGAAAGGATATTTGCACATATTATACTACAAGGTGCCACAGAAGATATTGGGCGTCTGAGAAGATTCTTTATGTTGTTGCAAATTATATTTTTCTCTCATTGTAGGCATGAGAAAATCACGAACTGGCCACTTAATCTATCTGTTGGCTGTCTTTTGAGTTTGCCTTTTTTACTTTTTTCAGAAAAGTTTATGGCCACATTGTATAGTGGCCAGAAACTTTTGCGTCTACAACGAAAAATAACAGAAGAAGAACTTTAGATAATTTATCAGCAACAGTCATGAAAATAAATAAGTCACAATATGGAACAATTTTGACAGCGGCTACTTGATCGATATTCTCTTTTTAATGTAATGTAAAACATTTGAATATAATCAATCATAAAAGGTTAATGTCCTACCAAATTCGTATGACTACTTTTGTGCCACCTTGTATGATATATCTACTGTAAATTAGGGTGACTCCAAATTTCGTCGTCACCTTTTATTCGTAATTTAGAAAATTTTCCTAAAGAAAACATCGTTCGAGAGTCGATTTTTCGAATTTTAAAAATAAGCACATGTTCGTATATTAAAATATTTAGAAAAGAAACAAGATTTTAGAAAAAATGAGTTCTTTGTAATAATTTAAATGAAATCAGGGTCAAGTATGAGGACCCCCGCTAATTTTCAACACTTATCATTTTGAATTTTTTTTTTAATTAGGGTTGTCGTAGGTAAATTTTCTGAATTTTTGCCAAAATTTAATTTTAGCATATGGCAACCCTAACATTTAAAAAGTTTTAAATATCCGTTGTCAGAAATATGTGAAATTGCCCATGAATGACGAAAAAATTACGCGAAAAGTATCGATAAAACCACCAAAATATGTGTAAAATGTACGAAAATGTCCTCTGTCGTCTTTCGTAAATAAAAATTAATATAAAAAATTGAAAATTTTCTTGAAAAATACCTATTAAATCTCAAAAAAAATTTATAAAATGCCTGAAATCGCCCTCTAGCATCACTCACGGATAAAAATTAATATCTGAAATGGAAAACGTCCTTCAAAAATATCGATAAAACCTACAAAATATATATAAAAGGTACAAAAGCGCCTTCTAGCATCACTCATAAATAAAAATTAATATAAAAAAATGAACATTTTCCTGAAAAATATCTACTAAACCTCAAAAAAAAAATTGTAAAATGCACGAAATCGCCCCCTAGCATCACTCACGGATAAAAATTAATATCAGAAATGGAAAACTTCCATCAAAAATATCAATAAAACCTACAAAATATGTATAAAAAGTACAAAAACGCCTTATAGCATCGCTCGTAAATAAAACTTCAAATCAGAAATAGAAGCTTGGAGGGAAGAACTCATCTTTGTGGTATAGCTAAATTTAATTTTAAATCTTGATGAAGAAATACATATTTTTAACACTCCTAAGACTCAAAATCAATTTTTGAGCTATAGTTTCTTCAGCAAAAATGCTCTAATTTATCGAAAGGATATTGCTAGAATATATACACGGTGTCCAATAAGTTTTAATAAAAATGTTTTTCGCTATATTAAGGCAAGTTGACGAAATGAATGGAAAAATTTTATCCAAATGAGTTGTCTTATACATTTTGAAAAATTATAAAAGGTTTTTATTTATTACGCCCCCCTTTGCTTTTTTTACTAAGCCCAATCTCTTTTCAAAAGAGTCGCATGCGGCACGTACATGATTCATGGGCATTTCCTCCCATATCTTTTGTAAAGTTTTACGTAGCTGCCCCAAATTTTTTATTTTATAGTCGTTGAGCTTTGCTGTTATATATCCCCATGCGAAGAAATCCATAGGATTAAAATCAAGGCTGCTTGGTGGCCACTCATCCTTCCTCAAAAAATCAGCCAAATTCTCTTCGCATCAGTCTTGACAAATTTTTGCAGTATGTGATGGCGCTCCGTCTTGTTGAAAACAATAGTAGTCGTCACCAAACAAGTGTTTGCAAGCAGGGAGGACTACTGACTTCAAAACGTGCTCTTTGTAGTACACAGCATTTACTTTGACCCCTTTTTCAATTAAAACAAGCGGCAATTTACCCCTCTTGCAAAATCCGCCCCAAACCATGATCGAGAGAGCACTCTGATATCTGGGGACAAATAATTCTGATTCAGGAACATCCTCCAATGAAACAGCCCATACTCGGTCGTTCTGTGCATTATGCGATTGCTGCAACACGAAAAGTTTTTCATCAGAAAATACGAACTCGTCGCCACCGTGCCAAGCCTGAATACTGCTGACTCTTTCAGCTCTCTTGTCCTTTGAAGAAATGGAAACGCCGTGAATTTTTTGTTTTTTGTACGGCTTAAGTCCAACATCTTTTTTTAAAAGCAAATGAGCAGATGACTTGCTTATTTTTAAAGAGGCAGCTATTTTTCTCACGGAGCGGCACCTTTTTCGTCGAATTTGCTCTCTTACAATTTTGATATTGCTCTTCGTCCGGGCAGTGCGTGGACGGCCACTTTTCGGTCGATTTTCAGTAGACCCAGTTTCCTTAAATCGTTTTATGGTCTTATAAACAAAATCGCACTTGATTCCACCTTGTTTCAATGATTTGAAAATTGCATATGGCTTTATGCCTCGCAAAAATTGATTAATAATTACTTCGCGCACGTTCTTCATCGTTTTTATTTAAATCACTACAGCTGAAATGAAATGAATTCTATGACACGCTGCTCAGAAATCTAACGGGATTTCATATATATCAAAATAAAAACATACGCCTACTTTCTGTTATTTAAAATTAACGGAAAACATATTTATTAAAACTTATTGGACACCGTGTAAAATTTTGATTTTTCAATCAATCATACAAATTTGATTCGCCCTATTGAATATTGAATTTATCATTGCAGCTGAAGCATATGAAGCATATGAATAAATTTAACAAATTTTTGAAAAACGCATATGAAAAATATGTAACATATGTACATTCATATATATTACAAGTTCCAGCAAAAAATGTTCACTGTTTGCCGCAATAACAATATGCTAAATTATGTATGAAAGCAATTATGTATGTATACCTAACATACAAGTATATATATGATACCATCGGCACTTTTGTCAGCATGAATATATAAGAGAATTTATTGTAGCTTTTATATAGAATTCAAGCAGGTTTCAATATCAAAAGACATTAGCATATGTATAGTAAGTAAGTAAGTAAGTAAGTAAGTAAGTAAGTAAGTAAGTAAGTATGTGAACTTGCTCATACATTTACGCATGTTATTTTGTATCAATTTCACTTGTATTCATATGTTGGTAGGTAAGTGCCTACGTTCACCCCCAATTGCATATGCCGACACACGTATATTTAGTATGTAAACATTCACATTCACAGAGAAAGCAAATATGTAATTTGACTCAAATATATTCTCATGCTTTTTCTATGGAAATATTGTACCTATATCATATACCATATACCATATATATTGTATATCTTGGGACTGATAGGAGACATTCTTTTACCCGCTGTTTATTATCGCTTTCGTTCATTTAACCTTACACACACACACACACACATTGGGATTCACCATAATAATTTGATGTTTTGTCTTTCTTTCACACACTCTCTCTCTCTCTCTCTCATTCTCTCTCACTCTCCCACTCCCTCTTATCCCTTCCTGGTTATACTTATATATAAAATCCATCAAGCTTCTACATTTTTATGAAGAAGGAGCAGTAATTGTCTCTATATGGATATGGTTTTATATATATATATATATATATATATGTGTGTGTGTGTGTGTACGTATGTATATATACATATGTATGCATATGTATACCATCAAACAACAACACCATTAATAATAGAAACAAACAGCAATAACAATGAGAATAAAATTATGTATTTCTTTATATTCCAGTAAATAGGTAGGCAACAACAAAAGGAAAAACAAAAACAAAAGAAAAACGACCAAAAATGAAGAGTACCAAATAGACTGTGCCCTTCATACACTCACACAGCATTACACGCTCAGGCTCACACACTCATCATAAAACCACTTTCAATTTATACCTATCGTATACATACGAGTATGCCCAACAAATATAATATAATAATAATAATAATAATAATAAGACAAGATATAATATCATAAATTGTAGTTGATATACCACTCAAACTGTTAAGTCAAATTTAAGAAAGGGATATATTGTATATAAAGATTGCAAGTATACAATATACTTGTATGTACATTAGATAGCAAAGAAAAAGAAGAAGAAGCAGAATTCAAAAAAGAAACATTCAACATAGATAAACAGAGTATAAACATAGATTACAAATCAAAGTAGATAGGTTTATCTATATATATATATTGTATTATATTATATTTGAAAGTATGTCAACGAGTGAATAGATAGAAGAGAGTGAAGTAATTGTAAATTATTGTAGACTGCTTTTAGGGATCGATATATGTATATACAACATATCTACCATTCTACATAGTATTAGTGTGATTGTGATTTCAAGAAAATGAAAATGAAATGAAAGAAACGTTCCAATGATAATTTGCTTATTTTCATATGTACTCGTTTATATATAAATACCAGGTGTACAAGCTGAAATCCGCTGTTTGCTCGTAGTTGGCGTTAGTGAGCATATTGAGATATTATCGACTGTGCATCCTTTTTTTTTTTAAGAGTTCGACACCTGTTTACATCAATTAGTAAACATCATCAGTGATTTCATACAACAACATACATTTTTCCTCATATAATCATGTCTAGTTTCGTGCCATAAAAAGAGCATAAGCGGGAAGCTCTACTTTTTTGCTTCAATTTGAAGAAATCTGCTGCTGAGTCGCATCGAATGCTTGTGGTGGACTATGGTGAGAGTGCGCTATCGGAAACCACTTGCAGAGACTGGTTTCGTCGGTTCAAAGAAGTCCATTTTGAATTGAGTGACAAGAAGCGTGAAAATAGACCCAGAAAAGATGAGGACCATGATTTGCAGGCTCTTTTGGATGAGGACGACACCCAATCGCAAAAAATGCTTGCCGAACAGTTAGGTGTTACTTAACCAGCAATTTTCATACGTTTACGAGCCATGGGGAAGGTTCAAAAAATTGGAAAATGGGTACCCCATGAATTTGACGATAGGCAGATGGAGCGACGCCAAAACACATGCGAAATCTTGCTTGCTAGACAAAAAAGAAAGTCGTTTCTGTATCATGTGGTGACTTCGGATGAAAAGTGGATATACTTTGAGAATCTTAAACGAAAAAAATCGTGTGTCGATCCCGGCCAACCAGCAACTTCTTCTCCAAGACCAAATCGTTTTGGACGCAAGACGATGCTGTGCGTTTGGTGGGATCTGCAGGGTGTCATCTACTATGAGCTGTTGAAACCTGGTGAAACTGTCAATGCTCACCACTACCACCAACAACTAGTGAAATTGCGCAGTGACTTGGGTGAAAAAAGGCCCGGTTATGAACAAAGACATAAGAAGCTGATTTTTCTCCACGACAACGCCCCATCGCACACGTCAAAACTGGTCCAAAACTACTTGGACACACTCAATTGGGAGGTGCTACCTCATCCCGCATATTCACCAGACCTGGTCCCTTCTGACTATCACCTGTTTTCGTCAATGGGTCACGCGCTCGCCGAACAGCACTTCGGTTTGCCTCGAAAAATGAGGAATTCTTTTGGCATGGTATACACAAATTGCCCGAGAGATGGGAAAAATGTGTAGCTAGTGAGGACAAATACTTTAAATAAATTAATTTTTGGTTTTCTTTAAAAAAAAAAATGTGTTTTTTTAACTGAAAAACAGCGGATTTAAGCTTGTACACCTTGTATATATAATATTTCATTGATATTCTCATATTTTTTTTTTTTGTTCATGCTCCTACTTGAATTCTACATATAATTATCATAATTCTATAATATGAGTACAACACTTGTACCCAAGCAATAAGTGCCAGAAGGCACATTATTAACATTAATCAAAAATTACAATAAGACGGCGGATATATGGATGCCGGGGGGGGTTGGTTGTATGATTAATTTACAAACAACAGTAACTATACTATACAGAATTAGTATGTACGAGTACTGAAGATCATTATTTTGGTGCAGTACAGAAATTACAGAACAGCAAAAAGTTTTCATATTATCATACACACATAGAAATACATTACATAAACTTGTGCTGAATATGCACAATATGCGAATTATTAATAAAACGGTGTTTAAAAATTTCTTAAATATGAACAAATTTATACATATTTAATAGATACTAACCACCTTGGCTGAGCTTCTCTTTCTAACTTGTTTGTCCGTTGTTGAATTCGAACAGAAGAAAAATGAGCATAATTATATAAGCAATGATTTTCCAGAACATTACTCTGTCTCCCTCTCTCTCTCTCTCTCTCTCTCTCTCTCTCTCTCTGTGTGTCTTAAACTTTGTCACAAAAAAAGTAGAAAATAAATTGTTTCGTCTTTGCATTAGGTAACCATCTATTGGCAAGTACATACGATAATTGGCAATTCTTGTGCGATTTCTGTTAAAAAATTGAGAAATTGAGAATTGAGAAGGTGATTTTCACTTCAAATTATATCACTAAAAACCTCTTTACATCACTTCCCATTAACAATTTGGGGCGATGGGAGAACACAATAGAGCATGTCTGCCTTAAACAGAGACACCTTGATTTGAATATGAAATATTCAATAACGTCTCTTCGTTTCATTATTACAAAATACTTTGCGAATGTCCGACCTACGCCTCAAACACTTTCAGCTGAGTTTCCCAACACCAGCTTCAATCATCAACAGTTCGACAAGATCAATTCTATCCTTCATTAAAAAGGTACAGGAGATTCTAGTGTCGTAGGCGGGCTTGGGTACAAAAGATCTCATTTGGTCGCAGTGCCCGTAACACTTGTGGTTGGCCCCCAGAGGTATCAGCTATAGGGCTCATATCCTCTAACAGACCTTGGTCTGATTTCGCGTGGTTCACTTGATGAACAAGGATTATGTCCTTGTTCCAACGTCACGCTCTCTTTTGATTGATTGATTGATTGATTGATTCATTATATCAACTAAAAAACTTATTTTAGGATTCCATGAACCGTTCCCTTGTAGTCCTCAACAAGTGAGAATAAGAACACAAAAACTTTGCTATTACTATTGACACAATATCACAAATCTCAATACAAGCTAAAAAGTTCACCATACCAAGCATAGCTTCCAGTGCTATTGGTTTTAATCAACCTGGCTTAAGATTGGTGAGAGGCTGCTTATTAGGGCATATTGGCTTTAAGTGCCACTACTACTGATGTAACACTTTGGTGTATGGGTTGAAACACTCCCGGGTTGTGTGATTCACAGAAAGAGTAGCTTGTATATAGTTTCTTGGAATTATTTTTATTACGAATAAAAAGCTTTTTGCAAAAATTCCTTTATGGACTGAAAACTCATGTGTGGCACTCGATGTGTTAAAATTGCTTACAGTCTACTTAGCAGGCCAGAAATCACCTTAGTAAAGTAATCCAATGGTGGGTGCCTTAGATCAGTGATTAGTTTGTTAGCCTTCTGACCTGTAGGTCGTGGGTTCAATCCCTGGCTGATGCATAATAAATTTCATATTGAAAAGATTTTTCTTTCGAACGGTACCCACCTGTCGGCAATGAATTGGCAATTCTTTCGGCAGTAACAATTTGCCATGAAAATGCTTCTAAAAGAACTCTGTGACAAAGCTCAAGAAAACGGATGTCGCAAGAGTTCCCTTCTAATACTGTACAAAATTTAACACGCACAACATTAATGGAAGAGAACCTTGGCTAAAGATGTTTTTTTTATTTTTAAAGTAATGAAATTGGAGGGGCGAATAATCGAGCTTGTGTGGAAGGCGACAAAACATCTAAGCATATTTTTTGCTACTGCCCGACCTTGGCTCGCTCGAGGAAGAGCATATTCAGCACGGCCATTCTTAGTCTGTCTGATATCAGATTACCTTCACCAATGGAGGTCTTTGCTTAGCAGTAATATATGATATTGTATATTCCTTTGCCTTAATAAGATAGACGACAGTATATCAAATTAGATCCATTCAGTCGAGCACCTTTTTGTAATTTCTTTCTTGTGACTGCAAGAGCCAGGCATTCACAGTGGAAGTGCGTGAGTGTCTTCTTCCCATCCAAGTTACCACAATTTCTACAGTGAGTATTTAAAAAAATATGCAATTGCTTTTCATGAAAACTCTTCTTTGAAAACCGACAACACCGTCCCTGTAGATAAGTCCAAGGACTCTAGTCCAACTAAACGCAGGCCAAGTCGAACACTTAATAAGTGACTTCTATATCTTATTCGCATCTTCTTATGACAACCTTCACTGCTAGAGTTATATCAAGCGAAACATCAAGTCGGGCTAATGTATCTACCACCTTATTCTCTTCGATGCTTCTATGGTCCGGAACTCAAATGAGTATGATGTCAGAGGACGGGTTTAGCCCCTACATTTTTTTATCAGCTTAGAATTTATAGTGTTAGATTGGAGAACTGTTATTTCGGTCTGACTATTAACGAATATGGCAATCTTAAATCTAACATTTATGTGGTTTTCAATTAGTGGGCTTGCCTTTCTAAAACCTGTACCTGAAAATCGTGGCATCATAATCTAAACGAATTGAATTGATTTATGTCAAGTTATGGGACAAAGAAGAGGACAGGAATTGTACTTTGTATATTCTCAGTTAGTTCAGAGTTCAGAGTTTTATAAAAACTCTGTTTCAGTGGTTGTTCTGTTAACAAGGCTGTAGATCTGGTCCTTTGTGCGTTTGGCGCAGTGTTTCATTCTGAACTCAATTATGAACGTCAACGATTTGAAAATCCAATTCTTTGATGGAAGAATCAGGTAATTGAAAACATACAAGCATTTTGCAGAACCGTCAACAAGAATTAGGAAGAGAAACGACTGAAAAAGTATTTCAAGCAGGCAACCACAATTGCTGTAGTGGTTGCAATTAATCACTTAATTCTACTACGGGCATTGGTATCAAGAATTTTAAAAAGTTTTACATAAATTTCACGGAAAAAATTTTTTTTTTACAAATGTCCCCCCATAAAATTGAACGGTATTGAAGTTTCCCAACTAAATCCTATTAAATAGTTGGGCCTTCATTTCAACGCGAAACTTAAATGGAAAATAGAAACCTTCAGGAAAAAAAAAGCGCCGAGTCTGTAGCTATCTAATCAATACTGGCTGCTAAATAAATCATCTCAACTGTCTCTAAGCAAAAAGTTGGTGGTGGTGAACAGGAAAAACCATAGACAAACGATTAGTTGACCATTGTGCCAAGAACAACAAGTTAGTATTATATAATACATCATTTAATTCCATTTGGTCCTGCGAAATCCAATAATGGGGAACAGTGGCAAACTCTAACATCGACATTCTACAAAATTTCCAAACAACAGTGTTAAAAATTATAAAAAATTTTCTCTGGTATGTCACCAACAGGGATTTAAAAGTAGTAACACTAAAAGAGGCGGAGAAGATTGTCGTGTCACTCTAATACTCTGACATCAAACTTAATGAAAGAAGGAAGTCACCTTGCCCACCCCAAAAGAAAACTCCGCCCGTCTTAACTCCGTAAAGGTGGTCCCGATTAAAGGCTTTGCAATTGAATGAATCCGTACAAGCTTTTTAATCTCTTTTTTTTTAAGTATGAAATTTAAGTATTATCAATTGACAATAATAAATCGTCGCAAAACTGTAAGAATCGTATGCAAACGGCAAAACGTCATAAAAAGTTTAACACATCTTCTTTTACTAATGATTAAATATTCAATATAGAATTTCAATGTACAAAATTATACAATGTCATCACAACAAAAGAAGGATCTTTGGTGGTTTCAAAGGGAAGATTTTATGGTTGTTGTGGTATATCCGTTTTCAAGCTAGCCATCCTTTTATCTTATTAATAAAACAAAAAAAAAAGAAATTTTGTTTCTAAACTCAATTAGTTTATGCATTTTTTATTTTCCTCTGTGTAATACAAAGAGTTCCCCACATGACCGACAGACCATTTGTGCCATGCTTATGTACATATTTTTTTCATAAATCAACTTAACTGCTGAATATTTTACAGCGACATGTTCCAGTCGTTTAACATTGTAACTAATACCGATGCAAACGCATGAAGCTATTTCATAGCATTAAACCAAAAAAAAAAAAAAAGAATTATGTTATTGAGTACCAACCACATCCACATCAGCATCAGAACATGAATTTCATCTTAAAAAATAATATCCGTAAACTGACGGAAACCAACATTAGGGATATACTTTTTTTTGCACATATTCAATTTGAAGGTAGTATCGTATCTACATTAAAGTCACAATAAACGACGTTTTTTTTTTTTTTTTCGAAGAAGCACCAACCAGAAGCAAGCATCTTTAATATTACATATTATTGCCCTAAGAGAGCAACAAAGCCAGTACCTATAGTAAATACTAACATAGTCACTAAGGTGGCAAACATACGTGAATTTAGGGAAAAACTTTTAGCCATTATTTATCGTATCGTATGAGCGTATGTTGTTGCGTGTGTGCGTATGTATCTTCTAAGTGAGAGAAAATGAATTTTCATCTTTGTGCACAATTCAACTTATATACAAAAGGCCATCAGTTCATAAGTATAAAGAACACAGTGTCGACTTATCGCATTCACCACCACCACCATCACCACCTTCGTTGAATTTTTCCAACTAGAATTTCTAATTCAATTTATTCAGCCAGAAAGAAAAAAATATATAATAAAAAATCTATAATGTTCAAATCATGTGTGAATTTACGATTATGATGCGTTAAGTAAGTAATCGAGTGTTTTAAATTCGATATGATTTAATTTAATTTTCTTTATTGAATAAACTCAGCTCTTACAATACATATATATATATATATGGTAGTTTAAGCTTTAAATATATTTTGGGGGAGAAAAACAACTAATCTGCTTTAATGTATTATATGAACTATGAACTTGATGCACATTGTAAGTAGTCATTCCCTTGCTAAGTCTAATTTATGTACGTACGTTCAGTGATAATATTGTATGAGTATTATTAATTTCAATGTACTCATATTATATTAATTAATATGAGTATGTAAAAAGTTTCATGGTCGTGCGTATAGTTTTATGGATTTTAATATATCTTATAGATAGATAGAATCGGTACTTAAGTAAAAGTGCATTTCAAGAGCTCTCTATAGACGTTAATACATGCATATATATGTATATATATAGTTATCCATTCATACACACACAGACACACGTTCACACACATGTATAATGATATATCCAATTTGGTCATTCATAGATGAATATTAACCGTTATTTTTATTACATAGTGAATTTGCAGTATATTTGTGTCCAATATAATGAAATTTAATGAAGTCTTATTGATACCACTCAAGTGTAAAGACGTGCACACACACACACACACACACACACATACATATATGTGAATAAACAATATTATCTATTCTTATATTAGTGAACCGCTTTGTTTTCTACTATTGTGCGAATGTGTGTGTGCTCTTTATGCAGACAATTCGATTACACAATTCACTTTAATGTAATGTCGACACTTAGGGCTGTCCTTTAGAAGGTACGTACGCATCACAAGATTCTTTTAACAATTTTCATATTTTCTTCAGTGGTGCTATTTCAATTTGGCATTTCCGTTTCCGCTTGCTTCTAGCATCACTGCCACTAATTCTGCTACTGTCATTGCTATTAGATATGTTCAAATGTCCTTGCACTCGCTCACTTTTAGCACTTTATCAACAACACTTATGCCGCCACTACCACCCGCAACATCGGCTTGCTTCTTTCACCTTATTTCGTTTATTTTCGCCACCCCTACCCACAAGTAGGATATTTTTTAAGCAACACTCTACTCAAATTATTTCATAAATCGTTTCACACAAAGTGTCCTCTGTATATATGTGTGTGCTCTGTATAGTTGTATGCGTTTGCATGAGTGTGAGTATATGTATAAATATATATAAGTATATTTATGTGTATAAAAAGAAAACTTCCGGTTCGTTCGTATCGTTCATTTTCCGTTGAAAGTCCCGTCGTAACTGAATTGCTGCTCTGATCTCGTTTGTCCTCCAAATAGTAAAGTTCAACATAGTTCATAAACGATGAAACGCCAACAAAAACAAAGTGATGTCCGTTGAGCTTTCCGATGTAGCAATTTCATTATACAAAAGGACAAAAGCTTTTCTCATTTGTTTTCCGTATCATAGGCGATGCCGGTAAATTGACCAAAAAAATACATCAACAAAAAATCATACATATTTTGTTGATTAATCTATTAACTAATGGCTAAAAATTTATAAATCAATTTAAATTGAACAATTGCATATTATATATACACTGCTTTTGTATTTTAGATAGCAATTGCTTTTCTAAATTCAAATAACCATGAATTCAAATAATTATATGTGATATAGCTACAAGCTGCTTGCTATGAAATCCAATTTTTTGGAACGAACCTTATTTCAAAAAATTTATTTGTTTGTGGGCATTTCTCAACATTTCATAACTATAATAATTAAGGTTAAGAATTACAGAAAAAAGTCAACTATCAAAAGAAAATATACATTTTATATAACATTTTTCCACATCAAAAATGTATTCGAATTTTTGTATGAGTAATGCACCTGAGGAAACTGATAGTTACTCAGCTGACAGTTCAAAAAGTAAAGTTATTTTGTATATATATTGGTAATTTACAAGCAAATTCCTGAATATTAAGAATTACAGACAAAAGTAATAGATTACAAGTAAATATGCATTTTAATTAACTCCTATTTAACGTGACAAAGTGTATTCGGTTTTTTCTATGAGCAATCCACCCCCGAAAACTGACAATTTCTGTATGTGCCTGTTCACATTGGCCTGCCTAGGCTCTATTGTGCGAGCGAGATAGGTAGAAAAGTAGGCACTAAGAAAGTGATGGAAGTTTTGCGCCGAAAATCCAATCCAAAATTCAAAATAGGCGCAACGACCTATGTTCTATGTCCAATGTGTTCCGATTATGACAACTATGCTCACAAATTTTTAGACGTTGAAGCGATAACATCAATAAGAAGCGTCCTATATTAGGGTTGTGCAATTAATTGTTTGTTCAAAAAGTCTGATTAATCAAATTATTCGACAAATCAATTCACTTGATCAAAATTATGATTTATCAAAATTGAAATTATTCGATTAATCAAAATTTTGATTAATCGCAATCATTTTCATTTTTATTTTTTTTTTATTTATGAAATATTTGAAATATTATCAATATTTTGAAAATTTTTTTAGAATAATTTCTATTTTGAATAATCAAAATCATGATAATTCAATTAATTTCATATTTGATTAATCAAATACTTTGATAAATCAATATTTCTGAACAAACGATTAATTGCACAGCCCTACTTTATTCCAAAATTCTAATTCCACTGTAACATTTTAGTCGAAATAAAACCGACGCAATTGCACTAAAGTGATCACATCGTTCATGGATATACCGTTCATGGGAAATCTAATGTAAACAGGCACGAACAACATGACTATGAAATAGTACAATACATTCGAGTCAAAATCTTAACGCCATATTTACTTGTGCTTGCAATGAAAATAATTTTACACGGTTCAATAAGTGAAGCTATTTCGTATATTGGTAATTTATAAGTAAATTTATAAAGATTAACCCAGTGTCCACACGTGCAAGTGCAAGTTCGAAAAACTCAATACATTCAAACTTTTCCACTAATACACTCACACATTTGCTACTTGCAGGCCTTTTCGCAAATTTTCGAAACTTTTCGGAGAGAATACGTATACTCTACTTGCAGCAAGTTACTTGCACGTGTGGACGCAGTGTAAGAATCACAGAAAAAAAGTAAAAGATTGCAAGTAAATATGAATTCTTTTTCCCACGTCACTAAGTGTATTCGGTTTTGTAAGAGAAATGCAACCCTGGACAGCTGCTATAACAGCATCACTAATATTACATTCGATTATCAAAATCTGATATCAGAATAACTTGTAAACAAGAAACATCTTACGAGGATCAAGATTTGAAGCCAATTGTGTTTATTAGTGATTTATAAACAGAGTTCAAGAAGATGGCACATTACAAAGGAGCAGCTAGTGAAGCTGGCCGTGCTGCACAGTTAATGAAAAAACGTGAAATAGCTCAACAAGAAATAGAGTTTCGCAAAAAGAAAATCGAGGAAGAATTAAAGTTGGACAAGATTGAAAACAAATTTGCCACACATTATGATGCCGTGGAACAGCAGCTCAAGACTTCCACCATTGGTCTTGTCACCTTGGATGAAATGAAAGCGAAACAGGAAGATATTGTACGAGAACGAGAAAAAAAATTAGCACAGAAACAAGATGAAAAAGAACGTGAAAAACAGCGCGTACTGGAAGCAATTCAGGCGGAGAAAAATAAACAGAAACGACAAATTCAAGCACTCTCATTTAACTTTAACGACGAAGAAGAAGATGACGATGATGACTCAGATGCAGTTCCAGATGAGAAAAAATATATTAAAGAAGAAAAAGACTCCGAAGAAGAGGAAAAAGGAGAGATAAAGGCACGAAAACTGAAATGGACGGAAATTAGCGAGCATGCACCACCGAAAAAGAAAATATTTAAAAATCCAGAAGTAGATACATCATTTCTGCCTGATCGAGAACGAGAAGAACAAGAGAATCGGCTACGAGAGCAATTGCGACAAGAATGGGTGATGCAGCAGGCGACTCTGAAAGATCAAGAAATCACAATTACATTCAGTTATTGGGATGGTTCTGGACATCGTCGTAGCGTTATTATGAAAAAAGGCAACTCCATCTATCAGTTTCTGCAGCGTTGTTTGGAGTTGTTACGTAAGGAATTCAATGAACTGAAAACTGTTATGGCCGATCAACTTATGTACGTCAAAGAAGATTTAATATTGCCGCATCATTACTCCTTTTACGATTTTATCGTAACAAAAGCTCGTGGAAAAAGTGGTCCCCTCTTTCAGTTTGATGTTCATGACGATGTACGAATGATTAGTGATGCAACTGTAGAAAAAGAGGAATCCCACGCTGGTAAAGTTTTATTACGTTCATGGTATGAACGTAACAAACATATTTTCCCAGCAAGCCGTTGGGAACCATATGATCCCACAAAATCTTATGACAAATATACAATTAAAGACAAAAGCAAGAAATCGTAAAAATGTTATTTAGTGAATAGGAAAATTCAAATTTTTACCATACATATTGTAAAAATAGTATAACAGATATTAACTAAATAAAAGAAATCATCATGAAATTCTATGTTTGTATGATTGTTATAATTTGACTTGACTTATTTAATAAAGCATATAAACCTATGGCTAAAAAGAAAGTAACTAACTACATTTTATGAATGTTTTCTTCGAATTATATTTGATTGGATCTTCTAAATATATGTTAGAGCTAACAATTAATTTTCATTAAAAATAGTTAGGCTTCACATTTTTCAAAATTTATATTCACTACCAAAACTCTTGCCAATAGATTGGCTAAATAGCTCTTAACAAGTCTGGAAACATCAGCTGGTACACTCGGATTGCGCATGGTATAGTCTAAATTACGATAATCTTAAATTTAGTATCGGCTATTTGTACATGAGAAATACATAAAAAAGGCAATACTAAATTTGAGATTTTGAAATAATATTTGATTTGATTTTGATATAATCTCGGGAACTAGGCATTGTTCATCGCAGGGTTTTATTAAAAAGGTGAAGCTATTATAAAAGATTTCCTTATAGTACCAAACTCGTGTGTTTGTTATTTTTTCCTTTCTTTTCCTTCTTTCCGGTTGTCTTTGTTGTTGTTTTGTTTACTTATGCCTCTTAATTCAGGAATACTCTTTCTTATTGCTCCACCTTTATAAAAACATCCTTATTTATATTTACAAACATATGCTTTTGGCACAAAAACGTCAAACATAGTTCACATTTCATTGTTTGTGTAAAATAAAAGAATAAATACGAAATCCCACGGTGGTATTGTTATTTTATTATTAAGTTTATTAATATAAAATAAAAAAACAAAAGCGGAAATGGGAAAATGTGCTTTGTGTCACAAACGAAGAGTAGCAGGCCATGGTAGCTTTTTCAGAATTCCGGAGGAGCCACGGAAAAGGTGCAATTGGAACAAGGCATGTGGCTTCGAACTGTCATCAAATGATTTTGTATGTGCTGACCATTTCTTACCTTCAGACATTATACATTCTGCACAAAGAGTCCGTTTGATGCCCAATTCCGTCCCTTCTGTAAATATTTGTGCAACTCCGCCTATGATGTGATTATATAAATGCGTTTTTATAGTATGATGTTACTTACTAAAAGTATTTACAGACCCTCGTATGCCGATGGAGACATGGATGAAGTGTTATGTTTAAGCCCCGACGCAAAGTAAGGCCATCTAAATTTCGATTCTATTATTAACGTGAGTATTACACGCTTAATCTTATGTTTGTAGCAATTACATGAACATAATGACGGTCAATGATAGTGAAATTTCCGAAACTGCTGAACGCTGCACTAAGCATACCAATAGTTATACGCAGACCGAGTAAGTTACCTTGATTACACTTGTATTACTACCTCCTGTGTTACATTAACAAAACTGTTCAGTCCTAGTTTAATCCAAAACGCAATGGAGATAGAGATTGCCGCATTAAAAGCGGAAAACAAAAGATTGCTTGAGGAGAATAACAAGTTGAAAATAAACATCCTAGAAAGTGAGTGTAATAATATTTATATATATATATATATTATTTCGTCCAGTAATAAGCATAATTTAAAAGATTTTGCAGAAAGAAATACCGGCAATGTTAAAAGCCAAGACCATAGCGAGTGGTTGAACTCCAATAGTCCTCGGGTGTTGCGTACCTGCGAATTGAAAATCGAAGCCATCAAAGAGGAGCCTGAATTTATTTTGCCTTAAATTTTACACAGTATGTGATCAAATATTTGAATTTCATCAACATAAATATTTTGAGCTATAATTTTAGTCAAAATTAATATCATTTTAAATTTAAAATCGACTTTCTCATAGATATTTATATAGGAAATGTGTCAAATTTTACAAATACGTATTTTCATAAGCATTCATTAACAAATGCAACCCTGTCGTTTTATATCAGCAATTGTACTGTAATACTTATTCACTCGTATAGACATATGTATACTGTTGGCTCTTTTACACTTGTCCAATTCGCCCAGATTCTTTTAATCGACATGATTTTTTTCCGTATACACTCCTCAGTCGCAAATATATATTGACAATAGTGCATCTATCGTTCGTCATTGCACAGTCTCTGTGCCATATTCCCACGAAATCAAGAGTTTTTCATCAAAATATTAAGATTATACACACACACAAATGAAAAACATGTGTAATAACTATAATTAAATAATTTACTTATATAGGCACTGATAACAAAAATAGTGTAACAATCAGAAATGTGTATTTTCTTTCGATTATTGATTTAAGTCGGAGCACCAGCTCAAAAAATTCACTTTAATGGTATGTATGAGTGCGTGTGTATGCATATACATATATGTAGTAGCATATTTTGTGCGTGGGAAGAAAACACAATTTTGTGTTTTTTTTCCCATATCAGCATCAAAGATCTTCAGGTAGAAAATTTAATTACTCTTCAATTAATTGCAAACGTGTAGGGGTGCGCGCGTGTGTATGGGTAAATATTGTAAACGGTTTTTATAACTGGAATTTATATTTTGCACATTCTTGAAAAAAAATCTACTTACAAAATACATACATACATATTTGATAGAATTACATGAAAAAATCAATAATTTTTTTTCGCAAGTCCTTGCGCAGATCATTTCCTTTGTGACTGACGTTCACTAAAGCGAAACGAAGAAATTCCTCATAACCGGTTTTTCGTCCGCATATAAATATGTACTTATTTCAAGTAATTTTTAATTTACTTCAATTGTACTGAATGGACACTCCCTTATATATAGTGCAATCAATGGATTATTAACCTCACAAAAAATTCTTGTTGATGAGCAATACTATATGCGTACCATATCTTTGTTGTTGTTATTTTTATTATTGTACTAATGCTGTGTGATATTTGCAGAAATTTGTACAACTAGTTGTTTTTCTTTGACCATCGGTGGTTATTCGTACATACACAGGTTTTTACATTTCCCTTTTACTTTTCATTTTACATAATTAAAATATAATGAAAAGTTCATGTGCTCTTGACTGTGGCGTTCAGGCATATTTATATACATACATTATGCCGATTTTTTTTTGTTGCTCGTTTTATGTACATATATATGTATGTATTTTGTGCTTGTACAAATTTTATTGTGGTTGTTGTTTGTATGTACAATATATATTGTACATTTTATTAATATGACCAACTGACTCATTTAGTTCACAAAGCAATGAAATATAGTGAGCCGGTCACAATGCTTATACAATTTGTAGTGCCATCCTATTAGAGATTATTTATGTATGTACATATATATCAAAAGTAAATATAAAGATGTAGATAAGCTTGCATATGTTTCTTCATAGTAAAATTTTCAATTGTATTCTATTAGATCATTTATGCTTTTTATTTTAGTGTCCATCCCATCAATAATTCAATTGGCCATACATATATGTAAAAATATTCCTTATAGAATTAAAAATGTTTATAATACGTGTACGTATTTGGTGCTTAGCTTGTATACAATAATTTAAAATTGAAGACACGTACATCTGTACATACATATACATTATGCCGCTTTACCAAACAAGTTGTTCTTACTGATTAAATATGAACCTTGGTTTAATTTTAATAATGGTTCGAAAAATATTTCCGCTTGAGCGAGAATCATATTCAAATATGGAACTAAAAAACGTTGTGCTGTTTTTGCTCTTCTGTTGTGCAAAAATTTTTTTAATTTCCAGAAGATCGGAGTTAATGAAATTTTGATAATGTTTTCAATGCAATGTTCATGAAAACTTAATTAGTATAATTATTTTTCCTTTATTTGTCTTCTCCAAGGTAACTTTTCAAAAAGTTTCTCGCTGATATTATTCACTATTAGATATAATGAAACCAAATTTTTGACGCTATCCTGCATTAGGAAAAAACCAACTTTGTAAAATTATGACAAAATATTTATTTTATATTATATTTATTTTATATTTTGATTGTGCGAAATTTATGCTGATCTCAATTAAAGTGCCTGATTATATTTATAAGAGGAAAAAAACTTATTGAATTTAAATACAAAGTCAAATTTTATAATTTTGAATGATATTTTAGTTGCTTTCGTTGATTTTGGAAAGTCTTTTTGATTATTTCCCTATAATTACAGGATTTAAAAAGATATAAATAAATAATTAATATTTACTATAAATATTATAAGTATATATAAATAATTTATATACTATAAAAACACTATTTTCTTCATATGAGATGGTACTTACATGGTACAAGCAAAAAAATAATATATTTTACATGCAATTTGCAATGCTACATTAGTTTCAGGGTATGTCATACCCTGCCTCATTCTAGGTGATACATTTTTTCACCCCATTCTCTCCGGGTTAATTAATCAAATATAGGTAAATAATTTTTTGTAGCAAAATTTTTCCTTTTTTTTAGGTTGAATTTAAAATGTTTAGTGTTTAAAGAAGAAGATATCGTTAAGTAATATCTCTGTGCAGTAGAAGAAAGTAATTGGTAGCACTGAACTTAAGCGACTTTTTTTACATTTTTTTTTATATGAAAACCAATTTCTTTCCAACATACGTCATCGTTCATAAGAAACAAATACAAAATTTTAATTGTAGGTTAATTGTGATTTAACTTAATGATTTAATGTAATTTAAGTTAGGGCATATTGAATTTAATGGCGTTGGAGCGCATGGAAAATATTCTCAAATCTCGAAACATGTTGCTTCCTTGACATTTCTTATAAAAAAAATGGGGATAGTTCATAAACTTACGGCTTTGGGGCCTTAGAGAAATTGTTTGTACTAGTTTTGCTTTCAAAATGCTTTGAACTCTTTAAAAAATTGTAAAATGTGCAAATTGTTAAAATAACATGTCTTGTCACGAGGATGTTAGAAGACGGAGTTTTTTTTTACCGCATAAATGTCATCTTAGTGATCAAAATAGATTACTCTATAAAAATTTCCAAGGCCGCTCCACGGGATTCTAATAACGGTAAAATATATGATTAATTCGATCTTCGGGATTCCAAGCATCGCTTATGTAGGTCGACAATATATCTATAATAAAGACGAATTGCAAACATTTTCTACATCCAAATTATCTGTTTTCAAAGTTTCAAGATTCTTTTCACATTTCTTCATTAATTTGTGGAAAAACGTTGAGAATTTCGCCATATCTTCTTTAAAAAAAAAAAATTTAGCTCAATTCAAAATATTTTACTGCTATAAAAATCTATAATAATTATATTTTGGGATCAAATGTCTTTAAATTGTTTGATTTATGTAGGATTTTCTAATATATATAATGCCATATTTCGATTAATTCAAAATTGCACAAAATTGCTTGAAAATCAACAGCCTCATTTCTTATATACAAAGTGTCTATTCAATATTGTATACATACATATACTCTGATTGCCTCTCCAGTGTTGACATATAATGTTTATAATCATTATGATAATTTCAAAGGAATACTAAAAGTTGAGCAACATTATTATCACTATTGTTTTATTTTATTATTGCGCATATATTGCTATATTAATTTTTTAATACTTATCGCTTTTACTTTATACATATTAAGATTTCTTTCTATTTGCTATCATACATTCTCTCTTTGTTCCATAATTTTATGATGTATACATATACACTTGGCATCATATTTTGAGAGTATGTAATTTAGTAAACATTGTATATTGTTTAGATTTATGTTGAAAAAATTGAGCTTTCACTATTTGAAACTTTATATGTTTATACATAAATATTTATACTATAGCGATAATGATGCTGAATTTGCAATATCAGTTTACCACAAGAAGTAAATAAATGAATATAATTTTCTTAGCATTTTTACAATTGTCTTGTTATTCCTTGCAATATGTTGTTATAATTCTAGCATAGAGAGAAAAACGGTTACTTGGTATCATCATGTTGTGCATTGAATGCATAATTAAACGGCAACATGAATCTTTGTGCGTAAATTGCATTTGTTCTACTTGTGTTCACGAAATTATATTTTTAATATGTACATAATATGGCAAGTCATGCACTGTATCTTGCAACAGCAGGTAAGCAGGCATGAATTAACTTTCTAATGGCAATATGCAATCCAATGATAATAATGAGTGAGTTGAGTTATACATATTAGTGAGACACAGTATTTTGCTTGATGTGGCTACATTTTTCTTAGAGCATACTTATTTTTGGCAAATTTCTTAGCTTTATATAAATGTATACATCTAATAAGTAAACACGCATCGTCCGGAATATTTCCTCTGTTTGTAATGTAGAAAAAAAAAATCAAATATGAACTACTACATGAAATTCTAGCTCTTTGCTATCGTTTAAAAATAGCATAATAATTACAACAATATATTTTTATTTTTTTTTTGTGTGTTTCTATTTGCAGTTAATATCGATGTAAATGTGTAGTCAGTGACTATGATGACTATGGAAGCATAATTTGTATTTCGTATGATCGCAACGTTTTTTCAGACGTGTTCGACGACTATACTCAATACACACATACGCAATTGTGTTTAGAAAATTTGAATGTACAATGTTTGTATCGCGACGAAAAGATTCGAAGGTTTCTGTTGCTGCATCCGTACTGCATGATGATGATACTAGCAGCATTTTGGATGATGCCGATGTGGATGCAGTCGATGTTAGTGATGTTGATGTTGACGAAGTGCCCGCACAAAAACCACATTTTCTTGATTATGATGCTGTGCCACCGCCAGACTTTGAGGAGAACTTTGATCGGGTGCTCACATTTGGCATTGGAGCCAAACCAACAAAAACAACCAGCACAGAACCGTCGGCGACTAGCGGCGAACAATTGAAAATGGACAAAAAGTATGAACGTGATGGTGAAATAAGCGACTATGAGTTGGCGGCTAGTGGTTATACCAAGAAGGAATTTACTCAGGATGATAACACTTTAAATTTGACCACCATTGGTCAGCCAGTATTGCGTAAAAGTAGCCTAAATCCAAAGCCAAAGCATTTTCTCGATGAGAACCCCATACCACCCGATTACATGCTGGAGCATGAATTACGTGAGCATCGCAGTTTGGATCGTAATTTTGAGCGGCATCACGAACAGCGCACCGAATCGCCATCTTCTCTAGGTGGTAGCGGTAGTGGTGGCGGTTGTGGCGGCAGTGGTACTGGTGTTGGTGGTGGCAGTGGTGGACGCAAAAGTTCGCTCGATCGCGCTTCGTCTGGTTCACGGTCGTCGCGCGAGCGCTTTAAGGAGCCTTCGTATACATTGTCTCGTTTCTTGGACAGCGATTCGCAGATGCATACAAATCCTTCCGCGTCCCTGCCGCAACATTGTGTGCCGAAGGGCGGCGCTTGGACCGACAGTTTTGATAGCCGCTATGGCAGTTTGCAATTGCCATCAGTTTCTGGCGATGTTGATACACTGGGACCGAAAGTCGAATGTGTCTACTCGTTGCTGTCGATGCTCGGCTCGAATGATCCATTGGAAATGTCGAAGAAATTCCTTGAGTTGTCGCGCACCACAGAAACGTGTGCAACTTTACGACGCTCCGGATGTATACCGCTGCTGGTGCAGATGATGCACTCCGAAAACGATGAGAATGTTCGCAAATGGGCCGGAATGGCCTTGCATAATGTTGTACATAGTCACCCGGACGAGAAGGCTGGACGTCGCGAAGCTAAAGTACTACGTTTGCTTGACCAAATAATAGATTACTGTAGCTTTCTGAAGACACTTCTGCAGAGCGGGGGCGAAGCTATTGCCGACGACTCTGACCGACATCCGTTGGCAGCCATTTCGTCGCTCATGAAGGTAAGCTTCGATGAGGAGCACCGGCACGCCATGTGCGAATTGGGTGCTCTGCAGGCCATACCGAGTTTGGTACACTTGGATCATGCAGTCCATGGACCGAAACCCGAAGATCAATGCTGCAACTCACTGCGACGCTACGCCTTGATGGCTCTGACAAATCTCACCTTTGGCGACGAGAACAACAAGGCCCTGTTGTGCAGCCAAAAACTCTTCATGGAGGCATTAGTGTCGCAATTAGATTCGGCACCCGACGACCTACTGCAGGTGACGGCAAGCGTATTGCGTAATCTGTCTTGGCGTGCGGACAGCAACATGAAAGCCGTTCTGAATGAGATCGGCACCGTAACGGCGTTGACGCATGCCGCCATGAAAAACAAGAACGAAAACACGCTGAAGGCGATTTTGTCAGCACTCTGGAATTTGTCTGCCCACTGCAGCACTAATAAAGCAGAGTTTTGTGCTGTTGATGGTGCTCTGGCGTTTCTCGTCGATATGCTCAACTATGAGGGTCCCAGTAAAACGTTGAAAATTATCGAAAATGCCGGCGGCATTTTACGAAACGTCTCTAGTCATATTGCAGTGCGTGAGCATTATCGTCAAATTTTGCGCGAACACAATTGTCTTGCAATTCTACTGCAGCAGTTGAAATCGGAAAGTCTTACAGTGGTGAGTAATTCATGTGGCACATTATGGAATCTATCCGCTCGTTGCCCGGAAGATCAGAAATTTCTATGGGATAACGGCGCCGTTCCAATGTTACGCTCGCTGATACACTCTAAACATGCAATGATCTCAGAGGGAAGCTCATCGGCTCTAAAAAATCTGCTCAATTTCCGACCGTCGATACAGAATCAAACCCCAATTGATCCAATTACACGATCGATGGGCCTGAAAAAGTTGCCAACGCTCAATGTGCGCAAGCAGAAAGCATTGGAACTCGAGTTGGGTGGAAAGGAGCATGCCGAGACATGTGATAATTTAGATATGGGCCCCAGTGGTGGCAGCATATCGAAGGAACGTTCAAATTACGATAACCATTTGCCACGAAGATACCCAGCGAGTGCTGGCGTTGTTGCAACATCATCATCCGCAACAACAACAACAATACGTTTGACACGTTCCGCCATGTTGACGAAAAGTGAAAGTCGTGATTCTGTATTTTCAGCCAAATCCGATTCGGCATATGAAAACGTAATGCGATCGCATTCAGCATCAGATGCAAATCGTAAGCCCAATGGTGTTGCTGGTGGTGGTAGCTTTGCTACAGTAGTACACACTGTACCAAGAGCATCATTCGATTTGGAAAACGATGTGGAACCTACCGAAGAAGAACCGATCGACTATTCAGTTAAATACAACGAAAATGAAGTTATCAAAGTCGTTGACGATTCGCCAACATCTGGGCAAATAGTTGACGATGATGATGCTGCAACTGGGACCAGCAATTATACGACATATCAAGAAACCGATTTAGATCAGCCTACCGATTTTAGCTTGCGATATGCAGAGAATCAAATTGAAATGGATGCTGCAGTGGCGTCAAGCAATAGTGAGACAGCAGCAGCAGCAGCAAATAAGCCAGCGACTGCTAATAATGGCAATGAAATACTGCTCATACTTGAGGATAGTGTCAAATGTTATCAAACAGAAGACACACCCTATGTCATATCGAATGCTGCGTCAGTAACCGATCTCAGGCAGAATAAGATGGATAATATAGTAGTGGAAAGTGTAAAATCGACGACAGTTACAAATGTTACTATAGGTCAGACAACATCCACAACATCCACAAAGAGATATCATAGAACCTTACAACAACAAGCGACTGCTACAGCATTTACGCCGTCAGAGTCGTATACACCAGAGAAGCCAATCAACTATTGCGAGGAAGGTACGCCCGGTTATTTTAGTCGTTACGAATCACTAAGTAGTTTGGATGAATCGCCACCACAAGTAACTGCGGTAAGTGCAAATAGTGTTGACAAGAAGGAAGAAGCATCATTCTCACCAAGAGACGAGGGTGATGTACAGGTGACCGATTTTGTAGACGATAAATCGGTGATCGCGACCACGACATCTCTAAATCAGGTCGTACAAAATGATCCAGTATCATGCACAAATGTAAACTCAGCTCTCGAAACACCGTTGATGTTCTCGCGTCACAGTTCCATGGATTCTCTGGCTGAAGTCGAGGACGAAGAAGATGTCGGACCCTTGGATGATAAGAGTTCGGTCGTTAGTGATTTTAGCCGTCTAGCTAGTGGTGTAATATCACCATCCGAAATCCCAGACTCTCCATCGCAGAGTATGCCGCAGTCACCACGACGAAATAGCACCGCAGGACAAGCAGCGATGGCACGTGGCGGCTTGAACGTCAACCGATCTGGCGTCGAGACGAAGCGACCACTACGTAGTGTCTTTGAAGATGATTTAAATACTTTTCATGTTGAAAACACACCGGCACAATTTTCGTGTGCTACCAGTTTAAGCAATTTGAGCATTGTGGACGATGAAAATGCTTCAGCAACAAGCAAATGCAATGATGTGGTAACAACGGCTGAAAGTGTTTCGTCATTGCAAGGAAATGTCATATCCGAAGGTATAAATTCAGTATTAAAATACCCATACAAGGTTATGGGCCATTCTCTCTTTAAAACCGTCCAATTTCATTGTGATTTTCTTTCCCCACAGGCGAAGAAGAAGAATCGGTGACAAATAATGATGATCTACTATTGGCTAGTTGCATAAATATGGGCATGAATCGTAGTGCTGGAGCGCATGCGAATGTTCGAAAGTCTCATGCGACAAAATTGCCAAATTCTGCCAACTCTGCCATTAATCCATTACCAACTGATGAACCAAAGCAATACTTTACCGAAGATACTCCAGCGCTGCTATCCAAAGTGGGAAGCAATACAAATCTGTCTGCTATTTCAATTTGTTCAAGCAATCATGATATTTTGGACCAAGCACCATCATCATTACCGCAGAGGAACGTAAATCGTGATTCATTGAATCTTTCCGATGATATATCATCGAATGCTTCTGAAAATGGTACTGGCGGTGCTCAATCGTTTGATTTATTGCAACAATGCATACGTGATGGTATGAAAAAGACACCAAGTACCAGTGGTGGTGCTTCTGATGCTGCTGCAGCTACACGGAGCACCTTGCAATCAAAGCCTGTAATGGATCCCATTGCAATGATGAGACGTGGTGGTAATATGCTACCACCATATTTGCCTGTTCGCGATGAAATGAGCAAATATTTGGTCGAAGATAGTCCATGTAATTTTTCCATTGCATCGGGCTTATCGAATTTAACTGTAGGCTCCAGTTTGGTTGGTCCAGCTGTGAAACTCAGAGAAACTACGAGGTGAGTCATTTGAACTAGAATCGACGGGATGGTTGGGATTTGTAATGATTTTTTCCCCCCCATCACAGTAACAAACGATTGGAAAAGGAAAACCCTACCAACGATCCGTTGGGTGAGACAAATGGACAAGATACTACTTTACAATTACCAACAGCAGGAGAGGATGTTCGCAGGGAACAGCAATGGCAAGATGATTCGCTGAGCTCTTTATCTATTGATTCTGAAGATGATACAAACTTATTAAGTCAGGTAAATATTGGTTTGTGTTGAACGAAATTTTTGAGACTGTGAAAATCCAGAAATTCTGTGTTTTTAAAAAATTGCTGTGAAGAAAGTATATACGAAGGTTACTATTTATATTTCGGGATCTGGCATCACTAATGTCAATAGCTAAAATCTGGCAACACCATAATAAGGTTTGATATTTTTTAGCAGAAATGTGCTCACAACGTTTTGATGTACAAGTGCTATTTGTTTCGTTTAAAGTGAGTTAAGAAAATCAATTTGGTCAAAAAATGGAAATTTCAAGAGAAGGTTTTCGTTGGATAATTTCTCACAACTTTCGCCGTGGATTTTCTCAACAAGAATATGTCGATCAACTCAGATCTTTGTATGGCGATAAAGCGCCATCAAAAACCACAGTATATCGCTGTTATTGTGAATTCAATCGTGGTCGTAGTTCCGTCGCCGACGAATTCTGTGAAGGTCATCCAAAATCGGTTGTTGTGTCACAAAACATCCATGCAGTGCATGAACTGATAATGCAAGATCGTCATGTGACATATCGTTAGATAGAGGCATCCTTGCACATTAGTTCCACCTCACTACATTCGATTTTGCATGAACAGTTAGTTGTAAAAAAATTCCCCATCATTTATCAATAGCTCAAAAAACGCTCGTGTCGATTGGTATAAAGAAATGCTTAAAAAGTTCGACCATGGTACTTCAAAAGACGTGCCAATCATAGATCACGAATTTATGCGTATGAACCGGAAACAAAACAGCAATCGACCGTGTAGGTGTTCCAAGACAAGCCAAATCAAGTAAAAGTTGTTCTTGCCCGCAGCACATCGAAGTAAATGGTCGTCTGTTTCTTCGGCCGAATGGGTCATGTGGCCACTGTTCCGCTTGAGCAACGTAGGACGGTCAATTCTAAGAGCTACACACCCATTTGTTTGCCGCAAGTCTTTAGAGAAATTCGCAATACCAACCGCCAAAGACGAATCATTCTCCATCATAACAATGCGAGCTCTCACACATCTCGTCAAACTGGTGAATTTTTGAGCAGTCAAAACATCGAATTGATGGCTCATCCTCCATACATCCCTGATTTGCCACCCAATGACTTCTTGTTACGGAAAATAAAAGGTAAACTGCGTGGTCCACGATTTACAAGCGCCAAAGAAACACTTGAAGCATTAAAAAACCATGTTTTGGAAGTGTCTCAAGAGGAATGGAAAAACTGCTATGACAAATGGTTTGAACGAATGCAAAAGTGCATTTGATCATCATGATGAATATTTTGAAAAACAATATAGCCGTTTTCATTTAAAAATGTTTGTTATTATTTGCTATTCCCGGAATATAAATAGTATTTTTTAGTGGAACTTAGTACAGCGAATTTTTTAAAGTAGTTTGTTGTTCCTCGTTGTTGTTAGCTGATCACCAAACAACAGGAATAAAAAAACACCAATTGTAGATTTTCATTTTTTATTATAATTATCGCTAAAGCAATAAAAATATAAAAATCAATCTGTCCACTGCGGCACCAACTATCCATTTGAAAAAACATTCTTGGATGTACGCCATCTTGTATATGTCATTACAATAATTTCGTTGAATCAACCAGGGTTGTTATAAATGCTATAAATCGTTAATGCCTTAACACAGACCACTTGAAATTACGTTTAATCAATTTTTTGTTGTTGTGTGTTCTAAAAAATTCAAATAAGCAGAATTTCGTTATGAATTAATTGTAAAAAACTAAGCATCTTTCAAAAACACGCAATTTTGAGATTTTCACTAAGCGAAGGATTTGAAAAAATCTCATCGCCCTAATATATATGTATATCTACGACGTAGTAATTATATTCACCTAACACATTTTTCTCTCAATTGTTTCATTTGTTTAGGCTATTGCCGCAGGTTGCAATAGACCAAAATCGAATCTTGGTTTTAGTTCGACTTCAACCAATAAACGATCGACTTCATTATCTGCGTCTCAGCCAATACCGATAAATTCAGCAACCTCAGCATCCTCTTTAACATTGAAAGGTGCTACAACACGTCACGGTCACACCAAACAAAGCCACAACAACGGCAACGGCAATGAATCATACAGTTCTGTTGATTCGAGTGATTCCAATGACAATCAATCAAAATCATTATTTGAATTATGCATTCTGACTGGCATGCATAAAACTGGTGATACCAATTCTGTGCGTAGACCACAACAATTACTTGGTAGTCGTGGCAAATATGCAGATGCTAGTTCCACACAATCGAATCCGAATTTAAAACAATTCGACTCATCCACAACATCACAAAATGGTTCACATTCGAAACAGCCGGTAATTGTTAATCGACATATTCGCGAACGTGAACGTAAGGATGAGAAACTTTTGTTGGAATGTATTAATACGGGTATTTCAAAGAAAATTGTACATAATACTAATCATGAAAATAGTAAAACAAGCGCTGCTACTCAATCGAAATCGCGCGAACTTGTCTTTGCTGCTAATGCTGTGCCAAAAAACGTGCTGGCTACGTCTGCAGCTGCATCGGAACTGTATCACCGAACGGAGGCTATTACATCTCCCAATGTCAATATCACAGCGGCAGCAGCAGCTCCAGACGTAGAGAAGAACACCAGCAACAGCACCAGCACCATCATCATGCCCACAACCTCAACCAAAGAGAACGTGAACCAGAACGTACTAATCACCAACACCAACACCAACATCATCAATCGCGAAGACATCACAGACGATCAAAGAAATCTTCGGAGAATAGTGGCAGGCGAAAATCGTCAAAATCTCGCGATCGTTCGAGAGACAATGAACGATACTGGGTCTAATAGGGAGGAGTTTGAGACACCGAGCGAAATGGAAAATTCCATATCATTAAGCAATACAACCAGTGACGAATCGAATGAATCGTTTATTATGGAAACGACAGTTTCCTTGGAGTCTGCACAACGCACCGAAATGGTGACATTTCAAAAGCACAAAGATCCTGATCTGATGCTCAAATCAGTGGAAAGACTTACATTGGAATTTGTATCGTCTGCTGAACAGTTGCGCACACATGGTTCCTCTAATGATTCCAACGAGAATAATCAACAACGTTGCGGTAGTAATTCAAATAATACATGGAATGAAGATACCTGTCCGAATGATGTATCATTTCCGAGTGTTAGCATTTCAGCACCGATTGTAGCCTCGTTAAAATCTGATTACGATGATGAAGAAGAACAGCCTACCGAAGCAGATCATAGGGAAATATGTGATTTTGCCGAAATAACACCAACCAATGAGGAACAACCGCAATCATCACTTGGATTTATGTGCGACGACGATGTCCATGCTGCAATCTACTTGAACACAACACAGCCCAATTCGTTAGAGACGGAAACCGAGACGGAAACTTTGATAAACGATGCAAATTCAAAATCATCTTATAGCAACGATAATAACATCACATCCAGCAGCACTTCGGGTATTAATTTTAAATTGGGCGGCCAAGTGCAATCGGCTGCAGCAGCCATTATGCCCAATGGTCGACATATGTTCTTCAATAATTCAATGATGACACAATCGACAATAATTGCAATTGAGGCGCGTGCATTGGCTGACAATTTGGTGCAAACCGATCGTGTTTACAATGATGCTAATACTGATGATGACGACGATAACAATACAGAGCTTACATTTAGCATCAATAGTTTAGATTTGGATAATATACGACCACCATCTGGTATGGAATCTCTAAATATTTCGGGCTATTTCCAACCAGAATTGTCGCCACCCGTCGATCAGCATAGTCAAACACAACCGAATTCGTTGAAAAATTCCATCAACTTGCCACAATTCTTGACAAAATCTCCGAAATTTCCACGAAAAACATTGCCTGCCGGTTTGGTGGCGCGACGAGCTTTGGGCCATTTGCCAGGTCACCTCTCAACCAGTGCAGAGAGTGTCAACTCCAGCTGCAATCTGTTGGACAACATAAAACCGCCATCATTGATGGATGAACTGCTCGATTCGATGATAAGCGTCGCAAGCATACAGTCCGAGGTGGCCGATTGTGAGAGCATGGCCACAACAGTATCGGCGGCCTCCAATTATGAGACTGCTGCCGCTGGAGGTGGTAATGATGGCTTCGATGATAATACGGTGACGTTGCAAAGTTGCTATGAAAATGCAATGCCACACGACGATGATGGGGAGGAGGAGGAGGACAAATCGGGCGGAACAGCAACACAACTTTCCGATTCGGATTTCAGTTCGGCCGAGACGACACCAAAAACGTCTGCAGCCCTATCTGGATCTGGGCATGGTGTAAAGCGTTCGCTGACACCGAAACAAAAGCGCAAAATTGCCAAAGATCGCTTTAAAACCTATACAATTGTCGCCGATGATGTACCTAAAATCGACGACATCGAGCAGCAGCCCGATGAGACGCTGGCGATCGAGATAACCGAACCGGCGACATCGACCAACGATCGAGCCTCAACGAAGCGATCGCAGGATCGTTATAAAACACAAACCATAATTTATCCTACACAAATAATTGCTCCAGAAGATGTACCACAAGAGGAGTGTCCCTCAGAGGAGATATCTTCCATTAGGGCAATGGTAAAAAATTTCAAATTTATAACTTCACCGCCTCCTGCGGTAGCAAATACCAATAATGTTGATGAATTTGCAACTGCATTGACGACAAACGATGAGGAGGAACAGCAGGAACAAAATAGTGTCGAGTGCGATCAAAATTCCGAAACTGAATCTTGTCACGAAATGGATGCTACCTGCGATAGAAGAGGAGGAGGAGGAGGAGAAGTGGAGGGATGTGATGAAGAATCTAAAGAGACTGACGCAGTGGGGGGAGAGAAAGGTTCGACTCGGCCACGTATTGTTAAGACTGACGCTGTCGAACAAACCAAATTGACGCAAAAGGATGCCAACGATGAGGAGGCGACAAAAGCAATACGAGGTCGCAAGAAGCAACCCTACATATCGCCATACAGTATGCAATTTCAACGTGGATCAACTCCAGCATCACGTTCAACATCACGTTCCAAGGCAAATGCACCACCAACTACAGCAGCAGCAGCAGCCATACGTAAAAGTAAACCGAATGTACCAGTATCACCGCCGAATTCAACGTCTAAAATGGCACAAAAAAAGAAGACCAAAGAAATTTCGGAAGCAACACCAACCTCACCAGCGCAAAATTCAGGCTTGGAACGTCAGGGCACGTTTGTCAAGGATGAGCCATCTGCGACTGTGCCGCAAGTGCCCATTGTAGAGGCGACAGCATCGGTACAATCAAGTCCTACACGTAGCGTATCCAAGTTACCACTGAAACGTA
The DNA here is from genome assembly GCA_963854835.1 of Megamerina dolium. NCBI lineage: Eukaryota > Metazoa > Arthropoda > Insecta > Diptera > Megamerinidae > Megamerina > Megamerina dolium. The sequence goes on along the minus strand of OY978526.1, from coordinate 22,788,844 downwards.
AGATTGGTGGCATCACGAAGCCCACAACAACAACAACAACAACGACAACAGCGCGTAAGGCATTGGGTGCAGCAGCAGCAGCAGCGGCAGCAACAAATTTGACAAAAGTGAATACAAAATCGTCGCTTGCAAAAAAATTACCAGTGACAGCAGCAACAGCAACACAACGCTCAAATAGTAATGCTTCCATTCGTGTCACATCTGCGGCAGTACGTACAGCCGTCCTATCCTCCAGAGTATCAAATACGACGCCACCATCGCGTAGTAATTCCAATTTGAATTGTTCAAATAATACCACCACGACTACCGCCACTCCAACAACAAATTCTGCACAAACAAAAATTAATCAAGCACAAAGTCGCATAGCTGGCATTTGGAAACGCATCGATGATGTAAAGAACAAGCAGCAAATTAAAAGTGCTGGTACTGTTGGAACTAATTTGCGTACACCACCAACAAAACCACATGCTGCGACTGCTTCTGCGACTGCATCGTCTAAGCACAACATGATTCGCAGCTCAACATTCGACAACTCTCCCGAAGCGATGCCTTCAACTTCCACAGTGGTGGTGGCAACATCAAAAATAGCAATAAGCCGCAATAATATCAACGGAATTGCACGCAATGAAACGCTAACGCATCAAGCCAAAAAGTAATGGATGCGTCGTCGTTGCGTTCAACTCCTCGATGATTATGATTTTATTTTTTGCTATCATCAATTCGATTTAATATCGACTCGTGTAAGGTTTTTTTCCATTTTAAAGAAAATTTTCAATGAACATTGGAAAGGAGTGAGCTTTGTTTAGCTTCCGTTCTAATTTTTTCTTTTATTCGAAATTTTTGTTTCTTTTGTATTTGTGTTCAGAAAAAAAAAACGAGCATTTTAACATGTAATTGTAATTGTAAGCTTAAATATATATTGTATAAGTATTATAGATGATGTATCCTAGATATAAACAATACATGATTAAACTATGAACTGTTTACACCAAATAGCCAAATGTTAAAGTCCAAAATATGTAAGCATTTTGAAATTAAGAAAGCAAAAAAAAGAAGAAAAATGAAGAAGCACATACAAATGCAAAAAAAAAAAAAACAAAATCAAACTACTTTTAATCGACTTCCTAGTATTATATACATACATATATTCTTGATTTATTATATGGAAATTTTATTGCTGCATTAATTAAATTTGAAAAAAAGAAATAGAAGGTTTTCATTTGTTCTTTCAACATTTTCCTAATAAGCAAGCAATGAAATTTCAATGCAATTACTTATTTCTTTTCAATTACTTTAGTATATGAATATTTATTGATATATAAAAATATAAAAGAAACAATTTTATGTGCGTGGCGTGACGTTCATAATGAAAGTACTATAACTTGTGTATTTAAGTAATATTTTTTTTTTTTTGTTCGTTTTTAGTAGGTTTATGCCAAATATTACATTTAAAATGTTTTATCTAATCTAGTGTTCAGAATTGTTTTAATTTCATATACATATATATATATACGTATTTAAAGTTGTGCGTTCAATATCATTTTACTCCGTATTTCTCATTACTAATTTATTGACAAAAAACAACAACAACAAAGAAAAAACTTATGGAATACATATAATCTTAATTTGTTACCAAATTTCAAGTTAATACACTACTGTATGTATGTATATCTCATACTTGTAAATGCATACATACAATATATATTCACCTGAAGTTAATCTATTATTTTTTTTTTTTTGCTTTTGTTTGTCTCATATATACCAGAAACATTTATTACAGGTTAATCAATGTTCCATACATATATATATGCATACATTTTGTCTTAATAATTACATACAGAGTCAATATGTCAAAAATAATAAAAAATTGCTTAAAATGTATAAAGTTTAAATCAATTTTGTTTTATTTATAGCTTAAAAATATACTGTGTTAATGTTAATGTTGCATAATTGTAATTTAGAGCATTGTAGGATTATCATATAGGGGATATAATAGTCTAGACAGACGGCAGCCTTATTCCGGATTACCGGCGCACTTAATCCGAATAAAATATTAACCTAACAGACGGCAGTATTGCGGATTAACTAAACAGCTGATTGCTGTTTTATTAGGTCTGCTCAGTTACATTACTATCACTATCAATTTCTGTCATCTGTCAGTCTCGATATGAGAAAATCTACAAGAAGTACGTGAACTGAAAACTATCAGAAACTTGTAAATTGACATTCACAGTCCGTAATTGACAGCTGAATTTATTTGTTCGCCAACGCTTTTCATGTTGAAAATTGTTAACAATTGTTGAAAGTTTTTTGGTGCGAACACACCTAATATTTTGTAAAATGGATCGAGAAAAATTCACAATAGACAATCTGCAGCAGTATTGCCATCGTAAATTGCCCTAATCCTCTTTTATTTTGAGAATTAACTCATATAGTTAATGCGGATTAGCTGCAGTTAATGCCCGAGTTAATTCGAATTAACTCGGTAATCCGGAATTAGGCTGCCGTCTGTCTAGGCTATAAAGGACTGATTTTTTTTTTCAAACGAATAGAAAATCAAGGATAAACAGTCAGATTTGCTTGAACCATGTAACGGATCATATTGTTACGTTTTTATTCTGTGAACGTTTAATTCTATTTGAATTACCTTGTTCGATCACTGGATTCTGTTAATGATAACTGCAACACTTATTTTATACAACTATATACAGCAACAATTTATTTAATAAACACTATTTATAATCAACTCTGTTTATAATCAACTATTTACAATAACACTCTAATGTACTTGCAACTTTTGCCTCTGTATCAATGTTTTCGCAATCACGTTTGGAATTAGATTGATTGTCAATACTCAACACTGGCTCTATTTATACTCTGTTGGCAACACCCCAGAATCTTCCTTTATCGAGATTCTTCTCTTCCTTTCTCGTTGGCTTGTTCTGGTTATCGCTTATTTCTTTTTGTTGACATTCGTTTCGATGCTGCCAATAGAGTCAGTCACAATAGTGATGAGTAATCAACTATCGATACTCGTTACACTGCCCTCCTCTTAACCTTGTTCGTCCCGAACAAGTTTTTATACTTCCCCTCGATATGGCGCAAGTCGCTCCAAGTGCACTACTTTAAACTTTGCTCTTTTATTCCAGGCACGTTGAATGCGATACACTACGTCATTTATCTTTGCTATAATCTCATATGGTCCTTCCCAATGAGTCTGTAGTTTAGGAGACAGGCCTTTCTTTCGTTGTGGATTATGAAGCATTACAAGCTCTCCTTCATAGAACCCTTTTGAATTTGCTTTCAAGTCATACCTGGCCTTCATCTTATCGCTTATCATCTGCGACCGCTCTCTGATGAACCGATGTACTTCATCCAACTGTTCCCGCTTTTCGCTAGTATAATTACCTTCGGTTGATCTCGTTGGTGTTACGACTCCAAATTTTAAATCAGCTGGCAGTCTTAACTCGTTTCCAAAAACTGCCATTGCCGGTGTAGTAGCCGTCGTATCATGTTGTGCGCATCGATATGCCATGAGGAACAGTGGTATATGTACATCCCAGTCTCTTTGGTATTTATCTACGATTTTTCTCAAATATTCCTCCAAGGTACGGTTAAATCGTTCTACCATGCCATCAGATTGTGGATGCAAAGGTGTTGTACGAGTTTTGTATATACCCAGCATACGGCATATCTCTTGGAATACAACTGATTCGAAATTTCGACCTTGGTCTGAGTGTAACTCCATCGGTACACCAAAACGAGTAATCCATTGGTTGACGAATACATCCGCAACTGTACTAGCTTCTTGATTTGGAATGGGGTATACTTCAGGCCATTTACTGAAGTAATCTATAACCACCAGAACATACTTGTTTCCTGCGTTGCTTATTGGAAATGGTCCAGCTATATCCATAGCAATTCGCTCGAATGGAGCACCCACGGTGTATTGGTGCATCTTACCTCGACTTTTCTTAGTGGGACCTTTGACCATTGCACATTGCTTACACTTCCGAATCCAATCAGCGACATGGTCATGACATCCAACCCAATAAAATCGTTTCTTTATTTTCTCGACGGTTTTGGTGATTCCCAAATGCCCTCCACTGGAGGCATTGTGATACTCAGCTATCACTTCATTTATTCTTGCCTTGGGTACCACTAGCAGATCATAAGTGATTTTTCCATCTTCACTTTCCCATGTTCGGAATAAACATCCGTCTCGTAAGTGCAGGCTTTGCCACTGCGCCCAGTATGCCTTTGCTATTGGACTCTCATTAGCCATTTCTTGCCAATCTGGACGTATGCCCTGCTCCTTGTATTCCATAATCTTTGCGAGATCTGGGTCGTTCCGTTGATCTTCTTGAACTCGTTCGGTTGTCCATGACTCTTCCGATAATACATTCGTAAGTCGTAGGTTAACAATGTGATTCTGGCTTCCTACCCGAGAACAATGTTTACTATCTACGGTGCAAGTACGATGATATGGAGTAACAGCTTTACCACGATGAATGACATCACGATCTTCCTTTCTTTGTCCTGGTGAATTCGATCTTTGTTGCTTGCGTCGTAGCCGACAATTACGCGCCATGTGTCCTCTTCGATGGCATATGAAGCACTTACCGGTAAATTTATTTTTGTGTTGATTCCTTGTTCTTCCTTTAGGCTTCATACTCGATTGATTGCAATCCCGAGCTATATGCCCTCGTTTGTCGCAAATGAAGCACTTACCATTAAATTTGGTTTCGCGTCGACCTGCTCTTGCTTCAGGCTGCACTACTGACTTAACTGCCTGACACACTGCTTCAACCAGATCTGCTGTTTCTGTTTCTAGTTGGCGTACCCGTGGCATTGGTCTACACATCAAACTGGCGGCTTCAAATGTCAAGGCACTACTGACTGTTTCGGCATAAGTATTCCTGGGTGACATGACTAGGGCACGCTTTGTCTCTCCATCACGTATGCCATCTATGAATGCCTCTATTTTTATTTTTTCGACGAACTCTTCCGAATTACCGGAGAACGCTAGATGACATAAGCGCTCAATATCGGAAGCGAATTCCTGAAGGCTCTCATTACTCCGTTGCACTCGCGATCTCAATTCCACTCGATGTAATTGACTCTTGTATTCATTTCCATATTTTCGCTGGAGTGTGTCCATCAGTGACTGATAGCTACCACGATCTTTCTCTGGAATCATCTGTAACACCTCGGAAGCATTACCTTTTAATGCGACTATTAAAGCAGCAGTCTTGTCGCTATCATCCCATTGATTCTTCGAAGCTGTTGTCTCGAATTGAAGCTTGAAGATATTGAATGGCGTGCTTCCGTCAAATGTTGGTGGCTTTAGTTTGATTGTGCTTGAATCTCGAATCACTGATGTGGCTGGTCCATTTATTTTTAGTTGGTTGAGATCGTGCTGTAATTTCTCGAACTTATCTTCCAAATCATCTACATGTTCCTTTAAATCCGTGACCTTTTCATTAATGGTTCCGGAAATTTCCTGAAATCTAAGTTCAATTCCTTTTTGTAGATTTTCGATGACGTGTTCTTGGCGAGCCGAATGTTCTTGAATTTCCATACGCAAATCACTAATAACGCCCTCTTGGCGAGACGAACCTTCTTGAATTTCCGTACGCAATTCAGCCGAATGTTCTTGTAACTTCGCATTAATTCCTTGCAGTTGCTGCTGCTGCTGTTGCATCATGGATTTCATAAATTCCATGAGTTGACCACTCGAATCTACCTTACTCTCTTCCTCGGCGTGCACAACTGCATGTATATCGTCTTCCTCAAAGAACTCATGTTCTTCTACATTAATTCCCTTAGCCTCCATGGCTTTCCTCAGCCTCACCAGCAGTTCCGCCTTTGCACCTGATGACGATAGATTCATCTCTACCAACAGCTTTTTAAGCTGATCCACTTTTAGTTGGTCAATTTTCACCATTTTTACAGAATCCCACTTCTGACACCAATTGTTACGTTTTTATTCTGTGAACGTTTAATTCTATTTGAATTACCTTGTTCGATCACTGGATTCTGTTAATGATAACTGCAACACTTATTTTATACAACTATATACAGCAACAATTTATTTAATAAACACTATTTATAATCAACTCTGTTTATAATCAACTATTTACAATAACACTCTAATGTACTTGCAACTTTTGCCTCTGTATCAATGTTTTCGCAATCACGTTTGGAATTAGATTGATTGTCAATACTCAACACTGGCTCTATTTATACTCTGTTGGCAACACCCCAGAATCTTCCTCTATCGAGATTCTTCTCTTCCTTTCTCGTTGGCTTGTTCTGGTTATCGCTTATTTCTTTTTGTTGACATTCGTTTCGATGCTGCCAATAGAGTCAGTCACAATAGTGATGAGTAATCAACTATCGATACTCGTTACAATATATCTAGGTATCTATTTGTATTTCCAAAAAACAGAACAAGAATTCAGGGCAAAACTACAGGCATAACATATAAAACGATAAGTACGATTTTTTCGAAAAAATAAAATGGGCATATAAGGGTCACACATTATTATTATTATTAAGGCTATGAAGCACCGCGACCTGAAGATCTTTTGTGCAGCCTTATTCCCTAACTAGCAGATCTCAAGGCTATTTATAAATCTTGTCACTGCTGTGGGATTGATTTTAACTAGGTCCCTGGGAATTATGAATCCGTTGCCTACATAGCATCTACCTTAATGTGTTCAGGATCAATGAATCTTTTCGACTGCCGCATGCATGCCTGTTGGGGCTCTCCAGTAATCGGTTAGACTACTTTTTTCCTCTCTTCAGATATTAAGTTGTTCATGAAGCTACTGTTTACCCCGCAGAAGGGTTCTGGGCCTATGAAAGGAGTGTCTGCGCCCTCTTTGTCCAGTGAATCTGCCATTTCATTTTCTGCATGCCGCTCGTGTCTCGGTACCCATATTAGAGTCACAGAGTTGCTCTTCGCTAAGGTATTAAGAAGTTCGAAGCATTCACAGACCAACTTAAATTGGAACGAGAAATTCATTAATGATTTTAGAGCTGCCTGACTTTCTGAAAGAATGCATATGTTGGTCTCTCGAGTGCCCTTAAGTAGACATTCTCTGACAGATAGCTCTGACAGAACCTCCGCCTGAAAAATGTAAGTTATTTTTCCCATTGCAATTGCCTTCCGGAAATCTGGCCCTATAATTCCCGCTCGAGCACTACCAGGGACACACATAGTAAATTGAATGAAACAGAAGGTTTTAATGAAGGTATGAAAAGAAAAATTGTATTTATAAAAAGTTAAAAAAAACATGCTTACGATGAAAACAAACAAAAAATTACACATTTTCGGTTTCCTCTTCATCACTATTTTCATCTTATATACATTTTATGTACTAGGTAAATCACGTTATCCGTGGTGTTTTTTTTTTTTAATATTTTTTTAAATACACGATTTCAATGATATTTTGCTATTTTACAAAGGAAAATCATTAAAAAACATATTTTTTCTAAAAAAAATATCACTAAAATAATGTAAACTGAACTGTCCCTTATTACACAAGTTTTCCCAAGAATGGACGGGTCTACGTCCCGGAAGCACTCGAACATGTGGTCGACCAAGAATCATTCACCTCATCAGAATACGGAATTGCTTTGTACGGGAACAAAACAAAGCATTTCCGTAATGTTGCAGCTACAATAACAACAACAACGCAAGTTTTTTTGAAACCATGACTTTTTCACTTTTTTTCGATGTAACACACAAATAAAGCAAAAAAATCAAAATTTTTGTGTTGGAGAGATAAAATGGGTAGTGATGTATGAATTTTTTTTTTCTAAGAAAATATTTTGTTTTTCTTCAAGGATATTCAAGTATAAATTTTAAAATCTATTGATATCCATATCGTTATACAGCGTGAAGTATAAAAAAAAATGTTTTTGTGAAAAAAGTTGGGAAATTTTGAAAATCAATTTCTCGAACATTTGATGTGTTACAGCCCTCTGATGGGTGCCGATCAACTTAGAAGGCTTGCCCCTAACCTATAAAATTTACTAGAACGTCGATAAATTTTTCGATTATAATAGAGTTATCGTCTGAGAAATATGTCAAACTGTCTGAACTTTTGCCATAATTACAGGCTGATGTGTGTTAAAATACTTAAATGTAATAAAAATTGCAATATTTGATTATAACAATGTCAGAAGAATGTCTCTATTCTGTACTGCATAATCGAAAAAAAGCCCACTGCAGAAACGGCCATTTTGAAAGTGATTACCATTTCTTCGAATCAATAATTTCACTGTAGTCCTTTTGTATGATAAAATATAGTATCAAAACTGAACTTTTTCGTTTTATGGGTATTCTCATTTGTTGTTCAATTCCACTCCTAAACGAAACAAATTGTTTTTTAATGCCAAATAACATTCAGTTTTTTTTTAAATACAGTGGTGGTTAAATATGATATATTTCAAAAATTATTTTATATTGTATTTTTTCCCATGTCATGTATTTTTCTAAACTATGGAACTTATTTTGAATTTTACTAAGTTGGATAATTTACATCCCATATTTAAAAAAAAAAAATATCTTGGCGAGGGTCATAGTGTATATTATAGGTCTTCTCAAACAATAAAAACTGTATACTAGAAATTTCAAAATAAATAAATCTAACCTTAGGGCAGAACCAAAAATTTTCTCATAAATACGTGTTTTAAAAAAAAAGTTTATCCATTTATTGATCCGATTGTGGAAATGTATGCTTCCGTTTCTCATTTCTTAATTTAATGAAACTATTAAGAATACTATTCTCCAGAAACAAAGTAATTGTAAATGCTTAACGACGACTTGTGTATATTCAATGCAAAGCAATACAACATTCGTTGAAAAGAAAAAATAGGAGACGCATTTAACTTTACAAAATCAGAACGGACATTTGCAAAATTTGTAAGAAAACTCCAAAAGAAGATCCCCATACAATTTTGATCTGATTTATTATTTACTATTTATTATGACATTTATTGAAGACTATTATTTATTTATTATTTTATTGAAAAAATGGTCTTTCCTAAGTCTTTTCTCATGTAAACGACTTGTTATACAAAATCAACTTCATTTCTTTGTATCACCTTGTGCTGTAACTGTGACTTGCATTTCAGTTAATTCAAATACTTGATTTTTTCAGGCCGTTGAAAGTGTTCATTTTTCCTTTAAAACGAAAAATTACATTAAGAAATAATTTAAAATGAGTTTACTAATACTAGCGACTTATCTACAAAAACAAATGGGAAAAGAAGATAAGTTACACAAGTTGGTGGAAGCAATCGCTTGTAAAATAGAAGAAAATGACAATTTGGAAAAAGAAGAGAGAAGTATAATGAATCACTTGCATGCATTTTTTCTATATATATATTGTATGCACATAAATATATACATTTAAATATTTTAAATCAGATATCTGGGAGGATAATTGTCGTATGTCAATGGATATATTCACTTTGGAACAAATAGAAGAACAACGCAAAGATGATATTGAGCATATGCAATTATGTGAAGATTATAGTCGTAATACGTATGGTAACTTTATTCAATTAAGTAATCAATTAAAGGCCGTTGGAATTGAGAAGTTGTTGCAACATTCATTGCAAGAAGAACAATTCAAACTACAGATTGAAATACGCGAAATGGAACAGAGCTATCAATCTGAACAAGAGTTGTGCTTACAGATGGAAAATAGAGAAATCGGTTGGTAACTATTCTTGTATATAGAATAATGCATTTTAATATTAATTATGCATATAAAATAAAATTTTTTAGTGAAACAATTACGCCAACAACAACAGGATTACGATAGCGCTTTAGCTCAAGTAGAAAAAACTAAACAAATGGCTGAATCGATTCAAAATTCAATTTGGATGAAATTAAAATCATTAGAACAGAAACGGAATGAAAAAGTTATCATTTTAATTAAAGGTTCCAAAGATTTGACTGAATTGCGAAATGAGATTAAATTTAAGAAGGAAGCAACTAAGAAATCTATATTACATGAAGAGACCCAAGACAAAGTGGAGAATAAAGTAAGTTTCATGAATGTATAAATATTAAATGATAATTCCAATTCAATATCATTAACTTTTGTAGAATACACAATCAGCTGCTCTGGTACCAAGTTTGAAATTTAATTTTTTTAAAATTGCCAATATAAAAACTCAAAAATTGCCAACATTCGATGACTTTAAAACAGTACTACAAGCTACAAGTCTACCGCAAATACCCAACCGAAATTCTTCGAATCCAACCTCTAAACATGAAAATGCTTCGACGAACGTAAATAGTGAAATGCAAAACACTCAAAAACATGTACAATTTCTTTTGGAGAGTAGTGATGTAAGCACTAGAAAGACATTAAATAGTGCTTCAACATCATCATCATCACCATCTAGCTCAATGGACAATGGTCAGCATTCTGAGACTTTTAGAGGAAATCAAAATTCAATGGATATAGATGTTGTAGGATTTTCAGAAAATTTGAATAAAGAAAATCAAAAGCCAATTGATAGAACATCGTCTGATACTGCTTCGAAAATCAAGGATGGAACTGTAGACAATACCATAGGTAGTATTGTAAAATATAGAAAAGATAAAGTGGAAATATTGGAACAAATTTTTGTTAAACCACATGGATTACCAAAAGTAAATATATATTATGTTGTACTGTTTATATTTTAATAATTAAAAACAATTTTTTTCTTTAGAAATTACCTTTGTCTGAAGCGAATTTTGATCAAATTAAGAAAAATGAATTTTCTTCTGAAAACGTTGAAACAGACTCAACTATAAAAACAATATCCGACGAAGAATGTATGGCCAAAACAAAAGGTAATTCAACAAGTGCACCGAACGATTTCGAGCTGTTGCTAAATTCTGTTTCTGGACTTCGTGATAATGGTGGTGATGACACTACTGATGAAATTGATTTGGCTAATGAAACTATGTTCCAAATGCAAGGTGATATCTTTGATTCAGTCAGCGACAGTGACAACAAGCTAACATTTGATATATGCGATATTCAGCCTAGTGGCAGAAAATTAGACGATTTCCTATAAATATTATCATTATTCTTTCATATGTAATTAAAAATAAAGCGATCCGGATTTATGAATATTTCCATTTTATTAATTTATTTACACAATTTAACTATTTCTATAATTTGTTGGTTTGTTTTTTTTTAATATTGATTTCAGAATTGTACATTGACACATAAATTCATTGCATTGAATTACAAACTTGCTATTGAACCGGATGATAAATTAAAACACAATTGAATAAATATAAACTATAATATGAGAGCTTACACCAGCTAATACCATCGAGTCAGGTGGTATCAGTTTAACGAATATAATTATAATCAATTGATTAAATAAATGTCTTTCAAATGTATGATATTCGCCTCTTTCAAGCACACATACATACATTTACATCAATAGAAACGTTTTCTTGCATTCCTCTCTTTAAAATATGAAATTGCAAATATTGTCACTCCTATCGTAGTCAATAATCCAAATAGAAGAATAAAGAATATTTTCGCATTCGACATTCCCGGTTTAGGATCATCTTTATGTTCACGTGGTGGCTCAAACGTTTTTGCATTTGGTATTATTTTTGTGCGTTCTAATATTTCTTCCGGCTATAACAAAATAAAAAAAATGCAATATAATAAATGTAAGAAAACATTGTAAATTCGAATTTACTTACCGTCGTGGTGATATCAAGATCGTAGAATTTAAACGATAATATATCATGATTATCTGACAAATCACCTGTTGTCGCTGACATGCCAAAATGATACCCTGTAGGTAGTTCCACATTGTTCACTACAAAGCAACTCTTCCATTCTCCTCTATTCTCAAGATCAGTGGATATTGCGAGGACATCGTTCTCGTAGCGTATACTAATGTGTGTATCAAAGTCCACATTGCGAAAACGTACCTCACATCCAGCCAATTGTGTGTGGGTACCATCACGATCATGATCATAACTCCACGATCCATTATTTACCATAGCACTGAGGTATGGATGCTGATGCTATATTGAAATATCAAATAAATTGTATAGTAATTGAAACAGTTCCACATCAAATTGTTAGCTACACTTACATTATGAGGTCCATTGTGATTACTGTACGTGTCTAAAATAACTGCCAAGCCAGAAAAATGATCTTTACTACCAAAAACTGGGCCCGTTACCATACGATGCTTTGTGTACCACACAGCAAAACCATCTCCAAATAATTCCGTACCTTTGCCATGCACCTTAAATGTGACATGAACTTCCCAATTGCGCGTCATACATGGCTAAGGCAAGACACGACGTTAAAATTAGTATACATTTTTGAGACAAAGAAAAAATCGACATTTTTATAATTACCGAATAATTCCATATAGCACCACTTTTAGATTGCAAGTCAGGCGTCAGTCTTATGTAGTTGCTTGTGACCATTGTGTGTCCCAAAAAGTCCCAATATGGAAGATTCATACCAACGCCTTTACATTAAAAATTGCAAAAGAACACATTAATTGATTTTACGACCTTAAATATACCGGCATAATTCATTCACCTTGGAAAGGTCTAACCAAAGAGTGTTCTCTCTTCATGTAATCATTGCTGTTCGCTACACCTTGTCCGCCCATTGCGACTGCAGCCATTGCTTGCCACAGCAATAGAATGCACTTTAAATTGGTACGCATTATTCTTAAAATCTATTTATCTTTGGATTCACGAATATTCCACACGAATTTTCTTAATTTAAAATACTTTCGATGCAAAGTAATGCGTATCTTGTCAGTCTCATTCTTTCCGTGCGTCACTTTATAAATATTGCCAACTATTTTGCACAATGGCGATTATTCGTGAATACGATTACTTTGAGTTAACGACACCAATAGTTCGATTACTTTTTTGCACATTGAACGTACGTACTCTTGATTGATTTGTTTTGGAGAAGAGTTTAGTTTTTCCAATACCATTTGTGTGAATTTTATGCCTATTACAATGTGATTCAAATAAATAGAACAAAATGACTACAGATCAACGTAATTTTCGTTCAAGTTATTATGAAAAGGTTGGCTGTGATAGTGTCGAAGAGAAGAAATCTTTGAACAAGCTGTTGCAGGATCCCATCCGCAATCATGCCAAATTAAAGCAGTTCTGTTTAAATTATACGGTTCCAGCAGCTCAACGTGGACTACTGTGGAATATCATACTGGGTGTGCTACCACTAAATAAAAATACCACCGAGTATGTGTGGGAACAACGCACTGCGGTCTACCAAGATTTGCATCGGGCAGTAACTGTTATGCAGTACATTGATTCGGCTACACCAAAAAGTCAAGTTTTATACAATATGTGGTTATTGGAAAACAATCGTCTTCTGCATCCAACTGCTGGACGACAAGATGACGATAATAATTTTATAGAAATTGTTAAAGCTTTGCTGCATATTCTCGAAGATGACATCGAAACCTATTGGATTGCGAAAGAGTTCTATGTCATAACAAAAGACATACAACACGAGTGGCCAAAACTGAATGATTTGACACAGACGCTTCTAAAGCGTGATGATCTGACATTACACAAGTAAGAGTTGGACAATAATATGATTGAAATAATGATTGTACTGAATTCCTTTTGCAGTCATTTGACAAAATTAGGTTTATACATGAATAATGAGATTTTGAATCGATGGTATGTTACGTGCTTTGCAAGCGTACTAAGTGAATCGGCATTGGTTAAAGTATGGGATAAAATATGTGGTGGATCACGAAAGGTTGTGATTTTCATTTTCTTGGAGCTGGTGAAGACGTTCAGAGAATCGATAATGAAATGCAATACTCAACAAGATTTTCGTCTGCTTATTGAGCAGGTATGTTAGATTCGAATTTTATGGAATATATCTAATTTTAATTTTAATTTCAATTTTTCAATAGGTAAAAGATCAAGACGCAGCTGTAGTAAACAAAGCGATTAAAACATGGCAAAGTAATAAAAATCATTGTGAAATCACAGTGCATTAATAATAAAAAATTTTGAATTTTACACATTTGAAAGTATTTTGCGAAGAAGATTTTATTTTGGAATAAGAAAAATAAGAAATAGTTACCTATTTCAAGAGTAAAGGGACTTTTATTTGTTTACTGCACTAAAATGTTTTTATTTTATTTTTATGTATTGCTTGACATTCGCATCGAATTGAGTTTGACAATTGTCATCTAATGCTGCCACACAAATATTTCAAATGGATGAATTGTAAATATGCATCCCAATCCGATTTAGAAGTTTACATTGTTTACATGATTCAAGAGCTAAGGTTATGACAATGCACGTGCAAGAAAAAAGTTATGAAATGCAGCTGATGACCGGACGTCATCTGTGTAAAAAAGCTTGTTTACATTTTGAATTTAGTTTGTCTTGTATTTAAGGTCGAACAAAAGTAGTGAAATAGCACAATTTAGTGCATTAAATTAATAAAATATATTACATAAGTGTAACTAAGATTCTTTTATTTCATTTAAATTATATTAAAGCTTTTCCGCTTCACAAATAATTGGTTCATGCACTGCTTATAGTATATGGAGGAAAAAATATAGGAAAACGAAGGTATAGCTATAAATATTAGGTGTAGTAAAAGGAAATCCATTATTTTTACATTAAATTGAAGGTTTTATTTATTTAAATGTTTCCAAACGGGTTTTTGTGCAATGTTTAGCTCTTGGGCAATAGAAACAGTGCTTACACTACGGTCGGACTCGACGATTTCCATTATTTTATCGATATTTTCGATAATTGGCCTTGCATCTTTGACATCATAATTACCAGAACGGAATCGACGAAACCAAAATTGCATGTAATTGACTGTTACAGTATCAGGGCCATAAACACTATTCACATTTTCAGTCGTCTGGGTTGCGTTTTCGTCTTTATCGGAGAAAAACTGTAAAATATGGCATATTTTCTCTTTACTGGTGTCCATCTTTGACGCGTGCTCGAACAATACTGAGTCAAGCAATCGCAAAACTGCCTGAAATGTTTATTTAGTACGAAATCCTATCTTTCTAACGCCACCAAGCGCCGATCGCACTTATACGACGCGTGATACAGATTACTAAAGCCATCTATTGGAAAAGTATTGGATTTCTTTTACTAAACCTAATATTAACCACGTTAAAACAAACAGTATAATTCTTCATTGCCAATATGTGTTATAGTCAAAATTAAGATCATCTTAAAATTACTATCGACCTATTTGATATTTATATTTTCCCCATATTAAAATTGAGCTTTTAAAACCCGAATGTTTAAAGATTGCAAAGAAAATTATATCTTTTGAATGTCTTTAAATTTAGTATAACTTTAATCATTCATCATTTTATATTAAATAATTTAAAAGGAATTATTAAACCAGAATTTTTTTTATGTCAATAATTGATTTACACACAATTTTACAGCTTTTATTGTTTAAATTATTTGAAATGACTTGAATATATAAGCCGTATTTTATTTGACGCGTATACATAATTAACTAAAGATTTGTATGGAGAGTTCAGCGGCGAAGTTTATACATATTTAGCTATTAGTTGTGGATAAAAAGCAGTGTTGCCAACGTTTAATGTGCCAATTGTTATCGAAAAATTGACAAACAGAATGAAACGAAAAACAAGAAAGAACTTATTCATGCCGTTGCTATATAAATATCACAGTGTTGACTTCAATTATATTAAATATTATTCGATAGTGATGTCAAATTTTCGACGTCATATATATTTTTGTATTATATTTGACATCATTGTTAATTGTGTATAAACGTCAAACATGGATATTGCTTATTTTCACATTATGCCTCCTTGACAGAAATACATTTATTATCGAAAATATTTTAACTTAATTAATATAAGGTTGGCTTTAAATATAGTTTCAACTTCTTCGACAATCTGTTCATTCACAAATATTTGAAAAAAGTCGCAATGATTTTTAAGGTATGCTTTATTGTGACATGCCATTATCTCTTTACATTGGGTGAGGCAGCTTAATTCATTTTTGTTGTTGTTGTTGCTAATGTAATCATGTTTCTGCTGGCAATTTAAAAAACAGGTATTTTCTTTGAAATCGGATGCTCAAACCACAAAGCATATCGCAATAAATTCGTATGCAACAATTTATCGTCACTATGTTGTCACAAAAATTGCAGTTGCAAGCAGGTATAAACATCTTTCCAACACTAGAATTGTGAAAGTGTACAAAGAAAACATCAAAAAATCGCATCTTTCATTCTTGTCCATTTTTTGTTTTGTTTTATGGTGTGAAAATGAAAAAATATGTGATCGAAAAAATGGGAATTCTATTCGATGATAAAATTGTACTTTGAATTGATTAAATTGAAATGATATATAAATAAATATTAAGAACAATATATCAGTGAAAAACTACGATATATCAATTAGACAGGGGCTGAAAAATGTCACTACATTCCATAGTCAATAATTGAAGTGATTGAAAAGAAATGTTGAATTTGTGAGAAATTTAATTATTTGTGCAATTATAAAAAAAAAAGATTAAGGAAATCAAAAATTTAAAAGTATATATATAAGAAATAACAGTAAAATATTAGAATCCAATACATATATTTGTAGTATAAACAAATATCAATATCATCCTCGAGTATTGTGGATGATAACAAAAAACAAAAAGGTAGATGTCGATTGAACACATATTTCAGTAGTTGAAAGTGCCACTGCAATTGATTTGAAAAGGAAATGTGCCTTTTTTATTTTACTAAAGAAAAATATGATTAAAGAAAAATATATGTATGAAAATATTGATAAGCAAAATACGATAAGCATTAATTATTATGTGTATTCATATTGAAATCTCTTTATTGGAAATGTCTCTTCATATCATTTGCGTTTTTATTTCTCTCCTTTTTCTCTTTACAAAAATGTGCAGAGCATACAGATACACAATTGCTGTGAGTAGAATCGACCTCTGACTATACTATATATTATACCACTTTAATCGTGGCTACTAGTTTATTCGTGTTGAACGCGTGTAAATTGTGTTCATTCCGCAATTGTACGCGCACATATCTATATCGTATATACCGCACCATGTCCGAGAAAATTAACGTTTGCATTGTAGGCTCCGGAAATTGGTAAGTTTGATAGCGACAATTTTTCCAAACAAAACAAATCAATGGGACGAAACCATTTATGTGCATATGCAGGCGTTGTTAATTCAATCTGCTACATTAATATGTCTGATAATTACATATACATATGTTATATAATTTGTACATGCATATGCACATTTGTGATATATATACAAACACATATTTCTAGTGTTTCTGATTGTACTTTTGTGTTTTCTTATCAATCTTATAATAAAGGGGTTCCGCAATTGCAAAAATTGTGGGCTGCAATGCTGCTAAATTGACAGAGTTTGAGGAGCGTGTCACAATGTATGTGTATGAGGAGATGATCGATGGCAAAAGGCTAACAGAAATCATTAATACCACTCATGAAAATGTCAAGTACTTGCCTGGGCATAAATTACCTGAAAATGTGGTAAGTTACTCACATGTGACGACTTAAAAGATTGATTTATCACAACAATCAGTAGACGATAATAATTTTGTAGCATTACGTGTAGAACTTTATTGGTTTTTAGTTTCATTATTATATATACAAATGTTATATAAATACCAGTCTAATGGGTGAATTGTGTAATAATGATCATGTAAAATTTTATCTTTTTTTTTTGTGGAGAGAAAATTAAAAAGAGATAGTGAGAGAGAGAGAGAGAGAGCGCGCGAGATGAAAGGGAAATCATTACTGAAGTTCTCAATATATTTCTACAAAATGCATCGTAAAAATATATAATTATTAAATCATATTTTTGCTTGTTATTAACAACAGACGATCGTAATAAATTCATATTCATAATAATGCATGAGTTGTTAGAAATGCAAAAAGAAAAAAAACACAATCTTACATAATGAAAATAAAGTAAAAAAATAAAAAATTAAAAAAAAAATATATTCAAGTTATGAGTATGAAATAACGAACACATGAGAGACAGTTACGATAGGTAGCCGAAGAGAAAGTGTTTTTGTGTGCGATAAGAAAAACAAAAAAGTGAGCAACTCTGTGCAAATAAAGAGAAAATTCTAAAATGCATTGCATACAAAATGACATTGACAGTGCACTGAGAAAGAACGAATGATAAAATTCGTAGTATTAATTCAGTACACGAAATAGGTGTTAATTTGGATTTCGCCCCCACCAAATAAAATGAGCATTTACGTAAACAAAAAAATAATGAAAAAAAAAATATATATATATATGACACAAATTATCTAATCAACAAATTTTGTTTTTGCTTCATTTTCTAATAGTATGCATATGAAATGCACACAAACAAACGCACACACTCTCTCTCTCTCTCTCTCACTCTCTCTCTTTCAAAAGTTTTTTTTTAGTTATTAGCATTGTATTTGCCAACGTCTGACAGATACTCTTTTTTAAAATTTCTTCATTCTGGCGTATTTTCATTACTTGTTTACTTTTTACTCGTAAACTGTGCGCTTTTTGTTGTTGTTGTCAATTTTATAATAGCTTTCTTGCAATGAGGTAACAACAGAATGCATCAACAGAAACGTTTAGGTCAAGGCCATGTAAAAGGTTATTTGCCGTTTGTTAGTTTTTTTTTTGCTATCGTTGCCAAACTGTAGGCACAATCGGTCCTTGCATGCTGTACTTATGTTTATGCAATAGTGCAAACGCCCTCATTGAGAAATTCTTTTGTTTTTCATGTGGCATAGGTATCTATTTTTATATGTTTCTCTATTTTTTTGCATAGTTTTTGTTGTTGTTTTGTTTTGATTTTTGTTTTCTTGTTTCACATAATTACTCTTGTTGGCTCGCGCCAATGCCATTTGTATCTATGTATGCGTTGTATGTACATGAATGTTTAATCTTAAACTTGACATTGAGCAGCATTTTCTATACATATGTACTTATGTATCATACATATATGCATATGAGCATTTGCAAGAAAAGATCAAACAACATTGAGATAAATTGAAAAAGTAAATATTCGTGAAATTTTGTTTCAACGTTAAATTATAAAGCTGAAATACACGAATTATAATAATACTTTTGGATATTGTCTATCTGGGTCATATGAAAGATGCCTCATCCAGTTGTCGAAGCCCACCTATTTTTTATGTCATCGAAAATATTTGCTGCCATACCAAACCAGCACTATAGCTCAACGTTCTCTGGTTGTTTTATGGCTAAGAGGAAGATCCACGGGGGTCGTCTGAAAAGTTTCCGATTTAGCACAGATTCAGGAAATTTTCTACATACGAGTAGTATTCCTGTAAACCTAAACACTATCTATCAGCTATACTTCCACCTCTTTAATCCGTCCAAATAGTAATCGGAGTCTTTCTATGCAATATAATTGTTTATGAAAGGGATAGCTTCCTCATTTGACGAAAATATTTGTCAATTTTTAGTTTAGATAACTTTTAGTTTAGAGAAGAAAAAAAGTCACTTGGAACAAGATGTGGTGAGTAGGGAGGGTGGTCAAGGAATTCACACCGTACTTCGTGAATTTTTATCATGACAATCGATGAGGTGTTAAAGGGCACGTTGTTTTGGCATAAATGTGACCGTTTTTCTGAAACTTCTGCTTTATTCTGTATGCTCTTTTAACAGATTTTCCTTTTTGAAGATAATCGATTAATATAACTCCAACAGCCGAAGAAACCGATTTTTGCTTTTTGGGAGTCGCATATCCCTTTGTAGTCCACTGTTTTGTCAGTATTTTTGTTTCTGCGCTATAATGGTGTAACCAAGTTTCATCGGCGTCAAAACTTTGATTCATTACGCATAAACTGTGCCAACAGTGTATTTTAAATATTAATTCGAACACGTTTTTAGTTTAACGTTAGCAAAGGCTGCACCCAATGAGTGGACAGCTTTATCATGCCAAAATCTTGATTCAATTTGGGACAAAGGCGTGCTTTGGCGTAGAGTCCCCGTATTTCAACGAGTTGTAATTTTATATTTAAAAAAAACGCAATATTTTTATGCAAAAAGCTCATAATTCTATTTTAATCCAAAGTAAAAACTATGAGCTTAGTAATGAAACACAATATCTGTCAAATGTCCGCCGCAACTCATTTTGCATTCTTTTGATGAAAATTTCCATCACATTTTCACATAATTGCTGCTGTATCTCACGAATAACAGCTCTAATATTGTTTTTGAGTGCTTCAATATATGCTGTAACATTGGCGTAGACTTTATCTTAAACGTAGCCCCAAAGAAAAAAATCTAATGATGTTAAGTCATACGATCTCGGCGGCCACTCAAAGTCTCCACTTGGAGAACTCGGCCAGGATATTTTTCACGCATTAGAGTTATTGTTTCACCAGCTCTATGGCATATGGCGCCATTTTGCTGAAAATACAAATGAAAATTTCCGCCCAAAAAGTCAGTAAACATCATTCGGCAACGCCTCTTGAAGCCGCTTGTTGAAATACCCTGTTTTTCTCCAAAATATTGCAGACATTTTGCAAATTTTCACAATCACCTCAGAAAACATGTCCATATCTTGACGCGTTCGTATCGCGTTATATTGGCTGCAACCTTAAAAAGAAACATTCGACCGTTTCCAATAACACACTCAAATGTAGTACTCATCTAGTAATACACAACAAAAACAACTATAATTTTCAATCAAGAGCCTTCCGTTTGTCTTTGCTTTTTTGCTCTTCACAATTTATGTGTACGAATGTCGCATACTTAACCCAAGAAATGCCCCACTATCTATGCATGTACAGCTCGTGTTGGACTGTGATTTTCCATTTAAAGCAAATTGGAATAAAATGTAAATACAAAAGAAAAAAAAAAAGCAAAACAAAGAAAGAATGAAGTGAATAACAAAAGACTAGTTCTATTTTGAAGTCTCCTAATTGCTACGGTGTATTTATTGTTTATTTAAGAAATATTAAATAACAAGATAAGCGCAAAGAGCTGAGTATTTAAACAAGTTTGGTAAGCAACACTTGTTTGCTCTTCAATGGTTCTATATTATTTGTGTTCAATAGTTCATTCTTTTATTGCACTGCATGCATGCATGTACACTTTATGTTGGACTGTGATTTTCCATTAAAAGCAAATTATAAGAAAACATAAATACAAAAGAAAGAAAAAAAAAAAACAAAGAAAGAATGCACTGAATAACAAAACAAAAAAATTAATAAAGGCTAGTTCTATTTTTAAGTCGCCTGTTTATGTATTGTTTATAAAAGAAATGTTAATTAACAAGATAAGCATATAGCATAAAGTATTCAAACAAGTTTGATAAGCCTCACTTGTACTTTTAACACTTGCTTTAATTAGCGACACATCAACAAACAACAACAACAACCGTGGTGGCTATTTTTAGTTGTTTTTATAGATAACAAATATTTGAGACTCCTCTTTAAATGGCTCTTTATTATTTTCAACATCAAAATGTTCAAATAGTTCAATTGTTTTATTGCACTGCCTTTACTATCAACTTTGTGTATATGTTGGGTTTAAGAGAAATAAATCTCTATCTGCTATACAATATATTCATAAATACTGTCTCCTTATTATTTAATAGGAATATTGCGAATACTGAACATACTTGGTACTTGCAAATTTCTCTTCTTCACATTTTCTGCGAATGACAGTACTAAGAGAATATGTCCAGTAGTGTAATTATCAAACGAACTGGGTTCGTTCAGCATCGTAAAATTATATTTTCTCTTTGGTATTTATATTTTTCTTATTTTTGTATTTTTCATATTTTTTCTTCCTAACAACTGTTGACGAGGACAGTGTTGATTCTCTTTAAATAAAAATAGACAAACAAAAAACAAAAAAATACTATTTATATATATTGTTTTTTAGTTTTGTGATTTTATTCTTATATTTAATAAATCATTTTGACTACAATATTTATGTACACTTTTAGTACATTGTTCTTTCATTTGAGTATATTTTAATATAATTAACATTTACTCTCCACCATAAGTCTTATTTAATAAAAATGCTAAAATTAGTCCAATATTAATATTGATAAGAAGTTGAATGCTTTCACTTTCAAATGAGAAAATTTTATGCAAAATATTCCATTATAGTTTCAATTTTTGAAATCATTAAATACAGAGTGTTTGCGTTAATTAATTTCTAAATTCATTATATGCTAATATATTTATTTATCTATTACTTGAGAAAGACAACAAAATAGACAAGAAAAAAAAATATATTGTAAATTTGAAATGTTACGTTGCCGGCTTTCATGCATAAGCAGTTTGTTCAACTTGCCAGATTTATATTATTGTTTCTATGCGCGATTATACATACAAACTATATTATGTATAAAGGGAGAATTTTATTATTTTTTTTTTGAAGGCAATAGAATGTTAATTTAAATTTACAAAAAAAAGTCAGTGCCAGTCGTAATGATGAAATGTCAAGTAATACAGAACAAAAAAAAAAAAAACAAAAACATCGCATGACATTTTAACAATTTGACAGCTGGACATAACTGCTTCAAATGAATCGCCCTATGAATTGTGACACGTATTTTTGTTTGTCTAGAATTGAATTGATTTTAGCAATATAAGTTATTAATTTCAGCTTTTATGTGAGAATAAATCAAAATGGAAGATATTCCAATTTCAAACTATGAAATTTAAGTGCTACAATCACTATTTGTTGTGTAGTAATTTTGTCGACTAATCAGTATCTATTATACTTGTATTGAAGTATTCTTATTATTACTATTATTATTATTTTTAAACTGTCACACAAATATTTATGTCTATTTATATGAGTACTTAAAAACACACATACAAGCTCATTTGCATTTCTTATAATGCAGGGTATTATTTTAAATTGTTTGTTGTGTGATAATATTTTTTTATATTAAAACACAGAACAACATCCAGAGCAAAGAAAATCACTTTTTTTATGGCTTTTTTTTTTTTTAATAAGAACAAATTTGAAGTTGAATTTTATTTCCCCAGTATAAAAACATACGATTTGATAAAAAGTACACACAACAAAGTTTCGTTCCGTTTGATGACATTTTAGAACTCGCTTACTAGCCCTAAAGTTGCAAAAAAGGTGGTTTTTCGTCGTTATTTTTATTACTCCACTATAAAACCTCTTTTCAAAGCATATTTTCCTACTATTTGCACCCTGGATTCTCGAAAAAATTAATATATTTTTATAAAATACGCTCTCACCTCGGTAAGAGGTCCCATAAAGATATAAAAATATGACCATTTTCAATTAATTTTATCATCATAATATTTCTATGATACATACTTATGCCTTATCTCCATATCCTGAGGCATACAAAGGGGATTCAAAATGAACGAAAAACATATAAAAATTGATAAACAAATTAATATTTGCTTTTAAATTTCCTGTAGAATGGTAACATGTATCTCCGACCGCCTATAACTTTTAGCTCCCCAATATTTTTCCCGAGTACACTTACTCCTAATTCCACTCCTTCATAGCGCTGCCTTACAATATTAATGAAACACCCGCGAATATGGGCAAATAATCTCATACTGGCCCAAGAATCGTCACTAGGGGAGCAAAATGTAACTCCGACCCCCATTATATTCACCTCCCCAATACTTTTCCCGGACATACTTACTCCCTATCTCCATCCCTTGAGAGAGCTGCCATACAATATGAATGAAAACAGCGTGAAAATTGACATATCCCCATAGTTGCCCAGTAAAATGTAAATTCGGCAATTAATTTTATCTCTTCTATACTTTTCCCGGACATACTTACCACCCATCGTCATCCTTTGTGGGGACTGCTATACAAAATGAACGAAACACGCGTGAATATGGGCAAATAATCCCATAGTGGCCCAAGAATCGCCTCTAGGGGAGCAAAATGTAACTCCGACTCCCATTATTTTCACCTCCCAATATTTTTAACGGACATACTTACCACCCATCGCCATCTCTTGAGGGGGCTGCCATACAAAATGAACGAAAACACCGTGAAAATTGGCAAATAATCAAATGGTTGCCCACGAATTCCCTCTAGGAGGTTAAAATGTAAATCCGGCCTCTATTAATTTTACAACATTTTTCCCGAGCATTCGTATCCTTTGAGGAGACTGCCATGACGGGACGGGACATAAATTGAAGAAAAACGAATGAAAATTGGAAAATAATTCCATAGTGGCCCAAGAATTGCCCTCGCCAATACTTTTCTCGGACATACTTACCTCCTATCAACATTTCTTCAGGGGGCTACCAAACAATATGAACGAAAACTCTGTGAAAATAGACAAATAGTCCTATAGCTGCCCACGAATTCCCTCTAGGAGGTTAAAATGCAACTCCGATCCTCATTATTTTTACCTTCCCAACATTTTTCCCGAATATACTTACCACCTATCGCCATCCCCTGAGGGGGCTACCATATAAAATGGACCAAAAAAACGCGTGAAAATTGGCATACTATCCCATAGGAGTCTAAAAATCGTCTCTAGGAGGGTAATATCTATACCTGATCACTATTAGTTTTATCTCATTATCACTCATTACCTCGCTAAGGTGGGTAAAATATGTGACCGACATCTCTTAATTTTCGCACCCCAACCTGTATCACTTTATTCTTCATATTTTATACGTTCGTATATTGTGTCGATGATCCAGGAATTGCCCATATATTGAATTGAATTAAATTAGTATTTTTGATTATTTTTCTACTGCATATTTATAGTACATATGAGTATTCTATAGATATATACAAGTATATATGTATGTTATTTTTGATCTTATCATTTGAATTCGATTGAAATTCACCTTTGATATTGTTTATCGATTTGTATGTTTACATCTTATTTGTGTACTTTTTTAAGTGTGCACTTATCTTAGCCAGAATTTAATGTACACAAAGTTAGTGGCATTTAATAAATTATTTTATTATATATCATAGAATATATAGAATATGTATAAGAATAGTTATTCATATTATCATTTCAGTTAAGTGGAAATTTGTATAATGACATAGTTACTAAATATGCTCACTATTGTTGTTTGTTTTTTAACACGCTAATATGTTATATGTTTTTTTTTTATCTATTTAAAGGTCGCTGTACCCGATCTAGTCGATGCTGCCAAAAATGCTGATATTCTCATATTCGTTGTACCGCATCAATTCATTCCGAATTTTTGTAAAACACTATTGGGCAAAATAAAACCTAGTGCCATTGCGATTTCGCTAATTAAGGGCTTCGATAAGGCAGAAGGTGGTGGTATCGATTTGATATCGCATATCATAACACGTCATCTCAAGGTATGTGAAATAAAATTGGAAATAAACCACAAAATGTTGCAAAATTGCAATAAAATAAATAAATCATTCATTTACGTATGTTGCAGATTCCCTGCTCTGTACTGATGGGAGCCAATTTAGCCAATGAAGTGGCTGAAGAGAATTTCTGTGAAACCACAATTGGTTGTCGTGATGTAAAATATGCAAAAACATTACGTGATCTCTTCCAAGCGAATTTCTTCAGAGTTGTTGTGGTCGACGATGCTGATGCTGTTGAAGTTTGTGGCGCTCTAAAGGTATCATGTGCATAATTACATCAAAAAAATATTGTATTGAGACTGATGATGATGATGCTTTTTTGCTATTGTAGAATATTGTTGCATGTGGCGCGGGTTTTGTTGATGGTCTCGGTTTGGGCGATAATACAAAAGCAGCAGTTATTCGTTTGGGTCTAATGGAAATGATACGTTTTGTAGATGTCTTCTATCCGGGTAGCAAATTATCCACATTCTTTGAGAGTTGTGGTGTTGCCGATTTAATAACAACTTGTTATGGTAATTGAAATATTTCCTTACTTACTGCTTAAGTCATGGTATTAAGTTGAACAAATTCTGAATCTTTACATATGCAGGTGGTCGTAATCGCAAGGTATCTGAGGCTTTTGTAAGGACTGGCAAAACAATTCTAGAATTGGAAACGGAAATGTTAAATGGTCAAAAATTACAAGGTCCCCCTACTGCTGAGGAAGTTAATTACATGTTAAAAAATAAAGGACTCGAGGAGAAGTATAAAAAAAAAATCACACACATAAAATAGTTTACTTTAATATATTGTGTACTCTTTTTTTCTACTTTTTTTAGATTCCCGCTCTTTACTGCTATTCATAAAATATGCACAAATCAACTAAAGCCACAAGATCTAATTGATTGTATACGCAATCATCCCGAGCACATGTAAGTTTATGGTTTTGTGTGTGTGTAGCTTTTTTTTTTGCTCTGTATGTTTGCTTAACTTGAACGTGGAATATGAAAAACAGTTGCAATTGCAATGCGTATGTACTTTGTATATGTACCTTACCAACCTACTTGTAGAATGTAAATTGTTGTATCTACATATGTATAAGTGTAAAGTGTAGTTGGCTTAAGAGAACACCACCAGTCGAATAAGAGTTGCATAAGAAAATAAATGTATTATTGTGAGAATTGTGAGAAATTTGATAAATTGTACTTAAATATGATATACACTATATATCCGGTTGCTTTTGTATTTGCTAACAATGTATTTTTAACATATGTACACGTACATATATTCACACATACACACTTATATCTGCTATCTATCAATCATCAAATTCAAATTGCCGAAATTAGCATGTTTATATTTATATTTATCTTGTGTTATCTGGTATTATGGTTTTTTGTATGTAGTTTTGCTCAAAAATCTCACTTATTATCTATTACAATTCTTTCGAGCACATAGTTAATATCTATAATTTACTATATAGATGGAAATTTTCAAAATTATAAATAAATAAAAATATATGCACATATCCTAAAACTCAGAAACGTACATATCTTTAAGGACAAAATTGCAAAAAGGTTGCTAAGAGCTCATATAGGGAGATGGACTTAGGGAACTATCAATTAGTTTGTCTGCTATCACAAATGGTTTAGTGTATATCTTATATTGATTTTATTGCTTTTTGTAAAATGGAATCTATTGGTTTGTATTTGGTTTAGTTGTTTAGTTTAATTATGTTCTAAAATGTTCACTCTCAAATGTAGTCTTATTCTAATGAGCTTTAATTGAAACAATTTTTTATCAACATCTTTGGTTCAAGTGGTTTGTGTTTTCATAATTTCATTCTTTGTTTTTTTGTTTTTTATTTTTTATTACAGATATCATCCAACTAACACATTTCCTTTATAATTATTCATATTGCAATATTTGTACGACATACATATTATTGAGAGCATGTTCGCTGCAATAAGCAAGTCTCAGTTAATTAACCAATTAATATATATATATATTAATAGACATTTTAATCATAATTAACAAACAACATTTGACATTTTATCATATATTTTTTTTTTCGTTGAAATTTCGTTTTTTTTTTCTAGGGATACCTCCTTCATGCCGGTTCCAAAACTATAATGTGTTGTTATTGTTGTTGTTGTGTAATCATATAAATAAATAACATCGTCGTACATTGAAGCATTTGTTATTCCTGTACCATCTACATACACTACTTATATAGAGTCGTGAGATTACGCTGCTACAAAATGCAATTTAGAGCATGCAAAACAAATAGACAAACACATACCGAGCTAAATAAATGCATAAATACATACATTATTTTTTTTATTATTTTGTTTTTTTTTTTTAACTTTATTATATACAAAACGCACAACACATTGAACTGAGACCAAAATATAAATAAAACCATCCTATCATATGTTAGCTGAAATTAATCTGTGGAATATACTTTAACTACTACATCGTCAAAAAAAAGTCATATGCATATACATTAAGATGGATTAAATTGTATGGAGCAAACATTTTATACTAATTGGCTTTGCGAAAAATACAAAATTTGGATCATTTCGAATATATCTTTTGAAGGAGGCATAAAAAATATTTAATTTGTGGATTGCTTTTATAATTAATGGCTCTAGGGCTGATTCATGGGCAGCTGTTGTCGATTTTCAGCTGTTCTATTTTGTAATTTTGTATGGTAGTCGCCTTAAGGGGCAGAGATGAGTGGTAAATGTGTTTCTAGAAAATGTTGGAGAGGCAAATTTAAGAGAAGTCAATCATATTACTCCTCTATGGTCGATTCCTGAATGGCTATGGGATTATTTGTTGATTTTAAGGCTTTTTGGTGTTCATTTTATATGAGAGCTTCCTTAACGATTAATTAATGATACAAAATGATTGAAAAAACATCAGAAAATTGAGAAATATTCACATAACTGAAGAGGAATTGTCTTTAAGAGTGGTGAAATGTCCTAAAAATTTACTTCAAACATACTTACCCCCTAAATCTCAATCATCTGAGGCGACTCCCATACAAAATTAACGAAATGGTAGCTGAAAATCGATAATCGAGCTGCACAGAAAGTGCCCTTAGAATGACGAATTGCATGATCGACCCCCATTAATTTTTATCATCACTACATTTTCTCCAAACATACTTACACCATATATCCACTTCTTAGATTGGCTCCCCAATATAAATGATGGTTTTTTACACTGAAAACCAGATGCTTCATTGAAAGAAGAAAGAAGCTTGGATTGGTTCACATTTTATATTCTTCGCTGTGCCAAGCTGTTTAAAAAATTTTAATCCGCCTTAATATACATACATATGTATATTGATTGTCATATCATTTGTATATGACACATTTTGTACATAAATAATTTATAATTAAAATGAAAGAAAATTCAATTGAAATATTTGCATTTTATTTTTTTTTTTACCTATATATGATACATACAATACATATTAGTTGTTAAAATCATATTCATCATCTTCAATTTTGTTAATCGTTTTACTAAGGAAGAAATTTAAGAAGAAAAAGAAGAAAAACTAATAAAGAAATAATAAAAATTTTACTCAAGTTCATATCATTAAAAAAATATTGTTGTTATTGTTAATAAAATAAGATCCCAGTGTACCATTTATAGAATTCTTTCAGAGAAATGATTAAAAATGTAATCATTGCCTACAAAATTGGAAAAATATGTCAAAATTTTGAGTGTAGACAACCAACCGACAATCCCATTGTTAATGAAATCATCTACGTACATACAGGTAACATTTAGAAATGTCCAATGTAATTTTACTAGGCATATAGAAAATTATTCAGACCTATCAGAGTTGTCGATCGATGGTCGATTGTTGAGTTTATTGATTTTCGACATATTTGACAAGTCGATTTAGATGATATTGGCTATTAGAAATTTTTAGTTACACGATACGATGTTCCATTATAATGATTAAAGTGATTTATACACAACTCTCTCTCTCTCTCTCTCTCCCTCTCTCTGTATAAATATATTAAATTAATTTCTGTTGACAGATTGAACTTAGGCTAAATTTGCATATGTAAATTAAAGTTTCTTTCTATCTATGTGTTAGCAAATCTATAATTTGTTTAAAAAATATTCTTGCTTAAGATGTAAGCTTCATTTATTCATTAAATTATAAGTAATATAATTGCACTTTAATTTTGCATTTTTGAATTGAATTGCTGCAGTAGGCATGTTTCACTTCAATTTGATTCAGTTGCATTTTTAATAAAAAAAAAAATCGCAAAAATAATATATTTTGATTTGAAAACTAATTGGCGTGTCGTCACATTCATACTAATCAATCGTATGTGTAACGAATATGAGAATCGCACGTTAAAATTGTTTCATTTTTTTGCTACCTCTTGTTCTATCATATTTTTTTCATTATTATATACTCATTCATAGCAAAATAGTCAATAATATTTTTTCGATTCTTTTATTTTACAGGCAAAAATTGTAAATTAACCAAAAAAAAAAAAAAATTATATTTTCCAACTTTAAAACAAAGAAAAAATTCAAAAAAAAAAAAAACTAAATTAAAAATGAAAATATACTGTGCAATCACAAAATTATATTTTATAAACTGTTTTATGGCACAAAATCCTATCAAGAAGAATACATATTAACGATTAATTAATTGCTTCAATTTTGCAAGTATCACACGTTCAACTCTCAACAATCGAGGAAGAACAAGATTTTGTGGTATTCAATTCAATTAATCAACATTTTTTGTTTTTTTTTTTTTTGCAAAACATATGTGGAACGTATTGTTTATTTATTCGAAATTTCAATTTTGTATGCCAAATTTTTTAAATCAATACTGTGATTTGTTTTTTAGTAACATTGTGCACAATAGGTTGTAACAGAATGTAGACAAATTGCTTAGCCCTGTTTAGTAATTTTATTTTTATTTTATTTTTTACATAATATATTTTTCTAGTACTTATTACATAAGTATGTATATTAAATAAACAACGATGGTAACCCAATGAAAACAATCGATAGAAAATCTCTATATACAAATACTTTTACAATTGGTTAAGTTAACAAACAGAATATGAATTTAAAAAATTAACATTTTAATGAAAATACCTTCTCCCAAAGACGAAGAATATAATAAATGGTAATTTTTAAAAAGAAATATCAATTTCGTTTTATAATCACTTTTTTGATGCCTGCCTGATGCCTTAATGACTGATATGGACTGGATTGGGAACGTGATCTAATTATAGTTTTTTAATAATGAGGTTTGAAATTATGGCGATTTAAATTTAAAAAAAAATCGTAACTCTATATGGGAGCTTCATTTATTAGTGGGCGTGGCTCAATGCATTTTTTTGCAAAATTATTTCTCTCAAACATTAACCTATATTCCAAAAACGGCTGCTCTAAACGGTAGATTGCTTGACAGTTTGAATTGACAGCTACTTGAAAAAGGTGGTGTGGCTTGTTCGTTTCTTGCGAAAGTATTTACTTATGAAATATCAATTTATTTGTTTGTATTAAATTTAAGAAATTCCACAATGTTGTTGTATATGATCTATATTAAATAGCAGGCGTAGCTTGAATATTTCTTCCAAAATGATTACTCACTCTAATAGGATTTAATGTGTCATAAATGTTTGCCCTACACTGAACATTAAGTCAGTTATATCGGGTTCAATTTTTTTAAATCCGAGGTCAACCTATTTTATTGCTCTATGTAGACGCTTAGACCATAGGTAGCTCATGCCAAATTTCACTGGAAAACCTTAACATTTGTTCAAGTTATCATGCGAGCTAGACAGATGGACGGAAGGACGAGCATCTTTTTACGTCAGAGTATATTTTAAGACAGGAAAGATAAACAGACAGACAGGAAGAAGTTCTGACATCATTGTTTGACAAGCGGAAATATACACGATTGACAGGTGTGCCAACTTCAACATTGTGCGCCAATATCAGAATAGAAGAATTGCAATCCTGACAGACAGTCAGGCTGCTATCAAGGCACTGAACTCTAACCAGATGAAATCAAAACTGGTGTGGTAATGTCTGGACAAGCTGAATAAACTTGGTGGAAATAACCAATTATGGATCCTTTGGATTCCAGGACATATTGGAGTTGGAGGCAACGGAGCTAGCGGATAGGCTTGCCAGGAAGGAAATAACAAGACCCTTTGTAGGCCCAGAACCCTTCTGTGGTCTAGGCAAACAAGGTTTATCCATGCTCATTAAAAGGAGTAAAGAATCAGAGAGACAATCATACTGGGGAAAACCTACCAGGGTTGTGCCAATTCAAGACATTTTTAGGAACCTATAACCTAAAATGACTTGAGGAATATATCAGTTGAAACAAGAATCATCACAGGATTATTGACAGTACACTGTAGACTGAATTATCACCTAACGAAACTGGGAATCTTCTCGGATGAAACTTGCCGATATTGCAGGGAGGAAAAAAAAAACTTCGGGGAATTCATAATACCGGAAAAACTGCTGAAGTCCATTAGGATAGGATCTATACTAAACTTCCTTATGGATGCTGGATTTAGTGCACCCCATCATCTAGTCCATGATGGGGTGCACAATAGACCTAGGGTCGCAATGCAATACAACCCTTTAATTGTTTGACATTTAATTATGCTAAGGCTTACACCCGAGCAACACAAATAGTGAATATTTATTTTCAACTTAGTAAAATATGTTCACAGAGTACTTTGCCCAATTTGTGGCATACATTATCGGCCACCAAATGGGGCGTACATTCGCAATACAATTTCGCACTCATTGTACTCTTTTTTGGAATTTGCTTTACGTATCTTTGTTGAAGAATTTGTGTAAGGATTTTGGCTTGCATGTCTACATCATTCACTTGCTACACGAATTGAAGTTAATGGACCATCATTTTCGATGCTCTCTTAAGCAGTTTGAAAATGGATCCACTGTCTAACGTCAGATTATGCTTAGTGATGAGACTTACTTCTGATTTAGTAATTTTGGTATTAAGTAAAATTGTCGCATTTGATTGCAATACTAATACATTAGTGACTCACTAACTAACGACGACACTGAAAAATGCACTATATGGTGTGATTTATGAGTCTGAGACATAATTCTGCCATACTTTTTTCCAAAAAGTGCGTGAGTATGGTTTCGATGACCATTAAGAGCACAATGCCACATGCCAAATTATTGAAGAAATTATTCGTTGACACAGAATCTCTGCAGAGATAACCTAATCACTGGGTTCAATAGGGGATGTCTACGCTACGCTAGGTTGAATCAATCCCCCTTTAAAAAAAAAATCGTGAGTATAATGACATAAAACTATTTTTTTTAACCACCCTGAAAACAGCCACGGTTACGACGAGCCCTGTAGTTTCTTCGTAGGTATCAACGATCTTCGAATTCATATAAGAATAGTGAACTTAGTAATGCAGAGTTGTACTACAAAATTAAAAGGCTTAAAAATTCTTCCAACTTTTACCTTTTGAAGTGTTTTATTTAATTCATAACAATACTATAACGATAAATGTAAATAAATAATATATCATGTGAGAACTTTAATCAGCTGTTGAAGATTATTCACGGATTTTTAAGAGTTTTAATTTTATGAGGATAAGAAAAATGTAAGTTAGGGTGGTACAACTTTGAGTTACTGCTGAGTGCACTATCTGAATGTGACGTCTGATATCAATGACATCTGGAAAGCAGATATAATGTTAATCGAAACATTTGCCAAGGCATATCCAAACGTTAAAGTTATGATAAAAAAAAATCGTATTCGCAGTTAGTAGTAATTATTATCAAAAACTATTATATTTTTACTTGGTAAGTATTGTATAAATAAGATTATACAAATTTACATCAACAATTGAGAGAAATTAAGGAACGAAATCCCACTGAAGATGGATCACAATATGACCTATGTTATCTCATTGATAGGATTGGCCATTGACGCCATTAGGCAATTAGATACATATAGTATATATTTATTAGATGAATGACCCAAAGAAAACAATTCTGGAGCAAGCGCAATTGCAGAAGTGTTAATGAGAATAATTCAAAAATTATTAGCTCAACTTTATTGTATATCATAAATGTGATTGCTGAAATAAAAATATTGTATTTATTAAGTATATATTCGAACAAAAGGGTAATAACCTTGCTTTGTAAAAGTGCAACATTTATGAACAGATGATTTAATATCAATAATAATAATAATTATTACGCAGCTGAATTTGAAAGCAATTCAATAATTCGTAACATCAAAAGTCAATGATCAAGTACATTTACCATATGTTTTTGTTAACAAAAAAAACCTACTTTGTTCTGTGATTTTAATCATGGAAAAATTTTGTTCATTTTTGAGACACTTTCGATGCTTTTTTTTTTTAATAAAATTCAGCACTTTCAGAATCAGTCGAGGAGATAAAAAATTAATATTTTTCTTTTTTAAATTTGAACTTAAGAATTTCGACTTGATAAGTTTTTGATTTTTTTTTTGAGTTTTCTACTATAAAATTCATAAAATATACTTAAGGGGTTCTTATATCATTTTGTGATATTTTCCTTGCATTTTTTCCAGCTTCGTGGTGGTGTTAATAAAGATAAATGACGAAATTTCAAAAAAAAAGAAGACTATTTACAATAACTGTCTCTGATTATTTGGTATCTACTTAAAGTATCAGCAGCTGTTTAATGCAATTCAATTTGAACGGCAAAACAGTTGACCATATTTTCATCCATTTGGTATTGTAAAATGTAATAATTGTCAATATAATTTTAATATTTAATATTTAAAATGTACTTACATATATAATGTAGTAAATATTAAGAACATATTTATTGAACTTAATAAAAAAAATGATAGTTTGGCATATTCTTTTATTCTTTCTTTTTTGTTCATCGTTATCTTTAGATATAATAAAATTGAACTCTTTTCGCATGAGCCATAGATGATGATTATGACAATTATAAATAAAAAATAATAAAACAAACTAATTGTATTGTAAAATTAGGGTGAAATCGATGCGAAAATTTTCAAATATTTAGCCCTTAATTGAAAATTTCTTTTAGAAGCAACACGGAAACATTAAAAATATTCTTTGAATTCAGCGAAAAATAGACAAAATTTTATTTTTATAGTAACTTTGACATTTCATCGTCAATTTCCAAATATTTTTCATTGTTAAAAAGATCTCTATCAGCACTCAATTGTCATATCAGTTGTCATTGACGTTGGAATTCCCAATCGATTCTTAGATCCAATGGGCTCAGGGTTGTATTTGTTCATTTTTTGTTCGTAAAATTAAAGGCCTTCGAAATATTGAAGTATTTTAGTAAATTCAGCAACAACAATAATATAGAAATTTGAAATTGTTCGAATTAATGAATATATGGCAATAAAAATTATCGCATGAAATAAAAAAGGCAAGTAACACCAGAAAATGTTTATTTCGATATTAATTTTGAGTTGTAAGTTGATGTTAATGAATTTATTAATACGCTTCAAAGACAAAAGTTTCAAGAATTTTGAAGTACTTTAATTTTATGAAAAAAAAACATATATTAAGGGGAATAACTCACAGTTACTGAGATCACTAGTTGAATTCTGGGGACACTGGATACTAGAACATTAATAATGTCTGAGAAGAAAATGGACCGCTCGTCGAGAGATCTTTTCTTCTATAATAAGGGGAACCTTTTTACAACAACAACAATAATACCAATGTAGGCTTTAATGGCGAAAATCCCCTCGGTTAGAGGTTGTGCGTTGGGTTTGGGACCCGCCACATAAAAAACCCCCCCAATGAAAAAAACAAATATGCCTCGGATAAGGACTACCGCTTTTGTTGATGACCCCCGCAAACGAAAAAAGGACCACGATTTACGGATATGCACCTGGAATGTCCGGTCCCTTTATAGGGAGGGTGCCTCTATCCAGCTGGTTGATGTCCTCGAAAAATACAGAGCTGGCATCACCGCTCTCCAGGAAATGCGATGGACAGGACAGGGCTGCTCCAAAAGAGCGTCCTGTGACATCTACTACAGTTGCCATGCTGAAAGGCACGAATTAGGATGTGGATTTTTGGTCAGCAAGAGACTACGACATCTTGTCTCACAGTTCACGCCTGTGAACGAACGGCTGGTCACAATCCGCATCAAGGCAACATTTTTCAACATCAGCCTTATATGTGCCCACGCTCCGACGGATGAGAAGGACAATGTGACCAAGGAGAGCTTCTTTCAGCGCCTCGAAGAAGCTTATGACCGCTGCCCCCGCCACGATATCAAAATCGTGCTTGGCGACTTTAATGCCAGGGTGGGCAAGGAAGGTACCTTTGGTCCAACTGTCGTAAAATTCAGCCTCCACCAGAACACCTCCGATAACGGAATGAGGCTGATCGACTTCGCCGCAGCACGAAACATGGTAATTGTTGGTACCAGATTCCAGCATCTCGACATCCACGACATCCACGCGAGTGTGAGGAGATAGAGATGTGTACCGACAAGAATGAGACTCGAAAATTCTTTGAAAAGATCAAGCGCCTGAGTGGAGGTTTAAATCCCGGAGCCTCTTCTTGTCGTGATGGAAATGGGAATCTGGTTACGGATGTCCAGAGTGTACTGAGCCTATGGAGGGAACACTTCTCCACGTTACTGAATGGCGATGCTACGAACAATTCCGCCAGTGGAGGAGAATGCCCGATAACCCCAATTACAGATGATGGT
The DNA here is from genome assembly GCA_963854835.1 of Megamerina dolium. Classification (NCBI taxonomy): domain Eukaryota; kingdom Metazoa; phylum Arthropoda; class Insecta; order Diptera; family Megamerinidae; genus Megamerina; species Megamerina dolium. The sequence goes on along the minus strand of OY978526.1, from coordinate 22,752,652 downwards.
GTTGATGTTCCAACACCCGACTATGACAAGGTTGAAACGGCCATTTTAAGGCTGAAGAACAACAAAGCTGCAGGTGCTGATGGCCTGCCTGCCGAGTTGTTTAAGACCGGAGGCGATGAGCTGCTCACCCGCATGCACCAGCTCATAAGCAGAATATGGTTGGATGAAAGCATGCCTGATGATTGGAGGCTCAGTGTTCTCTGTCCTGTACATAAAAAAGGAGACCCCACAATTTGCGCCAACTACCGTGGAATAAGTCTCCTGAGTATCGCGTACAAGGTTCTATCGAGCGTACTGTGTGAAAGGTTGAAGCCTATGCTCAGCTTTCGACAGTCCGGTAAGGGATTACCTCTACGCAACAATGTCTGAGTTCGGTATTCCTGCAAAGCTCATTCGACTTTGTAGAATGACACTGCATAACTCCCGTTGTGCAGTGAAAATTTTGAAGGACCTCTCCGCACCGTTTAATACCGAACGGGGTTTCAGACAAGGTGATTCGTTATCGTGCGACTTCTTCAATCTTATTATGGAGAAAATAATACGAGCTGCTGATCTACGACATAATGGCACTATCTTCAACAAAAGTGTCATGCTGTTAGCGTATGCCGACGATATTGACATAATAATACAGACGAAGTATCTAGTGTCAACAAACAAAGAGTCCCGGCGTCTTGGACAGCACGTCACTGTTGACAACTACGCTTTTGAAGTAGTAAGGGACTTTGTCTATCTTGGAACCAGCATTAACAGCAGTAATGACGTCAGCTTGGAGATCATGCGTAGGATAACTCTTGCTAACAGGTGTTACTTTGGTCTGAGTAAGCAATTGAGAAGTCGTCCTAACATATGGCGCTGAAGCCTGGACAATTTCCACCTCCGATGAGCGAATACTTGGAGTTTTCGAGAGAAAAGTCCTACGCAAGATCTTTGGACCTATTTGCGTTGGTGGCGAGTACCGAATAAGGTACAACCATGAGCTGTACGAGCTGTATGCCGATATTGACATAGTAAAGCGCATCAAAATCCAGCGGCTGCGCTGGCTAGGTCATGTCGAGCGAATGGAAGAACACGCTCCAGCCAAGAAGGTGTTATATTCGGAACCCGCTGGAGGACGACGCAAAAGAGGAAGACCAAACCTCCGGCGGAAAGACCAAGTACTGGAGAACCTGACGGCGCTTGGAATTTCTAACTGGCGCCAGCTAGCGAAGAACAGAGATGGCTGGCGAAGCATGTTATTTTCGGCCTAAATCGATATTCGGTTGTTATGGCCACATAAGTAAGTAAGTAAGTAGGCTTTAAATTAAAGTTGAACATTTTTCATCGACCCATCCTAATGTACATACAATTATTGAAGACACTTGCGGAAAAAATAAAATCGAAATTTTATTAAACTACATATTACATAAATGCACAAATATAATAAAATTTAGAATATTGTACTAATATAGTACTCTATATGAGATAATTTGTGGTATGTATTGGCAGCTGATAATATACCTTACGGAATTGTAACGATTGTAAAGGTCGAAAATTGTTCCTTAGTGTAAGACCACGGGAATCTAGCATATTCCAAAATTTAGGTAACTACAAAAACAAATTTCAATACAGATTATGAAGCCGATTAGATGTAATATGCTAATTTATTGTACCTCGGTATATGAAATCGGAATAGCTTCGGAGAAAATATGCCATGTAACCGCTTCAGAGCATGGTGGTGTTGTTAGCGAACCGCGATATGTGAAAAATTCTTCACGATTAATATTGCCCAGCAACGAGCCCAATGTAATCAGATGTGATGTACTGATGGTTGTATTAAATTCACTCACATGCTCCAATGTTGTATAGATTTCATTCAAACCGGGAAAATATACATTGGGTGACTGTGAATACATAGAGGAGGAATACAGTTGAAAGTAGTTGAAAGGCAACTGTACATACTTTAACCACTTTGAAGAGTATCGCTATAACAGCTAAACCATCATCGAAATTTCTAGCTGCTGGCACATTTGCATAATTAACATTTCGATGGACAATGTGCATTTCCATGTCATAACGTCTGCCATTTAACATGTGCTCTGAACCTTTGCGATGCGGTGAACCCCAATGAAAGTGTACTTCTTCGGCCACATAGACACTCTCCAAGAGGCCGCCTGTGATGAAGGGCCGTTCACCCAAAATCGTATTGGGCACCTTAAAATGTACTAAACATATATGAATTTATAATTTAATCAGCAAATACAAATAATTTATTTACAATGCTACAATACTATTGTAATAGTGTTACTTGTATGTCCATTATTGTGTACATGTAGAAAATCGTCCAGTAGATCATCATAGTGACCCAATAGTAAGGGGGCTAAATGTACAACATGTGCCTAAAATTTATGATATTTATACATAAAACAGAAGAGAGAGAGAGAGAGAGAGAGCGACAGTGAGAAAAAACTTCAATTTAATTGATGACATGATTGTGTGGGCTCACGTACTTTATGCGTGTTTATAGAGATTGGCGATTGTCTGAAACCCAAACAATGTGGATGCTCAGCAAACCATTGGCTTGGATCATCATAGTTGAAATACTCTGTAAGAGACATATGCAAAAGAAATAATTACTCACACACACACACACATGCATAGACAAACCAAGTTGTATCACAACAAGTAAATATTATTCATAATATTTACAACATACAAAATACATATTTCATTAAAAACACTTTAATGCTTTGTTGTACATAGACATGTGCTTGTATTAATTAAAAAAAAAAATAAAATAAATAAAAAATGATTTACAAGTCATACATTTGTACCTATCGTTTGTACAATATTAAACCAGAGCAATTGTCTTAAATAACCTAGTTGCTCAACTTCATAACTCATAATTTATGCATATTTTATATTCACATAACCACCCAAAATAATATTACAAGTTGTATGATACTATTTATATGATATGTACTATATGTACAATATATAGTTAACTTATCAGACTGTTGTAAAATAACATCTGAGCTACCGTTAAACCCTTAATTGTTCATCTTCAAATATGTAAATACATAATAAATATGTTCTCTTATCTATGATGGTTTTACACATAGACGAAAAAAGAAATAGGCTCATAATTATGTAAATGATATAGTAATAATAAAAATATGTAGTTAAAATGAAATTACCAATTTGGAAGATTTACAGTATTCTCATTGCGTTTAATTCTGTTACTTATCTGTTAAATATCATAGTTAAAGGTAGAGTAACTGATGATATAATGTTTGGATATTTCGAAAGGAAAATTCGTCACATGATCTTTGGAATATATCGTTTGCGTTGGTGTAGAGTATCGATGTGAAGGGATTTTAGCCAAAGGAATTAATTTGTAATTTTTTAAAATATAATTCCTCCAAATAATTATCTGAAAATTTAAATACAATCCAATAATTAGTTTTTTAAATGCCGTACAATTACTGACGTACACTCTGGCTATACATAGAACGAGTATAAAGCTTGACACCAGCTTCTTCCGAAACAGTACTTTCAACATCGGTGACCAGTGTCATTATAAAATCATTCCATTGATATTAATGCAATTTATACAATTTATTATATTGATAAAAAATTAACTAAGTTACCAACCTAACTCCTCACGTACACCACCTTGTTTTTTATACCCTGCATAATGCAATATGCATGGTATATTCATTTCGGTCAGATGTTTGTGTCCACTTGAAGGAATCTCCGGAGATATAGACATGGATATATATTCGTGATCAGCGTCGATTAAATTTTCGATTTAACGATGTCCGTCCGTCCGTCTGTCTGTCACCTGGCTGGTTCGCACGATAACTTGAGTAAATATTGAGCTATTTCGATGAAATTTGGCATAAGTAATCCATGATCCAAGAGTACGGAGAGGATTGATATTGGGCATGATCGGTCAATAACCACGCCCACACCAAGCATTCAAAGCGACTAACCTCGGAATTTTAAAATCTTTAACTTGCTATAACTCACATAATATACCACTTGGGACAACAATATTTGGCACATAGAGTTATATTATACTACTATATAACCTCACCAAAAGTGGATGAGCCACGCCTACTTTCTAGCGTAGCTCCCATACAAAGTGTCTGTACTTCTTTTAAATTGAAACTGCTGTAACTTCTACAATCTTCTGTCTAGAATAACCATAATTGACACTTAGATTAACATGGTAGTCGGAAATAATATGGCAGAAAATCAGTATGCCACGCCCACTCCTTTTTGGGTCTCCCATACAAAGTTGCGGAAATTAAAAAAAATGTTACCGGTTATAACTTGCAAACTATTCAGCGTAGAATAACGAGATTTATGGTGTGGATTAGTATTGTACGAGCAACTAGGCTCACAGAAAATGGGCGCACCACGCCTACTGTTTATCGTAGCCCCCATACAAATTTTAAATTGAAACAGCTGTAACTTCGGCAATCTTCTGTCTAGAATAACCATAATTGACACTTAAATTAATATCGTAGTCGGCAAAAATCTAGCAGAAAATCAGTGTGCCACGCCCACTCCTTCATGAGTCTCCCATACAAAGTCAAGGGAATTAAACTAAAACTTTTAAGCTCCATAACTTACAAACCATTTAGCGTAGGACAACGAGATTTAAGGTATGGATTAGTATTGTACGAGCAACTAGGCTCACAGAAAATGGGCGCACCACGCCCACTGTTTATTGTAGCCCCCATACAAATTTTAAACTGAAACAGCTGTAACTTCGGCAATCTTCTGCCTAAAATAATCATAATTGACACTTAGATTAATATCGTAGTCGGAAATAATCTGGCAGAAAATCAGTGTGCCACGCCCACTCCTTCATAGGTGTCCCATACAAAGTCGAGGGAATTAAACTAAAACTTTTAAGCTCCATTACTTACAAACCATTTAGCGTAGGACAACCAAATTTAAGGTGTGAATTGATATTGAAAAATTAATTAGATATACAAGAAAGAGATACGTCACGCCCACTTTTTATATAGCTTCCGTACAAAGTCTCGGATTTATTTTAAACATTAAAACACCCATAACTTACTAAATAATACGCCTAGGTCAACCCATTGCAACCTATGTAGTTTAATATTATAGGCAGAAATTGATCCTCCAAAATTGGTGAGGTACGCCTGCTTCTTAATGTAGGTCCTATACAAAGTAGTGGAAGAAAAGGATGGATATACGAGCAAACTTTTTATATATACCTCTACATATGCAGGGTATAATTTGGTCGGCCCCAGCCGACTGTAAGGAGATTTTTTTTTGTTTTTTATTGTAATGCATCACTAATATATGGCGCTGAAACCTGGACAATTTCCACCTCGGATGAGTGAATGCTTGGAGTTTTCGAGAGAAAAGTCCTACGGAAGATCTTTGGACCTGGCTAGGTCATGTTGAGCGAATGGAAGAACACGCTCCAGCTAAGAAGGTGTTATATTCGGAGCCCACTGGAGGACGACGCAGAAGAGGAAGACCTAACCTCCCGTGGAAAGACCAAGTACTGGAGAACCTGACAGCGTTTGGAATTTCTAACTGGCGCCAGCTAGCGAAGAACAGAGATGGCTGGCGAAGCATGTTATTTTCGGCCTAAATCGATAATCGGTTGTTATGGCGACATAAGTAAGTAAGTAATGCATCACTGTAAAAATTTCATACAAAAATATTAAAGTTTAAATTATGCCATCTTGACTAAAATGATCAGATTCATGAGTTTGTTGTTATTTAAGATATACTATATGAAGAAGAGTTGGGTGACGTAGCTCGGTAGTTAGTGAGTTGTCATTCTGATCTGTAGGTCGTGGGTTCAATTCCCGACTGAAGCACAACTGTAGTGTTGAAAAGAATTTTCTTTCGAACGTAACCTACTTTGGTAATTGGTAATTCATCCGGCAGTAATAATTTGCCATGAAAACGCATCTTAAAGAGCTCTGTGACAAAGCTCAGAAAAAGCGATGTCGCAAGGGTTCTGCCGTTCGGAACCGAATAATATAAGTACGTCCCTTCTAATACTGTCTACATTTTAATACTCAGAACAGTATTGGAAGAGAAGCTCGGCCAAAGAGACCTTTGGGGTTTATAAGTGCCACATATATATTATTATTTTTTTTTTATATGAAGAACACAATTCTTTTTTTTTTCGGAGTGGAACAATAACATAAAGTTTCAAAACACGGTAAGTCAAAATTGGGTAGAATTCCAAGAAGCTAATGAAGAATGACAAACATTTTCAGAATTCAAATGATTGCGTTTTCGATATATTGCCTATAAATTTTAATCCTTTTTTCACATTTCGTAATCATAAGGAGGTCCATATCTGGAAAACAGTTAAGCATTTCTCCATATAATATTCCAACGAAATGTAGCACAAGTCAAAGTAACTTTTAGATCAAATATCTTTAAAATCGAATTTTTGCCCGATTTTGAAAGATAAAACTCAAATATTTCGGATATTGAAAATTTCGTATTGTGTTGTTCAGACAGTATAGAGCCCAAAATATAAGAAAAATGTCTTCTGATCATTTCATTGACGAAGAACAGGGCGGTGTGCAAATAGAATCATTTAACTTGAATGGTTCCCAAATAATTTCAATAATCTTCGAAATATGTGCAATGGTCTTGAAAAATCAGATAACCGTTCACTTTTTTAAATATTTGACCCGAAAATATAATAAATATGAGATTTTATAGCATTAAAAATTTAAGACGGACGTTTTATTTTGACTTTGGTTGTATTTTGTTAAAAGATAATATGAAAAGCGCACATCCATTTTCGAAGTTTTGACCTTCATATGATGATGTAAACTGAATTTTTTCACGTTGAAGAATTAGAAGCATAAGATGTGATGTCCAAGATATCATCAAGTGGAGCAGAAGAAAGAGGAAGGAATGGAGTCAGCACATTCAAAGAATGGGTAATCAACGATTAGCTAAAATTGCAATGGTCGAAAAACCAAGGAGTGCACGCCCACCTGGTCGACCCCCTAAGAGATGGCAGGAATGTTGGACATCTAGCTCTACTGATATACATAATTATTTTAGAAAAGTTATTTAAAGTTATTTAATTTGAACTGTAAATTTTATATTAAAGAATTTATCCATCGATTTATGGACAGGATATTATCCTAAAATAAAGATGAAGAAGAGAAGAAGAAACATTAGGAAGGAATAACCCGAAAACGGAGTAGGAAAGTTTTTGCTATTCGTAATAATTTCTCATAGATTATTGGGCTATATGGGGGCTTTCAGATTCCTGAAGGGGTGTAGCACCCTGAAATATCAACAACAATTTTGACTTGATGCGATGTAGTTAAACAAGAAAAATAACTGTATACAAACTGGACTTGGATCCACCAAATCCTTTTCAGAGGTTTTGATTTATTTTTACCCATAATTTTAAAGCAAAGTCTCAAGCAAGGAGAAACCAGTCAAGCGTATATGTTACCGGTATAGTGTATGCTTAATTTTAAATTAAAATAAAAATTGGCAGAGTAATTAATATGTTGGTTAATATGTGAAAAACTGCGGAAAATATTTTTACCATCGACTTTTTTTTTGTTCAAAATTAATTTAAGATGTAATTTATTTTCATACTTTTTAACACCAGGCGGGCTTCTTAAAAAAATATACCAATATTCTTTGGGTTAAGGAACAAAAAAAATAGTCATCATCATTAATTCCAATGAACTTTGCTCGGATTGCTGTGCGTGTTAAATTTGGAGCTTATTTGGAACAAAACTACTAGGGTTGTCTTTTATATTTTTTTAAAAAGTATGAAAATGCATTTGATTATCATCAAAAATAGTTTTATTGTTTTTCAAAGTATTCTCCATGAAGGTTTATACACTTTTACATGTGCTCAAACCAATTGGCGCAGCACTTTTCACACTCCCACTGAGACACCTCCAAAATATGGTTTTTGTTGGGTATGGCTCGTCTTGGAAGACGCACACGGTCGATTGCTGTTTTATTTCGGGCTCATACGCATACATCTATGTTGCGTCACCTGTCGCGATCTTATAAACGTCTTTCGAAGCACCGCAATCGAATGTTTTTTCCATCATTTCTTTGCACCAATCGACACGAGCCTTTTTTTGAGCGATTGTTAAATTATGCGGGATTCAACGTTCCAACAAATCTTTCTGACAGCTAAGTGTTCATGCAATAGCGAATGCACGGCGGTTGAACTAATACCCAACGATCTTTCATTATCAGTTCACGCACAGCATCGATGCTTTTCTGGCACAATGACCGATTTTGGACGACCTTCACGTAATTCGTCCTGGAACGAAGGGCGACCACGCTTGAATTCGTCAGATCAGTTATAAATTGTCTGGAGGGTTGGTGCCAAATATCGCATGAAGACGATTGAAGTACTGTTGTTGAGATAATTCATTTCGAAAATCATAAAAAATCATATCTCGGAAATGTTAATGAGTTAAATTCACCGAGATGAATTTTTCAAGTCACTGTAAAGGACACAAAAAGTGCAGATACATCAAAACGTTCTGAGTACGTTTATGCTAAAAAATGTCAAACTTTCCAATGAAAATGTGAGATTCGACAAAAACGTACTAAATCATACTTAAAAAAAAAAATATAAAAGGCAACCTACGTACTTATGTTAGACCATTACAAACGATAGAATTTTTGTGACGTCACTTTTTTTATGGCAGAATATTATACTTGAAGAGTTGTCAGTTGCGTGCCGATCGTTGAGACACACTATGGCTCAAAAATGGCTTGCAAATTAGCCACATTACTTACTTACTTACTTATGTGGCCGTAACAACCGAATATCGATTTAGGCCGAAAATAACATGCTTCGCCAGCCATCTCTGTTCTTCGCTAGCTGGCGCCAGTTAGAAATTCCAAGCGCCGTCAGGTTCTCCAGTACTTGGTCTTTCCACCTGAGGTTTGGTCTTCCTCTTCTGCGTCGTCCTCCAGCGGGTTCCGAATATAACACCTTCTTAGCTGGAGCGTGTTCTTCCATTCGCTCGACATGACCTAGCCAGCGCAGCCGCTGGATTTTGATGCGCTTTACTATGTCAATATCGGCATACAGCTCGTACAGCTCATGGTTGTACCTTATTCGGTACTCGCCATCAACGCAAATAGGTCCAAAGATCTTACGTAGGACTTTTCTCTCGAAAACTCCAACTATTTACTCATCCGAGGTGGAAATTGTCCAGGCTTCAGCGCCATATGTTAGGACAGGCATGATGAGAGACTTGTAGAGTGTAGTTTTCGTTCTTCGAAAGAGGGCTCGACTTCTCAATTGCTTACTCAGCCCAAAGTAACAATTAGCCACATTGGGATTTGGGATTTGCACTGACGAACAAATTTTATGTTAATTGAACTCCATTTAAATGTATACTGTAAAATGATGTAAAATCAAATAGCATCATTATGAAAATGGCAAACGTAGAGTGCTGTTTGTAGTTTTGTCATGAAAATTTGATAACAATCATGAATTTCTGTTTACATATTTATTTGTATTTTTATCCAATACGAAAAATATAGACCTGTGGTCGTGGTCAATGAAACAATTCGTACTGTAATTTAGTCAGAAAAAATATTACAAGATAAATGTACGTTGGTATGAAAAGCATAATTTAAATTTACTATTTGCATTTTTTAATTTTGACAAGAATTATTTGTACTGACTGACGACAAATTTTGACCATTATTTTTTACATGAAAATTGATTGAGTTGAAGATTGGCAAAAAAACAAAAAAAAAAATACATGTTTCGCTTGATCGAATTTTTAAATTATTGTTATTCAGATGTGTATCTGCATACACCCTAAAGGCAGGCAATGCATAAATATATATCGTACATACGTCAGCTGCACACATGTTATTATTTAACTATTTGTGAAGACAATAATTGATATTTAATTATTATAATAAGATTTACCGTAATCAATACATGTACAATACTGTTAAATATACACATAGAAAATTCAATCAATTAATTCATTATTAATAATACTACTAACTAACTAACTGCTTAGATTCGCATATATTTTGATTATATACGAGTACGACACTATCAATAGAGATGTACATATATGGTAGTTGTAAATGATTATTATAATAATATTAGTCCTATGAGTCAATTTTAATAACTGTGCACTAAATGAGAGAAAAATATTTTCATTTTGTTGTTGTACTAATATTCGACTTAATCGCACTTCGACTTAATTAGTACAGCAATAATTGCAAAAGCGATCAATTATTGAAATATTATAATTAGATTTGATTTGTATTCATAATATGCTGCTATTACTATATGTAAGAACGATATATAGAGAATATACGATATATAGAATAGTACGTATGAAGAACTCGATTTTGGACAAAAAAAGTTTCATCATAATATGACAGACTAAGTTGGCTGATATTCACATTACACATGAAATGAGAACAAAGTAAGAAGGAATACAGTTCTGTGAATCGACAATACGAGGTAGAATTTAACTTAAGCTTTGACACAGATGTCATAGTTACGAACTTTAGTCATCCGTCCTTATGTGTGCCATCATAACTGAAAATCGATATTAATCGAATTTAGCATATTTCGGTAGTAGTCTCTGTTCTTTGTCGTTGGCGCAAGTTAGAAATACCAAGAACTCTTAGACTCTCCAGTACTTCATTCCTCCAATAGATCTGCGTCTTTGTTTCCGTTTACCAAGGGGTTCTAAATATTACACCTTGGGTGGAGCATGTGTTTCCATTTGCTCAATACGACTGAGGAAGCGCACCCGCAGTATTTTGATACACTTAATTATGTCAATATCGAAAAACATCTTTTACAGCTCATGATTGTACCTTATTCGGTGCTCACCATAAAGCTCCTACTTTCGAAAACACCAAGCAATCTCTCTTCTCTTCCGGTTCTTCATTCGATCCCTCCAAATTTTCACTGTACAACGGCTGCTAAGCAGTATCATTATGTAAGGACGAATAAGTTTTATAAGAAATTGAAATGCTTCAATTGATAAAACAACTCTATGCTGATGATAAAGCATACAAGTGATTGATAACATGCTGGCCAACAGAGGAATTGTCCACAATGAATTCAATTCAATTCACCATATACAATTATTTCTTGGCATTTTGAGCTAATTTGTGCTTCTTATTTATCATATTTTGATAGAATATCGCGCTGAAGGTACTTGTAGTTTGTTGCACGATAATTCTCCATCTCATTGATCGACAGATCTAATTTTCTTGATTAAAAATCACATTGTAACTGTCAATCACTTCCCAAGCTTGCCTAAAATATTCAAAAGGCTCATACCGATATCTTAAATTGAACAGGAAGGGGGGTATTCACCCCCTTCCGATTCAAGTGACTTTTCCATATACTTTTCTATATACCAGGTTTTTCAATAAGTTTTTAGAATCACATATAGATGGCGCTAGTAGGTCCGTCATTTTATCTTTCTAAAAATGGTACTACTTTTTAGGAACACATGTAAAGTTTCATGTACGTGTAGATCTGTAAATTCAGTCTTATATTTCAGGGTATGACTTTGGAAGATTGTCAATTGACTGAAAGAGATTTAGTAGATGCCCTAGACATCTCATTAAGCTGTTTGAGTTGAAGTGATGTTTTGGGTTTCAAAAATCTGTGTGCACAATGGGTGCCGTGTTTGTTAACAATGGCCCAAAACCAAATCGAATGTGACTTTCGCAGCAACATTTAGAGCATTTTAAAAATGATATAGAGGATTTTATACATCGTTCAATTACTATGGATGAGAATTGGGTCTACTATCATGATCATAAATCAAAACATGAGTTTAAAGAGTTGTGTGAACCTGGTACTTTAGCTCCAAAACTAGTTCGTGTTAAAAAATTAGCTCAGAAGATGTTAGCGTCAGTATTATGGGATGCAAAAGGAATTTTGTTGGTGGATTATCTTCAAACTGGTAAAACAATAAATTGTGAATATTACTGTAAACTTTTCGTGAAAAGGGACCAGGTTTGCAGAAGAAAAAAATGTATTTTTCATCAAGGTGCATTACCAGCTAACAAAAGTATGGACGAATTATTGGAACATCACCATATTCGCCAGCTGTGGCTTCCTTTGGCTTCTGGTTATTCCCACACCTTAAAAAAAATCATGCATGGGAAGCATTTTTCGCCTAATGATGAAGTTATAGCAGCCGTAAACGAGTATTTTGCGAGACCTTTCGGGAAACTACTATAGAGATGGTATTCATAAATTGGCGGAACGTTGATATGAATGTATTAATCTTTTGGGAGAATATACTGAATAATAAAAAGTATTTGAAGTCATAAAATCGTGTTTTTCATTTCTATTCTAAAAAGTTATTGCAAAACCTGGTACATCCATACCTCCTTATACGAGCGTAAAAGTTAGCGGTAAAACTATTACAGATAAAAGCACTAATAAGAGCACAGCACTTGGGCGCCGTATAACCCTTTTTTTTTAGCTATTTTTTTCGATATTATTGCAAAAAAAAAATAATAATAAAAACAAATATGAAATAATGCCGAAAAAAAAATAAATGGGTTTCGATTTCCGCCATCACTGAACGCTTTTTTCAATACTGTCGAAACAATGTATGCAAAACTGTCATTTTCGACATTGTTGCAATTATTTTTTGGACATTAATACAGTATACCTATTATTTGGGCAAACTTTTTTGTATATTGTAAAGTTTAAAAAATGCAAATTTTGAGATGTTAAGCTTTAAGCGTTGAAGTTTAAAATTGCTATTTGTTTCACAATATCCTTTAAAATTTTTAGAACACAAAAATCACCTTCCAAATGGCACATATCATTTATGCATCCACATATGAATGTATGCAGTTATCAAGTTAATTGTATTTTACATACTAAACTATGGTCTTAATTAATAATTAACAATGAATTTATTATAAATTATATTATACCAATATATAATTCACCCTTAACCGATTAATTAATCTTTTCACATCATATTAATTAGATGCAAATTCTTTTAGTGATCGAAAGAAAAAGAAAAAAAAAAAAATTATTGACCTTCAATAGAATAGAATAATTATTAAATGTGCAAAAAATTATAACAAATTCCTTTTTAATTATAACTCTACATTTATACAATATAATAGTAAATGAAACATTCACAATTAATTGACATGTGTCTTAGAGCACACGCGCACATACCGGATGCCAATGGTAAGAAAAATAATAGACGCTGGTACAAATTTATAAACAATGGTAAGCTCATTGTTGAGAAAAAGCGAGATTAATTGAAAAAAAAAAAAAAATCACTGAATACACTAATGCACACACACACTCGAAGTATGGCAATTGAATAAAAGTTTGCAAGTGACCGTTTAATATTTTTTTTTTTACTTGAAGCCGCGTTTATCTTCCACAAGCACTATACAACATTAACTGAGCTGAATTATTTTGTTACCATTATTTTTTATACTTTTGCTCGAAAGGGCTCCATTTCCACAAACAACACAAATAAATAAATCCGTTGTTCGGTATTCTACGCCCGGTACGAACTACAACTATGGCAACTATGGCTTTGCAACTGTCAATGTTGTTACTCTGCTTTAAGCTAAAGAGCATACAAGTACATCATACATACAAACATACGAGTATTTCGTTGAATGATATTAAGATGAAAAAATTTTAGAGACAATAGTACTAAGAAATCATTTCAATATAAACGATTGTAATTGAAAACATGCATACCAACAAATACTTGTTTACATGAACATATAGAAATGCATAAGAAATTATATACATAGTGAGCTAGCATGCAACAATATATCATATACATTGGTAACTTACAATCAAATACAATACTATACCTACATACATAGATATTTATTTATGTACCATTAACTTATATTTTATTAATCGGCAAAATGTCCCACGAGTGCATACAAATCCGATAAATTGAAATGAATATGAATTATGATGATGTTGATGATGTTTATGATGACGATATATAAAATAGTCAGTATAAGTGGGTAGGTAGGGCAGCTTAACGTTGGTCTTTGTCTTTCTCTGTATGTGTGTGCGCATAATTATTGTATATATTGTATGTAGATATGCTTTCAATAGATGAAATAATTATTAAGACAGCAGCAGCAGCAAAAGCAACCACAACCACATTATTACATATTTATTTAAAAAACAAAAAAAAATACGAGCAAATGAATTTTATGCAATCAAGTACCAATCATATATGCATATGTTAGTATGTGTATGCTCATATCACCAAGAAATTGTTTAAGCTGTGTGTTGCCTAAATCATTCCAATGGATGCGCACAAGTGCAATATGAGTTCTTTGAGTTTTAATATACATAAATTTTATACAGAAGTATTGATTTTTTTTTTTTTTTACATAAACGACTACATTACTAGATATTTTTGTTTTTCCTAATTATATTATTTATTTTTGAGTATTGTGTGGGAGGTACATATTGTATGTACGTATGATGAAATGTACTACAGTTGTCATTATACAATACAAGAAACAATATAAGAAAGTTAGGAGAATTGGGACAACAAAACAATTGGACATAAAATATGTAAGTAATAACAACAAACAAATGTTTTTTCAGATACAATGCAAAAGTATATGCCTGATATTTGTCTGTAGGGATGGTTTTGCGAATAATGAGTAATTTTTATTTTACCCAAAAGTTTGGTTTGAAATCGATTATAGGATCAGAGTATGAGTATATTCATTAATATTAATGAGAGATATTAATGTTTTTTTGTTTTTTTTTTTTTTTGCCATGACGATTGATGCAATGTGAATTTCGTCTCAACACATTATTATAGTCCTTTATTTAGCACCATCGTTGGCAACGCGTAACCAACGCACGATTTCTTATGCTTTTATGCTTGCTGGTAAAGTTTGCGCTGTATCCGGTCTTTTGGCTTATGAAGATAAATGATGCTTCCGGAAGAGACTTTAAATTAATTGGTGACTATAGCAACGAAAAATAAGTTTTTTTTTTTACAAATTTTTTAGTGAACAAATTTAATTTGGGACATAAATTGTTTTTCTTTTGGGAGAAGCCAATTTTATAGAAAATGTAAATTTTATTAACATTATTATGAATTTTTATGGAGGTCGATCTTTCATTTAATTCCTCTGGGTCGTTTATTTTCTATTGTGACCTACATCGGTGGTGAAGCTAGATGGTAAGTTTGTGCAAGAAAATTGTTGGAAATATAAAACTATATTTGACGTTTCTAAATTCGATTTGTGGGCAACTATGGAAATATTGGTCGATTTTTATATGTTTGATATGTACTAATTTTGGAGGATAGTCTCTTAAAATTGTATCGGGGTATGTAGCTCAGTGGTTAGTGGGTTGGCATTTTGATCTGTAGGTCGTGAGTTCAATGCCCGGCTAAAGCATAAATTTAATGTCGAAAAGATTTTTCTTTCGAATGATATCCACCTATCGGTAACAATTTGCCATGGTAAAGCTTTTAAAAGAACTCTGTGACAAAGCTCAGAAAAAGTGATGTCAATGCTTTCTGTTGTTCGGTACCGGCTAAAATAAGTAGGTGTGTAAAATTTAACACCGTCACCAGCACTGGAAGAGAAGCTCGGACAAAGAAACCTTCGGGGCTTACAAGTGCCATATAATAATTTTTTTTAGTCTCTTAAATAGTTGGAAATAGGGGAAATAGGGGTAATTATTGTATGTTCGGTAGAAATGTTTTGGGCGAAATAAGTAATGCAATTCGGTCATTGATTTTACTATGATAGGGACGATTCCTGACCAACTAAGCATGTCTATCGATTTTCATGCGTTTTTAAGATAATTTTGTAGGTGCGCCCACTAATAAGAGGGACATAACGGATTACTATATTTGGAGTAAGTATTTGGGTGAAAAATTTAATGGCGACCGGTCTTAGATTTCACCCCTTTATGGGCGTTATGGTTGGCGGTGGTGGGAGTGGATTTTGTGAAAATTTTAATTTTGTATAGGAGACCTTCTGAAGAGTGGAAATCATACGCCTATTTGGAAATATAATAGAGGGAAAAATTAAGAGTATCGGTTATACATTTTGCTCTTCTAGGAGCGAATCCTTGAGGTGACTCCTTGGGGAGGAAGAAACGATTTTTATAAAGCATCATTCTGCTTTAGGGGCAATTTCTTGGCAGTTAATAGTCATTTGTCGATTTTCTTGCCACTTTATTTTATTTCCACACTTTTGAAGCTCAGGAGGCATTTCAGATGATTTCAGTAAATTGGAGGTTGCTACATATCCCAATACCACTATTAATGATTTTCATATGTTCTTATCCCATAGATAATACACAATTATTGCGTCCAAATTGTAAAAATTTGCGAGAAATTGTAACAGGGAGTCCATTGTACTATCCCGACTTGATTTCCTGTAATGGTTTTCTGTTTCACAATAAGGAAATAGGACAGGAGCAAAAAAATTAAGCTGAATTTGTGTATTTTGCAGAATCTTATAAATCGTATTTTTCCGGTCTGTGTATCGACCTTAAAGGAAATCGCGCTGAAATAATAATTGTGAAAAACTTGCATCGCCATTCTTAATACGGGCATTTTTTAATCGATCCCCTTAAGTCGAAATATGTTCATTCATCTGACATTTTGCCTGCCAAATTCTGCAAAAATCCATGTCCATGAAGTTTTGGGACTCAGCGCGTACAAGCGACACACTGGACACCTGCTCATGGCCGCATTGGAGGGAAAACGCAAGCGAAAATCGAAAGCGTTACGCAGTCGGTACGCTCTCAGATAAATTCTCTTTACTGACGAGAAAATCTTCACCGTGGAAGAATCGTTCAATAAACCGAACGATCGTGTGTATGTTTGGTCATCCATAGAAGCATCGTAATTTATCTCGAGGATCCTAAGAGGACTCTGCTTCAGCTCACAAGGCCAAAATCGACTTAACTGTGGCTAAAAAAAACAACATTCCGGACTTCATATCAACGGATGATTGGCCAGCTGGTAGTCCAGCTGTCAATCCATTAGATTACAAATTGTGGTCCGTATTAGAGGGCATGGCTTGCTCTACTCGACACCCAAATATTGAGTCGTTGAAGCGAGCCCTTGCCCGTGCAGTGACCAATTTTAGCATGCATGAAGTGCGTCTCGCGATCGATGAGTGTCCAGATGATCTCAAGTCGTGCTGGAAAGCAAATGGAAGTCATTTCGAATAAGTTGTTCTAAGATTTGTAGCCATTGAATAATATAATAAGAAGAAAAAGAAAAGTTTTGAAAAATATTAAATCGTTTTCATTTGGCGTTAATTTTTCTGTGTACCAATATTTATGACTTGACTAAAACTATATATCCCACAAATCCCAATGCTTCACTATTTTACAATTGCCACTAATTGTAGCATATACATATTATACATCATATATGATTGATATGTGATCTTCTAAAGTAATTTCTTTGGAAATAATTTAGCTCTGTTCATAGTATATGTAATCTTATTGCTTAATAACGTGTGGCAAATGCACATTTGTTAGAGTTTAAGGTTTCAACTTCAAAGAGAAGTATAAGAGAAGTGTAACGTTTGATATCGAAGAATATTTTTTCAAGTTATCGATAAAATAAATAAACAATTGCATATCATTTTGTGGAACTTGAATGCAAAAGTCTAAATGTTTATAATTCCAAAACCATTGTGCATAATAGTCACAAAATGACATTTAATGTGTTCTGCATTGAATAGGAGCTCACTTTTTACAGCAACTTTGAAACGAATAATTAATAATTAATTAATATTATCATTAAAATAATAAAAATAAAAAGAAGCCAAATCAAAGAAAGAATAAATATTGCGATAAGAGTTAACATAAAACATTGCATACAGATGAACATAGAAAATTCAGAATTGCAACCATGGTGCTTCGAAGCCATTTATTTGCCAAATAAATTTTTATTGTTACTAATTTTTAATTATCATTTATTTCTGAAATTCGAATGACAGTTAATCGATGTGATTTGCCAAGAAAAATATTTGAAAAAAAAACTTTGTTATATTATATACATATATACTACATATATTATATGTTATGTACACAAACTGGTCACAGTTTTATTTAAACATTATTCGATTGCAATTTAGTTTTTCATATTTCTATTTGATATCAATAATTCTCAATAATAATTCATCATAAATATCATCATACATATGTAAAGGGTTATCCATTTCGCGGTTTCAAAAGTATAGGGCTAGAATTCGACATCTGTCAAACTGAGTTGTTAAAACAATTTCTTTCTTTTTCAGTTCAAAGTCTGACATTTGCGAAAATGGATCGCTTAACTATCGCACAACGCATTAAAATTGTAAAAACCTACTACAAAAATGGTGATTCTGCCACAGCCACATATCGTGCTTTAAGAGGAGATTATGGTTTACATAATCGTCCAACTACGCAAGCAATTGGCAAAATTGTGAAGAAATATGAAGAGACTGGATCGGTTACAGATATTGTAAGGCCTGTGCATCATCGTTTCGCTCGTACCACCGAAAATATCGCTGCTGTAAGTGAAAGTGTTGCCGAAGACCCGAATGTGTCGATTCCTCGTCGTTCTCAGGAATTAGGACTGTCTTACGGCACATTATGGCGTATTTTGCATTTGGATCTACACCTACATCCATATAAAATCCAGCTCACACAACAACTGAAGCCAGCTGACCATTCACAACATCGTAGATACGTCGAATGGGTGCTTGAACAACAGGCGGTGAACGGCGATTTTTCGAACAAAATTTTCTTCAGCAACGAAGCACATTTCTCACTCGGTGGGTATGTTTACAAACAAAATTGTCGTATTTGGGGTTCTGAGAATCCTCAAGTAATTGAAGAGATGCCACTACATCCAAAAAAAGTCACTGCTTGGTGCGCTCTTTGGTCCGAAGGTGTGATTGGACCTTACTTCTTCAAAAACGACGATGGAACGACTGTCACCGTCAATTCGGAGCGTTATGGTCATATGATAACCGACTTTTTTTTGCCTGCTATTGAAGAATACGACTTAGAGAATATGTGGTTTCAACAAGACGGTGCCACATGCCACACAACTCGAGCGAATATGGCTTTATTGCAAGAGAAATTTTCTGGCCGCGTAATTTCTCGTCGTGGCGATATCAAGTGGCCACCAAGATCATGCGATTTGACACCGCTTGACTTTTTTTTGTGGGGCTACGCGAAAGACCGTGTTTATGCAGATAAACCTTTAACTCTTTAGCACCTAAAAACCAACATTCGTCACGTTATGGCTGAGATACCGCCCAATATGTGTCAAAAAGTGGTCGAAAATTACCTCAAAAGAATCGATGCTTGCAACAATTCGCGTGGTGGTCATTTAAATGATGTAGTATTTCAAATATCATGATAAAAAATATTTTATATGTGTTTTATTTACATTTACTTTTGAACCCGCAGAATGGATAACCCTTTACATACTCTTATGTATGTATGTATAGACAATAAGCAGAAATTAAATGTTTTCATAAAGTATTAAATTGGCAATGCAGGCGTATTTGTTCCGGATATGTTTTTCGTTTTTGTTAAACATTTTTTTTATGCTAGCAATCTCTCTATAACACTTATACTTAATGAAACTCACATAAAATACGTTGAGAACATAAAACAAAAAAAAAAAATAAAAATAAAAATAAAAAGAGAAATAAACAAAAAATGAAATAAAATAAAATAAAATGAAATTACAATAAATAAGTATTCTCATTAGTCTTTATGTCTACGATATAGAAAATATATATACAGACAATATATAAATTTAATCTGATCATATGTAATTTAATGTAAAACTAATAAGCTAATGAAGATCGTTTAGATATTATTTTACCTAATGTGTGTACTCCAACACGATCGGATGATAAAATACAAAAACAAACTATAATCAAATTAAAATAATAGGCTCGTAGTTAGATTTAGTTAAAATTAAGATGTATATTAAATTTAGAATCAACTTGTTATCAAGTTTGTTCGCGTACATTACCATCATTTTCTGTCATTAAGAGAGTAAAAACAAATTACAATCTCAATGTGAGAAAGTACGCGAACGGAAACCTATCACAAACTTGCAAATTGACAATCACAGTACGTAATTGACAGCTGTATATATTTTTTCTATAGGTGATGGAAAGTGATGGCAAACATTTTACTATCACAAACTATCTGGTCTTTTCAATTTTTACGCTCTCATTTTTGAATTCTCTGTCACATGTCCTGTCGACAATCGTTAAAGTTTATGATTATTTTTATTTTAACTAGAACGACGGGCCATACTATGTTATCGAAAGTACCCATTTAAAACTGTAAAGTAGTAATAAAGTAGGTTGTGGTAGTTTAGAGTAAGGTCTCAATGTCAAATGCCGAACAACTTTCTTCGTAAATATTGTTTTTTCAAAACACCTGCATCTCCACTTCTAACGGTATATGTCGTCGCATTAGAAGCGGTGTCCGTCATTTTCATAGTACCTTTAGGTTGCGGTCACTTAGACAGTAGTGTTTAGGACGGCGTTCACGGCTCACGGTACATCATCAGAAAGTCACATGGTGAGTTTCGTCTGGCATCTAAATTTTCTATACTTCATTGTTAATGTTAATGTTTCAGAGTTCTAGGATTGATCTCGAAGCCGAAACTGACGTTATCTGTTTTGGGACGGGTCCATTATGATAGTTCGTGATCTCTCAAATAACTGCTCATGATTTTCTTTAGATATGATGTCACTTGAAACCGGAACTCAGAGGGTCTATGAAAATGTTGGTTGCCAGTCTGAGTGGCTCCATTCAGTACATTCGATGACATATTGCACTTGACACTCAGGTCACTTGAAAAGTTTCTAGCCTAACACATAGATACTAAATAGTGCTTATTAGCAGTAAATTTATGTTCAATGTATGATTTCATCTTTCGTATGAACACATGTAAAGTGTCAAATAAATTTGGCAACTCATTCTTTGTTTAACAGCTGCTTGAAGTTGATGTTTCACAGTGTTTTATTGAAATGGAAAAATTGAAAACGTCATTATTGAGTATTTATTTAAAAAAGGTTTATCTGGACAAGAAATCCATATCGATATGGTAAATGTGTTAGGTGAATGTGCTCCTTCATATGCATATGGATTGCTGAATTTAAACGTGGTCGTACAAGTATTGAAGATTGACCACGCACTGGATGTCCAAAAAGTGCATCGACACCAGAAATCATTGAAAAAGTACTTGTTATTGTCTGAGAAAATTCAAGCTCAACTATTTGTGAAATAGATGATATCATAGGCATCTAAGATGAATGAGTACTCTATATTTTGCATGAAGAATTACGTGTGCAAAAGCTATTTGGAAAATTCGTGCCGCATTCGTTAACAATTCAATAAAAAGTCGATTGAACACGAATTTCTCAGTGCAATTTGGAACGTTTTAAGCGGCTTTTCATTATTGTGGATTATACTTGGGTCTACCATCATGATCCTAAATTGAAGCAGCATCGTTTACAGTGGACTGAAGCTGGATGTTCGCTTCCAAAGCAGACAAAGCACGAACGATCGGTAAAAAAGGTTATGGCTACTGTTTTCTGGGATGCAAAAGGGATTTTGTTGATTAATTATCTTGAGAAAGGTAACACAATAAACTCAGGGTACTATTGCAACCTTTTGGATAAACTGAATGCAGTAGTTCACGAAAAAAACCCGGTTTAAAAAGAACAAAATCTTTTTTAATCAATACAACGCACGGCCTCCGCAAGTACGAATTGTTTGACTATCCACCGTATTCACCAGATTTGGTTCCCAGCGACTATTACCTGTTCCTTAACCTAAAACAGTTCCTACGTGGAAAGTGTTTTTCGTTGAATGAAGAGACATATTTTTCAGACCTTCCGGAATTATATTTTAATGATGGAATAGATTTATTGGAGGAGCACTGGACCATGTGTATTGAACTGTTAGGAGATTTTACTGAATAAAAAATCAAAACTTAAACCAAAATGACTGTGTTTTCATATTTGGGCTAGAAACTTTTGAAGTGACCTGTATGTTCGTAGATCCCCCAAAGTGGATTTACGTGGCATGAAGTTATGTGTTTTATAGCCTAGACAGACGGCAGCAATACTGCCGTCTGTCAGGTTATTATTTTATTCGGATTAAGTGCGCCGGTAATCCGGAATTAGGCTGCCGTCTGTCTAGGCTATTAGCCGACATATCTTCGAATTCTTCTACTTCAGAACTTTAAGTAGAAATAATATTAGTTGTAGTAGTAGCAATAGTGCTAGGAATAGTAGTAGAAATAGTATTAGTACTAATCGTAACCAAAGAAAATTCTCCAAAATACAGTGCTTGTTAATTACTCCATTTTGACAATATTTTGCAATATTTTTCAGCTCTTTTGCAAAAGTAGCTTCCAGGTCGTGCATTTTAGCGATTTTTACTTCTTTAAGTACATTTACATGCTTTTATTTCATTGCTGATGAACATGATTTTTTTATTTTTTTCAAAGACAATCTAAAGTTACTTTATTTAGAGTATTTGAAGAAATTACTACGTTATTTGTACATATTTTTGTAGTTTAAAGTGCTCTGATATTTTTCTGAATTTATTCATTTGACTCTAAATACTCGTATATAATTAATACCAATTAATTTGTTCTCATATTTTGTAAATTTTCAATTGATTATAATTTCTTTATTAACTTATAATAATTATGAATTTTTAAGTAATATTTTAATTTAAATAAATATACATAAACTATGAAATCAAATTATTTGATTTCCTTAAATGCTGGAAATGGTGAAAATGGTGGAAAGACTGGATTGTTCAGCCCTCTTCTATACATAACCGGACGGCCATTTGTTGGTTGTATAGGACGATAATTATTGATTAACGTGTTGTTGTGAGAGTCCAAAAGATGCCAGAATTGTGATAACTATACAGTATGAATAGGATTATATATATATTTTTTTTGTTTAATTACAGTGAAATAAAATGTGATCGAAAACATTATAAATAAATAAACTTACATCCGATAATGTGATTGGTAAAGGCTGTGGAAAAACAGTCCATGTAACAGCTTCGGCACATGGTGGCGTAGTTAGGGAACCTAAAAATTGTTTGTATATAATCGAATGTGCTATTTGTGAAAAAACTCAAAACTCAATTGAAGTACCTGAATATGCTAAGAATTGTTTAACATTAATATCTCCCAATACTTGTGATAAAGCCATTTTATGTTGAAGTGTCGTTTCAGAACCAGGTTCTACGACTGAAGAAAGCTTGCTAAAGATATGACTTAAGCCAGGATAATAACGATCTGGTTCCTATAGATATAAAATTGTTCATTAAATATTATCTACCAAGAGAAATAATAATCATCTTACTTCAGTGATTTTAAACATAATGCCAAATACAGCAATACCATCCTTATGATTGGATGCTTCATCCAATGTTTCGTATATTAGATTTTTATGTACAACATGCATTTCAGCATCGTATCGGTTACCATCAATCGAATGTTCGGAACCTTTTGCACCGGGCGAGCCCCAATGAAAGTGCAATGAAACCGCTTCGTATTTGCCTCTCAAAAAGCCACCTGTGATGATTGGACGTATACCAACTATGGTATTTGGAATTTGCATTTCCACTGTAAAGAAAAAACAAACAAACAAAAAATAAACATATATGCAGGTATGATAAAAACTATTCCTCAACTATTTGCTATGCCTACCACTATGGCCATTGTTGCGTAAGGTCAATTTTCCACTTAATGTTGTTCCATAGTTCAGGAAAATAATCGGTGGTACCAGTCCGGTAATTGACTGTAAAATAATATCAAATACTTATTGTTACAAATAATACAAAAAACATATTAAATTTATGCTAATCGATAATAATAGAAATATGCAAATTGAAATGTCAACTCAATATACAATAACAACAAATTTGTTGATATAAAAAAATCATCAAAAAATTATAATATTATAGTTGATCATTTCATAGTTTTATATTGGTACATATGATATATATACGTTAGGGCTGTTTAACTTGTATAGCTAAAAAAGGGGAACTACGGATAATTCTAATTAAATTTGTCCCAGAAGCCATAGTTCAATGAAAATCAATAATCAGTCGGACTTAGAATAAACGACGTGCTTCAAGAAGTTGAAAGAAGTATTTTTTCAAAACCTATAATGTATTTTTTTTTTGTTACGAATAAATTGCTCGTTTTTGTTGTTTTCTTTTTTCGAAAAAATTCAACATTGGCCCTGTCGAATATAAATTTTTATATACGACAAATATAAATTTTATATTTGAAATCCAACTTTGTAGATGTTTCTTTTTTAAGTATGATCCTTTGGAAAAAATAAATATTGCCTTACTACCTGCTTCGATATTGAACGTTGAATTATTTGAAAGCAACATTTTTCTTCGGAATGGTGTAATAAAACTAAGGTGATATCGTCGGAAGGACATTTGTTGTAATTTTGACAATTTCGGTACTCTTTTCGGCAGTGATGTTGTCTTTACTTAATTCCTTGCAAAATTTTTTGACTATGTTAAAATAATGTTAAATTAATAATATAAGAATGCCAAAAAAGTGAGGTTATATTGTTGAAGTCACCATAGTTTTATTTCACCATGGAAAACGCCATTAGTTTATCAGAAATGCCAACTCTTTTTCAGGTAAATTAGCATGATACACAGTTTTAAAAATAAATCAAAATGAAATATTATTTTGGCATTAATAATTATTTTTCAAAATGCTTGGATTAAAATTAACTTTAGATTAAATATTACTTGAGATAATGTACTTAGAATTTTATATAGATTTTTTTTTTTTACTGTTTAAAGATTTATGAGCATAAGTACACATAAATTCCATACACAGAAGCGTTTTTAAAACTTACACTATTCGTTTCTAATTGTATTGGTGATTGCTTGGAACCACCACATTTGGGATATTGAGAACTCCATGATTTAGGATCTTCATAACTCCATGTACTATGTTCATCAGTAGCAGCTATAATTATGCAAAAATATAAAGAAACATAAAAAATGTAATACAAACATTTCTATATCAATTATTTTATACAAATCAACGTAAACAAAATTCAATTAAAAATATATAATTTCTTTGGTCCTTGGTTATGGTCAAATTTCAAATTATCTTAAAGTTAAAAGGAGGTGTTTGACAGTTTTTTTATATTGGAAATATGTCAAACAAGTTGATTCTAACCTTAAGAAGATTCTAACTTTGACTATAACTATAGGGCATTTCAAGTTATTGTTAAGCTTTTGTTGTTGTTCGAATTCAAGAATATGGTTCAAGAAATTACACATTTGACACAATTAAAATAAACATTTAAAATAATTAAATATAAATAATAAAGCAGAGGATATTTAGATTACAAATTTTAATAGAAACTAATTTTAGCCGGTAATATTGAAAACAAATCACTTTAAGTAATTTGCAGGTAAAAAACATTTTTTTATTAATATTAACTAATTGTACTATACCGTATCATATATTTCGTAACTAATGTAATTAGTTCTAATATTGTTATTGTTTAATGAAAATAATTCAAAAGCAAAATGACGCGAAATTATGGAAATATTGGCAACGCAGAACGTGTTTTTAAAATGTTTATTCGTTAAGGTTTTAAATGAAAGAATTAACGAGGGTAATAGAGATTTTTGAAGTTATTTTTAAATCTAATTCATTTTGTTTGTATTTACTTTGCATTAGATGAAGGCGGTCTAGATCAGTGGCTAGACACCAATTAAGAAAAACATCGCAGTTGTTTTAGTGGGAGACCTAATTTTCAATTTTAATTTAAAAACGATGAATCGAAAATAAAAATATAAAAATATTGCTCGAAAAACCAAATATTTAATTAGTTTTAACTAGTTGATTTTCCTACAGGGTAATATTTTTAAACACAAACAAACGTAAACTAAATATAATTAAATTATAAAGTTTATGATAACAATTACATAATTTCTTTCAATTTATTGTTAATCGATTTTTTTGTTGTGCGAATCAAAAATATTGCCAATATAAACTTTAAAGACAGTACTTGCTCAACTATAAAAACTATTGCAATAAGACTTGGGCGGTATTCACAATTTATACATATGTAGGTTCTGCTTTTCTGAAATGTTCGTAAGCTTGTCATCAAAATAAAAATAATCTTAAAATTATTATCGTCTTTTTGATACATTCTTGTATGGGAAATAAATCAAACAATTCGACACTAAACTTAAAATGATCGTAATAATGTTTTTTTTTTCTTGGTTGTTAGCCCTTATTTTTTGACATTTTTGTTTAATAAATTTATTTGAAATTTATTATTTCATTCATACAATATAATTTGCGTAGCATATAAATAAGATCACATAATTGATCACATAATACATTGTAATAGTTATGATAATCGAGTGGATGCTGTATAAATGTAAATCATTTGAAACAACAGCATCATCAAAACTGAATACAAACGATATAAAACGAATTGCATATTAATTTGATCACAATAGTGAAAGAGGTTAATTGATTATGAATGGACTGACAAATTTAATTTAGTTTACAACACTAAACACCATATAAATATGTAGTATTTCTATATTTTTTACTATACATTCCACAACATTAAAGTACAGATATATTGATATATATGTATATGTATATAAGTGATATAAATGAATGAATGAATTTATTTAAAATTACATTTCTGTAAAGAAGGCTTCTCGAGTTGGTAGAATTTGGCAATTTTTAAACTATAAATATTTTTGGCATAAACTCAAGCAGAAGTTAATATTAGAAATGATAATCTAGTTCCTTACTCTTAATTCAATACTATCATAATGCGGTTTAATCATTTATTGATTGCTGCGACAGATCAGATTTGTTAAAAATAACTTTATATAGAATAGAATTAAAAAAAAAATATAAACAAATCATTAAATATTTGTGTGAAATATTTTAAATAAATTTAAAAAGGCGCAAAAGCAAAAAAAAAAACATAACTCTGTTATACGATCATTTGACAAATGTTTGATGACGTTCATTCAGATCGGCACTTTACTGCCAATATAAAATTACTCTAATTACATACATTTATGATGTATGTAGCTTTAATTGATTAACATTTTGTTGGGCATTTTATTATTTAATTAATTGTTAATTATTTTCGATCAACACCATTTGCACGCAACTACTATAATGGTTTCAAATTTAAATACAATCGCAATTTAACAACATAAATCTATGATTCTGTTGGATAATAATAGCTATGAACATTTAAAAAAAGATGAAAATGAATTAAATTACAATTAAATAAATTTTAATTCATAATTCTATTCTAACCTTACTTAATCTATTCTTTTTATCCAATAAGTATAATAAATAGTAGTAAATAAGAAGATTTTTATTTACTTACCCTGTTTCGGTGAATTCAACAACAGGACAAATAACGGTATAGTGAGTTTAATAAATGCGTTTGTCAATATCATTTCAATGTGGTTGCCTGCTTCTTCTTCTGATTCTTCTTCTTCGTTTTTAGGTATTATTTTATAATACAATGATAATTCGCTATATTGATTGATTTAAAATTTAATAATTTTAACGGCAAAAATTTCATAAATATTGTATATATTAGTATATATAGTATGGTTGGTGATTGTGCCTGCTACTTGAACCAGCTACGTTACGTTACACAAGTCAATAACAAAGCGCACCGTTTAAGCTACTGAAGTTGATTTTGACACATACTGTATATTTTATAGTAGTCGTGCGCGTTTTATATCCAGAGACACATATGTGAAATATAGACTACATAGACAAAATTTCATTTCACAATTAATATTCGCATTAGCTTGGGTTAGTATCCGATTGCATTATATTGCAGCAGTATTCCATTGCACTTAATTATCGATACCTAAGTGTAATGATAACATTTAGTAACTACGTAGATATCTTTATAAGCCTATTTATCACCTGTAAAGGAGGTGATGATATTAGATCAATATTTTCTCTTTATTATTTCAAAATTTCAATCTTTATGATAATGTAATTAAAACAATATGTTTATATTAATTGCATACAATAAAGTTTCACATGATATATATGATCATGTTCCAATACGATTCGTATAGAATTTATAGCAAATCATAGCTCAGGTGTTAGTAGGTACATTGACTTTTCGGTGTATAAGGTCACTGATTCGATTCAACAACAATGGTGCTCTTTGGCCAGTGCTTTGTAACAAAGCACAGAAAGTGTAGTGTCACAAGACTATGACTATGACTATGATGGAATTCTTCCAAATACTACAACATTTAGCACTTACAACGTGGGTGATATTGAAGCACCTCCAAAACTGTTCGGAACTGCTAATGACAATACATTACTAAAATTCATTTTTATATTTGTGCAAATTATTCCAATGAGGCATATTATATTGCTTTTAATTTGAAATTTCCTCCGACATGCACACCACAAAATTTGATTTTTAAAATTCCGATTGTTTTATAAAACTTGTAGTGGAACAAAGGTTGGACTTTAAAGAGATCTGTATTGCACTAGAAAACTGGAAACATTTTGCTAATGAACTTAAGCGGTGGTGTTTTATATTGACTCCATAGCCATTTCATTTACGTTGTTATATGCATTTTAGTTATGTAGTGTAATGCGTAATTACCGTTAAGAAATAAATTAAAACATTATATTGAATTATATACGCATTTTTAATATTAAATTAAAATTTTATTTTTACTATTTTTTTTAATATCATTTAATTTAATTTTTGCATGACAAATCTTGTAAAGACAATGAGTAGATGTGAAAGCAATTGGTGCTTCGCTTCAAAAATGTGTTGTATCGAACTGTTCAGGAAGATATCTTTCTTTGCCCTTCAATAATGAGCTAAAATGGCATGCTAGTTCCGAAAATGTGTTCCGTTGTGTAGTTTGTGCTTTTTAAGGATTCAAAAAAAAAAAAAAAAAAAAAAAACAACAACAACAATATATTTTTTCGGTATGTTATTGGTTTATTGGAAAGAGCAATTATTTCTATTATTTATGGAACACGACTTCATTCATGTGACTGCACTGGCTGGTTTAACAGTAGCGCATTCTGTCAACCCAGTTTTCCAAGACCTTGATGGCGGTTTTGTTACCAAGGATTGTTTGCATAACATCGTTCCTTCACGCCATCATACAAAAAGTAGTCTAACAGCGTCAAATCGCAGCTACGAGGTGACCAATTGGTATTGGCGAAACGATTGATAACACAATTACCGAACTTGGCCCACAAACGATCGATTGTGGCAAAGCGCAATATTCTGCTGAAACCAAAGATCGTCCAAGTCTATGTCTTCAATTTACGGCCACAAATAATCATTTGTTATGCTTCTGTAATGTTCACCGTTGACCGAAACGGCGTTTGCATTAGCATTTTCAGAGAAAAATGGGCCAAAATCCGCACCAAACTATCACTTGATGAGGATTCATTGGTTTTTCGACGATTACATGCGAGTTTTCCAGGTGGGGCAGTTTTGCTTGTTAAGGCATAGCCGGCGAGATGAAAATGGGCTTCGTCAGAAAAGACGAAAAAAGCCCCTTTTCAATAAATGCACTGTTTGGGCTATACAACATTAACTTTGGAAATAAGATTGCATTGTTTCCCAACGTTGTTCAAATGTAAGTCAATGCATTTCCACGGAATAATGATACTGACTTTCTGTCAAGATTTATGGTTCAACTAACCATCGACGTAGCGCTCGTACGTACTTGCCGTACGTAAGAATGTATAAAATTGCATTTGATTTCCTCCGTTATGTTCAACGGGTAAGTCACCGTGATGCGATAGTGAGTTTTCGTTAATACGACAATCCTATAAGGTAGATCGTGTCAGCTGACACGTTCTACGGTTTTACGTCGATGGGTAGTTGAGCCATTACAGTGGGAAAGAGCTGTCACGGTAAAATAACATATTAATAAGAAAAAGATCCACGCATTCACAAGCTCTTTTCATGGTCAGCGAAGCTATCGGCTTCAAAATTTCGATTCAATTAATCAAATTCAATTGATCAAATTTTACCCGTTTCAAATGAATATTTTTTGCATGGCATACCTATGCCATGGCTGCTTACTAGAATTGGGACTTTCCCTATAAAGATACTGTCGAAAATTTAACACGCACAACAGTAATGGAAGAGAAGCTCGGCAAAAGAACCCTTCGGGGTCACATATTAATTTTTTTTTTATAACTTGATGATAAAATTATCAAGCATGCCTAATGCTTAGAGATCCCCTTAAGGTTAATTTATCCAGTTAATTGTGCTTTATAATTGAAAATGCGCCGTAGCTCAGTGGTTAGTGTGTTGGCATTCTGATCTGTAGGTCGTGGTTCAATCCCCGGCTGATGCATAACAAATTTAATATCGAAAAGATTTTTCTTTCGAACGGTACCCACCTGTCGGCAAGCAATTGGCAATTCTTCCAACAGTAACAACTTGCCATGAAAAAGCTTCTTAAAGAACTCTGTGACAAAGCTCAGAAAAAGTGATCTCACAAGTGTTCTGCCGTTCGGAACCGGCTAAAATAAGTAGGTCCCTTCTAATATTGTCCAAAATTTAAGACGCACAACAGTAATGGAAGAGAAGCTCGACCAATGAGCCCTTTGGGGCTTTATGTGGCCACATATTTATTTTATTTATTTTTTAATCCTTTTAGACCTGCCTAAAGGGTTTTTTGTTTTATCGTAGCACAGTTTTTGATCGTACGACGTACATTGGTCATTCCATGTCAAGGATTATCAACTCAGCGAAAAAAATGCAGTTACAACAACAATAACAACCAAAAACTTGAATGGTGTGACGACTATCATAGTCATATAGAATATAATTTATTACACAGTGAGACACATATTAGTGTTTCCATAAATCTACCACGTATACCAGAAATGAACGTGCTTTTTACGCGGAAAGTTTTGACCTATTCTTCGCTAGTATCCACCCAAACCCATTCACCTCGCACCTACTTTGCTCAATGCCATTTACAACATCATTAATATAAGAATGTTCTTTAAAAATAAAAATAAAATAATTCAACAAATATAATTTATATGTAGATATCTATGTTCGCTATTTATTTGAAACTGTACGTCTAATTTTTCTTAACCTATACGTACATATCTAATCCATACAAATAAATTTATATATCATACTTCATACATATACCATATTACTTATTTATTATTGTATTATCTAATTACTATTAATAATTCAGTAGTTGGAGGAATAAAATACTATAGCGTATCATTATAAAAACAAGCAATACCATTTTATATAGAAGAGTTTATCATTTTTATAAAAACACTAAATAAATGAAAATATCCTTCATATATATATATCGGTATAGCATGTCGAAAAAAAAACAAAAAATTAAATATTCACAATTCCGATGAAAAGTATATTTTCTTATTTTGTCAAAAATCTCCCACTGTGTGTGATATAAATTCGAAATTGCGTTCCATGCTACCCTCAATATCAGACGAGTCATCAATGAAATGCGTTTCTACATGTTGTTCAAAAGCATTGAAAGTCACAAGACTACTGAATATTTTGCCACACATAGGACAAGTTTTATCCATTGCATCGGCTTGTATCTTTTCCTGTAAAATATTGAGGCGCGGTGCGACTGATTCTCCTGTTGAGTCGCCATATTTTTGAATGTTGTAATTTGTTTTCTGTACTAATTGATTATTATTGTAGAATTTCACTTCTGAAAGACTTTCATCTGTCTCGAGGCTTTTGTCAGCCATTTCTGGCTTTTGTGATTTCATCATACATTCTGGACAAGGTTGTAAAGCTATTTGGAGGGGGGGGGGGGGGGGGGCAGAAAAAATAAAACAAATTAATTACATTCCAAGCATATTATATCATATGTTACTACCACATCTGCTCTCTAGTACAGCTAACGTTGAGTGTAGATCCTGTTGTTGTCTCAAAGCTTCGCGACGTAACTCCTGTAGTCCATCTAAACATTTTTTAGCTTCCACATTGAATTCCATTTCATTGGTACTGTCACCTGTAATATTTTCATCTATATTCAAGCCAAATGTGAAACCTAACTCAGTTTCATTGGGCTCTGCATTATCTTCTCCAGCACCTGTATTCGTAGCAACTAAAGCATTTTGCTCCAAATCTACTGTACATTCCTCATTTGCCATCAATTTATGACGTAAATGTGGATTTGGCGAGTGTTGAGTAAAAGTCTTGGATCGTATTAAGTTTTGATTGGCACTTCCACCTGAACGTGGCGTCGTCGGTTCTGCCTCATCATTTATTAGAGTACAGTCATTCTCTTTTGACGGCAACGGTTTGTCTTGTTCTTTGGCCATTTCGGAAAGACGTGACCATAACCTTCGATTTTCATTCGACACCATATTCATATGTTCATGCAATTGGTTCTTCCGACGTTGCAAGTCTGCTAACTGTAAACGTAACTGGAAATTTTCCGTTGCATCCTCTTTTGCCCCATTGCTGGTAATATCTGTTTTAGGTGCTGGCAATTGGCTTCCTTCTATGTATTTATGCAACTTTAGATTTTGTTCCTCGACGTTTGTTAGGCGACCTTGCAGAGAAATGCAACGCTCTTTCATTGTTTGCAATGCCACCTGAAGTGCATACTTTGATGCAAGTTGTAGATCTGAATATGACGTGGGCTCCATTACAACTCTAAAATTACCAGTAATTAGTTATAATCTTTAAATCCAATAAAATTTTTTACGCAGCAATTGCGTTGCTCAAATAAGAAAAATTAAGTTGTCTAAAACCCGATTCGATTAAAATTTTTTGATGAAAACGCAAAAATGTAGTGAAATCAATTGTTTATTTTGACAATCCATAGATTGACAGATTATAAGGTAAGTGCACATTAGTGGTTGGCTGCAAAAAAAAATTATTTATTATTCTAATAATGAAGTAGCATTATACACAGGTAAAACAAATAAATTATGTAATTTAAAAAGAAACTCAGTTTATAATTTAGTCAATATGTGTTTTGAAATAAATTTAAATACATTTTACCATCAGCTGAAGCATTTATATAATGAACACAACCTATGGTGTATATGACATTTCAGCTGCGTGTCCTTGAAACAGCTGATTATAGTATATAATTCATATTATTTCACAGCACAATGTTTATAGAGAATAGGTTATTTATGAATTTTTACAAATATAAAAGAAAATTAAGTCTTCAAGTATTGTCGATGGTACAAAACCAACGTAAATCATTACATACAGCAAAGCAGTGCAGTGACGAGCAAGCACCACAGTTGAAAGTATTGTTTTTTGGTACAGATAAATTTTCTCTACCCAGCTTGAAAGCACTTCATAATTATAGGTTTGCTATATAAAATGTGTACAATTTATTCGATAAAATATAAATTTGTATTGATTTCGAAATTATAAACAGCAATGCAGCTTCTTCGCGCTTGGGTGCGGTCACATCTTTCAAAAGTCCCGCCAATTGTGTGCGGTTATATGCGGAACAGCATGGATTACCAATTTACCGATGGCCTATATCAGGAGAAGAATGTCACAATTATGATTTGGGAGTTGTAGTTTCCTTTGGACATTTGATACCTGAAAATATCATAAACACATTTCGGTTGTAAGCAGGAACATTTTATGGATTATATTCACTAGTTGATTTATGTAATTCACAGAGGTATGATTAATGTGCATGCAAGTTTACTACCACGCTGGAGAGGTGCTGCTCCAATTATATATGCACTGATGCACGGTGATGCATGCACCGGTGTTTCAATTATGAAACTCGAACCGAAGCACTTTGATATTGGTGATGTGAGTAAGATTTAATATGAATGCGTAAATTGTTAATAATATTTGTAACATAATATTAATAATAGATTTTGGCTCAACGAGAAATACCTATACAGGAAAATATTCTAATGCCCAGTTTACATGACAAGTTGGCTGACGAGGGAGCCGATTTGCTGATAAAAGTAATAGAAAATTTTCCGAAAAGCCTTCACAACGCCAAGAAACAAGATTGTAATGGAGTGACTTATGGTAATATTATGGCTTGTATAATAATCGTTAATCGAAATATATAAATATGACTTCATTTTAGCTCCAAAAATAACAAATGACATCGCTGAGGTAAATTGGTCCGTAATGAATGCTCAGCAATTGTATAATCGCTATCGCGCTTTGTATGGTTTCAAAAATGTAAACACCAAATTTCAAAAAAAGATTATACAGCTGATTGAAGTAAGATTACCTGCCACGATAACAGAAGATAAATCAACTATAAAACAAGCTAGTCCAGGTTCTTTCGTATATAATCGCGAAAAGAAATGCCTATCAGTGCAATGTGCGCATAATACTTTTATAGACATATATCGTTTGCGTATTGAGGGTAAAAAGGTAATGAGTGCTATGGATTTCAATAATGGATTTCTTAAAAATTGTAAAATAAATTGTTTCGAAAATTAGAATATTGTATAATATTTATTTTATTTAAACAGCTTTGCTTATTAGGGACAGTTATTGCTTAGCCAAGATCAGAAGGTTTGACTTCTTTGGTATCGGTAGGTTGTTGTGTGGTTTTCTGCATTAGATTCTTTGTAAACCACATGGGTCGTGGTTTTTGCATTTCCACGATACGCTTGCCATTCAAAGATTCAGTTCGTTGATTGCCTTTCTCGCCTTCATATAACACAATGACATCCTGCTCAACGGGCTGCAAACCCAATTCCTCTTGAATTTTGTCTTGCATCAGCTCTGTTTCTTGACGTATTTTATTGTAGCAATGTGCTTTTATCACAAATGAAAAATAGAATCATTAGAAAGTCGAAATATGATACTACAACTTGTAAACTTACGACATAAAACGCCCACTTCATGATCGTGTCCACATTGATTACAGGTGCGTAGATTAGATTTCAACTTCAACGGTTTCCAAACATAATCGGGATGACCAAACTTTCTATTTAAACGCTTCTCAACCGTGCGACGATGCTTGGGGACAGCCCATAAGATACCATCGCCAATTAAATCCTTGATGCTGAACGTATTACTTTTTGATGTGTTTTCATTACAGCTAGGCAAGCCGAGTACAGCAAATGCTGCTACATGGTGAAGTATGTGAAAGAATATTGAAAGTTATACAAATGTATTTCCCGATATTTACTTAAAATACCTTGTGGTGGGCCACCCTTGCCAAACAACGAATACTCAATGTAATTGAGGAATTGTGACACGCGCCATACGAAATTTCGCGACATTTTCATAAATAAAAATTGCTTTAATCGCCAAAAATAATACACAATCGCCGCGTATGAGAATTTCTAACCACACTCATGTAAATGTTGAACAGCTGTTTCACCTGGTTGAATGTATTACCAACTAGGCGCAACAAACAAATATAATTAGGAACATTTTTTAACTACTCAATGATTTTGATATTTCTACTATTAGTATAGTGATAATAGGTTATTTAAATTTTAAAAATACTCTTTAAATGCATAGTGATAATGTATTGTAGAATTTTGAAATATGCCAAAAACATCGTTGGCAATACAACCGAGTGAGGTTGTGAAAGAAGAGAATTTCTAATGAAATGAGGAAATGTCAAAATAAAAATTTCACTATCGGTGCTGCTGTTAAGCAATACGTTTAAGAAAAAAAAAAGGGATAAATAGAATTATTCATGTATTAGAAAATTACCGTAAATAAATTTGCTAATCAGTAAAATACATAATCAGTGAAAATATTTGTAATTATGATGAATCAAACAGGAAATAGGGTTGCGTAATGTTTGGTTATGCAGATAACTTGGAGGCTTAATTTAGTATAAACAGATTTCAGGGTCAAAATAATCTTCTCCAAAGAGAACAGCTGTAATAGTATAAAAAGATGTTGGCTAGAGTCTCTTAAGTGGAGATGGAATCAAAACGCGCGAATAGTTATATTACGCGTGTATTAGTTTGAAGTGTGCATATTGCAGTGATCGAATCGTGGAAAACGACGGCCATCGAAAACTCACCACGATTCAAAAAGTGGTCTATATACATATTCACCACACGGCTAAGTGGTCGTCGGCCAGTAAGTGCGCAACTGCAGACAGCGACTTTTGAATACCGAACAAGTTTTGCTTTGAGCTGCGTTCCAAGTCATGTACATGGTTTGACAAGACGACTGTTAGTTTGTGGTGTTGTTACTGTGACAGACATTTAGTTGGAGCTGCTGAAGCCAGACGCAAGCTTTTCTTCGTTCGTTCCGTGTCTGTGTGTTAAATAAAGTCTTAACCGATTTTGGTGCTTCAACATACGCCAAAGGATCTTGAGTCCGTAATCGAAAACAGTTGCCGGGTATCCTTTCGGAAATACTATTTAATAAAACAATAGAAAAGAAATTATTTTTTTTCATATGCTAGTTGGTTTATTTCTTATTTTTACTGAAAGAAGAAAAGAAACGCTTATAAAAATTTAATTGAAAAAAACACAAATGACGTTGGAAAACGTTTAAAATCGATCAAAAAATCAAAAAACCTTTTAAAAGTGTGCGACATTTATAGCATTCAACGATAAAAAGAAATACAATTTTTTTTTGCAATTACCTATATCCTAACAAAATTTGAAAATATGGCATGTTTAAGTACTTCCGGTCGTCGTGGCCTGTGCGTAATTAATGGTGCTCATCGCCAGCAGACACACGCATTTCTGTGTCAGTTGGTTTTAAATTATAGACTCGGCAGATTTTTGTACTCATCGTCCTTACGCGCTCCTGTTACTGCCGTTGTGACTGCAAAGCCAACAGGCACTTCCGTTCTATCTCAGCGAAACTTTCATGGACTTAAAGGTGTATTGTTAGCTGCTGTTTCTAAGAAGGATTACTTTGTTCACATAGCGGTAAGTTTGCCACAAAATTATATAAATATCAACTCAAAAAAATAAAAAATATTTGAACAAGGTCGAAGTAGTCGTTTTTCTGGTTTCAAAATAATTCGTATTCCAATTATAAAATTTCTAGAAAAATTCCATATTCCATAAGATGCAACATTAAAATCTATATTATATCACTACAAAGTTGTATCAACAACAATTTTTTATAAGAGAGCAAAAAAAAAAAAA
Organism: Megamerina dolium; assembly: GCA_963854835.1. Lineage (NCBI taxonomy): Eukaryota > Metazoa > Arthropoda > Insecta > Diptera > Megamerinidae > Megamerina > Megamerina dolium. Next base: position 22,715,435 of record OY978526.1, on the reverse strand, counting down.
TGGAAAAACAAGTAAACACTTTTAGTTTTCAATTAGTTTGGGTATGCAATCAAGTTGTGTGGTAAATGGCAAGTGGCAGGAGCAATGGCAATTGGTGTTTGTCATCTTCAACTTCCACATTGCGCTCATTGCGCTTCCTCTCGTGCGCATTAAACAAAGTGCATTGGCTGGTAAACTAGTGTTTTGCGATGGTGACAATGGCAAGGCAAGCAGCTGCAACGGCTGCGGCGTGGCTGTTCCGCAGACGCTTGAATTTCGCTGCTGCGTTACAAACGAAAATGAAAGTGAAATTAATGAAATTACTGCTGCTATTATTTGTTGTTGTTTTGTTGCTGCTGCTACTGCTGCTGCTGGCTACAACTACTACAGTTGATTTTTTCACGTAATTTCGGAATGCTTTCCTATACATGCGAGTATGTTTGCTTGTATGTGATTGCTTCTTTTTTGTGCATTGAGCGTAAAAAGTGAAAAATGAAATAAGCTAAAAAAAGAAAAGAAAAAAGACAAGCTAGATGTAACTGGAAAAAATAGGTTTCAAAGAAATGCAATAATTTCGTATTTACCTTTAAGAAGTGTAGGGATCCAAGTCGTGAAAAAGGTTGACATAAAAGTTGCTAGCCGCTTGTTGCACGTTTTATGAGGGGCAGGCGAAAACATAAATGGCAGTCAGCAAGCAACAGATTGTTGCAAGTTTATGATTGCTTCTGCAAGTATTTCGCTTTTTTTTTCATGTTTACTTACACAGACTTGAGTGCTGCATGCATGTATGGGTTGGTGTTTTACTTTCATATTCGTTTTTGGCCCTATGAAACAGTGTTTAACCAAAAAAAGAGAGAAAAAAAATACTCGGTTACTTTCTTTTACTGTTATTATTAGTCGTGATTGTTATTTTACTCACATTACTTTGCTTCTTGTACGTTTCTTCTTTTAACATGCACATTATTTATTTATCATCAATAGCGGAGCTTGCGAGTGTGTGTGTGTATGTTTTTTTTTCGTATATTTTGCTCTTTAATAGCATTGTTGTTGTTCGCCCTCTTCTGCTTCGTAATATTGATGCGTTTTTAGCTTATTATGTAACTTATTTTATAATAGCTATTTCACATAGATATGAAATTGTGGATTGGTAAGCGTTTTTTTCACAATATCTTTTTATTAGTTTGACGTTTATTCGATTTCTGTTTTGCTCTAGTCGTTTGTTTGTCAGCTGATGCATCACGTGTGTGTGTGTGTGTGTATGAACGTATGCATAGTGGGAAAACAAGAATTTTTTTTGCTTCTACAATGCTCTTCAAACTGTAATATTCTATAAATTGCATACCCAACAAACCATAAATAGCAAACATTTTTGAAATGTGCATCACAGAATGGCATTTTTTTAAATATTCAAAAGGTCAAAAAATTATTGGTTTATATTGACAATTTGTATTGCAAAAAAATAAAACTGTCATTAATTCTAAGTAATTTTGATAAATATATATTTTCATTCATACAAAAAGATTAATTTTTTAAATAAATTTTTTTTAAATAAATTTTTTATTCAGAGAAGAGCATATGGGGTTTACTAAAATTAAGTTTACCAGGTGTACAAGCTTAAAACCGCTGTTTTTTGGTAAATTAATTTATTCAAAGTATTTGCCCTCATTAGCTATACATTTTTCCCATTTCCCGGGCAATTTGTGTATACCATGCCAAGAGAATTCCTCATTTTTTCGAGGCAAACCACTCGTCAAGCCGACGACTTCGTACGAATCGAAGTGCTGTTCGGCGAGCGCGTGACCCATCGACAAAAGCAGATGATAGCCAGAAAGGGCCAGGTCTGGTGAATAAGCGGGAGGAGGTAGCACCTTCCAATTGAGTGTGTCCAAGTAGTTTTGGACCAGTTTTGACGTGTGCGATGGGGCGTTTTCGTAGAGAGAAATCAGCTTCTCATGTCTTTGTTCATAACCAGGCCTTTTTTTCACCCAAAGTATGGCGCAATTTCACTAGTTGTTGGTGGTAGCCGTGAGCATTGACAGTTTCACCAGGTTTCAACAGCTGGTAGTAGATGACACTCTGCTGATCACACCAAACGCACAGCATCGTCTTGCGTCCAAAGCGATTTGGTCTTGGAGAAGAAGTTGCTGGTTGGCCGGGATCGACCCACGATTTTTTTCGTTTACGATTCTCAAAGTATATCCACTTTGCATCGCAAGTCACCACAAGATGCAGGAACGACTTTCTTTTTTGTCTAGCAAGCAAGATTTCGCATGTGTTTTGGCATCGCTCCATCTGCCTACCGTTCAATTCATGGGATACTTATTTTCCAAATTGTTGAACCTTCCCTATGGCTCGTAAACGTATCGAAATGGCTTGTTGAGTAACACCTAATTGTTTGGCAAGCATTTTTTGCGATTGGGTGTCGTCCTCATCCAAAAGTGCCTGCAAATCATGGTCCTCAACTTTTGTGGGTGTATTATCACGCTTCTTGTCACTCAAATCAAAATGGCCTTCTTTGAACCGACGAAACCAGTCTCTTCAAGTGGTTTCTGATAGCGCACTACCACACTGCCTCCAGAAGCATTCGATGCAACTCAGCAGCAGATTTCTTCAAATTGAAGCAAAAAAGTAGAGTTTCCCGCATATGCTCTTTTTGTGGCAAGAAACTAGACATGATTATACAAGGAAAAATGTATGTTGTTGTATGAAATTGGTACATCCATAATTTCTGTGGCAAATTGACTTAAGTCGTGTTTTATTCGACAAGTTTGCTATATTTGTGTTCATAAATTGACATAGATGCTAATTTTCGTAAACAAAGGCAATTATTTTTAGTTTATAATCGTGTTTTATTCGACAATTCGCTATATTTCTTCCAAGTTTCTTAATCAAAGTTGATTTAGTTTTAAAACTAGCACCTTTGTTGTTGTTTTGTGGAGTCTCGTATAAAATACGGCTAATATATAAATTTCAAATCGAACAAATTCTCATTATTTAATTGATAAAATGCTGCACAAGCAATGAAATCATTTTTTTTTGCAATATGTTTACTTTTCCTTTTCTTCTTAATTAGAACATTTTTGACATTTAAGTAAAAATATATTCACCACCTTCACCATATTCATATCACCATTGTAAACTAGAGAAAATGAAATTAATTGGCAACACTAAGCATAGTGAGAATTTTAAATTCTTCTACATCCTAAAGTTATCATCTTTGTTGCTGTTGTTTTGCCATGTATTTATCGGTGCTAGCTTGAGTAATTTTGTTATTTTCTTCTTTTATTTTTTTTCCACCCTAAAATGTACAAATTTTTGCCAAATCATATACATATATGACAAGCCCTAATGTATATGCTCTCTTTTAATGGTTTGATACTTTGACTCTTAATGTTGCACTTTTGATTGCATTCAAACTTGTTTGTTGCATTATTACACATTTTCATTTCTTGTTTTACACACACACACACACCACAAAGTGGACGAATTGTTTTAACAAAGCATGTGTTGCACACACACACACAGTGCAAGACTATATGAAGGGCCAAGAAACGTTTGCACTTTTTTTTATTTTGGTACAATCATCAATAAGAAATTGTTTTAATACAGATTTACACAGATTATTAGAAATATACAATTTATGGCATAATTATTTTAAATTGAAATTCCATATATTTTTAAAATTTATCTCTAAATCTCTCAAACATATGTAAATACTATACAACTTTTATATGATAATGATGGGAAAAATGACTAAGTCGACGGTTAAAAATTTCTTTTGGTAACTTTTCTAAAAAATATCACATTTTAAGACGTTTTTTTCCTATGACTAATGCAATTGACTAATGTAGTTGATGTGGGGCTTAAAACTATGATATCATTTCATTCATAGAAAAGATGTTGGAGCATAAAAGTTCATTGCAATTGAAATATTACAAGTCAAATGTACATGATAATTTCTCTGTGATCACACTATAAAACCATTTATATTCACTTGACCTGTAATTAAAGTAATTATTTAATTAATTACTCGTAAATCATAAAACTATAGTTCCATTGAAAGTTCTGACTTGAGAAAGAAAAAGAAGAAAATAAATGTAAAATTTCAAGGTTATAACCAAATTCACATTTTCTAACATCGAATACGATGATGAATGAAGTGAAGATTAAATATCATAAGCATTTAAATTAGCAAAGTAATGATTAAAAAGTGGATAAGTATTTAAATACCTATACACACATATGTATGTAAATAGTGTAGATACATAATACTGAAAAATATGTTATGTATTTATGTATGCTTTTGTGAATGAATTAATTCGATATCTAGGCGATAGATTCAATTTAATGAACTAACAAACAGAAAGAAATGTTATGAAAACACGGAATATGTTTGTATGAAAACATGAAATAATATTAAGTAAATAAATACATGTATGTATACATTCATTAGTAGGTAGTGTACATAAAATGTGTATGATGTAATTCGAGGAACAAATGAAAATTAAAAAAAAAAAAACAATAAAAAGATAGATAGAAAAACAAAAAAAAAAAACAGAAGTAACCGTCTTCGTTGGTATAGTCGTAACAGCAAAGCAATAGATAATAAATAAATTTAATTAATTACTTGTATGAAAATGTTAAACGCTTTCATAATGCGTAACGCAACGCAACAAACCTATACTCACGGCTTACGCATATATAAAATGAAATAAATTCGACGCATCTATCATCGGAGAGGGTAGAAATAATTTGTTTTGCTACAAATTAACACAAATAGAAAGCACATTTTCATAAGCATAACCAAATAGTGTTACTATTTATTTTCAAGTATTTCTAGATCATTTTGTATGAGAGGACCCTTAAGGGGTGGAGATAGGAGTTAAGTATATTTGGAGGAAATTGTGAGGAAGAAAAATTAATGGGGGTCAGTCATAGATTTTGCCACTCCAAGGGTGATTCCTGTTATTATTTGGTTTTCACGTTGTCTTTGTATGATAATCTCCTGAAGGTGTACAGATAGAGGGTAAGTATCTTCACAGAAAATGTTGAGCAAGAAAATTGAGTGGTGGCCAGTCTTATAATTTACCCCTCTAGAGATGATTCCTGGGCAGCTATGGTTTTACGGTGATGTGTATGATTGACCACCATTCATTTTTCCTTCTCAACATTTCCTCCACACCTATATATCCCCTATCACCAACTGGTAAGAGACCTTCCAAACAAAATGAACATATAAACACCTAAAAATCGACAAATAACGCCAGGAAGAAAAGAGGAAGAAAATTGAGTAGTGGTAAATCTTAGAATTTAACCCTCTAGAGACGATTCCTGGGAAGCTATGAGGCCATTTGTTGATTTTACAGTGGTTTTACGGTGATGTGTGTGACTGAACTCCATTCATTTTTGCTCCTCAACATTTCCTCCCAAACAAAATGAACATATAAACACTTGAAAATCTACAAATAACGCCATGAATAGCGGCTGAAGCATTGAAATGTATGACCGACCACCAATATTTTTTCCTCCCCAAAATTTCCTCAAAATATGTCAACCCCTAGCATCTTCAATCTCAACCTATGAGGCCTCCCGCACAAAATGAACTTGAAAACATATGAAAATTGACAAAAAACCCCATGGCTGCCAAGGGATCGCATCTAAACCAATAACATATATGACTGACTATCATTAATTTGTCATCCCCAACATTTTCTTGAAACCTACGCACATATAAACACTTGAAAATCGACAAATAATGCCAGGAATCGCGGTTGGAGTATTGAAATGTATGACCGACCATTAATATTTCCAATGTATGACCAACCCAACATTTCCTCAAGACATTCCAACCCCCAACATTTCCAAACCGAATGAGGCCTCCCGAACAAAATGTGAAAACATTTGAAAATATAGGAATAACCCCATGGTTGCCCAGAGATCACAACTAAAGCAATGACATGTACGACTGACACGAACCCCTCGAAACCTACGTACCCCCTATTTCCATATTTAACGGTGAGTCCCATACAAAATGTATGTAAAAACACTTGAAAATTGACAAATAACCACAGGAATCACCACTAGAGCAGTCAAATGTATGACTGACTATTATTAATTTTTCATCTACAACATTTACTCCGAACATACTTACCTCCTATCTGCAATCCTTAAGAGACCATCCATACAAAAATGATGATTTTCTAACAAATGCAAAAATTAGTCGGATCCAAACCAAGAATTTCTTTATGTTGCCTTGGAAAAAATTACTTGAAATAATTTAAATTTCATATTTTTATTATTACTTATTCAGGCTATTCAATGCACTGCGACCTAAAAGATCTTTTGTGCATTTATTGCCCAAGTAAAACAATTTCAAACTATTTATAAATCTTATAATTGCTGTGGGCTTGATTTTACCTATGTGGTTTGGAGTCAAGATTCCATTACTTAGGTAACCAAGTCTACGTCTTACCACCGCTGGGCAATTGCATAGAATATGTTCCGATTTTTCTTGCTCCTCATGACCGAGTCGACAGGTATCTTTTTCTATCATACCCATTTTTTTCATATGATAATTGAGTCTACAGTGCCCAGTGAGCACATCTGTGTAGAGTTTTATGTCATTTCTGCTGAGGTTAAGAACTACATCTACCTTAACATGTGCGGGATCAATAAGTCCCTTCGACTGCCGCATGCCCGTTTGGGCTCTCCAGTAGTCGAGTAGCTCCCGTTACTCCCTTTCACATATCAAGTTGTTTATGAAACTGTTTGTAACCCCGCAGAAGGGCTCTGGTCCAATGAAAGGAGTGCTTGCGCCCTCTTTTGCAAGAGAGTCGATTTCAATTTCGTTTCCCTCGTGTCCCTCATGTCCTGACACCCAAATGAGGGTGACAGGATTCTTTGCTGTCAGGGCATTGCGAAGTTTAAAACATTCCCAAACCAGCCTCGATTGAAATGAGAATTTTGCCAAGGACTTTAGACCCGCCTGGCTGACTGAGAGGATGCATATTTTGGTACCACGGGTGGCCCTACGTATGCATTCTCTCGCACATACCTCTAAGGCATGGACTTTCGCCTGATAGATGGAAGCTGTTTTCCCCATTGCGATTGCTTTCCGAAATCTTGTTCCAACAATTCCAGGGACACCCAAACAGGCTATTCGATGAACCTTAGTAGGGATAATTTTAGCTTTTCTTTGATCTACCTTCGGCCACCACGCCACGACCATGCCACCATTTTTGGCCGCAGATCCCATCTTTTACCGTGTAGTCTCTGGAGCGCATAGCTTCCCCTTACGGCTTTACCAGTTATATACGATAGATGGTTGTTCCAAGTGAGGGTTTTATCTAGAATTACTCCTAGATATTTCATTTCCTCGAACGAAATTAAGTCTGTGTCCCCTAGTGTCAGGGTTCCCATACCCAATTTTCTTCTTCTGGTAAAGGGTACCACATTGGTTTTATTCGGATTAATCGAGAGTCCTTCTCCTGACACTAGTCATGAGTGATGTCAAGAGCTAGTTGCATCCGATCTCAGTTGATTTGCCTAATTGATAGGCATATTAATATGAAGAGGTGAGTCTTTAAGATAAACTTCCCTAATATGTTGATTGATCATATTTTCCGTTGAGTCAAATAGTCAAAAGTATATTCTATGCAATTCAACCCACTTTAAGGTACATATATTATATACCTTCCATCTATTAATTTATCGAATATTTTATTTTATAATGAGTTGTGTGTACAGTATACCTGGAACCCCATAATTTTAAATTGATATGTGTTTGCAGTACCTACTAAGTACCTATGTAATAATAATATAAGCTACTAATTATATAGTGGTGAATTTTACCACACACATACATATACATCTTTGTATGTTCGCATATTGTATTTAGCTGTCTTCATTAACATTGTGCGTATGAAATTATGTGTAGGTATTGCCAATGCAAAATGCGTAAATTCAATTGTCAGGTGTATACGTGTATGTATGCAGGTATTACACACCTGCATACATATAATCATGTCTGTGGTTGTTTTGATTTCAAATATGAAAAATGAAATTTATAGTAGTATGATAAATATATGCATAAAAAGAAAATGAAAGTGTAATACCTAATTTCACAGCCAATTTAATCATGTTTATTGTATTTTTGTTGTTTATAATTATCATTAGTATATGCACATATACATGAGTGTGTTTACATTCAAGAAGTGCCAAAATTGTGAAAAGAATTTGAAAGTTTTCTTTTTATTACATATAATCGTATGATGATTTTTGCACTTGGGTTGATAAACTTGAACATGATAGTTATTATCTTAAACAAATTAGAAATTATTATGAATAATATTTCTTTATTGATTCTGTTCTAATCTTCAATACAAGGCTAAGCTATCCCTTTGTCCCTAAGCTAATTTGTCGCATTCTCAATGTCACGCCCGTTATTATTCTTTATGTTGTATAGAAATCAACACTAAAGACGATCTCTTCACAAGTCAAGTCACATAATCAGTTTGTTTTAAAACTAATTTTGCCATTTTTGGAAAACCAAATTCTTATTAATTTCGCAGAATTTTTATGAATTCTCATATGAATCAACATTTTTAATTTGTCGTCTATTATTTTAGTACTATGTACATACACAATAATTAAAACTAGTGTAATACTCTTCTATTTGTATTCGTTTTTCTTCATTTCTTTATTCAAGCGAATGTCACATCCGTGACGCAAGAATTTCTTATATGTTCGTGACCAGAATCATAATAATTTAACTCGATTTAGTAATGTCTCTCTGTTTGCCTATTCGCATAATATTCGTCATAAATATAGAAGTATCAATATGAAAGTCGCTACAGAAATATGTTTTTACAAACGAACATATAATTTTGGGAACAGGCTTAATGGGTTTGGCATTTTTCTGTTTTTCTTGCATAGAAAAATAGAGATATCACAATGAAATTCGGCTCATGAAGTGTTTTTTTTTTGACCAATGACTAATTTTGAAAATTAAGGTAATTTAATGAAAACTGCCATACAAAATTACATTTTCATTTTAATGTTTTTTTATTATTTTGAGTTTGCATGCCGAAATATACAGCTATTGATCTATAATTGGGCATATACGTTTTTTTTTAACAACAAATAAACATGTTGAAGAATGGGCGTAATCGGATGAGAACCACGCATATCTTCCATACAAAATCGTGTTTTCGAACATATGTTTTTTGACTTGGCACATAGAAATAAAAAGCTATGGAGTTAAAATTGAATATATAGGATTATTTATACTAATTAACAAATGTTGTGAAGTGTAGGCGAAGTTAAAATAAAAACACGACTATCTTCCATACAAAACTTCATTTTCTAATATATATCTTTTGGCTTGGCACCCAGAAATATTCAGCCATCGAGCTAAAATTGGGTATATAAAAGTATTTTTTAACAACAAACGATGTGTTGAAGAATTTGGAAAATTGATTGAAAACCACGCCTACCTTCCATACAAAACTTCATTTTCGAACATATATCTTTTGGGTTGGCACTCAGAAATATTCACCCATCGAGCTAAAATTGAGTACATTAGATTATTTTTTAACAACAAACAATGTGTTGAAGAATGGGGAAAATTTATTGAAAACCACGCCTACCTTCCATACAAAACTTCATTTTCGAACATATATTTTTTGGCTTGGCACCCAGAAATATTCAGCCATCGAGCTAAAATTGTGTACATAAGATTATTTTTTAATAACAAACAATGTGTTGAAAAATGGGGAAAAATTGGTTAAAAATCACGCCTACCTTTCATACAATATTACAATTTCGAATGTATATTTTTTGACTTGAGGCATAAAAACATAAAATTATCGAGCTAAAATTGGGCGTATGGCATTATTTTTACCATTTAACAAATGTGATTGAAAATGGGTGAAATCCGATAAAAATCACGACTACCTTCCATACAAAAGTACATTTTCGAAGTTATATTTTTGACTTGGCGCACAGAATTATAAAACTATCGAGCTAAAATCGTGTACATAAGACTATTTTATAACAACAAACAATGTGTTGAGTAATACGAAAAATTGGTTGAAAACCACGCCAACCTTTCATACAACACTACATTTTCGAATGTATGTTTTTTGACTTGATGCATAGAAACATAAAGCTATCAAGTTAAAATTGGGCATATGGCATTATTTTTACCAATTAATAAATGTGGTTGAAAATGGGTGAAATCCGATAAAACTCACGACTACCTTCCATACAAAAGTATATTTTCGAAGTTATATTTTTTGACCTGACGCACAAAATTATAAAGCTATCGAGCTAAAATTCTGTACATACGATTATTTTTTTACAACAAACAATGTTTTGAAGAATACGGAAAATTGGTTGATAACCACACCTACCTTTCATACAAAATTATACAAAATTATATTTTCGAATGTATATAAGATAATTTTGTGTGCTCGAAAATAAAAAAAAAATTAAAGAAAATATCTTTTATGTATGATATATACATTTTAGTAATATCAAAAATTAAATATAATTTTAAGAAAAGTTATTTAATCCTGAAAGAAAGTGCATTCTTGAGTTGATGACTCCAAAAAAATAATAATCACTGCTTATCACTGTTAAATAATTTCATCGAATTAAAAAAAAAAAAAACAAAAAATTTTATTAAATACTTCTTTCCATTTATTTTCAAGATGAAAATGACATAACTAGCTAACTAGCATCTTTCGTTTGTTCAGATGAATTGCTGTGAATGTTATAATTTGGTTGAATACCTAATTTAAATTATGATTGATTGAGCATGAAAGTGAAATATTTCCCACGGTTTAAATTAAATGCATCAAGATTGTATTGATGATTTGACAGATACAAATAATAAATATTTTATTTGCATATGCATCAAATATGTTAATTATTATTAAAATATTCGAATACATGTCCACATACAAGTATGTACATATACATATATATAAAAAATATTGTATATAATATAAATGAATATAGCATGTAATTATAGTAATAATGTCGGCATATAATAATAAAATGTTCATCACTAAATTAATGGTTATGCTGAGATGAAGGAAGATGAAAAACGCAGAGGGTGTCAAGTATTAAGTAGTAAGACAGCGATGCTTTTAATGTGTGTTGTATGTACTACCTACATATATGTATGTATATGTACATATTTACATCAAATTTGCAAAACAAAAAAAAAAAAATATGAGCAAAAAAAAAAACTTTCACTTTTTTAATCGCAAAATTGTACATAATTACAAATTGAAACGAACTAAAACCCATGAATTGCCCAAAAGGAGAAGAAGTAGTCGAAGAAGTGTTGAAACCAACAAAACATTTGCTTTAATACTTGTATTACATATGAGTAAGAAGGTTAGAGGGTATCAAGGAAAGCCTGGCTACTTGAAATCGGTCATAGATTCTTTTTCTGACTAAACGATTTATTACATAAAATTGTAAAAAATTATGTACTTTGCTAAAAAAAAATTTTTTTAATATTTTTTGTCTCAAAATCGATTTCATTTAAATCACTATCATTAATTCTTTCATATCTGTAAATGGCACTCATATGATATTCACGCTTGCATCCATTTTTTTTTTTATCTATAAATGTAGAAAGAAATTAATCTCCAATAGCAACATGCAGTATATGCAACTTGTTTATATACAAAAATAATAACAATAATAAACTCAATCATATACACACACAGTGTCTCGATGAGATAATATAAAATGTATGCTGTAATGTGTATATAAATAAATATGTACGATTGTATGGCATGCAGTATGCGTGTTGGGTTTAGCCTACACCTGTTTGTGCTATCGGAGTACTTTGGGCTGAAACGCATGGACTGGATATGGTGCTTGTTGACCCAATTCGAAGACGACAAATATTATTGTAAACTGGTTTTATACATCAATATTATTATTTTTTTTTATTTTTTTGTTCGATAAGAAATTGTTAATGGCCCAAATTGAAGGGAGGGTAACCAGTATTATCACTTGACTACAAAATGTTTGATTTTTTTTTCCAATTTTTTTATTTTAAATTTCTTCTCTCACTCTCTCACTACCATGTTTGTAATTTGTACTACTTTTTCTGTGTCTTTCATTTATTCATACATACCAAATATTGTTGTTTGACCAAGATTGCATAAATGCTGCGAACACACACATATGAATATATCGTATAGTATTTTTGTACAATACTCATATGTAACGTATTGTATATATTTATATATATATATTTTTTTGTTTGTTGTATATAGGTATGTCTGCAGTTATAAAAGGTGCGCATTTTTTGTGATGAGCAACACGTTTCTTTTCGTTGACTACGATATTATTACCAATATTTGTTATTATTGCTTTTACTGGTAGTTGACAGCAGCAATGGTAATGATGACGATGATGATGATGATGATCATCATCATCATCATGATAATGAACATCACAATTACCATTATGAATAGCCAAACTCTTATTGATTGAAATAAAACCACATTTTAACGTTAATATCGCCTGTTACACTTGTGTATCATCACACTACCGCCACAGGAAGTAGTTATTCTCTTTGCTGCATCTACACACACCTATTACGATGGTCATTAATATTTACAACTGTGATTTATACTTTGATTTGTTATGCTCTGAGCTATACAATTTATTTTTAATATTGAATTTCTATTACTATTATTTTTTTTTTTGAAGTAATAAAAATGAAGTTCATCTCATGTGGAATTGCCATATATGAGGACGGTCCCAGAACTACCCGACCTAATAAAGAAAACAACCAATTTGGGAAAATTTTTCTTTATTTCTCAACATCATCTCCTTTTAGTACTTTTCCCAGCAATATTCTATAGCTTCGATACCATGTTTATAGTATGAATTGTCTAGCTCATTAAAATAGCAACATCTACCGCAGGCTATACCTCTTCATTGTTTGCAAATCTTCTACCACCAAGCCCTTTAATCAAATTTGGAAATAGAAAATAATCCGAACGAGCTAAATCTGCCGAATAAGGTGCGTGTTGAAGCAATTCGAGCTGTAACTCATTGATTTTGGTGGTGGATTTTGGACTGGTGTTTTTTGGTTCTATTATGAGCAAACGCGACACCCATCTTGCACACAGCTTTTTCATATCCAAATTTTCGGTATAGCACTTTTTGAAATGCCTGTAACTTCACCTAGCTTACACACCTTCAGCCGGCGATCATCCAATACCATTTTGTGGATTTTCTTGATCGTTTCTGGTTGAAAACATATGTTTTATTAGGTTGCCACTTTTCACCAAAGTAATCGGGTAGTTCTGGGACCGCCCTCGTATATATACTATACATATGTCCATTTTTATATAAAATATTAATAATGTAATTACATGATCAAAAATAAGAATATTTGATGCTAAAAGTACTATAAAAGTGATTTTTATGAAACGAATTACGTATGCATTATTATCTAAATGTAATGCCTAATCTATGAAATAATATTTAATTGATAGAATACTTGAACACTTTGAAATTTTGAGACAAGTTTTCATTTTGATTTTTGCGTAAAATTTCTATATATCATAAATATGACATTAATGTCTTGTAAATTTTTGAAAATTCAATTACACAGAAATTACCTGTTGCAAGTGATTTTATTGAGACTCATGTTGGAAAAAATTGAATTCCTTGTAAGCTACTATATACTTGTATAATTATCAATTTGTAATTATTATTACTTCTAAAATTACAATTACAATTTTAATTACTTGAGGAAATTGCAAAAATCATAAATTAAGTTAATATGTTAAACAAGTTTAAATTACTTGTAATCACTCTGACTAATTAGTAATTTTGAATTATAATTACTTTTAAAATTACAATTCTTTTAACATATTTAGATCCAAAATAAACGATTTTTAAATTATTAATATGTTATATTAATATGTTAAACGAGTTTAAATTACTTGTAATCACTCTGACTAATTAGTAATTTTGAATTATAATTACTTTTAAAATTACAATTCTTTTAACATATGTAGATCCAAAAAAAAAAAAAAAACGATTACAAATTCAAATTTATTTTAGTCGATTACTTATCGTGTAAATTAATTCTTTAAATAATTATTGTTATCCTGTTCTGGAACTTTTGGGACACTAATTTATGGTTTCATGTAGCCAATCTCCAACATGATTACTTCTTACTGACTTATGTAACCATTACAACTGGTTTTGTTCGATTTTATGCGAATTCAGAATGCTTCGATAGCCACTTCTTTACCTTAGTTTTTCATTACTGTGATCCAATTGTCTGAAATATGCTAATAAAAATTGCTAAAAAATGAGTTTTCAATAAATGTTGAGATATTTTTACGAAATATGGCTTGAACTACGATATGCTTCATGTGAACGATCGTTACTGAAAATGGATATAATCGAGAAAATACGAAAGAGTCTAAGCGCTGGATTTTACTTCTTTGCAATCTTGAATTTGTAGCTTTTGTTATAATCTCACCTAGATCAATGATATTTTTGAAGTGTATTAACATTTTATTTATAGACAAGCCACGCCCACCTTTACGTAGAGATCGTATAACAAGCCCCTGCTTTGATCCACTCATATAGTCCACTCATATACAATATTTCTCATGCCGGTATCTACTTGAGTGGTTAAAATTATGTTCAAAAATGGGTGTGCCATGCCCATTATTTTGTACGCCTTCCACTTAAGGTCTTTATATGCTTCTTAACAAGTGCTATATGCATTAATGTCGAAAAAAATATTCTCCATATAAAATTCGACATTATTGTAGAACATTTTCGACATTAATTCATTCAACGTTAATGGGATATGCTCTTAAAAACAATTCTGATGGAAACTGCCAAAGTCTTCTAGCACTTTTTCGACATTATCGCAAAAAATTGAAATAATATCGTACGTAAATTATAAGAAATTAGAATTTCGATATTATTTCGATGTTTTGCGATAATGTCGAAAAAGTGATGAGTTTTCCGGCATTATTTTCCCACAGTTACAATGATGTCGAACGTTAATTGTAAAGAATTATAAAAAATTTCGAACATTATTGTAAAAATGTTTGCAATAAAGTCGAATTGTTATTCCATACAAAAAAAAACATAGTATTGCAATATTTATTTTCGAAATTAATGCAATTCACCCACAAAACGTTTAACCGTACGTATTTTTGTTTGATTAAAATGTTGATATTTTCCGAATATTAATTTTTGTACTTTATCACCTAAATATTGAAGGTTATTACTTATCTTATTTATTTGGTATTATTACGATAAGTGGGTGCCGTAGCTCAGTGGTTAGTGTGTTCGCCTTCTGATCTGTAGGTCGTGGTTCAATACCCGGCTGATGCATAACAAATTTTATATCGAAAAGATTTTTCTTTCGAATGGTACCCACCTGTCGGCAAGCAATTGGCAATTCTTCCGACAGTAACAACTTGCCATGAAAAAGCTTCTAAAAAGAACTCTGTGACAAAGCTCAGAAAAAGTGATATCACAAGTGTTCTGCCGTTCGGAACCGGCTAAAATAAGTAGGTCCATTCTAATACTGTCCAAAATTTAAGACACACAACAGTAATAGAGAAGAGAAGCTCGGCCAATGAGCCCTTTGGGGCTTTAAGTGCCACATATTTATTTTTTATTTTTTTTTTATTACGATAAGTACTTTGTTTTCCTTCTTATTTTATGTTATGTTCTATTATTATTACTATGCTATTACATACTTATATTATGATTATTTTGAGCATACTTAGTTAGTGTAAGCATGTATGTGTGAGAATTAATTAAAAAAAATAAATTTTACATTAAAAAAATCGTTCATACTATTAGTAACCTTAAGATGACATTACATTCTCATCCGAATCTAACAATGACACTTGAAGAATGGATCACGTTCGTTTACACTTTACCACATTATAAGTAAATATAATTGAAATATAAATGACTTTAACATTAGAATTACACTTAATTATTAATTTGGTCTATTAAATGCTGCGTACTTACATAGTTTGACATTGGTTCAAGGTAATTTAATTAGGTTTTTTTTTTTTATTTTTTGTGTACTTTGCATTCTCAAATACACATAATAAAATCATTACACATGTGTATGTCTCGCGCTCTGTGTGTGTGTATATGTGTGTGTATTTGTATGAGTATGGGTAATATGCATAATCTCTATAAAAAAATTGTTAACATTAAAAGATACGCTAAAATAATGGTTGAATACGAAATGCGAATAAGAGAAGAAATGAGAAAAATAAATGCTGCCACTTAAAATGAAGCTGACTGTATTTATTTGTTGTTGGAATAAAAAAAAAACCCCGCTGCAGCAAATATATAAAATAGTAGCAAAAGTGCAGAAACAACATTATGAAAAATATACCTCATCATCATATAAGCTGCTTCAAAGTTAAAACTATTAACATCTGAGAGCAATAACATTTGCAATTATTTATGGCACGCGTCAATTGCAGCGTACTCATGCGTTTTGTTGCATGCCGCATAATACTTACCCATACACATTCACATATATCAATTTATATGCGCGCCAAACGGTTTTGCTACTGCTGCCAAGTTTTGTTTTCATTCATCTTCTTCATTCGCCTATTTTTTGTTATTATCTTTGTTTTCCTGTTTTTCATTACACTTTCTCATCATGAATTTGACGCTTTTTTTTTTTCTTGACTTGTTTGTTGTTGAAGTGCAGTTTTCGTTGTCGTTTAATGTCTTTAAATTTAATAAATGCGCAAACAAAAAAAAAAAAAAAAATAAAAATAAATATATGGCACTTATAGGCCCCAAGCGGCACTTTGGCAAAGCTTCTTTTCCAATACTGTTGTGCGTATTTTTTTTTTTCTTACAGTATTCGAAGGGACCTACTTATATTGCCGGTCCTCAACGCCAGAATGCCTGTCTGAGATTTGTCGCAAAGCCCTTTTTAGAAGCATTTTCATGGCAAATTCCTATTGCCGAAAGAATTGACAATCACTTTGAAAATTATTTTCAACGCACGACCTACAGATCAGAAAGTGAACGCATTCCAACAAATTATATTTTTTTGGTTTGCAAACAAACACTCTTGGTATATTTCTGAAGGCATTTTTGCTAAACAATGTTAAACTGTGGGCTTCTATTTTAATTTGGAGTTATATGGAGTCTCCTCTAATTCTTATAAAAATGGTTTTTCACCGATAAATTTATGGTATGATATAGGTCTCTATGTCTCTTGTTCTTCTTTTTTTTTTTCACTGAAGAAAGGTTTTTATGTGGTGGGTCCCAACGCACAACCTCAAATTGAGGGAAGTTTTCGCCACTTACTTTAGCTGCCGCTCAGTGGGTGCTAGAACGACGTTGCCCTGTGGTCGCCGCATGGAGGTTCCCCATTAAAATGAAGGTCTTCACAAGGAGGGCTTCCATTTAGAATGAAGAC
Source organism: Megamerina dolium (assembly GCA_963854835.1). Classification (NCBI taxonomy): domain Eukaryota; kingdom Metazoa; phylum Arthropoda; class Insecta; order Diptera; family Megamerinidae; genus Megamerina; species Megamerina dolium. The sequence continues at coordinate 22,697,971 of OY978526.1, read as the reverse complement.
GTCATTACATAGTAAGCAGGATAAACTACCTGATGACGAGTGATTTGACTTGCGATGAGTTCAACAAGGATTGTTCTAGCTTCGTCAGTTTGAAGCAGTTAGCTACGTTGCCTTACGAAAACATCACCAGACCACTCTATTCTCTCTTTTAGTTTTTATTATATGGAGACCTCTCCACTTTCTATGAGAAATGTTTTTCCTCAATACACAATAAAGCTTTTATGGAAGGTTTATTATATGGAGAGCCTCTTTTTTATATGGAATATTTTCTTCAAAAATTAAGTATTTTTTAATCTTTTTTTTTTTTAAGTGTAAACAAGTGATTGCCACTAGTGTCTCCAAAGAAATTTACGATAACTTGAGCAAATGTTATGATACTCAAAAAAAAAAAAAAAAAAAAAATTCGCCTGAGCTGCCTATAGTTCATAATTTTAAAAAATTTCAATCCATATAACTCACTTAATATTAATCAAATACTTTGTAACAATTTTCCATGAAATGTGCTAGCCATACCCACTAATTGTGGGTGCTGTAGCTCAGTGGTTAGTGTGTTCGCCTTCTGATCTGTAGGTCGTGGGTTCAATCCCCGACTGATGCATAACAAATTTAATATCGAAAAGATTTTTCTTTCGAATGGTACCCACCTGTCGGCAAGCAATTGGCAATTCTTCCGACAGTAACAACATGCCATGAAAAAGCTTCTTAAAGAACTCTGTGACAAAGCTCAGAAAAAGTGATGTCACAAGTGTTCTGCCGTTCGGAACCGGCTAAAATAAGTAGGTCCCTTCTAATACTGTCCAAATTTAAGACGCACAACAGTAATGGAAGAGAAACTCGGCCAATGAGCCCTTTGGGGCTTTAAGTGCCACATATTTATTTATTTATTTTTATACCCACTAATTTTTGTAGTTTGGTGAAGATAATATTGCAAAAAAATGGTCAAGCCACTCATACTATTTATTGTACAGGGCAGCTAGAGCCTTTAAGAGCCTTTAGATTTGATTTAAAAAAAAAAACCCCATAACATTTAGAAAAATGTATAAAATCTTTATTTGAGTCAATAGAACGATCAATATAATTCAATGTTGAAAGATGATTTCATGTAAATGTTGTCTGCGGCTGCGCCTCACATGGTTCATACGTTGGTTTAAATTTTAGTATACTCTCTCCAACATATCGGCCAGTATTTCACGAATAAATCGATAATTTAGGGTCATCAACAACACTGGCGAATACAGCTGCGATATTTTCATCCGTCCACACTCTATGTATGCGTGTTGGTGGTTTAATGTCCAATAATGTAAATTTGGTGTGAAATTTAGTCACAAGATTCCGAATAGCCGCCTCAGAAGATAAAAATGAATGAACAGAGCATGGATTTTGATAATCAAATTCAAAAATCTACAAGCGTTGTTCGTTTGCATAGCGATTCACGGTTAAATTATAGACCAAACTGTACCTGTTTGATAGTAACATGTTACACGACATGACAGCTGAGCTGCCAAAAACAGTGTTGCCAAAAAGAAAGTTGCTAAAAAATCACCCTGTACTTTGTGGAATTACTCTGCTAATCTTTATAGGAATGGAATATATATATATATATATATATATATATATATATATATATATATATATATATATATATATTATTTATATACCGTTATAATCGAATATATTCTTACTTTCTAAAGTCATATCAAATTATAAAATTGAGTGTATATTTTTGAAGTTATAGGTCAAAATATGGCAAAAATTTCTCGTTTCTCGGTCTTCTAGCTATTGTTAGAGTATAGTATATATTCTTATCTGTTTATATTATAGCCAAACCTTTGATAAACTGCTTTTTTGGACCTGAGTTCAGGTTTTGCGGATGTATTTGAAATTAACTAGGCCTATAACATGCACCATGTGTCGTGTCAAGTAAAATATGTTTTTGTTTTGTTATTTTGGACATTGTATTATTTGTATGTCAAATCAATCAGAAATTCAAAACTCGCATAGATACGTCTATTGTAACTACTTTCTTGAAATACGTAAATAATTATAAATATTTTTTTTTTTTTTACCAAATTTCATATGCGTATCGATTCACGTACGATTGCATACATGCATAGACAATCGCACACGAGCTTGGACTGCACTTTCTTCATAGGTACTACATATATTCGTACATACATAGATATAGATACAAACTTATATAAATTACTTAAGTATGCGCATGCGTATACATGTGAATACCATGTATGGCTGTATATGTGTGAATATTTGTATGCAAGCATGTATGTACGACAATAATATTTTTGAATATATTAAAGTAAAGTATAATTTTTTTCACTCACTCGCTCACTCTGTTGTTTCTTTTTTTTTTTTTTTTTAAATAAAGTCTAAATATGTATTTGGATAATTATGCAATTAAAAATTGTTGATCGAATTTTGTTTTGGCTATGTAAGCAGGAAAAATCAAATGAATAAACAGAAATACCATCTATAAAAAAAAAAAAAATTCAATCGCTTTCGTTTAAATAACTTGCTACTTTTACAATAATTATTATTGCATATATGTATAAAAACATATTGTTGTTGTTGTTGCTGTTGTTGCTGTATTAATTACATATATTTTTAATGAATTTCTTGTTTCTAGTCGATTGGTAATTGCAATTGTAATATTTCAATAGCAGAAATACGAGCAACAACAACAACATGTGCTGAACCATTTGCAGAAATCACGAAAAACATCAACAACAACAACAACAACAACAATCAAACAAATAAATAAATAAATAGACAAACAAACAAAAAAAAATAAAAAAATAACAAAAACAGAAAATTATACCCACATACATGCTAGTGGTATGCACATGGTGGCGCATTGCCTATATATGTATGTAAATACGTTACAATGTATGAATATTCGTATGTAGTACTTGTCGTCAACCTGCTTCTGTGTGTGCGTGCTTGCGCTATAATGCTGTTGAAATCGGTTTACATAAAAAAAAAATTTCTTTCAAACCAAAACAATATTGTAATGCGTTTTCGTCGTTGTTGTTGTTGTTGTTGTTGTTGTTATTTCATACAATCATTTCTATTTGTTTATAACTATGAAAGTGTTAGTGTAAATGAAATTGTGTGTGTATTTGTGTTTTTATATGTAAAAGCGCACGACTAAAGCTAATGAAACCATGACGTGACGTTTTAAATTATTTATCTTCAATCAATCATGTCCATCATATAAATACACACACACACTCACACACACATGGATTTAATTTACTTACTAACACTTATGTGTGAATGCACCTGTAAACAGTCATATGTAATAATTATTTGTCATGAGTGCAATAGCGTCTATATTATATTCCAATGAGATTGAAAAACAAAAATGTAGCAAAATTTGCCAAATGCTCATCATGAGCTTTTCAAATATCAGAAAATATAAATGTAAAATAATTTAAAAAAAGCCATTCAAAATAGTTAACAGAAGGAATCTGAATCTCCTGCATATCGTCCCTATATGTCCCTGTATGTCATTTTTCATAGACCTGCCTTTCATTCTTGCCTTTACGGAAATATTAAAGTAATTTAAAATTTGGAATTAGAATCGGCTATAAAAAAAATAATTAATTTTAAGACAGATTTTTTCATTTAAGATTATAAGCTTTATAGTACCTCCGCATCCGATCAACTCAATTTTTTTGTTTCCCCGCAGTGGAAAGTTGCGCAAGTAAAAATGATGCTCAAGCCCGGAAAAAGTCTAGACAAAGTGGAGTCATATTGCCCCATTAGCTTGCTATCAGTTGTCTCCAAACTTATGGAAACCCTTTTCCTCAAAAGATTGATGCCAGTAATAGAAAGACGCAAACTAATTTCTAACCACAAATTCGGTTTCAGGATACAGCACAGCACAGCACAAATGAACAAGTACATAGACTTATAAATTATATTCACAATGCATTCGAACAAATAAAAAATACTGTACAGTTGCGTTTCGTGATATATCTCAAGCTTTCGACCGTGTCTGGTGGCATGACAGTTTACTCTATAAAATAAAGGACACCCTTCCGATAAACTTTTACATATTTATCAAGTCCTATCACGAAAGTCGATACTTTATCGTCAAGCAAGGTGAAGAACAGTCTGAACTCTACGTCTGAAAATTCAGACGGTGCACCTCAAGGCAACGTCATGCGTCCCATTCTATACCTGCTTTACACATGCGACTTACCAGCCTCTGAAGAATCCATCATTGGCACTTTTGCAGACGATACTGCTGTCCTCGCAATGGATACCTTTCCGCAACTAGCTTCGGCTATGCTCCAAAAAGGGTTAGACAAGATTACTCATTGGTTAAAAGATTGGCGAATCAAGTCAAATGAAACCAAGTCTATCCAGGCTACGTTCACCCTTAAATGTAGCACCTACCCACCCGTAAAACTATATATTACGCAATGTAACGAAACTAAATACCTAGGCATGCAGCTCGATAGCAAACTAACTAACTCATATCTTCACCAAACTCAGACATTCTAAAGTCTCACTCGAGAGTAAACTCTTACTCTACTCAGCTGTCCTAAACTCAGTATGAACCAGTATGGGGTACTGCGGCAACCTCCAATGTCAAATTTCTCGAAAGATTTTAATCTAAAACCCTACGTATGATTGCAATTCGTTCATCATGGCACTTTAACGCTCGCCATTGACGGTAACGTCGACTCTTTGCTCATTTTCGAAGAAAAATGTCCCAATGATGCGGCGTGACCAAAAACCACAACAAACAATCACTCGTTGTGGATGCATTGGCTTCTCAACAATGACGTGTGAATTCTCTGATACCGAAATGTGACAATTTTGTTTATTGACATAGCCTCCAAGGTTGAAATGAACTTCATTGGAAAACATGATTTTTCGATAAAACATTCTCATTTTCGGCCAAATGATCTTCACCCCATTGGACGTAGTGAAAACGCATCGGACTAATTGAACTTTGTAGACCTTGATACCGAGGTCTTTATGCAAAATTCTTCTCAGAGAAGCGCAAGATGTGTTCAGTTCCTGAGAACGATGACGATGTGATGTTGATGGATGTTCAAGCATACTCTGAGCAACAGCAGCAATGTTTTCGGCTGAGCGCACTGGCTGTGGAAGTGAATGTTTCGATAGGATAGCTCAGGTCAGAGTAGAGTAGCGTAGCTCAAAGGTTAGTGTGTTGGCATTCTCATCTGTAGGTCGTGGGTTCAGTCCCCGGCGGAAGCATAAATTTATTATCGAAAATATTTTTCTTTCGAACGGTACCCACCTGTCGGCAAGCAATTGGCAATTTTTCTGGCAGTAACAATTTGCGATGGAAAAGCTCTGTAAGAAAGAACTCTGTAACAAAGCTCAAAAAAGTTATGTCACAAGGGTTCTGCCATTCGGAATCGGCTAAAATAAGTAGGTCTCTTCTAATAATGTCCAAAAATTAACACGCACTACAGTATTGGAAGAGAAGCTCGGCTCTTCGGGGCTTCTAAGTGCCACATATTTATATTTGTATTTTTTCGATAAAAGTAAGAAGTCAGCTTTCACTATTTTCCAACTTTGTTCAAACATAAATGTGTCCCATAGCTCTCGAAACCAAAATAACCGGTAGTTCTAATTCCAAATGTTTGATGGTCCACCCTGTATAGAAGAATTGTGAATAGCATGTGTATTATTCATACTTAATTTGATGTAAAAATTGAACAATGGATTTAAACTCAACACATTTCTTAAACAATGTTTAATTGCGATGACACTAATAGAGTTCAAAATACATGTGACTATTGCAAAATACTCGAAGAGTTTCCGATAACCCAAAAACAATAAGTCTTATAAATGTCAATAACAAATTGTACAGATAACAGGTTGAGTTTATACGAAAATGAAAATATAAGGTAGTAGTAGATAAAATTTACTTCTTTTGTCAATGTATTAATGCTAAGTTTTAAATGATCATAGCGATAATATTCATCTAATTTCGCAAAAAAAAAAAAAATAATAATAATAATAAGACAGACACGCGCAAATACAAAAAACAAAAAAAATCCACGAGAAAAACACCATTATTAAATCTGGTTTTGCTCAGTTGAAGCTTAATTTTGAATTGGAATGCAATAGAATGAATAAATTCTTATAAGGTTTGAAGTTACATAGTAGATATGTTCTTAAATAACCTGAAAAGGTAATGTCTTGTAATTTTTTTTGGTAAATTTTCCAAAACATGTAATAATTACATGTTTTGGAAAAAATAGATATATCTACTACTTGTACGTATTTATAAGCTATGCCAATTTGACCAAATTCCTCACCGCATAAATATTCTAAGCTAAAATAATGGCAAATCTAGTTTTAAAATATTCCAATTTAATTTCTGTAAGATTGTTGCGTATTCGGTCTATTTAATAAGAATCGTTTTTTGATACAAAACCTTGAAAAAAATCAATCTATCACAGTAAACAGCTCATTTTATGAAAACATTTATTAATTGCGTTGCCAACTTTGTGCTACAATATTGAAAGAAAGAACAGAAATTTTATAAGATTATTTTGTAATAAACCAGCAGCTTAATATTGATATAATTTGATGGAGTTGAAACAAAAGTTATGTGCTCTTTGGCCGTTGCCCTTGCCGAGCTTTTCTCGATTTTGTGCGAGTGTGTAATAGCGCAGGGCGTTGTTCAAGAATGTGCTCTGATGATTTACTTTTTTTTTTCCCTGCTAGAGTTATCAGAGGAGTTATCGGAGAGAATTCCCATTTTCGTTTGGTGTCGCTTCTCTTCTTGATAGCTTGATCAGCTTTTTCGTTCCCTTTAGTTCTCATGGAAGCCGGCACTCATAAAATTGTAATCCTGTTGTACTTTTCTAATGTATTTCTATTGTGGAAAAATAAAGAAGCATGGTACGAAAAGATGTCCCGTCATTGGGACTACAATTGATTTATTGTGAAATCCATAGGACTCTAAAGGTCATTGATTTCTTTTAGGACGCTGAATAGGTGCTTGTAAAGTATATTCTTGCAGTCCGATCCTCAGCGAAATCTGATAAGCCGATGTTGTGGAGGTAGCAGTTCTTTGTCTGTATACAAGAAAGGAGACTCCACAATTTGCGCCAATTTCAGCTAACAAGCTTTTAGCGTGCGTAGTGGTTGAAAGATTGAAGCGTATGTTCGACAAACTGTATGATACTAAACCAGGATTGAAAATATTCTCATACTACGCCAAATTCTGAAGAAGACGCAAGAAAAATAGACTGACATATAAAACCAATTTGCAAATAGTTGGTACTTTGAGCTAAGTATGCAATTGGGAAATCACGAATCACGCTGATGATGCTGAATTTCCATCTGTGATATGAGGTTGCTTGGAGTTTTCGAGAGGAATGACCCTGGGACCTATATGCGATGTTGGCGAGTACCAAATAAGATACAACCATGTGCTTTACGAGGTCCCAATATCGGTCATGTCGAACGACTAAAAGAACATGGTATGACCCTTTGAAAAGATCAAGTATTGAAGAATATGTTAGTGCTTGGAATAATGTCTCGTGGTCGCTCCATAATAGAGATTTAGGTCTAACAGATTGAGTTGGAGACTTTCTTCGCCTTCTTCTTATTATCCTCTGTTGAAATTTGAAATCAATCTGATAAGAGCCAAACGCCTTAATGTCTAGCTGATTGCCTGGACTAAGTAAGCAATTGAGAAGTCGAGCCCTCTCTCGAAGAACGAAAACTACACTCTACAAGTCTCTCAACATCCCTGTCTTTATATATGGCGCTGCACCTTGAACAATTTCCACCTCGGATGAGTGAATGCTTGGAGTTTTCGAGAGAAAAGACCTACGCAAGATCTTTGGATCTATTTGTGTTGGTGGCGAGTACCGAATAAGGTACAACTATAAGTTGTACGAGCTGTATGCCGATATTGACATAGTAAAGTGCATCAAAATCCATCGGCTGCGCTGGATAGGTCATGTCGAGCGAATGGAAGAACACACTCCAGCTAAGAAGGTGTTATATTCTGAATCCGTTGGAGGACGACGCAGAAGAGGCAGACCTAACCTCCGGTGGAAAGATCAAGTACTGGAGAATCTGACGGCGCTTGGTATTTCTAACTGGCGCCAGTTAGGGAAGAACAGAGATGGCTGGCGAAGCATGTTATATTCGGCCGAAATCGATATTTGGTTGTTATGGCCACATAAGTAAGTAAGTAAGTAAGATTGCTTGATCAAATTACTTAGTTCTGATTTTTGTTGTTTCTGTCAAGATTCGGGTTGCTACACCTCTTTATAATGCATATTTCTGTTTAAAAAATGTTCGGGTTTTAACCCGTGGGCTCAAAAATTTACTTTCTTGAGACAAACCCGGATCGAACAAACTCTTCTCTTCTGTTGAGAGGATCCGTTCGTAAAGAATGTATATTTTAAGTCGACCTTTGCATTTACTCTCGCACTTAGTTCTAGCTTTTATTCTTTTGTTACTGAAGATGTTGTTCTTTTGCCAATAATAGGTCGAAAGCAAGGTGCCATGAGTCGGCAAGAATGATAATAATGTTTCTGCATTGAGTTATACCATAAATGCAAAAAAAAAAAAAAAAATTTTATATCGTCAGCATTTTTCTTCAATATAATTTCTCACGCAATTCGAATGATATGAGCTACAAAATAGTACCCATTACTTCAACATCTAAAGACAAGAAGTAATGATATTATAGATAATATACTGTGATTGGCATTTCTTGTTTTTAAATATTGATTGTAGTTTCGTTTAGCTCTAAGCCTAATGCAAAAAATGGGGAAGAGAAAATCGGTGCTTATTAAATGAGATGAAAATATATATATTCATCTTATTTTGCTATTAAATATGTGAATATATGTATGTATATAATTTGAATAAAACACAAATTGTATTTGTATTATTTACGATAGTATGATACTATCCTTTGCTACAAACATCCTATTAATAAGATTTTAAAAAAGATGATGAACAACAGCGGAAATATTTTTCAAAATATTGTAGATAGTTGTTGTTGTTGTTGTTGTTGTTGTTATTGCTGTTACAACAAACCCTCACTTTCGTTGACTTAAATTTGCAATAAATTTGCTTGTAAGTGTTCCACATGTCAGTCATTTTTGGATGGTTGTCTCATTGCGCCTGTTCATGTGACTTTTACACAAAGTACATTTGGTTGGTAGCTCTGCCAAGTTTAACCAAGCGAACAAGAGCAGCATAAAAAGTAGTTGAAAATGAAGACGCATACGAGTATGTACAATAAAATAAAATTCAAAAATAACGCAAAAGGTATTAAGTAGTAATAGTAGTAGTAGTAGTAGTAGTAGTAGTATGTAATACATATTAGTAGCATGCATGTAGAAGACGATAATGACTACGATGATAGCATACGAAAGCAACAAAAACAAAATAATAATAATAATAATAATAATAATATAATAATAAAATATAAAAATACTGTTCAATTGTTATGTCAGCAAAAAGGGAAAGTCTGCCTGTGTATCATTCCGGTGGCGTAAATTGTTGCCGATGGACAATAACTGATTCCGACTATGTTCATACATACATAAATAAATACTCATAAATACATGCGTGTTGTCTACCTATGTAAGTATTTGCATGTGAATGAATTTGTTTTGTTATTATTGTTGTTGTTGTTGTTGTTATTGGAAATGATTAACCTTCTTTTTAGTTTTGGCGGACACAATGAATTGACGCATGACATGTAGTAGAGAAGTGTTAATGCTTCAGCTTGGAATGCGGCTTTTTTTTTTTTAATTCACACTTATTTCGGCTGATTGAAAGTTATTTTTGTGAATTTCTTCATTACTTATACATATATACTTTAGCTCTCGATTGCCTAGAGAATCATTTCAGTTCATAAACTATACTTTATTGATATTTGCAATTATTTTTTGTATACACAAAAACGAAATTACTGTTTTAATTAGAAATGAAAACTATTTTTAGGCGATAACTAACTTGTATGCTTAGAATAACGAAATAGTTTGTAATAGAAATATCCCCTAAAGGACTACTTAGCTGAGCTGACCATTTCGGTAATATTATTCAGATTAATGGAAGAACTTTTGCAATGATTTTTATGGAAAATAACATTCAACTTTTATCTGCCATATTCATAAAACTTATAATCGATATTCAATTCTTTATCAATCAAAAATTCCCACAAAAAATTATTTTTTATAAATATTGCAGTTAAAAATCAATTATCAATTCAAGGCATGCAAGGCATACAGTATTTTCAACAAGAATGTGTCTAAAATATTAAACTGTTAACGTTTTCGCAACACTTTTACCGAAAAGCAATAAATTTTTTGCAATAATTTTTTTTTAATGGAAAATTATTTTGGCAAAAATAAATTATGAAATAATGTCGAAATGTTAATTTTTGCTGATTTCCTTTAGTTTCGCCAAACATTTTGTGACAATATCAAAAATCCAATTTCATAAACTTTTTTCGACATTATTTCAATTTTTCTTCCAATAATATCGAAAAAGTAACAAAAATATTTCGACATTTTTGCAACATGGTGCTTATGACGTTGAAAATCTCTGACTCTATTTTTCAACCAGGTTTTCCCTAATGTCGATCATTCTTTGCAAAAATGACGAAATTGTTTTCTGTTGAAAAATATTTTTGGAATAATATCGAAATTTATATTTTTAAAGCAATTTCATTTTGATAATTCATAATTGATAATGTTGTATTTAAAAATATTTCCAACAATGACACAAATTCTAAGCCACATATTTTTTTCGACATTATTTTTTGCAAAAAATACAAAAAAGTGCCAAAAATATTACGACATTATTGCAACAATTTTTCGATATTAATTCATGTTACCAGTAATACCCTTTCACATTAACCTTTGATAGATATTTTACAGTGTACTTCAAAACTCTCACTCCGTTTTTCAAGCAAGCCTTCCTTATAGAGCGATTAGTCAACACGTATCGGTAGGTAACGGATCAGCTAGTCCAATCTATTTCATACAAAAGCCATAAGAGCGAAATTAGTCAAAACGGATTGGTAGGTAAAGTAACGTTGGAATCTGTAGAAATTAGATTTTCAACGGAGCACATGAGAGTCATTCTCTTATTCTCTCTATCATATTTCTATTTTATACTAAACCTAGCTATCTTTTTCTTTCCCATATAGTCTGAGCTATTCGTGTTGACTAATCGCACTCCGTATTTTAGATTACTTTAGTGTACTTTCTGTTACCTTACGTATTGACTATTAGCACTATAAATTCCGAAAATGTTTTCAATAATTCGGTATTTTTTTGATTTTGTTGCATTGTCGCAATAATGTCGAAATTTTAATTTCTGAAAAGTTTGCAACTTAATTTTGCCGCTATTATTACCGCTAAAATGTATACAACAACGTCGAAAATTTGCTTCTATATATTTTTTCGATATTATTCAACAATTTTTTTTGCAACAATGTCGAAAAATCATATCAACTTAATTTTTTCGACATTTTTGTTTGCAATTACGTCGAAAAAATAGCATAAAATATTTCGACATTGTTTCGAAAAATTGTCGACATTAATTCATGCTCTTTGTGAGTTATTTGTATATAGTTTGTCTCAACGAAAGTGCCAGATTTTCTTCAAATTATTATCAAATCAATTTATCCTGCCTCTACAAGACTCGTCGTCTATGTTCTCATATCGATTATATATCTGAATCTAATTAAAACTGAAGTTTCACAATAATTTGCAGTTTTTTTTATTGATTATTTTTGAATATCATCTGGTATCATCTTGTATTGTACAATCAATCAATTGGCAAACATTTGAGACACGTTCTTATTGAAAATACTATGTGAATAGTATTTAATCACAAACATATATATACTATATATATTGTATATTTATGTGTACATACATTTATGAATAAATTGCCAAATAAGTGTATTGCAATTTTTAGGTCGCAATTTTAAAATGATTTCCTTCTTTCAATACCTTACACAATACGACACAAGTGGTGCAAATTGAATAAAAACTACTTTTTAGTATTTCCATAAACAATGCCATATACAACAACAACAATAATAATAATTTTTCACAAATATTAAATAAATTAGAAATGTAAAAATTCCAAAATTGAACAATTTTGTACGTATTTTGCATACGAGTTGAACAATTATTATTATATCGTCAATGACTGCGATTGTGATGTTTGTAGGTAAACAAATTTGAAAATTTTTATTTTATTATAATTTTATAGAGACACATAGGTATCTACATGTCATCTATGTACATATTTCCTTGCATATATTTTTTTTTTTTACATTTTCATCAATGACATGTACATCCCCACCCTTATCAAGGCATACTCTCTCTCTCTGTCTCTGATCATCTTAATGTCGCTTCAAATATATGCATATACATAGTATACACTTAGGAATGCATCAATTTGTGCGTAAATCAAATATTCAAATAAAGTCATTTCAACAATTTGCATATACAACTGTTTTACTGTTTGTCTTTTGTTGCTGTTGTTATTTTTTTTTCGTTTTAATCTTTAACGCATTACAATGATCGAATTGTTGTTAATATGCAAATATCATCGTATGTATGTATGTACTTTAACACAAACACTACTTTTAATTTAAAATACATATAAGCACACTAACAAGCATTCATGTCAAATATTGTAGATACTACGTTTGGCCAACAATTTAATGTAGAAACGTGCCAACTACCGTCATTTTGTCGATTCTTCATTTCTACATTTTTTTTTTCGATCATTCAATAATTAATTGAAATTGAAATTTCTATTTATTTGATATCGATTACAAAATAGAAAGCTGATATTCATGAATAATTGCATTCGTATTTGCATATAAATATGAAAACTTGTGCTCACACAATTAAGCCATTCCATACAGTCTTTGAAAATGCAGTTTATTCTTGTGTCTCGAGCCCAATATTGTCAGTCTCAGGTATACAAGAAATGGAATAAAAGAAAATCTGGCATGATCAACATGATCAATCTTCGCTCTTTACGCAGTAAACCTGTGAAGGTACGATTTGTTGTCATTTCGTCGCATTTGCCACATTTTTAGGATGCTTATCAAGATGTATTTAATAATATGACCTCTTTCTATCTTTCGATTAGCTAGCTGTATGATGCCACTCTCGAAGATCCACCTATTTTGCAAGGAACTTAAAATATATGGCAATCGAGTAAACATTTCAAAGTTACCAAACTTGTGTGAGGTAACGAACTGTGGTGATGAGATGGCTGTTTTTATGCCAGAGATGTATTCAAATCATTCAGTTGACGATCATACAGCTTTCGAGGACTACGTTGAGCTCATGCCGAGATCGTGATTGATGTTGAATTCATCATCCTATATGATGGTAGCTGGTCGAATGATACATAATTATGGGCTCTGCCATATTATGCGTTTTCGTATTTAGTTTGCTTGCTTCAACAATACCTATATTTCCTTGTTATCGTCCTAAGTTGACCTCGCTGGGAGGTAGCTTCCACAAAAAAATGAAAGCAAAAACACCTGAAAATCGGCAAATATCCCCATAGTTGCCGAAGGATTGCCGACCGACCCCTTAAGGGAGCTATCATATAAACTAGACGGAAAAACACTTGAAAATCGATAAATAATTCTATAGCTGTCGAGGAATCTCCCTTAGGTAAAATGGCTGCGACCCTGACCCTGGTCGCTCAAGGAGCAAACAAAATGCCGTTTAGAGCAATCTCCCTTAGAGTAATAAAATGTATAAGCGACTCAACCTCCATTAAATTTTTCTACTCGATATTTTCTCCGTACATATTTACTTCTTATATCCGACCCTTTAGGGAGCTTTCATATAAAATGGATGTAAAACCGCTTGAAAATCTTCAAATAACCTCATAGATGTCAAGAAATCGCCTCCAAGTCGGTGAAATGTATGATCGACCTTCATTAAAATTTCCTTCTCAAATACTTCCGTCCTTCTTATTTCGTCAGCAGAAAGCAGCCATTCAAAATGGACAAAAAAAGCACATAAAAAATTACAAAAATTTCCATAGATGTCCAAGAATTACCTTTAGGTATATGAAGTGTATGATCGACCTGCATTAAATCTTCCTCCACATCATCATCTTTTGGCGTTAGAGCTCTCTGTGAGCTTTGGCATGCTGCATGTGGGACTTCCAGACATCTCGGTCATTTGCGACTTTTTTCATGTCCTTCCCCAGTTCGTTGGCGCACCTTAATCTTGGTCTTCCCCTTGCTTTAGTGTTGAACGCTTTGGCCTCTATAATTTTCTTCTGAACTCTCGTAGTATCGTAGTATCGCTACGCTTTGATAAAGTGTATAACATTTTCGCTCCTTATAAGTTGATCTAGTTCGTTGTTCCATCTTATACGCCACTCGCCATGATCTTTGACTACTCCCAAGATTTTTCTCAGAATTTTTCTTTCGAAAATTTGCCGTTTGGTTTTTCGGCCTTTTCGAGTAGCGTCCATGTTTCTGCTCCGTAGCATAAGACTGGTCGAATAATGGTTGTATACATAGGCAGTTTGCATTGCCCATTCAGCAGCTTTGACTTGAACAGTCTGATTAGTGACGCGTATGACCTGTTAGCTGGTTACACCATGTATCCTTGCCTTAAGGTTGCAGCCATACAATATGAATTGAACTTTGAAAACTGACGAATATTCCGATAATTGTCTAGAAATTTAACACTAACACCCATTGATTTTATGTCGTCAGGATTTCCTATCTTCATTCCTTAAGGGGGCTCCCATACAAAATGAACATAAAAATAGCTGAAAAATAACAAATTACCATATGTCATCCTATTAAATATTCACTATTTTATGCCGTACGTATTTTATGTTACAAACATGATTATCTTCTTTATAATATAAATATGTATTTAAAAGTTTAGTTTCTTTATGTGTAAGAATTTGTATGAGTATACGTACACGGGTGGGTGTCGTGGCTCAGTGGTTAGTGTGTTGGCCTTCAGATTTGTAGGTCGTGGTTCAATCACCGGCTTCTGAAAGAATTATATGACAAAGCTCAGAAAAAGTGATGGCACAAGGGTTCTGCCGTTCGGATCCGGCTAAAATAAGTAGATCCCTTCTAATACTGTCCAATTTTAACACGCACAACAGCAATGGAAGAGAAGCTTGGCCAATGAGCCCTTCGGGGCTTTTAGTACCACACATATATATATATATATATATATATATATATGTATATATATATATATATATATATATATATATATATATATATATATATATATATATATATGTATATATATATATATATGTATATATATATATATGTATATATATATATATATATATATATGTATATATATATATATATATATATATGTATATATATATATATATAATATATAAATTATATATATATATATATATATATATATATATACGTACAAGTGTACTAATTATACCCTGCATAATGCAATATGCATGGTATATTCATTTCGGTCAGATGTTTGTGTCCACTTGAAGGAATCTCCGGAGATATAGACATGGATATATATTCGTGATCAGCGTCGATTAAATTTTCGATTTAACGATGTCCGTCCGTCCGTCCGTCCGTCCGTCCGTCCGTCCGTCCGTCCGTCCGTCTGTCTGTCACCTGGCTGGTTCGCACGATAACTTGAGTAAATATTGAGCTATTTCGATGAAATTTGGCATAAGTAATCTATGATCCAAGGGTACGGAGGGGATTGATATTGGGCATGATCGGTCAATAACCACGCCCACACCAAGCATTCAAAGCGACTAACCTCGAAATTTTCAAAATCTTTAACTTGCTATAAATCACATAATATACCACTTGGGACAACAATATTTTGCACATAGAGTTATATTATACTACTATATAACCTCGCCAAAAGTGGGTGAGCCACGCCTACTTTCTAACGTAGCTCCCATACAAAGTGTCTGTACTTCTTTTAAATTGAAACTGCCGTAACTTCTACAATCTTCTGTCTAGAATAACCATAATTGACACTTAGATTAACACGGT
This sequence comes from Megamerina dolium, assembly GCA_963854835.1. NCBI lineage: Eukaryota > Metazoa > Arthropoda > Insecta > Diptera > Megamerinidae > Megamerina > Megamerina dolium. The sequence continues at coordinate 22,681,899 of OY978526.1, read as the reverse complement.
AGTCAGAAATAATATGGCAGAAAATCAATGTGCCACGCCCACTCCTTTTTGGGTCTCCCATACAAAGTTGCGGAAATTAAAAAAAATGTTACCGGTTATAACTTGCAAACTATTCAGCGTAGAATAACGAGATTTAAGGTGTGGATTAGTATTGTACGAGCAACTAGGCTCACAGAAAATGGGAGCACCACGCCCACTGTTTATCATAGCCCCCATACAAATTTTAAATTGAAACTGCCGTAACTTCTACAATCTTCTGTCTAGAATAACCATAATTGACACTTAGATTAACACGGTAGTCAGAAATAATATGGCAGAAAATCAATGTGCCACGCCCACTCCTTTTTGGGTCTCCCATACAAAGTTGCGGAAATTAAAAAAAATGTTACCGGTTATAACTTGCAAACTATTCAGCGTAGAATAACGAGATTTAAGGTGTGGATTAGTATTGTACGAGCAACTAGGCTCACAGAAAATGGGAGCACCACGCCCACTGTTTATCATAGCCCCCATACAAATTTTAAATTGAAACAGCTGTAACTTCGGCAATCTTCTGTCTAGAATAACCATGATTGACACTTAGATTAACATCGTAGTCGGCAAAAATCTGGTAGGTAATCAAAGTGCCACGCCCACTCCTGCATGAGTCTCCCATACAAAGTCGAGGGAATTAAACTAAAACTTTTAAGCTCCATAACTTACAAACCATTTAGCGTAGGACAACGAGATTTAAGGTGTGGATTAGTATTGTACGAGCAACTAGGCTTACAGAAAATGGGCGCACCACGCCCAGTGTTTATCGTAGCCCCCATACAAATTTTAAATTGAAACAGCTGTAACTTTGGCAATCTTCTGTCTAGAATAACCATAATTGACACTTAAATTAATATCATAGTCGGCAAAGATCTGGCAGAAAATCAGTGTGCCACGCCCACTCCTTCATGGGTCTCCCATACAAAGTCGAGTGAATTAAACTAAAATTTTAAGCTCCATAGCTTACAAACCATTTAGCCTAGGACAACGAGACTTAGGGTATGGATTAGTATTGTACGAGCAACTAGGCTCACAGAAAATGGGCGCACCACGCCCAGTGTTTATTGTAGCCCCCATACAAATTTTAAATTGAAACAGCTGTAACTTAGGCAATCTTATGTCTACAATAACCATAATTGACACTTAAATTAATATCGTAGTCGGAAATAATCTGGCGAAAAATCAGCGTACCACGCCCACTTCTTATTGGGGCTCCCATACAAAGTTGAGGAAATTAAACAAAAATGTTAACCACCATAACTTAGAAACTATTCAACGTAGGACACCAAATTTAAGGTGTGGATTAACATTGAAAAATTAATTGGATTTACTAGAAAGTGGTAAGCTACGCCCACTTTTTATATAGCTCCCATACTAAGCCTCGGAATTATCTTAAAATCCTTTTACTTTGTCAAAGTCAACCATATTTCGGGTGTAAATTAGTAGTATATGCAAAAATTGTTTCTCGAAAAGTGGAAATAAAAGAAAAGTTGGATATTCGAGTAAACTTTTTATATATAAATCTACATATGCAGGGTATAGTTTGGTCGGCCCCAGCCGACTGTAAGGAGATTTTTTTTTTGAATATATTGCTGCCTGAGAATCATATGACTAAATTTTAGTAAACATACACATACATTAATGGTGAAATATAAAATTATCCTGTTGGGTTATCATAATCACTGAATACTATGTATGATTTTGACATTTTCCAACAACGAGACATTCACCAGTTACAGCAATCAGTATTGATGTATATAGCCATGCTTCAGCTTTCATGATAAAGACACATTTACATTCCTTACAATCTTTTAATAGAATCTTCATCTTCACTTTATTCTTGTTTTAGTATTATTATCTCATCTCTCATTTGTTGTTTTGATCAAATGGCGATCGACTATTTTTGATATATGTAAAATATGTTACTACTATATTTAGCGCTAAAATATGAAAATATTTAGTATATTAAACGAGTTCAGGCAGTTGACTCGACTAGCTTAGTTCATTTAATTTACACTATTGTACTATTGTTGTACATTTTATGTTACTAATAAACTAGTAAGAATAAAAAAAAAAATTGTTTACTAAAATTTCATACGATATTTTTTTTAACTGTTTGAAGAATAGTGAATATGCTTGTACCAATTTTTTTTTGTATATTTATTGATAAATATTGCCGTAGCTCAGTGGTTAGTGTGTTGGCATTCTGGTCTGTAGGTCGTGGTTCAATCTCCGGCTGATGCATAACAAATTTAATATCGAAAAGATTTTTCTTTCGAACGGTAACCATCTGTCGGCAAGCAATTGGCAATTCTTCCGACAGTAACAACTTGCCATGAAACAACTTCTAAAGAACTCTGTGACAAAGCTCAGAAAAAGTGATGTCACAAGGGTTCTGCCGTTCGGAACCGGCTAAAATAAGTAGGTCCCTTCTAATACTGTCCAAAATTTATCACGCGGAAGAGAAGCTCGGCCAATGAGCCCTTCGTGGCTTTAAGTGCCACATATATGTATTTTTTTATTGCCTTAAGTCGGACTGGCCAATCATCAATAGCTGCTGCTGCACCTCTCTCTCTCTCACCGATTGAAAAATTGACCACAGCACGAATCAAAGCTGTTAAATTAAGGGGGTCTTCTACCTTGTTGGTTCAAAAAATTCGATTTTTTTTTTCAATTTTCCAACCCAGAAGGTGTTAGGAATATACCCTTAAAAGGATATAACTGAAATCTTATTATTTCGAGTTTTTCCGAGCCGTCGAAGACAGTTACGCGTGCTCTTATCGCAGCGCTCTTCGCGACCACCTAAAAGCTGGCCCATCGCGTTTTTCTAAAGTTATCTAACGTTCTATCGAATACCTGATGTATCTGTATCTATGTAATCTCTGTTATGCATGATAAATTTTTCGGTCCATTCAGTTTGAAAGAAAATTTAACGTCGGAAACATCCCGCTTGTTATATACATGAATATCTTTAAATGCGATTTCCCAAAAGTTGCGTTTTTGTAACTGGTTGACATGATATCTCGAAAACTAATTGATTGATTGATTGAAATTATATATCAAAATTTGTGAAAAACATGTGGCTATCGTCTGACAGATACTTTTTAGATTTTTTTTATTTAAACAATTTTTACAGATGTTTTTAACCCCGAAAACATAAAAAAAAAAAATTTTTTTTTTGAAAGTTGCCTGTTCTGCGAAATTTTCAAATTTTGAAAATGCCATCTGTCAAACCAAGGTGATAAAAAAATTAAATCATTTTGGTTTTTTTGTTTCAGACGATTTTCATGAGCTAAATCGTGTCAACCATTTGTGTATGCATTTTTTGCAAGGGACACTTCAAGGTCAAGTCACGGTCAAATCGAAGACAGTAAATTTTCAGTAAAATTAGTGTTAAATGTATTTAAATAAACAAGTTGAATGCAACAAACCGCACCTCGATTGCGTTTTTAGTTTTCCTATAACTAATATTCAAAAAACAGTGTCAAAAATGAAGCCACAAGGTAGAAGACCCCCTTAAGAGAATCAAAAGTTGGAGTATTTTTTTGTCTTTCTTCCGAGGGAATGAATGCTGGTAAATTGTTTTCATGTCAGGTTTGGTTCGTTTTAGCTTAGATGACACTTTGCGAGCCGTGAAATAAGTTCGGATGCTTCCTTCGATGACCATGAATACATCCTATTGCTTGTTAAATTTTTGCTGCACGGTAAAAATTTGTCGTGCCTGCTTCATCACAAGACGTTTGCATTTTTCCATCCATAATTATTATTTGTGAAAATCCCGAGTTCCAAGTCTTTTTAATAATTCGACTCATGGATTTTTGCGAGAAATTCATCTCCTGGATTTCATTTGTCAATTTTTGATTTAAAAGTTCGAGGGACCGGTAGACAAACATGTGATTAATTCCGAGCGGCCGGAACGTTTTGAAAATATCATCTTTCACAATTAAATAGCGCTAACAAAGCGATACGATTCTCGTTACCTAACCACTGACATGGTGAAAGCTTAAAGAATTTAGAATTCCCGGTATAGACTAACGCTTTACAGATTATATTTGACATAAGCTATATGTGTAATGAAGGGGTATGTTCAATTCTTCTACCGTAATGGGTGTGTTCAATGTTGTAACGGTATAATTATTAATTCATTCATAATTAATAGAAGTAGGGGACTTTGTAATTTAGAATATTCATACTAATACAAAAGCACCAATGCATACATGTATCTATGTACTCGAAGGAATATCATACATATGTTACATATGTATGCTTTGTTAATCATTGTTTATCATTTGTTAAATTTCGATTAGTAACCATCTTTACCATAATCATCATCATCATCATCATCATCGTCATTATCATGAGCAAATGATGGCATTGAAATTCATATGTGCATGACGCAAATACTGGCCATTTATGTTTTATTTTACTATAAAATCTTGTTAGGTCAATCATTTATATTTTAGGTATTTTTTTGTTTGTTTTATATATTGTATTTATTTCATATTTTTTTTCGCTCAACTCACTTGACGAAAGTGAAGAAATTCAATGAACAATGAAAAATTACATTTTGACAGTGGCTTAATGTCAACCAAATACATACAAATTTGTTGTTCATCATACTTGACTTTGTACAGTGTTTACTTAATGTTCATTTAATGATTAATCCATCTTCATCATTATCGCCATCCTAATCATTATTATTTTGAAGAAGAAGAAGAAGAAGAAAAAATCAATACAACGATATAATAGGAAAAATACAAATTGAATTCATTTGAAATACATAAAACGTTTGCAAGCTGTTGTTGGTGTGATTATTATTATGCAATAAAGCAGCATCACCAGAGAGCGAACCACATCAACTATGTTACAACAATGTCGTTGTGGTTTTATGATGATGATGATGATGATGATCTACCATAAAAAATAAAATCAAATAATTTATTGAATTATTAAATGAATGAAATGAATGATCGAGAATGAGCGAATGAATGAACGAATAAATTATTTATTTATTGGCTGTCTAATAAAATGGAGTAAAAATTGCTTACATGTTGCCATTGTACATACAAAAAAAAAAAAAATACATGGAAGCATTTTAGCAAATTACTCACATAGCAAGTAAGTACTTGTGTACAAACAATAACGGAAGAGTTTAGTTAATTGTGATACATACATACATATATAGAGCTATGTTACATCGGTGTGTGATACCTACATATGTGTATTATCTATATCCAAATGTAGAAAATCTATAATTTTATTAAATAGTATATGAGCATGTTTTTTTTTTGTGGTTTCGTTTCATCTCATTATTTTATCATTTTAATTTTTTGTATAGTTTCTGTTGTTATTAATCATAGAGTTAAATGTGAAAGTGAAGAGGAGAGAGAAATAAAAAAACAACAAATAAAAAATAAAAAATAACAAAAATAGCGTAATAACAATTTCAAGCACAAAAATAATAAATTTATTTATGTACATGTGTACGAGTATACTTGTATATACATTTTGGCAACACTAAACTTCATTTACTCATATGCAACTTCAGCCTCAACCTTAGATGTTGAATGTTGAATCAAATCATACACATATTTGTTGGAGTATTTATAAAAAATAATATAAAAGGGAGCTTTTTTTAGAGTAAGAGAATTTTATTTATCAATAAATCGAATTTATGCCTTTCCTGTTCTTACAACAAATCGATGGTTTAAGGCAAATTTCATCTGAATGTTGTTGTTTTTGTTGTTGTTGTAGCTGGAGGAATACGGAAATGTTACTTGGTGCCATTGCTGGCAACGGTGTTGTTGTTAGCGTCAGTATTGCCGTTGGCTCGGTGCTGTTGTCATTCTTTCCCTCATGCAGTGGCAAATTGAAGAAGCTTGCAACATCATGTGGGGCCGTCCATAGCGCCGCAACGAAGAGGTGTTCCACAGTATGCGGACCAGTATCGCAGTGTGAGCAAATGTCCGGAACCTCGGGATCCAAGCGAGCGCGATAATGGGTCAGCAAGCGGGAACAACTAGATCCCGCTTTCTGGCTAAGGTGAATGGTGGGCGGCCACCTAGCACAATGTTGTGCTGGATCCTAGTTACTTTCTCCACTATTCTACTGTGAACCCATTCGGAAATTTCATCTGGATCGTTGGCTTTCATGTTTTTAAAGCAAAACTTGTTGGTCGTGGTTTGGTAATGAAGTCCATTGATTGTAATATTGGTTCTATTTGCATTTCTGAAGAATTAGAGACCAATAATGATATTGCTAGCATTTAAATAACATCAAGACGTTATTTTTTCTAAATGCAATGGTGTCATCAATACCCGTCATAGACCCTTGACTCACTCACAAACCTAAAATTTCACGAATCTATTGAATCAAAAATTGCGACTCATCATTAAATACAAATTTTCGAAATACTATTAACTCTTGCACCAGCTGGATCTTCTATGGATGTAAGCTAAGATCTTTACCAAATTGTTCAATATAGTTGACAGTCCAATACTTAATTCTTGTGAAGGTCTCCAATCGGTAACTGTGGATCCTTATATACATTTTTCACTTATTGCACAACGGTTATTGGTACTCCAGTATGAACAATTTTTTGACATTTAGAAGAAATGTCAGCAAACTTTGACAGTTGCTTGTATAAATAATTTTAAAATGTTGCTAAGACGTGAGTTGTTTCAATGATAGACTGATTGATTATAATGAACAAACACCGCTATCTAACTTTGACAATTGACAGTTGACAGTTGCTTGTGACAGTTAATCTCTATCGCAAACACAATACTACTATCACTATCACTGCAATAAAATCACCCTTTACATACAACTGGATATGCACATGGTAGTACGAATCAATAGCAGCAGCAACATTGATGTTTATAATAGCAACAACAACAACAACTAGTTAAAGTTGTAAATCAGCAACAATATTACTGCCACCAATTTTATGCAACTTTTTAGTTGTTTTCAATACATACAAGAGTATTATTGTTATTATCATGCTTTCTTCAATGTAATGTTTTTGTTTATTTTTTTTTTGTCAACTTCCTGGTCATAGACGTGGTCAAATATTTTACAATATTGATTTTTTCCGCATTAAATCTTTATGATTAATCATCCTCCTCATTAGTTGCATTGCAATGAATCGCACTTGAATGAAGAAAATTAATTTTATATGATAATTTGCCCTGAATTAGGGTTGCATATTATATTAAGCGTCAATTGAAGGGTCTCATAATAGGTCGAATATGGCTAGAAAAATGTTTTTCGTTAAAAAAAAGAACAGTTTAAGTATCAGAGAATTTCGTTTTTAATGGATCATGTTGAAAAATTTTTAATTGCCAATTTCTTATCGATGTGCTGGGGCTCTAATTTAAAGAAGATATATATATTGTCTTTCTGAAAAAAATACAATTGATCTAATAAAACCGAAAGGAATAAACAGGTGAACCCATGGGGACAGCTTGCATAGAGAAGTCAAAATGGAAGGGGGAAGTACCTTTCTTTAGACCAGTTTTATAAATCGACTTCTTCATAATCTCTATGCATTTATTAGTTAAAATTCAACTTGATATTTTTATATTTTAATAATATATTTATACGTATATAAGGTATATACCATATATATACGAGTATATAAGTAAATGCAATTAAATCTATTTGTATTTTTATTGCTTGAATTATACTTATAATTACACACAGACATGGTGTGGTATTGTATAATTATTAATTGTGATATCATCTTCAAAAATTTCGTAGAATTTAATTGCAATATTATTATATCTTAACCCATTAAACATCTAATCTTCCATAAAGAAGTATATAAATTTTTAACATTAAATTCTAGAAGCTTAAGCAGGATTTTTAAAATAATTTATGCTCTTTTATTGAGTGTATAAGTACTTATATATTTTAAACGATTTTCTTTTAATTTTAAGGTTTTATTAAAAAAAAAAATGCTACAATATATTTTATTCTATGTATTTTTCTCCGGATGCTAAAACTTTTTCCCCATATTTGAGGGAGCGCAATAAAACCGCACATCTTTTGAGGGCTACCGACCACGACTCATTAATTCCCCATTAATGATTTCACCCGGTTTTAGCAGCTTATGATACTTACACCATACCCTTCCGATCCCACCAAATATACAGCATCAATTTCGAACAACGAATACTCGGCTTTGGAGTCGATTTGGCTGGTTGGCCACGTCTCACATATAACGTTTTGCGCTTAGAGTTGTTGTAGTAGATGCATTTTTCGTCGCCAGTAACGATACGACTTCCCATTATATCGTTGAAGCAACATTTCAGATATGCAAACCATCTTTCGATGTTTCTTGGTTTCAATTCATATGGAACCCAATTTCCCATTTTCAGGATCATACCCGTGTTCTTTAAAAGCAATGAAATGGCTTGTTTAATCACTTCCAAAGATTAAGCAAGCTTCTTTTGAGTTTGACACGGATGTCCGTTCAATAAATCCTCCAATTCACCGACTTCACGTTTTTTATCACTTGTATTGAAATCACCACTTTTGAATCATCTAAACCAAAATGCACAAATTGAAATTGATGGTGATTGATTGATGCACTTTTCTTCAGATGAAAACAAAAAAGCAATGCTTCCGCGAATCGGGTTTTGTAGGCATAAAAGTTGACATAGTCGGAAAAAAATATATCGTTTACATTTCGAAAAAATGACACACACTCCAGCATGACGCCAGTTAGAAATTGCAAGCAGCGTCAAGTTCTTCAATACTTGGTCTTTACACCGGAGGTAAGCTCTGCCTCTTCTTCGTCGTTCTCCAACGAGTTCCGAATATAACACCTTCTTAGCTAGAGCGTATTCTTACATTCGCTTGACATGATGGTTTATACATCTCATACAGCTAATGGTTGTACCTTATTCGATACTCGTCGCCCAACACAAATAGGTCCAAAGATCTTGCGTAGAACCTTTTCGCTCGAAAACTACGAGCATTTTCTTATTTAAGGTAGAAATTGTTCAAGCTTCGGCGGCATGTGTAAGGACAGGCATAATGAGAGACTTGCAGAGTGTGGTGCACATTTCCCGAGAGAAGGCTCCAGTTCTAAATTTCTTACTTAGTCGAAAGTAGCACCTATTGGCGAGAGTGATCCTTCGCAATATCTCCAAGCTGACGTCATTAGTGGTGCTTATGCTGGTTCCAAGATAATGAAAGTCCTTCAGGATTTCAAAAGCGTAGTTATCAACAGTGACGTGCTGTCCAATACGCCGGAATTGTTTGTTTATTCGTTTTCCTACGTTCACAGTAAAACCCATTCGATGCGGCTATCTTTTCAACTTTGAAAATGCTGAACTGACTGGTCGCATCTTCATGCCGATTATGTCAATATCATCGACATACGCCAATAGCATGACACTTTTGTTGAATATATATAGTGCCATAGATCAGCAGCTCGTATTATTTTCTCCATAATAAGATTGAAGACGGCGTACGATAAGGAATTAGTTTATCTGAAACCCCGTTCGCTATTAAACGGCGGTGAGAGGCACTTCCCAATTTTCACTGCACAACGGGAGTTTGACAGTGTCATTCAGCAAAGACGAATAAGCTTCGTAGGAATACCGAAGTCAGACATTGTTGTGTAGAGGACTGGGCTTTATAATCAACAATCAGATGTTGTGTGTCGATCTGTTTCTCTTGGGTCTTCTCCAGGATTTGGCGCATTGTGAAAATATAGATTTAGATTTAGATTTATGTAGATTTATCAGGTCTGCATTGAAGATGAAAGAAACCGTAGAACACCTTCTGTGCGGATGCATGGTTCTGTGCAGGAGGAGGTTCAATACGCTCGGAATCTACTCTCTTGACAGCATCACGGATGTTGCAAATATAAAACTAACAAAGATTATTTCGTTCGTTAAATTCACACGATGGCTTAGAGAGAACCCAATGGGATAAGCATAAGCTTCAGTGGTATCACAATGGGCCTTCAAATGGCCTAAGTGCATCGCAGGACAGCCACCATACCTATCTACCTATCTATCTACCTACCTGCCAGGTCTGTAGCCACACTGATTAGATCCAATCAGGGTTGTTGAACAAAGGCTTCAATTTTTCACACAGTGCGCTCGATAGGATCTTGAGTGCTATGATAAGAAAACTTTTTCTACGGTAGTTGGTGCAAATTGTGCGGCCTCCTTTTTCATATTTGAGATAGAGAACACTGAGCCTCCAGTCATCGGGCATGCTCTCATCCGATCATATTATGCTTATGAGCTGGTGCAAGTTGGTGAGCAGCTCTGGTCCCCTCCGGTCTTAAACAGCTCGGCAAACATACTATCAGCACCTGTAGCTGAATATATCTTTTGGCAATCAGAAATTGTATAAAAATGATTGAAATATTTGCTTCTTCAATATATCAAATTGGAAATAATTACATTATCATTAAAACTTTCATTTTCAATATGCCAAATCAGTTGAATTTTATACGATTATTTTCACAACGTCAATACATATGCCATTTGCAATTGAAGCATTGGAAAAAGTGTTATCTTTTTCTACAAATAATGAACATATGTACAATTTACCGAATATACAAGTATAAGACGTGCAAAAATGCGTTTAATGGCAGGCGCGGCGTGGCAAAAACAATTTTGTTTCTTTGTGTTGCTAGCAAATTTGGCTAAATTATGCGCAAATGCGAAATGATATGGATAACATTTTGCTGTCACTACTACAAAGCATGCAAAGGTCGAATAATAAAACAACAATTTATAATATCAACACAACAGCTAATGGCAAAAAAATGTAGTTTATGGGCATTGCATTAAAACACACAAAAATTATGAGTAATGATAATAAAATAAAAGAAAGTATTTGTAACAGCAAGAAGAAAGAAATATAATTTCAAGTAGTTAGTAACTAATTGATACCAATATTATTTAGTGAAGAAAATAGTAAATAGCATAGAATGGAATTCATAGCAATGCAATGTGAAAGAAGCTAAAAAAAGAAATAAATAAATAAACATACAAAAGAAATATACAGAAAGTGAATGGCCGTTAAAATCATTAATTATATACGATTTCTGTATAGACTGTAGACTTTCTGGGTTGAATAAAATCAGAAAGAAAGAAAAAAAAACAAATCTCTATTAAATCGAATTGTAGACCACTGATTGTGTCATATCGTGTTATACGACATTTGGAATTATTATTATTGTTATTATTAATAGTATTATCATTATATTATTATCAGACACGTGTACTGTGGCTATACATGCTATTATTTGTGTTTACTAACATAAATATTGTTATTGATATTTGAAAGAACAAGAAAGAAATGACCAGTTAATAATTGACTATACCAAACTAGAATGTGCAGAAAATTAAATTTTAAATTGATTTGGAAATATACAGCGAGTTATATAATGTGATAGTAAATAATACCCAAAAGAAAGAAGGTTTAAGAGTAAGAGAATAAGAATGAAAACCAGATATGAATTATATTTGCATTATATTTCGGCAGAATGTATTTTACATGCAACATGTTTAAATATCAAGTCAGGAAGTATGTAATTTGAAAAAAAAAAATAGATTAAAATAAATATGAAGTCCAGACTTTGTAGTCATTGATACAATAAAACAGCACCCAGGTGACCACCTCTTGCACGTCAGCAGATATTCAATCTTCTATCAAAGTGATAATTATATCTTTTAATCCCAGAATCGTTTGTGAATTACACTATACCCCAATTCTCTTTACAGTGGTTTAGAATTTGCCTCAGTTAATCAAAAGTAGAATCATGGAATTTGGAAAATCATATGTAAAATTTCATTTAATATAGTTTTTGTCTTTGAAGACACATATTTAAATTTTCTCAGGATTATTTTCTCGAAATATGTTAACCCTCTAACTACTACCTGTATGGGTCATTTTTGACCTTCTTTCGAAAAATACATTAAAATTCGACATTTGGGAGGAGGTCAAGGATTAACTTCTTTGACAAAAATATTTTCTAGAAAAATTCACTATGACTCAACAAAGACAAATAATTTGTACGAGTTATAGGTAACATCTAAAAAACGAATTACGATTTTAAGTACTTAATTTTTAAGCATCTATGTATTGTGATAGCTGCATGCCACAATTTGAGGGTTATTGTGTCGGGGGTGAACCAAACCAGTCTCAAACAACAGTATTTGACTTCAATAATAAAAGCTCTAAGCATTTTCTGCTCTACTATGTCACAATTTTCTTTTTTACAGTGGTTTACAATTTTGCTTCTTCGGTCAAAAGTAGAATCTGGGAATTGGCAAAATCATATGTAAAATTATATTTAGTATTGTTACTGACAGTGGGTGTCTTAGTTCAGTGGTTAGTGTGTTGCCCTTCTCATCTGGAGGTCATAGGTTCAATCTCCGACTGAAGCATAACAACTTTACTATCGAAAAGATTTTTCTTCTAAAAGAACTCTATGACAAAGCTCAGAATAAGTGATGTCTGAAGAGTTTTGCCGTTCGGAATCGGCTAAAATAAGTAGGTCCCTTCTAACGTTGTCGAAAATTTAACAAGCTTATCAGTAATGGAAGAGAAGTTCGGCCAAAGAGCCCCTTGGATCTTCAAGTGCCACATATTTATTTTGTTTTTGTATAGTTCCTGACATCGGAGATCTATATTATAAATTTCCGAGGATTATTTTAGCGGATCATTTTAACCCTCTAGCTACCATCTCCAAATGCAACTAGAAACTGATTCTTCCGTTTGTATGTTTTCACACTTTTCGCTTGAAAATATCAATTTATCAAGCTAAAACTTAGTATATACGATTATATTTACAAATTAATAGAGCCATTTGAAAATGGACAGTATCGGATAAAAATCATGACTATCTCCTATACAAAAATATGTTGTTGATGGTGGATTTTCACACATAGGACATAAATGAAAATAGGACATATATGAAAATATAAAAATATTCATAATTAAAATTGCGCTGAATCGGATAAAAACCACACCTATCTCTCATACAAATTGATACCTCTGTATGACTATTTTTACACTTTGAGCGCTAAAATATGAAGTTATCCAGCTTAAACTTGATACATATGATTATATTTAATAGTTAATAAACATTTTAGAAAATGGACTTATTCGGATAAAAATCACACCTACCTCCCATACAAACTTATGCTTCCGTGAGTATGTTTTTATCCTTTTAGCAACAAAATTTTAAGTTACAAAGCTAAAATTCGAAACATATGCTTAAATTTACTGGTTGATATATATTTTCCAAAATGGATTTAATCGGATAAAAATCACACCTACTTCCCATACAAACTTGTGCTTTGGTATATGTATTTTTACAGCTTTTGCGCGATAATATGACGTTATTAAGCTCAAACTCGGTATATACGATTGCGTATGAAAACTCCTCCAATACTCATACTCTCAAAGTATATATGAAATGAATTGTTGTTGAATAAAATCATTCGTTGTTTAATTTATCATGGATTTATCAGCTTTACATGAATACATATTGTATGTAACTAATCGGTGTTAAATGCATAATCATTTATGTTTGATCAAAATTTGAAAATTTTCCATCAAATGACGCCAAGGTGTCTGTAATACTTATGAATATTTTTGTAAGAAAAAAAAAAAACAATTAAATAAATAAAAAAAAAAATAAATTCATAAAAATATAAACATCAAATATTTATAGTTTTTCTTGAATTAATTAATTGCTAGCTCTACATATGCATGGACAATTCTATTGTAATGCTATTAATATTGCTATTCAATTTCGATGCAGCTAATATTAAAATGATAATAATAAAAAATTTACAAATTAATAAAATTAAATCAAATACAAAGACCTAAGAAAATGCGTCAATAATAACAAAATTCAAATTATTTCACAATGATGTATCAATAACTACGAATGATATAGATTTCGAGTAATGAGGAGCATAATATGAAATGTGCGGCAAATTAGTCGCAATTAATCCATGATGAGGTAGAGGAAAAAAAATCAATTTGAAAATATAATAAAATGATTGCCAATATACAAGTTTAAATGAGCGCATATACGTGCATAAAACGTCATCGCGCATGCGAGCGCGCAAATAATGCAGACCACATGGAATGTGCATACTGGTCAGAGTGCAACGTACAATGGCAATGAAGGCCAATTGCGTATATGATTGAGGCCACCAACATCATCCTGAATGCATGATGATATTTTCTGTTACTGTTGTTGTTGTTTTTGTTGTTGTGAAGACTTGTTTTCTCTTCTCTTACTGCTTGTTTTTTTTCGACATCTTTTAGTTTATTTTTTTGTGGGATTTTTGAAGCTTTTGTTTTTAGCTATAATATTATTATTATTTTTTTTTGTTGTATTTTATAAGCTGGATTTGTTAAAATAAAATGACTTACTGTTGTCATTCCTGTAGTGATCATATTTTGAAGAAGTAAATTTATAATGAGTTATGTACGACGAGGACAAGACAACTTACAACTTGCTGTGACTACGTGACTTTGGTGTATGCAAGTTGTTTTAAGGATTTTTCTTTTATTCTCCAACTACATACATAAATATCACACATGAAACTAAAGTGAAAAAAAAACATATATTTTATACAAAATTATGTAATTCTTTTTGAATGAATTTTCTTGGCATTTATTTCCACTCTTGCCCCTCCCATATCGCTCTGTCTCTCTCTCCTATCAATAAATGGGGACAAATTTAAAATTGGAGAAGAAAAAAGTAGCATCTAGGGCATCTTTGTATATACAAAAGACACACATACACACATATACACTTGTAGCTTGAAGTCGCGCGATGCAGAAGACCCTCCTTTATGTAAAAATGTTGTGCAGTGTAAGCTTCTATGGTATTAAACATTGAATTTACAGATAAACAAATTGTTGTTGTTGTGTGTTTTTATAACAACCGCTGCTGTTGTCGCCTTGTGTTTATTGTTATTTGATTTTGATTTGCTTCATATTGTTGTATATATTATTTATTCATGCAATACAAATAGACTCATTTCGAATACCACAAAAAAAAAACAAAAAAGAAAAAAAAAAAAAAATTAGAGTCAAAACAAAACTAATAGAAAACTTACATAATATTTGTATGAGTGCGTATATGTGTGTGTGTGCATCGTTTACAACACAACATTTGATAAAGATGGGTATGGTGTGCATGTGTGTGTGTGTGTGTGTGTGTGTGAGTGTATTTGAATGTACGAATGAACAGCACATTTGCTGCTACTATCGATCATGCAATATTGAGATATACCAACAACAACAATAACATGACTAACACCAATAAATTGTATGCTAACTAATAGTAAGTATGTAACAACAACAACAACAACAACAACAACAACAACAATAAAAGTGGGTGCAAATTAAATCTTCGCAATGAGAGGTAAACAATAAGTTGGAGCAACGATAAATAAATTTTGGGTGTGTGTGAGTGTGTGTATGTGTCTGTGTGCACGCTGCTTATTTTTAATGTTGTCACTATTTATTGCTTTTGTTTTAAAATGCAACAAACATCTATGTATTGCGCTACTATTACTACTACTACTACTACTACTACTACTACTACTACAACTACTACGGTGGCTGATATCATATTGTTGTTGTTGTTGTTGTAATCGAACAATTAGCTGGTGTAAGCATGCGCAAATGCTAACAAATTTAGTCGCCAAGGTCGTTTGTTTCACAGCTCAACAACAATTGGATGATGATGATCATCATCATCATCATCCAAGCCAATTTAAAACGCCCATGCTTGTGGTCGGTCGACGACAACCAACACTGATTGCAATGAGTGTTTTTTTTTTCTTCTCAATTATTAAATTTAACGCTTTGCGATGATAATATCTATGTGTGTAACTATGTATGGGTGATATTTAAAACGCACTTTTTCCACCTTTTTTTATTCAAATTGTTACTATAATTTGTTGCTAAGTTGCAAACAACTTAATACTCACAAGTGTATAGTGTTGGGTAATTGTTATACGTAATTGCTAACAATTTGTAGTTGTTAAGGTGGTCGGTCGTCCATTTGTGGTCATCAGTGCCGGTTCTATGTATGCAAAAGTGATCAAGCAAATGTCAAAAGGGGCGCTTCTTTAATATGTAGTTTACGTATTTCTAATTCATTAAGAGGTTTGTAACAAATTTCAAAACAAGGATGAATTATCTTAAAGTTTATTTATTTTTTTTTTTCGTAAGAGGTTTGTGTAAGTTGGTTATATCGGAGCTTAAGAACTCTGCACTGTAAAAGATAGATAGATTTACATTCGAAAAAGGAATACTCCTGCATGTGGTTTTCATCCGATGCAGCCCATTCCTTTTATGTGTTGAGCTCCAGCTTAATAACTTTATATTTTTTTTGCATGTTGATAAAAATAATCGTATATGACAAGTTTCAGACCTATAACTTTATGTGATCATCCATAAAGTACAATCGAAAGCATACTTTTGTATGAGAGCTAGACGTAGTTTTTATCCAATTATGTCCATATTGAAATATATGTATTACTTAGCAAATATAATCGTATATACCGAATTTCATCTTGATAACTTTACACTTTCGTGCTGAAAATATGAAAACATACATGCGCAAGAACAAATTTATATGAGAGCTGAACGTAAATTTTATTTAATTCTCCGCATTTCAGAATATGTTTAGTAATTAGTAAATGCAATCGTATGTAATGAGTTTTAGCTTAATCATTTTATGTTTTCATGTGCAAAGTGTGAAAATATTCGTGCAGAAGCATAATTTTATATGAGAGGTAGGCGTAGTTTTTATTTGATTCTGCTCATTTTTGAATATGTATATGCGTAAGTAAATATAATCATATGTAGCAAATTTCATCTTGATATGTTTATATTCTCGTATGCAAAGTGTAAAATCTTTACATACGAGCGCATAACATTGCATTAGAGATGAACGTGATTCTTATCCGATTCTAACCAAATTTAACTATGTTTATTAGTTAGTAAATATAATCGCATATAGCATGTTTCAGCTCGATAACTTTATATTTTCGTGCACAAAGTATGAAAAAATACCAACGAACGCATAAATTTGTATGAGAGGTGGACGTAATTTTTATCCGATTCTACCCATTTTTGAATATGTTTATTAATTGGTAAATATTATCATATGTACCGAGTTTCAGTTCGATAGATTTATATTTTCGTGAAAACGCACCTTTAACAACATATTTTTGTATGGGAGGTATGCGTGGTTTTCGCCCCATTGTGTAAATTTTTTAATATAGCAATTTTTTGCTAGGAGCAATAATAAATTCCAACTTTTCGGTTGTGTTTCCGCACGCAAAGTGTAAATACGTATATTCAACGACGTTGAATGGGAGGTAGGCGTGATTTCCATTCAATTTATGCTAATTTTTGCATTGAAAAACTTTTGCGATGTAAATTTGAAATAATTTTTTTTTCAAATCAATACAAAATACTACTAAAATCAGTAATAAATGAAAGAAAAACTAAAATTTACGTTCTCTCGAATTCCCTCATGTATTTTGGCGCCTTCTCTTAACAGCGCTCAGGGTGAACACAAATTGTCAGTCAAATCATTGTTGAGATTGAGTGTGCGAGTGTGTGTGTGTGTGATACAAAATTACATTTTAATTGGCAGTTTAATCTAAGAATTATTACTGATATTAACTTTTAGTTTAGGTCATTTAGTTATGGCCACAACTAATAATACAGGATGACGCGTGCTCATAATTGAATAATATTAAATTTATCTTAAGTATTTAATTAAATTAAAGAAATTTATTTTAATTAATAAGTGCTTAATAAATGATTAAATTTATTAACATGTCCTTCTTCTTCTTTTTCTTTTCATTTCTTTCTTTTAGCGGAATAAAAATGTTAGCAATCACAATCACAATAGCATCTGTAACAATGACATAAAATGTTCAGAAACACAAAATTCACTAACACATTGTCGTCAATATAGTTCAGTACATACACAACAGCCAGCTGGATCTGTAAGAGAGTTACAAATCGATCCATATCTTATACTCGATGAAGAACTGAAATATGTATATAATGACATCAGAACGGTGAGTACCTACTATTACCATAGTTTGTGAAAAATATAATAGGAAAATTAGAATTATTTAGCATAGATTTTGAGGATAAAGAAATTGGGTTCAAATTGTAATGTACGAGGGCTACTATTTATATTTCGGGAATAGGAAATCATAACAAACATTTTTTCCATTACTCTTGAGACACTTCGAAAACTTGGTTTTTCAACGCTTCAACTGCTTCTTTGGCGCTCGTAAATCGTTGACTACGCAGTTTATCTTTGATATTCGTGAACAAGAAGAAGTCATTGGGTACCAAATCAGGACTATACGCAGGATGAGTCATCAATTCGATGTTTTGACTACAGAAAAATGCACCTGTTTGACAAGATGTGTGAGAGCTCACATTGTCATGATGGAGAATGATTCGTCTTTGGCGATTGGTTTTGCGAATTTCTCTGAAGACTTCCGGCAAACAAATGGTCGTGCACCACTTAAAATGATCGTCCTACGTAGCTCAAGCGGTACAGGGGTCACATGACCCATTCGGCCGAAGAAACAGGCGACCATTTGTCGGATTTGTCTCGTCTTGGAACACCCACACCGTCGATTGCAGTTTTGTTTCCGGTTCATGTGCATATATCCATGATTCGTGACCTGTCACGATTTTATACACGTCTTTTGAAGGACCAGGGGTCGAACTTTTTCAGCATTTCCTTAAACCAATCGACGCGAGCCTTTTTTTGAGTTATTGATCAATTATGGGGTATTTAGCGACTGCAAATTTTTTTACAAATAACTGTTCATGCAAAATTTTTGTGGCATCGATATTTTGTGGCACAACAACCAATTTTGGACGACCTTCACGGAATTCTTGAAATTTCCATTTTTTGACCATTCCATTCGCTGTAAACGAAACAAATGGCACTTGTACATCAAAACGTTGTGAGCACGTTTCTGCTAAAAAAATGTCAAACTTTTGTTATGGTGTTGCCAGATTTTAGCTATTGATATTAGTGTTGCCAAATCCCGAAATATTAAATAGTAGCCGTCGTATTATATTCAATTGAATCGCAAAATGAATTGTATAAGCCTTTGAATCATTTTGGCTTATTAACCGAACATTGTTACAGATATTGAGTAATTTAAGACATTATTTAGAAGAGACACATACCTATGCCTGGCATTTAAATACTACTTACGCATCATATGTACGAGAGTACTCCCAGAACTACCCGACCTAACAAAGAAAACACAAAAAATTTTGCGAAAATATTTCTTTATTTCTCAACATAATCTCCCTTTAGCTCTACACACTTTTCCCAGCAATATTCTATAGCTTCGATACCTTGTTTATAGTATGAACTGCCTAGCTCATTAAAATAATCATCTAACCGCAGACTCCACCTCTTCATTGTTTGCAAATCTTCTGCCACCAAGTCATTTTTTCAAATTTGCAAATAGAAAATAATTCGAAAGAGCCAAATCTGGCGAATAAGGTGCATGCTGAAGCAATTCGACCTTTAACTCATTGATTGTTTTTCCTTTTTGAAGATAATTAATAAAAATTATCCCACGTGATCCGAAAAAACAGACGCCAGAATCTTACCTGCAGATGAAACTGTCTTCGCCTTCTTTGGACATGATTCTCCCCTTTCAGTCCACTGTTTTGATTGCTCCTTTGTCTCAGGTGTGATGTGGTGGACTCATGTCTCATTCATGGTTAGGAATCGACTCAAAAACTCGGCTTTATTACTATGAAACATTTTGTTCTATTGTGAGCAAACGCGGCACCCATTTTGCACACAGCTTTTTCATCTCCAAATTTTCGGTCAATATACGATGTATATCACTTTTTGAAATGCCTGTAATTTCACGTAGCTCATGCACCTTCAGCCGGCGATCATCCAATACCATTTTGTGGATTTCCTTAACCGTTTCTGTCGTGGCCACCTCAATTGGTCGACCACTACGGTATTTGTCTTGGCAGCTCGAACGATCTCATTTCAACTCTGCTACCCAATATTTTATGGTCGTAAACGAAGCAGTAGACTCTCCCAGAATAGAATCTAGTTCGGCTTTAATATTCGTTGGACTGAGGTCTTTTAAATGAAAGTATAGAATTACATAACGATGACTAAATTTTTCCATGTTTACAAATTCACTGAGGTCGTTAACTTTCGATGGCTCGAAAAAAAAAAAACAAACAAAAAAATACTAAACACGGTGGCGCCTTGACTCTTAAAACATATGTTTTATAAGATTGCCACTTTTCACCAAAGTAATTTTTTTTTAAACTACTGCCTCCATCTAGATGTCAGGTCGGGTAGTTCTGGGACCGCCCTCGTATAACATCATATTCATGTGAGGATATACAGTACAAATTATATATGCAATACGCATAAATATGTATAACATAGATACACTCACACTTTATTCTTAAAAATTGCTCAAATCAAGGTTGTCTTAAACGTTTAGATAATGATCATGTGATAGTGATGAACGCGTCGATCCAAGATCACACTTGAATTGCGTTTGTTGAAATACACACATACATACATATGTACGTATGTATCATAGTACATGTTTTATACGAGCATACCTCGAGTACTATGTAAATGTGCTGCTTATATGGCATATATTGACGTATATAATTACGATCCTAAGCAAAATTATTCATCATCATTGTTACACAATTGAGTGTATGGAATTTCAAAGCAGGTGATAATCATACTTGTAATGCCAAAAAAATTTAAAAAAAATAAAAACAGAAGCGCAGCATGTCTATATGTATGTACAATAATTATTTATGTACTATATACTTTATGTATATTTATAGATAAAAGATATTGCCTTGAAATCAATGAAACATCAAAAAACAACAATAGAAAAAGACAAAGGGAAAAAAATGGGCAAAATAATGCAAACATCAAACAATTAAATTATTATATGAAATTAACATCAATAACTAAGTATTTTTCAATAAAACATTTTTCTTTATATTTATTTGTAATCAAAATTTAAATTTAATTCAATTAATTTTTAATTAACATCCACCATCCCACCAAAAAAACAAAATATTATACAGATGCTGAAGAATGGCACTAGTCAGACGGAATTGAACAAGATTGCCACATACTATTTCGATGGACAAGGCAAAGCTTTAAGACCTATGGTAACACTATTAATGGCCAAAGCGATAAACTATCATATAAATAATAAAGAATCAAGGTAAATTGAATCATTTATCTTTTTATATTACTACTCTAATGTTCTTTTCGATATTTTAAAGAACATGGAGGGGCACTAATTTGAAATTAATCACACACACACACATATTTACTCACTTACATAGATGGCAAATTTTGAAATGCAGATGCGGTAGACAAAAATCATTATTCAATTAGTTTTAATGATTAAGAATTGTTTACAATTTACCTAGATCATCTCTTGGTCAGTCAGTGACGTACGGAATTAAAAATAGCAATTAACAAGTTATATTTGTCTTCTAAATATGCTACATGTTTTATTCGATTAATTTTGTTTTAGAATATTTTTTATTACTATAATATATTACTTTATTGTTCTTTTATTTTTTATTTTTTTGTGTATAAGTTTTCATCTTCTTGTTCATCCCTCAATTGAAAGCTAAGCTTGAAAGCATCTAGACATCATTTAAATGATTTTTGATTCATAATAAAAGCCTTTAAAACAGCTTTGATACCATGCGCAAGTACAAGAGTATATTAATTTTTAGTTAGCGATATTTCAATAAAATTTGGCACGAGGATGCTATGGTACAAGGACACGCAGACATTATTGATAATGGGCATGATTACTATGCCCACGTGGAGGAATCAGAGAGTATTATTATTATTATTATTTGCTGTTACGCCGTATCGTGGGCGCATAGTGCTACAGTAAAAAATTTCCATTGATTACGATTTTTTGCTATTGATTTTATCTGTTTCCAAGATTTTGTAGAGTCATGAGATTGAAATTCTTCATAGATGCTTCTACGCCAGGACCCCTTTGGTCGACCTCGTCGTCTCTGCCCTTGTGGGTTCCATTCAAGTGCCATTTTGCTAATAGAGTATTCCGGCTTCCAGAGTGTATGGCCTATCCCATCTCCATTTCCTCTCTCTTATCTCAAGGTGGATTGGTTTCTGCATTCCTCATCTTAGCAACTCGTCATTGGATATACAGTTATCAGGCCACCAAATTCCCAGAATTGTCCGCAGACATCTGTTTACAAATATATGCAGCTTATTAGTTGTTGCTCTGGACACCAGCCATGTTTCGGAGCCGTATAGCAGGATTGTCGTATTTTTGTGGCTTTGCTTAATTGTTTTGAATATTTTTGAGGTTCGCAAAAGATCCCCATGCCTTCCGTATCCTCGAGTCAACATCACATTTGGCTCCTCCATCATATGAAATTAGACTGCCCAGATATGTGAACTGGGAGACTTCTTCAATATCCTCATTATAAACTTTAAATGATGTTGCTGGGGTGTTGATGTTCAAAGTTGTTGTCTTGCCAACGTTAATCTTGTGGCCAATATTTGCTGCCTGTGTTGCCAGAGCATCAATTTTAGTTTGCATATGGTTCTTCTGGCTGGAAAATAGAACGATATCATCAGCGTAGTCTAGGTCTTCAAGATGCTGCATATGAATAGGCTGCCACAAAATACCTTTACCAGGTTTCACATCAACCGCCGAATTTAAAACATTGTCAATGACGATAAGAAATAGTAAGGGCGATAGAATGCATCCTTTCCGAACTTCTGCAGTGGGCTTTATTGGATTTGATAGTACTCCATCATGCAGGACTCTACATTGGGATCCCATATATTTTGTTCGAATAAGTCTGCATAGCTTATCTGATATCCCCTTTCGTCTTAAAGCATCCCAGATATTCTCATGACGCAGTCGGTCGAATGCTTTTTCAAAGTCAACAAATATCATATGCAACAGTTCCTGTAGTTCGTTTACCTGCTTAGAGATAGCAGGTCAGAGAATCAGAGAGTAACTTACTTCATATTCCAGCTAGGACAACAATATTTGGCATGTAAATTGATAATATATTGTGTAATAATTTTGTAAGATATGGACGAGCCATGCCCACTACTTCAAATAGCTCCTATACAAAGTCGCGAAATTTTATAATTTTAAAATGTTATAACTTCCGTGATCTTTCGAGAGAAATAATTTTGCTAGAAATGAACTTTTTAATGTATTGGGAGTATGAATCAGTTCGTACAGTTTATTTTTGAAAATTGCAATTTTTTTGCAATTGGTTATATATTTAATGTTCAAAGTATTGCCCGTCGCTAGCCAACACTTTTTGCCATCATTTTGACAGCATACGGATTCCGCGTCGGAAAATGTCGATATGTTTTGAGGAAATCCATGAATCGGCGCAATTTTTGGTTTCTTCGTACAAATGGAAGCGCTGTTCTTCCACGACGTGTGTCATCGATCGGAGTAAGTAGTAATCGAGCGAAGCAATGTATGGGCTATACGGCGGGCGGGGTAGGACTTCCCATTTGAACGTTTCTAAGTATGTCTTAATGGGTGCCGCAATATGTGTGGCCGAGCATTATGATGTTGCAAAATAACTTTGTTGTGTCTGTCGGCGTATTGCGGCTGTATGTCTCGCAATGCTAGGCATCGCAACGCATCAATTGTCGTCGGTACCGGTCCCTTGTGATCGTCTGACCAGATTTCAATAGCTCATAATACACCACAGCCAGCTGGTCCCACCAAATACACAGAACAAATATCTTTTCGTCATGAATATTCGGCTTGGCCGTCGATTATGAGGCATAGCCGGGGTTTTGGATTATCGATGCAGAAACCTTTTTCTTTTTTGCACTTGAACAGTTGAACCCACGTGAAAAAACGGCGTTCGACGTCTCTTGGCTGCAGTTAATACGGCATCGAATTTCCTACCTTTCGGATAATTCCCGTTTAAACGGTGGCAAATGATTGGCTGAATGCCTCCAAGTGTTTTTGCGAATTTATCTTGCGTTTGTGATAGATCTTCATCAAGCCTTGCCGCCAATTCTTCATCCTCAAATTTGGGTAGCGCTCCAGGTCGTTCTTCGTCTTCCAAATCAAAATTGCCGACACTTCCGACATGTTCGTTGAGCGAAAGCATGGTCACCATAAACTTCCACTAAAATACGATGACTTTCGGCAGCCTTTTTCTTCATATGGAAGTTAGGAAGTAAAACTCCCCGCAAAAAAAAAACATTTTTCGGTATAAAAGTTAACATTTTCGGAGCACACAGAAACTATGTTGTGTACACTTCAGAAAAATGACAGATACTGAAAAGAAAGCCTAATGATGACACTTTAAAATTACAGTGTTGCCAGTTGAAACAATAGACTAGTAGCGACATCTGTTATCAAATCCGCTCGAACTTATTTATACTACCAATATGGTGAAATATTTTTGATATATCTTTGACATTTATTTCTTAGACATCAGTGATCTTCGAGATTATATTCGGCCAGTAGATTTAGTAACTCCGAGTTATACATGGTGCGACAACTATGTATTAAGACTGCCTCTAGAAAACACAATTAAAACACGATATCTGCTAATTTTTCGGTATATTTATTCGAAATATTCTCCTCGTGATTCAATACACTTGTTACATCGATTTAATAGTGGTTCAAACGCGTGTTCCAGCTCATTTTTCGGAATTGCCTCCAGTGCTCCAGTTAGACATTTCAATGAATTGAAATTTCCCGCATAGTAAATTAAAATGAAATGCAACATTACTCCTGTCAACTACCATCCGTTAATAGACAGCTGTCAAATTGTGAGGAAGTTACGTCATTTAGTTTGTATTTGACAGCCATTGATAGTAGACAATCTCATGAATTGAAAAAGAGAAAAAGTAAGACATGAGAAAAAATTAATTTCGTGTGCTTATCAAACATTATTTAAAATCCATTATGGAAACTATGGAGACTTTGTGCCATCAGCTTCAATGGTTAAGAGGTGTACTGAATCTCATTGTGGTCGTACCAGCACAAGTGACAGCGAAGGTTCAGGTTGTCCAAAAAAGGCCATCGGCACGCCAGAAATCGTCAATTAAATCCATGAAATGACATTTGACGATCAGTGAATGAATGTGCGTGATCAATTGAGCGGGTACATAACATTTCACATAAATATGTGGACATGGAAAAGTTAACCGCAAAATGAGTGCTGCGTTTTCTCACACGTGGCAACAAACATAATCTGACGATCATTTCAACGTAGTATTTGGCGATGTTCAACTGCAATTCGAACGAGTTTTTGCACCGTTTCGTAACCGCTGACGAAACATGAATCCATCACACCACACCAGAGACCGAGAACCAATCAAAATAGTGCACTTTTCCGGATAGACGTGCACCAATGTGGGTTTGTCGGTCAACAAGATAACGGCGACAGTTTTTTTTTTGGGACGCATGACACATCGAGTACCCCGAAAAGTGTAAAACAATCATCGACGATGTGTGCCCTTCCATCATGTCAACGCACCGGTGCACAAGTCCACAGTAGCAATGGCAAAATTTTATGCAATAGGTTACGAACTGCTACCCCATCCAGCATATTCTTCAGATTTAGATCCCTGCGAATATTTTCTATTACCACACTTTAAACAATGGCTCGGCAATAGGAGATTTGGGTCGAATGAAAAGGTCATCCAATGAAGCAATTTTGAGGATCATAAGAAAACCTATTATTTCCAAGGAATAGAAAATTCGAAAACGCTGCACTAAATGTATCGATGCTTTTAGGCGAAAAAAAAAAAATTTTTATTCCAAACGGCACTGATTTATTAATGACCAATTTTTATATTTTTGCAGGAAAAAAGTGTTTTTGAAAACTTTTGAATCTATTGCAGTTTTACTTAACATTTACTTAACAATTTGAAAAATTTTTGTATTAGAAAAATAATCACAAAATTTATATGTATATAATCGTATGTCTAATGTTGTATATTTTACATTAGAGTGGTTCACACTTGTATGGATAAAATAAAAGTTATTTCGATTTTCGAGTCACTTGTCAAATTTTGTTTACAATTGAAAGAAATTTAAGTGAATACTAATTAATTTCCGAAATACGAAGATTGCTTTAAGTGAATGACTGAGTAACTTAGACTTCAAGGTGAAGAAAGTCTAGGTTACACCTTTCATTGCATATATCATAATAGCATTTGTTGACCGTGAACACCGTGAATAGTTTTAAAATTAAAGAAATTATATTAAAAAAAAAACAACAATTTTTACCTATTTAATGTACATTTATTCAAACAAATATTTGTCATTTATATATAAATACGAGTATTTTATGGGTGTGTATGGTTGCTTATGTATCTATATATTCGCATATTCATATCGTAAATGTGTAATTATTAAATATATTTTTTTCAATTATTTATTTTACAGTCAAGTGATCTATAAACAAAGACAAATCGCACTCTTTGCCGAAATGGTGCATTCGGCCAGTTTAGTGCATGACGATGTTATTGATCAGTCAAATTTTCGTCGTGGCAAGCTAAGTGTGAATGCGCTATGGAATCATAAAAAGGTATGTAAAATAAATATGCTGCTGCTGCTAATTGATTCGATTGATATCATCCTTCAATGTCTAATAATTCGTTGTTCAATGTTATTATGAATGAATACCGAGTCATATCAATGTTAATTGTTCATACGAAAAGTGTTGTTGGTATTAAATTTTTTGACATTTTTATAGAGCACTATTTGCATACTACTTACGAGTACCTATTTTGTTTTGTTTTAATATAAAATTCGTACGTAGTGAGACGTCGGAGGAGATGTATCTGGTAATAATTAGAGTTGGTTGACATTGTGATGTTGCTTAAAATTTCGACTATAGATTTAGTAAATTTATTTAAAGTTTACCTCCCGCACTTGTACATGTTAGATGACAATATTATGTTGTAATTATGCATTGGGTCAATATGTGATACATACATTTCATATAAACAAACTAACTAGTCATTCCAATGTATATTTCATAATAGTCGATCTGTATCTGAATTGTGCAACTTCTCAAAAGTTATCGTACTATGCTGTGCAACAACAATACACATAGCAAACACTACATAAAAGACTAATAAACTCAATCTATAAATCTATCATATTATACTATACTATACTGTACGAATGACAGTTATTGCTATGAAATGTATGTTCAATTTGTTTGCAAAATTTCAATTGCTAGCAGGCAGCTAAATTAACAAAGACCTTCAGACGTTGCTTAGGAAATTGTAAGCGCTTTGAATAATCCCAAATATAACCAAACTCGTATGTATATTTTTGTATAAAACGTATGTATGCTTTTAATCTGCTTTTAAAATGACGATAATTAGTCAGTGAGACAGTCAGACAGCTTTTCTGGCATGCTATCGTATGCCGTTCGATTTGTAAGAACAGCTCAAGCAAACGGTCAATAGCATGTCATATGAAACATACGAGTAGTTGTGGAGGTTTTGTACATGATTTGCAGTTAGTTTTGTAATATTTCATATGACAGCTTGTGCTATAAATGTTGCAAGTTGCCAAGACTATTAAATACATTTTTTTTTAAATTTTATTTTCAAGTTTTCGGTGCAGTAATCATGTCCGATTATATTTTATAGATTACGAGTGACTCTATTATTCGTCATTTATTACAATATATTGTATTTATATACAGGGTTAGGCGATTGAAGTGTTACCAACTACAAACAGGTATATCTGTCAAACCAATATTGCCAACTTACCAGTAACAGCTGTTTATATTGTGATATATTTGGCTGAAAAATCACAACCAGGTATTGTTCGTGAGCTCAAACAGCTCAAAGTGAATAAAATGTTTGTATATTGTACCATATATCGTTACAATGTTACAGGCAGCATTGCCAAACGCTATGGTGGTGGACGGAAAAAAAAAAATCTCCTTACAGTCGGCTGGGGCCGACCAAACTATACCCTGCATATGTAGATTTATATATAAAAAGTTTACTCGAATATCCAACTTTTCTTTTATTTCCACTTTTCGAGAAACAATTTTTGCATATACTACTAATTTACACCCGAAATATGGTTGACTTTGTCGAAGTAAAAGGATTTTAAGATAATTCCGAGGCTTAGTGTGGGAGCTATATAAAAAGTGGGCGTGGCTTACCACTTTCTAGTAAATCCAATTAATTTTTCAATGTTAATCCACACCTTAAATTTGGTGTCCTAAGTTGAATAGTTTCTAAGTAATGGTGGTTAACATTTTTGTTTAATTTCCTCAACTTTGTATGGGAGCCCCAATAAGAAGTGGGCGTGGTACGCTGATTTTTCGCCAGATTATTTCCGACTACGATATTAATTTAAGTGTCAATTATGGTTATTGTAGACATAAGATTGCCTAAGTTACAGCTGTTTCAATTTAAAATTTGTATGGGGGCTACGATAAACACTGGGCGTGGTGCGCCCATTTTCTGTGAGCCTAGTTGCTCGTACAATACTAATCCATGCCCTAAGTCTCGTTGTCCTAGGCTAAATGGTTTGTAAGCTATGGAGCTTAAAATTTTAGTTTAATTCACTCGACTTTGTATGGGAGACCCATGAAGGAGTGGGCGTGGCACACTGATTTTCTGCCAGATTTTTGCCGACTACGATATTAATCTAAGTGTCAATTATGGTTATTCTAGACAGAAGATTGCCGAAGTTACAGCTGTTTCAATTTAAAATTTGTATGGGGGCTACGATAAAAACTGGGCGTGGTGCGCCCATTTTCTGTGAGCCTAGTTGCTCGTACAATACTAATCCACACCTTAAATCTCGTTATTATACACTGAATAGTTTGCAAGTTATAACCGGTAACATTTTTTTAATTTCCGCAACTTTGTATGGCAGACCCAAAAAGGAGTGGGCGTGGCACATTGATTTTCTGCCATATTATTTCTCACTGCCGTGTTAATCTAAGTGTCAATTATGGTTATTCTAGACAGAAGATTGTAGAAGTTACAGCAGTTTCAATTTAAAAGAAGTACAGACACTTTGTATGGGAGCTACGCTAGAAAGTAGGCGTGGCTCATCCACTTTTGGTGAGGTTATATAGTAGTATAATATAACTCTATGTGCAAAATATTGTTGTCCCAAGTGGTATATTGTGTGAGTTATAGCAAGTTAAAGATTTTGAAAATTTCGAGGTTAGTCGCTTTGAATGCTTGGTGTGGGCGTGGTTATTGACCGATCATGCCCAATATCAATCCCCTCCGTACCCTTGGATCATAGATTACTTATGCCAAATTTCATCGAAATAGCTCAATATTTACTCAAGTTATCGTGCGAACCAGCCAGGTGACAGACAGACGGACGGACGGACATCGTTAAATCGAAAATTTAATCGACGCTGATCACGAATATATATCCATGTCTATATCTCCGGAGATTCCTTCAAGTGGACACAAACATCTGACCGAAATGAATATACCATGCATATTGCATTATGCAGGGTATAAAAACAGCAACATCACCTGAAATGGTTCGGAAAGTGAAGGCTCGACGTCAACGAAATCCACGCTGTAGTGGTAAACAAATAGCCAAAGAACTGAAAATATTCCAGCGCACCATCCGACGCATATTTCAAAATAAGCTCAAGATTATGCCTTACAAGTTCCAAAAAGCACACGATCTTACACCAAAGCAACGAAAAGTTAGATTCGAAAGAGCAAAAGAGTTGTTACGCTATGCACGAACGTGGCGAATTTCCAAACATTGTATCCTCTGATGAGAAAAATTTCCCAATTGAGCAGTTCATAAACTCTCAAAATGATCGTGTTTACTTAACTGAATGCACTTCCGAAAATTTGAGACTATGAATGGCCACCTGAAGTAATTTTCCATCTCAAGTAATGACATGGGAAGCTGTAACCGCCGATGGACGCTCTCCAATCGTTTTCATCGAGCCTGGTGTCAATGTCAATGCGACTTATTATCGGGAAAATGCTTTGGAAGTTGCTTTAGAGCCGTGGGCACGCAAACATTTCGGTCGCAAACCATGGACAAGATCATGGACATGGTCCAACAAGACTCGGCACCGTCTCAAAAAGCTTGTGTAAACCAAAAATGGTTAAAAAATCATGTTTCACACTTCATTTCGTCCATACAATGGCTTTCGAATTCTCCAGATCCAAATCCGATGGACTATTCCATCTGCGCCATTTTGGAAAGCAAGGTGAGGACTGAAAAATATGTCAGTATGAATGCGGTGAAGAAAGCTATTGTTCGGGAATGGGCCGAAATACCGGAAGATCACATTCGCGAAGCACGCAACTCGTTTTTTAACCATTTGAAGGCCATAATCAAGGCGAAATGTGGCCACATCGAGCTAGAGTGAATGGATTTTGAAATTTTGATTATTTCCACAATTTTTGTAATTTGAATCAATAAAAAATAATTTCACACGTAAAAAATATGGTCGCTTGAATAGGTAACACTTCTATCGCCTAACCCTGTATATTAACTTTTCATCATTAACATTCATATGTATGCAGTAGGTAGTAGGTAGTGTAGAGTTTATCATGGTAGCATATTGTAAAATTAAATGCATTCGTGTTTTTGATGCATCCGAGTTTCCTTTTTTTTTTTTTTTTTTTTAATTTATTATATGACTAGATCATAAAGTTGGTCGATATATATTGCGATGCTTTAAGAAAATCACGTTTTCAACTTAGAAATGCATTTTTTAATATTTCCCCTCTATAAGCTTTTACGTCACACAATCATTTCTGTTTTCTTATTAATTTTTTTTTTTTTTTGAAGAAATATGATGACTAAATGTATTCTTTGTTTCGTTTACCACTTTCTTACAGGTTGCAATGGCCGGAGATTACATATTGTCCGTTGCTTCCATTATGATTGCTCGTTTAAAAAATGACGAAATGATGATCGTACTGACTCAGGTGAGTAATAGTATGCATTTTTATGGGTATCGGTTTATAATAATATATACATTAGCTATGATGTAGTGCATGACACATGGGTATAGTCCCATCTCGAAGTCACATTAAAATATGGAAGACTAATTGGAGAATGTCCCCATAGCTGCTTGGGTGTCGCTCCTACAGTGCTGAAATATTTTCTCAATGTCGTCAAAATTGATATTTTTTCATCAATTTGCTTTGCTTCTACCGCTCTCAGGGTGGCCCTAGAGGTTTAGAATAGATGAACCCCCCCCCCCCTTCACTTTTGCTGCCCAACATTTTGGTTGAGCATATTTACTCCATATCTGCAACCCATATGAGGGCTCTTATTTAAGTTTGTACGTTTGTTATACGTACTTACCCACTGGCGTCACTCTTCAAGGGGGCTTCCATACAAAATTTACATTTTTCCTCCAAGGTTGCCCCTAGAGGGTTAAAATATATGACCGACCTCCAATAATTTTTGTTTACCAATATTTTTCCTCGGCATACTTATTCCCTATCTCCAATCTAAAGGGTTATCCATTTTGCGGTTTCAAAAGTAAATGTAAATAAAACACATATAATATATTTTTTATCATGATATTTCTTTTTTATTATAAAGTTTGAACGTTGACATTATGTGTGAAATACTACATCATTTAAATGACCACCACGCGAATTGTTGCAAGCATCGATTCTTTTGAGGTAATTTTCGACCACTTTTTGACACATATTGGGCGGTATTAAAGGTTTATCTGCATAAACACGGTCTTTCGCGTAGCCCCACAAAAAAAAGTCAAGCGGTGTCAAATCGCATGATCTTGGTGGCCACTTGATATCGCCACGACGAGAAATTACGCGGCCAGAAAATTTCTCTTGCAATAAAGCCATATTCGCTCGAGTTGTGTGGCATGTGGCACCGTCTTGTTGAAACCACATATTCTCTAAGTCGTATTCTTCAATAGCAGGCAAAAAAAAGTCGGTTATCATATGACCATAACGCTCCGAATTGACGGTGACAGTCGTTCCATCGTCGTTTTTGAAGAAGTAAGGTCCAATCACACCTTCGGACCAAAGAGCGCACCAAGCAGTGACTTTTTGTGGATGTAGTGGCATCTCTTCAATTACTTGAGGATTCTCAGAACCCCAAATACGACAATTTTGTTTGTAAACATACCCACCGAGTGAGAAATGTGCTTCGTTGCTGAAGAAAATTTTGTTCGAAAAATCGCCGTTCACCGCCTGTTGTTCAAGCACCCATTCGACGTATCTACGATGTTGTGAATGGTCAGCTGGCTTCAGTTGTTGTGTGAGCTGGATTTTATATGGATGTAGGTGTAGATCCAAATGCAAAATACGCCATAATGTGCCATAAGACAGTCCTAATTCCTGAGAACGACGAGGAATCGACACATTCGGGTCTTCGGCAACACTTTCACTTACAGCAGCGATATTTTCGGTGGTACGAGCGAAACGATGATGCACAGGCCTTACAATATCTGTAACCGATCCAGTCTCTTCATATTTCTTCACAATTTTGCCAATTGCTTGCGTAGTTGGACGATTATGTAAACCATAATCTCCTCTTAAAGCACGATATGTGGTTGTGGCAGAATCACCATTTTTGTAGTAGGTTTTTACAATTATAATGCGTTGTGCGATAGTTAAGCGATCCATTTTCGCAAATGTCAGACTTTGAACTGAAAAAGAAAGAAATTGTTTTAACAACTCAGTTTGACAGATGTCGAATTCTAGCCCTATACTTTTGAAACCGCGAAATGGATAACCCTTTATAAGGGCACTCCATTAAAAATGGACCAAAAATTACCTGAAATGGGATCGGAGATATGTAAATCCCATTGTTGATGTTTTCCATATGTTTTTATCTGAGAGCCAATAAGTTTGTATTTATGGTATAATACCATTGACTTGGGGGAAGAATAAATCCCTTCTTTTTTACAATTTTTTCAAGTCTTATATTACATGGTTCGCAAATGTTGAAAATATTGAAAAAAATAATAAAAACCTTAATTTTTTCTTAATGTCTTTGGTGATCCTTAGTTTTTTTGGAAAATATTTTTGTCATAGAAATTTATCCCTTGACTTCCTTCCAAATGTTAACTTTTAATGGATTTTTCATACGTGTGGTAGTGAGAGGGTTAAAATATTTCGCGAAAATAACCCTCGGAAAATTTTAATATGTGTCTCTGAATACAAGAGCTATCCTAAATGTAATTTTACATTTGATTTTTCAAATTCCATGCTTCCACTTTTGATCGAAAAAGCAAAATTTTAAAACATTGTGAAAAACTGTGACGTAGTGGAACAGAAATGGATTCGGGCTTTTGTTGCTGAAGTCAAATGCTATCATTTCAGACTGCTTTGGTTCACCACCAAGACAATGAGTTTCAAAATGGAGCATAGTGTAATACCGCGAGCTAACGAAAATACAATAGATGACTTCACACCAAGCTCGTTACTTCCTTAGACCGTTACTTGGTAGTTTTTTGTGTGTATTTTGTTTTTGTAAAATTATCGAATTTCCAAAAAAACACATAACAAACTACTGAGTAACGTACTAATGAAGTAACGAGCTTAGTATGAGGTCACCTAGTGAAATCCTTTTTTCCCAAATTAATATTCAATAAGTAGTATTTCAAAAATATGTAATAAAAATGAGTTTCGTATTTTCATTTGACGCTTTCGCATTTTCATATGACAAATTTATCATTTACAATTGACTATTCTCATTTACAATTGATGCTTTCGCATTTACAATTGACATTTTCTCATTTACAATTGTCGCTTTCTGAATTACATTTGACTATTCTTATTTCCAATGGACGTTTTCTCATTTTAATTTGACCCTTTCTCATTTACAATTGACCCTTTCTCATTTACAATTGAAAATGGTGTAGACCGGCGCGTATAATTGTTTTACTGCATTCAGCAGAATTGATCAGAATATCAACATATTTTAGACTTTCATGATTTCATTTATCCAGCACACAATTTTTCTCTATTGTTTGACTATGTAATTTCGTAGGCAATCAAATATTTATATTATTTATTAAATTATTTCGTATTAAAAAAAACTTTGTAATACAAATATGAACATATAATTAATGCTGCAAATAACCATCTGCACGTGGAGACTCATGTTAAGTTACATTTTAGAATGGGGATTTTATTTTACCATTCTCCATAAATCGTGAATTTTTTGTTTACACAATTTTGAAGATGAAGAGTCAACATGTTGAAGTTTTTGCTTTTTAAGAATATAGGCATATGAGAAGATTTTATCTTAGGTATGATACTTACTCATAATGGCACGTTGAAGATAATTTCGATTTTTTGCTTCTTTATATGTTATGTATTCAAGCATTTTGATAGAGTGTATTTTCCACGAAATGGTCAATACATTGCGGTGCAATGATTTATATGACTTGAAGTGATTCATAAAAACGTATAATATTGCATGTAAAAAAGAGATTATTGAAATATTTTACTCTTACAAATAGTGTTGTTTCATAACGACTTGACTCATATGGAGATAATTTAAATTTGTACTATAACAGACGGCTCGATATAATCAATTAATGATAATGATTATTCTATAGATACACATAATAACAAGCAGAAGATATAAGACAATATGTAGTAATTTATTTTATTTTATACATGCCTCTTTCATGCGGATATAATTTTTTAAATATTAGCTCTTTTTTTCAAGGACTATTACGACATTTACGTAGTTTGTATGTTAATAACCTTAAAAGGTTATTATGTATACATATCATTATCATATTCTTGGTTCATATGGCAATAAAATACATAAGTGATTTTATTATTAATTAAAAATAAGTATATCATTTAATGATCAGTTAAATATAAATTTGTATGCTCTTTACTCAATGGCGATGGTTAGTGGGGACGCTTCAACTCATCGGCTCCAAATAGGGCTATGTCGAAGCATGTGACACCATCTAATCCATACGAATATTATTGCACCATGAATCGAGCCTCCATGTAGAAATCATTTTGTACATCTGCGAGTAGCCACTCAATGCATCGTCTTACAAAAATTGATTCATTGTGATTCCCCGGCAAACAGTGCTTGCAACAGTGCAGAAGCTCCAACTCGATGCGGTGCTAACAAGTCGCCTGTCATCTATTAAGCTCAATTTCGTTCTGGGTGGAGAAGTACTTTGAACAACTACATCTCACACATCATTTCCGCAATCCAAGATAACCGCCCGGTATGCGACGATAGCTCACATTAATCACTTCACCGGTCTTCAGTTGCCTGAAGACTGCGAACTTGATCCATTGTGTTGCTAGTGAAAAAGGAAATGTTTTAAATTTTTTCCGTGTTTTTAATTTAAAGTGGAAATTATTCTGTATTTTTTTTTTTATTTACATTAAACTATTTTGTTGGTTCTAAAATGTGCCTTTTATAAAAGTTATTTTTAAAGCTTTGCTCTTTATTTAAAGTTTTCCTTTTAAAGCATGGTCACCCTCTAATTACTTACTGTAAGCAATAACATCAGCTGTTTTCGCTGCCGGTCTTATTGTGTTTTAGCGAGTAAAATTGCGCGGCGAACATTTAACAACGGCGTCGCGTTCTTCAGAGAAATTCGCCGTTCGCTGTTATTGTGTTTACGGCATTACTTTGAAGTATGGACGAAAACAGTTGTCTTTTCCGTCTCTGTGGTCGACAGTTCTGTAAAGTGAGAGAGAGAGAGAGAGAGAGAGAGAGAAAGAGGTAGCGAGAGGGGTAGGGAGAGACGAAGAAATAGAAAGAGCAGTGAAGTGTTTGTGGTTAATAGTTCCGCAGTGTCATCAATGTAAAAGACCTGCCTACAACATACAGGTTAGGTTAGGTTATGTGGCCGCCTTCTCTCTCTCTGAGAGGAGACACTTAGGCCAGAATTGCCCATTGCGATACCATCGAGCTTCTTTTCCAATACTGTTGTACGTGTTAAATTCGGACAGCATTAGAAGAGACCTACTTATATTAGCCGGTTCCGAACGGCAGAACCATTGTTACATCACTTTAATTTAGTTTTGTCACAGAGCTCTTTTAAGAAGCATTTTTGGCAAATTGTTACTGCCGGTACAACATACCCGAGCAAAAATATTGTCACAGAGATTGGAAGAACTATTCCTCTTTTTTCTCGTACAGGCAACTCTTTCATGAGCTATTTGCCGGCTAGTCCTTGTCTGGTCGCTTGGCTGGACCAACGACTAATGGCTGGCGATGTCTGTGACAGTGTTACTTATGGCTTTGTGGCTTAGGGCTACTAGGGTGTTGAACCTTCTTTCTGGTTGTCGCACCACCTAGTGTTGCCGTTGCTAAGAAAGTGCTGCGATATTAGAATTTTACAGGTGCTACGCGAAATATCAGGTGATTTTGTTTTATATGTACAGGGCAGTTGAGTCCCCTTTCTAACCATCTCGTGTTAGATACAAAACATGTTTATACTCAAAATGGTCGTTAAGAGACAGTCCACATTTAAAGGGACTAAACTGGGACTTATTGAATATTTAATCTATGGCATATGACAATCATATTTGGAATTTAGAGTTAATATTTTTGTGGGTAATAATTCTCCCATATAAAGTCACTGCTATGATGCACTGAATAATGTATATTCCCCTTGAAAATGAATGAATGAATGTGTACTTAAAAGTTTAGTGAAGTTTTAAGATAGTTTTATATAAGATATTTTTTGGGTCTAGCATGTAACTTTGTCGGCCTAGACCGACTTAAGTTTACCTACATATTTGTTTATTTATATTATTTATTTGAAATTTTATTTCACTTTGAAGTATGGACATTATGTACACATATACGAGCATATAATATGTATACTCGTACATACAAATGTTTGATTTTTTATCGAATTTTATTTGCATAAACTATAAAAGCTCATAGTAAATTGGAACTTGAAATGTGTAAAAAGAAAATAGTTGAGAAATATATTATTTGGAAAACTATAAAAACTAAATTGGCGGGGAGGGGGAGAAGAAGAGAATCAAAATTGAATAGAATTACACAATATTTTGATGTTAACGAAATTGAATTTGAATAAAGCTGGTCATTCATAGACTCATCTTGACTCATTTCATTGGAAAATCTTTATTATGTTGCTTGCTATGAAATTGAATGGTCTCAATATCGATGCGCATATACGCACTTATACTTATTAGTTAACCACAGTCGAGTCTACCATTATTTTAGGTGGGGCAAATTTACATTAATATTTATCATTTCAATTTTGAAATCAGTGTAGATGAACAGGGAAAGAGAACAAAAGCCTTTTGCGCTGAGTCTTACGTTTGTTTGACTCTGATATGCGGAATGTTCTTCGCATAATTTTCACATATTTATACGTGTATTCTATGTACATAAGTAACTACTTATCAGCTACGCACGAAGCAAATGTTGCCATTTTTTGTTACGTAAGCCATTTGTATCTCCCTCACACTCTCTAAAATATTACATAATTCTATTTGTTTATATTTTTTTTATCTTTTATTTTAGAAACATTGCCAAATGTGTAACTTCCGTATAATTGCTTATATTTTCTTTACCAACTTCATGCAACCAGACATATGTATAATAGGGTTGCCAAATGAGCAACTATTTACAATGTCTGAAAGAAGTTAAATTTTGAAGTATTTGATTTACATTTACTCACATACTTTACACAAGTAACATATTATCAAATTGTATTAGAAGCTCAATAGTATGGCAAACGTTTGTATTTACATTAAGGTAGGTCAAACTATATAATATAATCATTGAAAATAGGTTGTTTTTTTGGAAGAAGTGTGAAATAACTTATTTTTGTGAAAATTAAAATTAACAAGTTTTTGACGAGAAAGTCCATGAAATCTGCGGTTCAAAGCGAAACTTCAAATTTCCGATCCAAATATCTGTCAAGGACCTTAGGATCAAATTGATTTTTTCTCCCCAAAATTTCCACCGAACATACAATACTTACGTTTTATCTACGCCCCTTAAGTGGATTCCCATACAAAAGAAATGTAAAAATACTTGAAAATCATCAAATAGTCCCATAGTGCCTTAGGAATCGCCTCTACTAGGATGAAATGTCAGGGCAACTTCTATTAGTTTTTCCTCTTCAACATTTTCTCCAAACATGCCAACTCCTTGTCTCAACCTTTTAAGGGAGTTCTCTTACAGAATAAACGTAAAAACACATAAAATCGACAAGGAACCCCCAGAAATCGCCACTGAAACAATGAAATGTACGATCATCTCGGATAGATTTTTTCTGTGCAACATTTCCTTCGAATACACTTACTCTCTATCTCCATTCCTTAAAGGGTACCCTTACAAAATGTATACAGAAACATCTGAAAATGAACAAATATCCTGAAAAATCGATCTAAAACTGGTGAATTGTATGACGGACCCTCATTAATTTTTCCTCTACAACATTTTTTTCAAACATACTAATCCATTTCTCCATCCCTTTTTGCGGCTACCCTGTAAAATTGACGTAAAACCACTAAAATCACTCATAGTCGCCTAGAAATTGCCCGTAGATCATTGAATTGTATAACGGACCCCATTAATATTTCTTTCTCAATATTCCCTCCCAATAGTCTTACCCCCTATCTCCACCCCTTAGTACCTGAATACACCCATAGCTGCACAGAAATCAGCACAAGAGTGGTGAATTGCATGACGGACCCCTATTAATTTTTCCTCTACAACATTTTTTTCAAACATACTAATCCATTTCTCCATCCCTTTTTGGGGCTACCCTGCAAAATTGACGTAAAAACTCCTGAAATCACCCATAGTCGCCTAGAAATTGCCTCTATATCATTGAAATGTATAATAGACCCACATTAATATTTCTTTCTCAATATTCCCTCCCTACAGTCTAAACTCCTATCTCCACCCCTTAGTGGAGCTCCCATACAAAATTAATGTAAAAACACCTGCAAATACCCATAGTTGCACAGAAATCAGCACAAGAGTGGTGAATTGCATGATGGATCCCCATTAATTTTTCCTCTACAACATTTTTTTCAAACATACTAATCCATTTCTCCATCCCTTTTTGGGGCTACCCTGCAAAATTGACGTAAAAACTCCTGAAATCACCTATAATCGCCTAGAAATTGCCTCTAGCTCGTTGAAACGTGTGACAGACCCCCATTAATTCATTCATTCTCAATATTCCCTCCCAACAATCACCCCCTATTTCCACCCCTTAATGTAGCTCCCCTACAAAATGAACTTATAAATACCTGAATACACCAATAGCTGCACAGAAATCCATCCCCTAACCCCTATTAACTTGTTCTACCAACATTTCCTCCACACAGCTTTTATTTCCACCGTTTAGTGAGGCTCCCCTATAAAAACTAAGAACCAAAATCTGTTCTTTCATTCATTTCTTTCTGAAATAAAATGCTTGAAATGATTCAAATTTGTGATTTTTGCTTAACAAGGTTTTCAAAATGCTGCTCTATACAATTTGACACCACCTTAATGCCATACCATATATGTAGATTTGTTCAGTGTTTAAGCGCTCGTATATATGTGTACTTAAAAAATTGAATAAATATTCAAGCAGGTACTATATTTATAAATTAAATAATCATTTCAAAAAAAAATTACTAAAACAACCACGTTCATTCATCTTCAGCTCGCTCCTCAGCTGGCATGAAGATGTAAAGTTTTTGGGTAAACAATTGGCAACGAAAATAAAAAGTATCCAAACAAGAATGAAATATCATATATAGTACGTACTTGTATTGACTTGTAAGAAACGTTTTGCCAACTACAAACTCATACTCGTGTATGCGGACATACGAGACAATTGAACGCTCGATCGCATCTAAAATCCAAAATTATTGAAATCCAAGGCTGTAAAAAGGCTATTGATACGCTTCAACAATGTGATTTGTATTTGCCAACATGAATGAAGTGGTTTGTGATTTTTGTTGTTGTTTTTTTTTTGTTTTCTTTCTTTCTTCATTGAACTATTTGGTCAAAGCAATAACCAGTTAAGAAAAGCAAAAAAAAAAGTGAATCTCTAAGAAATATACATATACGAAAATGTTGAATTGAAAACGAGAGTCAATGTTAATTAACACCTATGTAGTAGATAGTATGTAGAAGCAGCAGCAGCAGCTGAAGTGACGTTTACCAATTACATATTTGGTATACAAGTAGGTAATAAAATTGTATACATTAAGTCAATTGATGTGATGATGGAGAACTTTTATATATACTCATGTATTACTATGGCTTGTTCATGCCATCAAATATGTAGGTAAGCTATTGATGTAAGAAACAAAAAAAAAAAAACAAAAAAACCACAAAATCGATTTATTTAAATGACACAAATGGTTGCACCCAACTTTTTGGTTTCCGCAATATGTAGTAGCGTTAATGTTTCGTCAAAAAAAACAAAAAATACCAGATATGCATATGTCAAAATATAACAATAAACCACATACTATGCATATATACAAATGAACATATAAATCAATTGCAACAAATAAATTTGAATAGTCATTTCAACAGCAATTCAACAATTTTGATGTTAGCTGTTGTCTCTGCTACTGGCTACACACATATGTACTATATGTACATATGTAAATGCTTTGACCACAAGCTGTGCTGTGCTGTACTGTGCTGTACTGTGCCTGACTATTGCTGGTCATAAAATATAAATCTTTGCCATAAATTTGTTAATAGTGTATTTAAACAATTTGTTCAACACATTTATGACACTCTATGGTTTAATGTTTGCCAATAAATGCAATGCAAAAATGCAAGCTATGCATATGCATACACTTATGCATACATATTGTGTATGAATATTTAATCTATGTGAAAAGTAGGAAAATCATATTAAAAAGCTAAAAATTACAATCTAATTGGTTATATTTGAACTTTAAATTTAACAAATTCCAAATATGCGAAACGTCTATGGCGTTTTGCGATAGATACCTTGTCCTTCATGGTAAGCATGTAGCTATGTAGAGGTTTTACCATGCCATTTTATTTCTAAATAAACTGCGGACATTAGCTAAAGCGTTGCGGTTTGCGGTGACAAAATGATCTTCGAAATAAGGCCGGACCAAATTGCAATAGATTCTGCAAACAAATTATCCGTAAATTGTTAATAAATCACAATATATTCAATTAATCATCAATAACTATATTTTGTCTCCCTTCAAAATATGCTTAATTTGGAGTAATGCACGAATCATCACTTCCTTCATTCCTTATGTGGCCATAACAACCGAATATCGATTTAGGCCGAAAATAACATGCTTCGCTACCCATCTCTGTTCTTTGCTAGCTGGCGCCAGTTAAAAATTCCAAGCGCCGTTAGGTTCTCCAGTACTTGGTCTTTCCTCTTCTGTGTCGTCCTCCAGCGGGTTGCGAATATAACACCTTCTTAGCTGGAGCGTGTTCTTCCATTTGCTCGACATGAGCTAGCCAGCGCAGCCGCTGGATTTTGATGCACTTTACTATGTCAATATCGGCATACAGCTCGTACAGCTCATCGTTGTACCTTATTTGGTACTCGCTACCAATACAAATAGGTCCAAAGATCTCGAGTAGGACTTTTCTCTCTAAAACTCCAAGTATTCGCTCATCCGAGGTGGAAATTGTCCAGGCTTCAGCGCCATATGTTAGGACAGGCATGATGAGAGACTTGTAAAGTGTAGTTTTCGTTCTTCCGGAGAGGGCTCGACTTCTCAATTGCTTACTTAGCCCAAAGTAGCACCTAGTTACAAGAGTGATCCTTCGTAATATCTCCAGGTTGACGTCATTACTGCTGTTAATGCTGCTTCCAAGATAGACAAAGTCCCTTACTACTTCAAAAGCGTAGTTGTCAACAGTGACGTATTGTCCAAGACGCCGGGACTCTTTGTTTGTTGACACTAGATACTTCATCTTGCCCTCGTTCACCGTAAGACCCATTCGACACGATTCTCTTTCCAACTCTGAGAATGCTGCACTAACTGCTCGTGTGTTCATGCCGATTATATCAATATAATCGGCATACGCCAACAGCATCACCCTTTTGTTGAAGATAAATAGTGCCATTATGTCGTAGATCAGCAGCTCGTATTATTTTCTCCATAATAAGATTGAAGAAGTCGCACGATAACGAATCATCACTATATTTTAAAAATTCTTCCACTTACTCGACAGCCAAAACCAGTCTTTGCTTATGTAATAAAATTGCTTATGCTAAATTCTAAAATTCAACTGATAATCTAACTGAAAATATAAATATTTTCAAATGGTCCAGCTGGTGCATTACTCCGTGGCACTCACTTTTTCTTACAAGTCCATGCTGATCAGGATCAAACAATTTTTTTCTAATTTTGTCTCACAGCATTTTTATGCAGCATACTTTTATAAAATAAAATTCGCTCCCACCGCTCCGCTCAGGGTGCTCCTAGCGGATAAAGTATGTATATGACTGGTTCACATTAATTTTTGCTATTCAACATTTTTCCCCGAAAATACTTATTCGCTTTTGCCGCCGCTCAAGTGGTTTGCCTACAAAATTATCAAAAAACAACTGAAAATGAATAAATAAAGTTTTAGCTACCATGGTATCGGCTCTCGGGGTTTACGACCGTTACCAAGGGCCCCTACAATATTTTACCTGAACTAATTTACTTTCTATATCAAGTAGTACGAGTTTTAGTGTAATTCAATTTTCGAATTAAGGGTGCTCAAACCTATAAAAAATTCGTCGCATCTATGGGTGATGATCTATGTAGATGAAATATGCTGTAAATGTGGTCTAGCTAAAAACGTACTTACGGATGAAATTGTGGACAATCTTATGCAGAATATACACTGTTTCTCATTCAACGTGAATACCGCAGAGTGAGTCATCCTTGCTTACGTATCGCTCTGTGGTTTCACCTTTCTTGTGGACTGCAGCATACTGTCATCATTCTTATTTGCATAGTTGCTCTCAATGTCGCTAATTAATTACTTCCGCTAA
Source organism: Megamerina dolium (assembly GCA_963854835.1). Lineage (NCBI taxonomy): Eukaryota > Metazoa > Arthropoda > Insecta > Diptera > Megamerinidae > Megamerina > Megamerina dolium. Next base: position 22,638,777 of record OY978526.1, on the reverse strand, counting down.
AGTAACAGACCGTTTGTTTACTTTTTTCACTGCGTCTTCACTTTGGATAAATCATCTGCTCGGGAAACGATTTTTCAATCAGGAGTTTAAAGTGCGTCAATATATTTCATTGTTAATCTTTAGTAAAATCGTTAGTATAAATTTTACACTTATCACTTTGAATAACAGAAAAATTGTGGAGGTGTTATACACTTATCACTTTGGATGTAAGCAAAATGAAAGCCATTTTATACTTAGTACTTTGGATGAAAGAAAAATGAAAGGCATCATATACTTACCGCTTTGGATGTTTCCTTTGAGAATGAATATTCAAAATGATTAATGTAAATAAAACTTTACGCAAACTTAGCTTTTTTCGCTCTACGTGGATCAAATGGATCTATAGTTAATATAGGTGAGATATTCTAAAATGCTTAAAATGTGCTTAAAATAAAGTCAAACTCCAAAAAATGTAGCACAATGTGTGCTGACCATATTGGATAGCAAAATAAATTCCATTCACAATATTTACAATATTAACAAAAATAAAAAGCATTTTAAAAATAGCAATAAATATTTCATCAAATTACAATCAATACAATTGTATGAAGCAAAATTATTCGTTACCTAATTATTTAAATTCAGTGCCATACGTCTTTGTTTTATTAATATTATTGTTATTTGTTTTATTTTTTAAATATGTTGTAAGTCGTTACTATTCACATATATCTATGGGTACATATCGAATCTTGGTTAAATAACTATAAATAAACTTTTTTGTTTTTCCAAGAGTACAAAAGAGTACTATACAGATCATAGACATAACTACTCGTATATTCAAATCTAAATAATTTACACAAGTACTCATAATTTATATAAATTCGTTTTAGAATATTTAAATAGTCAAAAACATATGCCAGAGCCGCATTATTTGGGGTATTCGCAAAGGGGCGCAAAGAAATATGTTCACATAAACGATCTTTCTAGGTTTATATATCCTCATAAATTTTATATTTTCATAAAATACATTAAGCATAAGAGTCTCTAATAAAAAATCCATCAATCAAGGCGCTTAAAATTCTGAGTGTGGCCCTGACTCACTCAAACGCACAGATCCATTGAGGCGCACTTACATTTTGATATTGCAAACCACACATTATGAGCATAAAATTCCCAATTTGGTTATTATAACTATATCAGCTGTTATAATTGAGTGATGTTATTATTTTGTTAAAGGAGAAACGTGATTGAAATATTTCATGAGATTGAAGAATATTGCAAAATTTGTTGGTTCATTTGTTAAGAAAATCCCACATTTGTATCCATTTGTTTTTTTTTTTTCCTTTGTTTTGTTTTGTTTTTTAACTTTATATCGATTTAGTATGTTTAACAAGACATCAACGCGGAGAGGGTCAACTATATGATTGTTTATTATTTGTGGATATCGCATATGTACTATATATACATGATGTATCAACAACATTTCAATGCCATCACACAACAAAAATATTACATTATTATGTCGACTTGAACAATTCACAAGAAGAATAATAATACTCGAAACACATGAATATGTATCGTAGCAAGGAATTTTTTAAATCCACCCATCACCAACAAAGACGGAGGTTATTTTATGTGTAGTAAGCAGCCATTGGGGGTGTATGTCTTGTCTCAACTTGTCTCATACATATAAATGCACTATGGGGTATTTTATACAATTTGGTGACTAATATCACAAATATGGCGAAAAATATCTACCTGGGCTTAATTGAATGTTTATGATGGCTGACCACCTTTAGTTGGTTTAACTTGCACAAATGTTGAGATATTTCGACGAAACTATGGCGCAAGGGATGTTGAAAATGTTAAAAATGCACACGATCGATTAACGGTTAACGCCCACACCTATCAAGCTAAGAATTTAACCACGGATTTTACAAAAAATGCTAGCCTTTGATAACTTACTTAATATTCCAACTAAGACAACCAAATTTGGAACATATAATTCTATTGTAATGGGTAACAACCTCGCATAAAGTGACCGAACCACGCCCACTGCTTAAGGTAGCTCCCATACAAAGCTGGAGAATTTTTTAAAACTTTAAAATGCCATAACTGACTTAATATTTAAACTATATGGATGTCCTAGTCCAATACATAGATTAACATTGAATTGTGAAATACTTCTGCATAAAATAAATAAACCACGCCCACTATTTAATGCTCCTACCATACAAGGTCACAGAATTTTGTAAAACTTGAAAACGCTACAACGTACACAATTTTCCATCTAGGACTATTATACTTAGAACGTAGATTAATATTGTCCTGTGAAATCAACTCGCATAAAATGGGCGAACCACGCCCTCTCTTCAATGTAGCTACCATACAAAGTCCCGGTATTTAAGAGAAATTTAGACCGCCATAACTTACTTCATTTTCTATCTAGAGCAATCATATTAAGTGAATAGATTAATAATGACATGTGAAATAACCTAGCAAAAAATGAGTGAGCCACGCCCACTATTTTATGTAGCTACCATACAAAGCCACAGATTTTGTTCAAACTTTAAACCGCCAAAATGTACTTAATTTTACATCTAGAACAACTATTTTTGTTATATAGAATAATATTACAGTGATAAATAAGCTAGCAAAAAATGGGCGAGCCACCCCCAGTATTCGATGTAGCTACCATACAAAGCCACAAATTTTGTTCAAACTTTAAACCGCAAAAATGTACTTAATTTTACATCTAGGACTATCATACTTGGGACGTATATTAATATTGTCTTATGAAATCATTTCGTATAAAATGGGCGAACTACGCCCGCTGTTCAATGTAGCTCCCATACAAAGTCGCGGTATTTGAAGGAATTTTAGACCCCCCATAACTTACTGCATTTTCTATCTAGAGCAATCATATTAGGTGAATAGATTTATAATACCATGTGAAATAAACCAGCAAGAATTGGGCGAGCCACGCCTACTATTTCATGTAGCTACTATACAAAGTCACGTAGTCTGTTTAAACTTCAAATCGCCGAAATGTATTTAATTTTACATCTAGAACAACCATTCTTGGTTTGTAGATTATTATTGAATTAGTACATAAGCTAGCAGAAAGATGGGCGACCCACGCCTACTATTCCATGTAGCTGCCATACATAGCCACAGATTTTGTTCAAACTTTAAACAGTGAAATTACACTTAATTTTACATCTAGAACAACTATTTTTGTTATATAGAATAATATTACAGTGATAAATAAGCTAGCAAAAAATAGGCGAGCCACGCCCACCATTCCATGTAGCTACCATACAAAGCCACAGAGTTTGTTCAAACTTTAAACATCCAAATTACACTTAATTTTCCATCCATAACAACCATTTTTGACACTAAGATTAATATTGGGAATTGAGAAATAAGCTAGCAAAAAAACGGCGATCCACGCCCACTTTTTAATATAGCTGCCATACAAAGTCGCTATATACACACCATATAAATACGTGTAAGACAACCACTTTGGTAAGTGAATAGTAATTATTCATATTAATAAAAATATATTTCGTTTTCTAAACCAGTCGTAGTTGAAAAGATTTAATTTGAATATAACATTTGTCAAGAAACTATATTAAATCTCCCATAGTGAATGGGTTCGTTGCGACATTCACATAGAGACATTCACGTATAGTAAGTAGTGAAAAGCAACTTTAAAGTCGTATCATTCCATCCATCCCTTTAATTCGATCAATAAAACCTTGTTAGTGAACTTTGTAAGCAATTGCAAGTGCACTTGGGAAATTAAATAGTAAACACAATAGTTTTGGTGTATTCTTATAGTGTGCTCATATATTATGCATACTTAGAAGTTTGCCTAATTTGTTGCGAAACTGTGAAACATTTTCAGTCCAAGGTCATTGTAATAAAAACTAATTACATCGCATTTAAATTAAAGTTTATGCTTGACTACGAATACAATATGATGGGGTATGCACTGTAACCCATTGTGTCCGTGATTACAACACATGAATGTTATTGTTATTATTTTGTATTGCCGTTGCTGCTGCTGCTGCTGCTGTTAGTGCACAACAAATGCACTTTGATTATTAATAAAATTATTGTAAATCATAAACATAGAGTGGTAGTACGTATGTAGTTTGCATAGTTTTCATTTCCTTTCAAAAAATATTGAATGCAGAGTGCGATCGTGTGCGTTCATGCGTATATCTGCTAATGTGTGTATTTAATTATGTTTCAATATGTACGTAGGCTTAAGTTTGTACTTACGCGTAATGTGTAATTTTTAATTGAAATAAAATTTTCTTTTTTTGTTTTTTTTTTGTTTTAGATTTTAACCGATTTGGTTCAAGGCGAATTCATGCAACTTGGCTCAAAGGAAACTGAAAATGAACGATTCGCACACTATCTTACAAAGACATACCGGAAGACGGCTTCACTCATTGCAAACACACTCAAATCGGTAAACAATTACAATGTTGCATGCAACATACATACATATTTTGCTGCTCTTTCTTTATTGATATTATATTTTTTGATTGATGATGCAGTCAAGCGTCGAAGATGGAAAAAAATGAAAAAATATAAAATCATATCGATCGTTTTTTTAATAATAAATTACATACACATACAATATGTAAATAATTTGATATCTTTTAATTCTTCTTTTCATTACTTCTTATTTACTCTTCTCTTTGTGTGTTTATTTTATTTTTTTTTGTACATAACAGGCAGCCATTCTTGCCGAAGCCGATGACAATATCACCGAATTGGCATTCCAATATGGTCGAAACATTGGTCTGGCATTTCAATTGGTCGACGACATGCTAGACTTTGTCTCATCCACCGAAGCTATGGGTAAACCCACAGCGGCAGACTTGAAATTGGGTCTAGCAACAGCACCAGTGTTGTTTGCATGCGAAAAGGTATACATACTTAACATATCATATACATATATTAGATCATATAAGTATCTATTTATTTAGAAACTGTGTCACAGTATATATCATACAAGTGTTAGTACAATAAGTAGTACGATACACAGTACATAGTCTTGTTAACACACTCGTAGTAGTAGTAGTATTAGTAATCGTATTACTGAATAATTTGCTATTTTTATCATGTTCAATGAGTTGTTACTTTATATAATACATTGATCATATATTATTTGTATTTATTTTCTCTAGTATTTGTATGTATAGACATCCAATGATCCAATGATTACGTCTTTAATTGAAGAATGCACTCATTTTATTTATTTAAAATTCATTTCCTTATTTTGTGGATTTTTCATGATGATGCATACAGCGCAAATTACAATATTTGTCATTACGTTGTGTGGATAAATTTACGAGTATGTTCTGATCAAAGTATCGTATACAATAAATGACAGTAGGCTTGCCAATTGATTTATTGTTTTTCTGTTCATTTTAATAATTATAATGAATAAGTATATGATAATAAATAGTACAATGTGGATAATTTTATTTTGAACACATATAGTAAATTGATTTTTTCTTAGCTTAACATTATACCAGGTGTACAAGCTTAAATCCTGTTTGCTTGTAGATAGCGTTAGGGAGCATATTGAGCTATTATCGACTGTTCATCCTTTTTTTTTTTGTACGAGTTCGACACCTGTTTACATCAACTAGTAAACATCATCAGTGATTTCATACAACATCATACATTTTTCCTCGTATAATCATGTCTAGTTTCGTGCCAGAAAAATAGCATATGCGGGAAGCTCTACTTTTTTGCTTTAATTTGAAGAAATCTGCTGCTGAGTCGCATCGAATGCTTGTGGTGGCCTATGGTGACAGTGCGCTATCGGAAACCACTTGCAGAGACTGGTTTCGTCGGTTCAAAGAAGTCCATTTTGAATTGAGTGACAAGAAGCGTGAAAATAGACCCAGAAAAGTTGAGGGCCATGATTTACAGGCTCTTTTGGATGAGGACTACACCCAATCGGAAAAAAATGTTTGCCGAACAGTTAGGTGTTACTCAACAAGCCATTTCCATACGTTTACGAGCCATGGGGTGTTTTTTTTTTACCGAAAAACAGCGGATTTAAGCTTGTACACCTGGTATATACTACACAACCTTCTTGCCTAAATAGCCTTCATATATTCCTTTGTTTATATGTATAGAGTAGCTGGTTAAAGGAAAGTCTAGTTTAGAACAATTGCTATTATATATAAATATTATTATTATATTATAAAATAAAAATTTATATTTATAATTCATTATTCTAATAGATCTAAAATATATACATGAATATACTAATGTTAAAGGCGTTCCAATTAGTAGCTATGTACATAGCGTAATTAAGAAAGTGATGCTTAAATTGACAATTCTTTCTTGATAGTCACACCTAGAAACGTCATTGCTTTCTATCTGTGCATTTGGATAAGTAAACTAAAAAAATGCCTGTTACTACTAGTTACAATTGACAAGTAATATACAGAGTCTGTTAAATGTATATGATTTTGACATTTATCTCATAGTACGTCATCGTGTTGAACGAGCAAGAAGTTGCAAATATTTTATTTAATAGAAAATTTCGCCTTGATTAAATATTATGATAACAATATCGTGCTGACTAAATAAAATGTTGAATTTTGTAGATACGGATGTCAATTTCGTTATCACTTTGTTAATTACCATAGTGTCACTACAGCTGAGACAATCCATGTTCTTATAAGTTGAATATTTATGAAAACTTATATTAGTAAAAATTCAATGACAGCTCCAAATATTTGTGAGCATTTCAAGTAAAATAATGTTATGTCCACCAAGAAGATATGACATTTCTCTTATGTATTGGGCTATATATTTATTATCTGAAGAAATTTATTTTTCCTAATTACTTGACTATCACAACAGCCGATTTTGATCGATTATAGCCAATTGTAAATGTATGGCCACTTATTCAGTACTCGACACCAAAGCAAATATATCCCAAATATCTTACGTAATACTTTTCTCTCGAAATCTCCAAGTAACCTTTCAACAGTGGTGGGTTGTGTCCAGGCTTCTGCGGCGTATGCGTATGACAGGGTTGAATAGAGACTTTTGAAGTATGGTTCACCAAAACGAGGGTTGTATTTGTCAATTGGAATGTGAAATGTTCAATCATTTAAATGAATATGGAATTTAATTTTCGAAAGTTTTTTTAAAGATATTGGAACCCCAAATACAATTAACAGGAGGTTTTATAGCTGTGCCGGTCATGACAATACAGTCTTGCTTCTTCAAAAGTTATACAGTTAAACTGAGAAGAGAAAGCATAACATCGCGCTTACACATTGTTAGCGTTGGTGTGGCAAACACGAAGGCAAACTACACTGACTGTTTTATGGGTCACCCGTTGTGGCCGGCCGGCCGGTTTTATTGCATTAAAATATTTATACGGATGTTTTATTTTTCTTTGGAAGATAATGTGAAAAACTCAACTGTTTTCCTGAATAATTTTGAAACTTTGTTACGCGATATTCCAAAAATATTCCATTAAATTCGGAATCCTTTTTTTCCATTCGTCATCATTTCATCAGCTATACTATCGGCATATATCGATAAGTCCTAATAATCAGTTCAATTTGATCTACTATAATTATGTTAGTTTAAAGTAAGGCTACGTGATTAATCGTTTAATCGTATAATTTGATTAATCAAAATTGTGATTAATTAATTAATCGATTAATAAATAATTGAATAGATGAAATTACAAATTAAAAAAAAATATGATTAATCAAAAATTGAAATTTTTCGCTTAATCAAGATTCAAAAATATTCGATTAATCACAATAAAATTATTTAAACAAAATATGAAATGTAAGAGGCAGTTTGAAATTTGTATTCCAAAGGAAAATTTCATAAAGCAAAAAGAAAATTCAAAGTGAGCATTTTGTGATTAATCAAAATTCTGATTAATCGAATAATTTGATGTTTTGATTAATGCGATTGTTCGAACAAAATATTAATCTAGCACAGCCCAGTTTCTCATTTAATATTATTGGATTAAATTATACTACGAACAAAATTATCACTACTCAATCAAACTATTCTAGTGCTACTACCTTCGTAAACTACCTTTATTTCTATATATTATTTATCATCATTATCTTTACAAAATATATCGAAGCTAAAGAATTCAGTTCAATCTAAAGACAAACTTATTTTTCTTCACGAACTTCATAATTGACAAAACAAGTAAAAATCGTTATAATTTCTTCGCTTATAAATATGAATTTCACTTCCGCTAATCATGACATACTAAAATTAACTTATATGTTACCCATAAATGCAGGTACTCGTATATTAGTGTCATTCATACACGTAAGTGACACGTATATTCGTATAATACTAAAAATAATCACTTGCAAATTTTAATAATTTGCAATAAAATTAATCGAATTAATAAAATTGAAGAAAAAAAAATCAATTATTATTATAACGCACTAGGTTTTTAACGTATTCATCGTTTTTCCCTGCCATTATTACGCATAACACTTGGAATTTATTGCTTTTGTTGCTTCGATTGCCATTGCAAATGCAATAAAATGCTAATAGTATTTAGTAGTTGAATAAAAAAGACAAATTGATATTCAATACGATTTGTATGCACGTGCTGCGAATATATAACACTATGTGGCAACACTACATTTGATTTGGCGTTGCCAAGTTTAGCTTGTATGTACGAGTATGTACTCGTATTTATAGCTGTATGTATGTAATGAATGAGATGGCTGCGCCTAAATGCGCTATTTTGTACTAGACAGGTACATTGCACTACGTTTCACTATATGGTGCAACATGTTGACGGCTAGCCAAATACATAAATGAAAGCAATCGATTGATGAACGATGTATGTACTTATAATCGATTGTAATTAGTATTAGGATTCAAAACAAATGTTATTTAAATCGATGCAATCGAACAATGGAAGTATGCACATTAGGGCGAAAAAAACTATATTTTACACTTCTACGAGGGCGGTCCCAGAACTACACGGCCTAACAAAGAAAACACAACAATTTTGGGAAAATGTTTCTTTATTCCTCAACATAATCTCATTTTAGCTCTATACATTTTTTCCAGCGATATTCTACAGCATCGGTACCCTATTTATAGTACGAACTGTCTAGCTCATCTTTTCATTGTTTGCAAATCTTCTACCACCAAGCCATTTTTTTCAAATTTGGAAATAGAAAATAATCCGAAGGAGCTAAATCTGGCGAATAAGGTGCGTGACGAAGCAATTCGAGTTTTAAATCACTGATTTTGGTCATCACAATAGCGGATGTGTGAACTGATGCATTGTCTTGATGAAACAACACTTTCTTTTTCGCCAAATACGACGCCATTTCTCTTTAATTTCATCACTTAAACGCTGCAACAAATTAGCATAATACTAGCATATTGTTTTTCCTTTTTGAAGATAGTCAATGAAAATTATCCCTCGTGTGGATCCCAAAAATCAGACGCCATAACCTTGCCTGCAGATGGAACTGTCTTCGCCTTCTTTGGACACGATTCTCCCCTTTCAGTCCGCTGTTTTGACTGCTCCTTTGTCTCAGGTGTGAAGTGGACCTATGTCGGCTTTATTACTGTGAAACATCGCCAAACACTCTATAGAATGATCTTCACGACGTTGCTTTTGTTCTATTGTGAGCAAACGCGGCACTCATCTTGCACACAGCTTTTTCATCTTCAAATTTTCGACCAATATACGATTTCTAGCATTTTTTGAAATGCCTATAATTTCACCTAGCTCACGCAGAGCTTCAGCCGGCGATCATCCAATACCATTTTGTGGATTTTCTTAACCGTTTCTGGCGTGGCCACCTCAATTGGTCGACCACTACGGTGTTCGTCTTGGCAGCTCGTACGATCTCGTTTAAAGTCTGCCATCCAATATTTTATATTCGATGGACTGAGACCTTACAATTGAATGTATTGAATTACATAACGGTGACCATTTTTTTCCCAAAAAAAGAAAATATTAAAGGTGTAGTCAAAAGAAATTCATTATTTTTATATAAGGTTGCCACTTTTCATCAAAGTAATTTTTTCCAAACTACTGCCGGCATCTATATGTCAGTTCGGGTAGTTCTGGGACAGCCATCGTAAATGCGATTTCTGTGCAGCTATGGGGTTATTTGTAGCATTTCAGGCGTTTTTTCGTTCATTTTGTATGGAAGCCCTCTTAACGGGTGGTTATAGAGGGACGAAGTATGTTGGGGAGAAAAACAGAATCGAGGTCGGCCGTACACATTACATGTCTAGGGGCGACTCCTAATCAGCTGTGAGAATATATTTCGATTTTAATACCATTCTTGCGCTCTTGGGCAAACAATTCTATCCACTCTAATGTATTTCTATCAGTGGATCACTTTCTCATTAATATATTGTAATTGAACCGGGTTGATTGAAGCGTGTATTTGGAAGCGTGTACTATAACCACAAATGTACTATGTATGTGAGAAATAAATGAAATTAAAGAAATATATACAGAAAGTTGAAAAATATAATTGTGTTAAAGCTATATGTGCATAGCTACTCGTGCACATGCTTTTGAATTACACTGTATATCGTTTATTTTAAGCTTTCAATTTTAATTTGTCATTTTGGTGATATTGACATATTTGACTATTGACATTTTAGACGCTACTTGAATGAATTGACTCAATCAGTACACACACACACACACACATTGGTGGAACTATGGACATAATACTCTATACATAATATTCGTATGTGTTGTGTGTATGCATTTTTATTTGGATTTTTATTATTCATTCATTAGAATTCGTATTGTACAGCGAACGATAGAAATTAGTTTTCATCCATTCGACATAATTAATTTGAAATTGAAATCGTTGAGGCTAATGCAAACAAGCAGCCAAATAAATATTTCTATAATCATTACAAAACATATACATAAAGGTGGCTATTATTTAGAAGTATTGCATTTTTCTAGCTCTCATTGGCTTAAAATATTCGATTTGATAAAAAAATCACAATATAGGAAATTACGCCGTGATTAATAAGATTTTCGAACTCGATCACGAGCCCTTAAATTGAAAAAAATTCGATTTTCAAAATTTCTGTTATTATTTAACCATAGAAACTATCTTTTAGAGGGGTTCAATGTATAACCGACCCCTACTAATATTCTTTCCTCAAAATTTTTCTGAAGCTTAAAAATTTTGCCTTAAAACTTTTAAGTTTTTTTAAAATTCGCTCACTTCGCTCTCAGGTGTCACCCCCGGAGGGGTCAAATTCACATCTGGCTTCCATTTATTTTATTTTCTCAACACTTTTCCGACACATCGTATCATGCTATCACCTATTATACCCTATCTCTACCCCTTAGGGGAGTGCCGTTGTAAAATTTATGGTTTTGTAACATTTGCTTCTTGGTGACGCTCCTAGAGTGATCAAACGATCAAACGGCTTCCATTAATTTTAATTTTTTAACATTTTTCCGAAATATACTTGCTCTCTATCCCCAGCCTTTAGAAGCGCCCCCTTAGAAAATGGGCACTTACCGTATAAAAAAGGCTCCCAGCATATTCAGGGTACCCCTAAAGTGTTAAAATGTATAACCAACCCCCATTCATTATTTTCATTACATTTCCCCCACAAATATACTTGCTCTCTATCTCCAACCTTTAGGGGCGCTCCCTTAGAAAATGGAGACTTATTGTAGAAAAGAGGTTCCCAGCACATTCAGGGTACCCATAAAGTGGTTAAATGTATGACCAAAACCCATTTATTTTTTTCACCATAACATTTCCCCCAAATATACTTGCTCTCTATCTCCAACCTTTAGGGGCGCTACCTTAGAAAATGGACACTTATTGTATAAAAGAGGCTCATTTAGGGTCTGATCTGTAGGTCGTGGTTCAATACTCGGCTGATGCATAACAAATTTAATATCGAAAAGATTTTTCTTTCGAACGGTACCCACCTGTCGGCAAGCAATTGGCAATTCTTCCGACAGTAGCAACTTGCCATGAAAAAGCTTCTAAAATGAACTCTGTGACAAAGCTCAGAAAAAGTGATGTCACAAGTGTTCTGCCGTTCGGGACCGGCTAAAATACGTAGGTCCATTCTAATACTGTCCAAAATTTAAGACGCACAACAGTAATGGAAGAGAAGCTCGACCAATGAGCCCTTTGGGGCTTTAAGTGCCACATATTTATTTTTTTTATTTTCATTTAGGGTACTCATAAAGTCGTAAATTGTATGACCTATCCCCATTCATATTTTCATCATAATATTTCCCCCCACAAATATACTTGACATCTATCTCCACCCCTTAAAAGGTTACTTCAACAAAATGAGCTTAAAAACACTTGAAAATCGAGAAATAGGCCCATAATTGCCCAGAAATCGCTTCTGGGATGGTGAAATGTAACCGCAACTACCATTAATTTGATCTCCCCAACATTTCTTCCGAATATACTTACCCTCTATATTCATCTGTAAAGGGGGCTCCCATAAAAAATTATCCAAAAACATTGGAAATTTTACAAATAATCTCAGGAATAGCTTCTAATAGGGTAAGGTGTTACTCTAAAAATATTTTTTCCCCAACACATCCTTTAGTTTAAGGATTCTGCCATACAAAATGAACGAAAAAATACCTAAAAATTATCAAATATCTATATATTTGTCCAGATATTGCCTTTAGAGGGTTCAAATGTTAGATGGAACTCCTTTCATTTTTCCTCTCTAACATTTCTGCTGAATAAATCCACACTCTATATCCACCTCATACAGGGGCTTCCGTACAAAATTGATAGTTTGTCACAAAATTGGCTCCCACCTCTAACAAGTGTCCGGGAAGAGATAGAATATATATGACTGAAACCCACTAATTCATTGACTTCAATCCAAACAGTCACTTCCAATATACTTCCTTCCTAATAATAATAAGTATTAGCATTTATCAATAATATTTTAGCATCTGTCTCGTCATTCTGATGCAATTATTAATATCCAACTCAATTTGATAAACAAATCATTAATCAAAATTTCTTTATTATTATTTTTTCTAGTATCCTGAGCTGAATCCTATGATAATGCGACGATTTAACGAACCCGGTGATGTGGAACGTGCCTTTGAGTTAGTTCATAAATCGCATGGACTTGAGCAGACACGTTTCTTGGCCAAGAAACATTGCAACGAGGCGATACGATTAGCACAAGATTTAGCCGATTCACCCTATCAGAAGGGATTACAAGTGGTTGCTGATTTAGTTATAAATCGTATGAAATAATATACACATGCACATGTACATGCACTTGCACACAATTTTACATTGCATAAACAACAACGATAACACTTTATTTATATACAACTTTCATACAAAACAATACCGAAATTTATGTTTGTTTTTGTTTGATTTTTTCTGTTTTTCTTGTTTTTTACCTAAAAAAGAAAGTGGAAATAAAAAAAATGTTTGTAATGATGTGGTGAAGTGTTTACAAAATATTTTCTAACATTATTGTAAGTACTTAAATTACATTAAACATTAAATGAAAATGTAATGAGTAAAAAACAATTTAATTTATAATAAATTATAAACAAAACAATAAAACAAAAAAAAAAAATTAATTAGTTATTAAGATTTTTTATTTTATTTCTTATGTTTTCAAATCTATGTAAATAATTTATAATTGTAAAATGAATAAATAATAATAATGAAAATATAATAATAATTATTATTATAATTATAAGCAGCAAGTGCAGCTAGTAATGATATATATAATAGTGAAAGACAAAAATGTTGTTTAATAATGCAAACAAATAATAACAAATTGAGCATACCATGTACATATGATAAAATTGAAGATGAAGGTGGAAGGAAGGTGTCATATATACATATATATGACTTTATTATAATTTTATTATTCTAAAAAAAAAAAATATATATATATATATATATATATATATGGACAAAGATTTACATATAAATATAAACGGGCCAATGATATAATTGTAAAATGATATGGGTAATATTATAGACATATATAAGAACAACAACAACAAGAACAAAAAACAAAAACAAAAAGAAAAGAAAAAACCAACCAATATAGTCAGCATAAATATATTATCATGTATATTTTTCTGTTTATTATTATAATTTTTTTTGTTTATATTTTATTTGAATTTTGCTCTTTTCATTTCTATAGTCAAAGTTTACAAGTTTATGTGTAACTTATTATATTATATACAAACACAGACATATTATTATTATTATTATTATTTTTATTATATGTAATTATAATTAATATTATTATTATTATTATGATTATTATTAATATTGTTATTGCTATTATATACATGTGTATGTATATAATTTTTTTCGATTTATGTCATTTTGAATGAAAATATAAGTAAACTTACAGAATTTTATAAATATATATAATATATACATACATATACTTATATATAGAAGAAGGAAATTTTTTTTTTGAAGAATAATATTTAAATGTGTAAATTTTTTTTTCTTTTGTAATGGAAATTGTTAATAGCTAATGGTAAAACAGTAAAATTGTTATTATTTCTAATTAAATTGATGATAATTAAATAAATAAAAATCTTTTAAAGCGATAGATGTTAAATTACTGATTTTTATTGTTTTTAGAATATCACCTAAAAAATGAAGGAAACTAAATAAAAAAAAAAATAAATTAAAAATTAATAATAATATTAAATATGCCAATTAATTATCATCACTTTGTTGTAGATTATCATATATACCTACCAATGCGACATGTTATAATATCTGAATTTAATAATAAAAGTACAAGTAATATTTAGTTTTGAATCATTGTTAATTTTTTTTTTTTTCGAAAAATTTGTAATAAAATGTATACTCTGTGGAAAGTCGACCATTCGTCCCAATTATTTTAAATGCGATTAGATTGTTTGACAAATGTTTATGCTATTTGACATGTGTTGTTTGACACAAATTCAACTCGACGTGTATTGCATAAGTGGTAGCACTGCGACAAAAACTAAAAAAATTTCACATTTTTGTATTTTGGATAATAAAAATTTTGAAAATATCAAAAATTTAATCAAGTTCAACACACTGTTACACTGATACAACCACTAAACTAATAAAAACAAAGAGAATACTGTTCATAGTATACCACCTTATTCTATTTATCGTACATCGAGCGATTTTTAAACCGGTTTGAAATGTTTGAAACTGTTCACGTTAGTTTCAGTGCACCGACTCATTTTAATGTCTTCAGCCAGAGGGGAAAGGGAAAGGAAATATGTTACGGATATATTTTGACATTTGTTGATCTGTGACATTTGTTGATCTGTTGACATTTTTATGAAATAGTTCTATCAAACTATAACAGAGACAAAATACTCAAGAACTATACAAAATTCAAAAGACAAACGGAAATAAAAGTACAATTGACAACTGATAAGTGTCAAAAATATTACCATACGGTATTCAGACAATGTTTAAATATGCACATAAGGGAATAGAGTGACGTCACAGTGATTCGTTGCAATGCAAGATTAATGTGAACATGCTTTTTTACATTCATATTTTAACGATTACACACCTTTTGAAACTGTCAAACAATCTAATCGCAATCAATAAGTCACTATGTTCAATAATGAGAATTAAGGCTCAAACAGGAAGTTATAAATGTTGTACGGTTTTAATGAAATTTTTACAATTTATAAATGGAACATATACGTATATGTAAATAAAGATGTAATGAAGAAGTATACATGATGTTTTAATATAATATGATCTTCGGTAATTATATCCATTTGTATGTAGAAGATACAACCTCACAAATAGATGCATTTATATTTTAGTGATATTCGCAAATTCGTGCATATTGTCTTGCAAAAGAGTATTAGCATATACAAAAAAATTATTGAAAAATTTACCATCTCCATCAACAAAATCAACAAAATTCACAGATCTTCATTTACTATGTTATGCGCTTGAAAGTATGCAATACTAAAGTATTGTAGCTTATATCATTTGGTTATACGCATTAAAGAGCTGATTTAGAACAAAATGTATAATAAATTGATTTTTCAAGTGTTGAAAAGTAAACTTTTGAAAAAGGTTGATTGCATTTGTTCCACGTTTTATCAATTTTGCTATAGTCTTGCATATGACATTCAATATCGCTATTATTGCAAAGCATATTTCTAGTCTGGCGACTTTAAAATATTATTTCGAAACTAACTTTCTATAGTAAAATTTGAATTTTTTCAGTTAAACGCAGATTGGCACTTCAAAAATGGTCTAATGAAAGACAATTTAATATGACTTTCAAAATATGGGTGCCGTAGCTCAGTGGTTAGTGTGTTCGCCTTCTGATCTGTAGGTCGTGGTTCAATCCCCGGCTGATGCATAACAAATTTAATATCGATAAGATTTTTCTTTCGAACGGTACCCACCTGTCGGCAAGCAATTGGCAATTCTTCCGACAGTAACAACTTGCCATGAAAAAGCTTCTTAAAGAACTCTGTGACAAAGCTCAGAAAAAGTGATGTCACAAGTGTTCTGCCGTTCGGAACCGGCTAAAATAAGTAGGCCCCTTCTAATATTGTCCAAAATTTAAGACGCACAACAGTAATGGCCAATGAGCCCTTTGGGGCTTTATGTGCCACATATTTATTTATTTTGGAAAATTATTATAAGACATGTTTTTGTATATTTGACAAATAAGCTCAATTAAATATAGAGTTTCTTACAAAACAGAAAGTAATAGAATTTTTGCAAAATTAAAGCATTTTCTAATTTATGCTATAAGCTCTTGGTACAATATTTAAGTTGATTCTATGAATTTTAGTTGCTTAGAATTAAATTCTAAATTGAATTCTCTCTTCCTTAAAGAAACTTCATTTTTCTTGATGACAACACACAAACACTGAGATGGCCGTTGTTTAGAAAAGTCTACTTTTTCTAGTGTCATACAAAATGAGCTCAAAAAACTTGAAAATTTTAAAATAACCGCATAGTTTCCGAGGTACCGCTTCTAATAGAATAACATGTAAGGCCGAACCTCATTAATTTTTCCTTTCCATCATTTTTCCCGATCGTACTCATCCTCTATCTTTTTCCCCTATGGGGATTCCACTACAAAATTCAGTTTATATAAAAATTACCCTGAGAAAAGTGGTGCTAAGCGAATACACTCAGCAACTGCCGCTCGGCAAATAATAAAATGCTCAAAACTGTTTCAACTGCTCGAAAGCTGTTGGAAAATTAGACACCCTCAAATTACCCAGCAGTGTACATACCGTAATGAGACGGCTACGCGAACATAACTTGTATAGTCAAAGTCCACGCAAGATATCGTTTCACAAATCATGTATCACACAGAGTTGATTTTGCCAAACAACATTTGGAATGGCCCATCCGGAAATGGAGAAATATTTTGTGGATGGATGAGTCTAAAATTGTCTTGTATGGAGGTAAAGGCTCTCGCCAGTATGTAAGACGGCCCCCAAATACTGAGTACAATCCACGCTACACCACAAAGACCCTAAAGCATAGAGGATCCAGTATTATGGTATGGGTGTGTTTTTCGTACAACGGTTTCGGCTCCAATATATTGGATAAAGATGGTAATACACCAGCATGAATACGTGAAAATAATGCAGGATCTTATGTTACCGTTTGCTGAAGACAAAATTCCGCTCAAATGGTTAATACAACAGGATAACGACCTGAAGCACATAAACACGCTGGAAAAATTGTGGTTTCGGGACAATGTATTTAAGGTCATGGAGTGGCCAGCTCAATCTCCTGACCTCAATCCCATAGAAAACTTTTGGGTTGATCTAAAGAAAGCGGTATGGTATGCTAAGCCTAAAAATAACAAACTGTCGGCAGTGGTTTAACGTGCATGACAATCAATCCCACGAGAAAGGTCCCAGAGCCTCGTAGACTCTATGAGGAATCGCTGTGTAGAAATGGGGTTTCCTTCTCGTCTCGATGCAGCTTTTTGTTTTAGAATTCCATTAATTTCAAATTTTTTTTCGGCAGTATCGTTGGCAGTGTTTATTCTACGCACGATTTCCCATATAAGCTAATAATCTTCGCTTTCTGTCGTGATTCAGATTCGATAGAAATCTGGTCAAAGTTCGGAGACCAATGACACTGTCGAAAGAGGTTTGAAATGAATCGGGGACTATAAAAAGGGGCTAAATATTGCGAAGGTAAAACTAATGAAAGAAGGAATTACATTTCATCCTTTTAGCGGAGATTCTAGAGATCCAAGGGAGCTCATTTTATGTAGAACCATCAATTTTGTAGGGAAGCCCACCTAAGCAATGTTTCATACATTTGATCCAACTAGAGGTGAGAATTGATATGACTATATTTTAAAAACCGGGTGCCGTAGCTCAGTGGTTAGTGTGTTCGCCTTCTGATCTGTAGGTCGTGGTTCAATACCCGGATGATGCATAACAAATTTTATATCGAAAAGATTTTTCTTTCGAATGGTACCCACCTGTCGGCAAGCAATTGGCAATTCTTCCGACAGTAACAACTTGCCATGAAAAAGCTTCTAAAAAGAACTCTGTGACAAATCTCAGAAAAAGTGATGTCACAAGTGTTCTGCCGTTCGGAACCGGCTAAAATAAGTAGGTCCATTCTAATACTGTCCAAAATTTAAGACGCACAACAGTAATAGAAGAGAAGCTCGGCAAATGAGCCCTTTGGGGCTTTAAGTGCCACATATTTATTTATTTTTTATATTTTAAAAACATGATGAAAAATCACTTTTTTTGCAACTTTAGGACTCTTTAGCGACATTTTATATACAAGATGCCAAATTTATTTAATTTTAAAGATACATTGATTCAAGAAAAACCACTCCACTTACATGTAAATTTGTAAACAAATACTTATCCCACAGACCTACTCTTGCATTTATACTATATGTATAAAAAAATAAATAAATATGTGGCCACATAAAGCCCCAAAGGGCTCATTGGCCGAGCTTCTCTTCCATTACTGTTGTGCGTCTTAAATTTTGGACAATATTAGAAGGGACCTACTTATTTTAGCCGGTTCCGAACGGCAGAACACTTGTGACATCACTTTTTCTGAGCTTTGTCACAGAGTTCTTTAAGAAGCTTTTTCATGGCAAGTTGTTACTGTCGGAAGAATTGCCAATTGCTTGCCGACAGGTGGGTACCGTTCGAAAGAAAAATCTTATCGATATTAAATTTGTTATGCATCAGCCGGGGATTGAACCACCGACCTACAGATCAGAAGGCGAACACACTAACCACTGAGCTACGGCACCCATATATATATATCCTATATCCTACATATATATATATGTATATCCTATGTAAATGTAGTGCTTCTCTATCCAAGCCATAGATGTAGTAAAGAATAGAGTTCCATATACATGTATCCATACCTAAAGTGGGACAAACAAATATTGTGAATTTGCGTGTATGCATGTGTATACGAGTGTAGTTAAGTACACTTCGTAAACACTATGTATAACCGTGCGTGACTATGAGTGTCAGTATGTGATAGTACATGTTGTCTCACTTAACTGACGCCTGCCGATTCATCGTTTTTATTGTCTTATCGAATACTATGTTGCTAGTATGTGGCTCTCTTTTCATATGCAATTTTGAGAACTCTCGTCTTGTTGATGTTACACTTTGCAAAACGCAGCGCCATCTGTCGATTACCACTTGTATACACTTGTCGCTACACACATGTACATATGTACATTTGTAAGTAATATGTTTGAATTGAAACCTTTTTGCAGTGCAGATACCAAATGCTCATCTACTTGTGTGTACTACTTACTATGTATATTGCAGTCTTGATATTGGTGAGCGCAAACAAGTAAACAAACATGAAGTGAATTTCATCGTCAACATTAACAGCAGACAGCAATAATGAATGACAGCAATACAGCAAAAGCGTCAGCCATTAGTAGAAGCCATACTTAAGTACATACTTCAATTGGTTTGGCATGAACCTTTTGCTTGCATAGATACATTTGTTTGTATACATTTGTATATATAACTAGGTATCGTAGGCATTCACTTTTGAATCATGTGCAATCATTTTTTTTTTTGTATGGCATACCGAAATATAGAGAATAAGAAGTAAAACACAGTTGTGCTTTTAATCTTGAATGTTGAAACATTGTTGAAGAGTAAATAATGTGTTTTTTTTAACATTTACTTTACTGTCATATATAAGTACGTGCTTGCGTAGTCACTTCTGCACATATATGGGGCAAATGCAATTTCGTACATATATTCAATACTACTATGCCAGAAAATAAGTAAGTAAGTAATAATAAAAAAAAAGGAATGTGCATAAAAATATTTTAATAAAAATGCTATCTCCTTGAGCGCCAATATTATACCTATGTATATACAATATGTATAGCAACTATGTTGCTATGTACATGTTCGTATTCATTTGTTCGTAAGTAATACTCATATAAACAAGGAAGTTGTTTTTTATCGCAAATAAAAAAAAAACAAAAAAAAGAAAACCTACCCTACTATAACTTGTTTACTCAAGGACAACACTCCTTGGTGTGCAATGCACGAGTATCTCAAACGAAATTGTGTAAATAAACAAGTATGTAAATTAAACTGAGGCAATCTCACGTGCACCTTTGCCAATGCAAATCAACTTGTGTGTGCGCCATTTTGACTAAATAGACAACAACGAGCATTATAACATTATAATATAAATACTTTGTGGCAGCCATGCACCTACTGGTAGTTAAACGTCTTCCAGCACCTAGACAACAATGGGAGCCTATTGATTTCGTGAGCGAAATCACATTGTGCCTGGCACGGCTGATTCCGCTCCAAGTGATTACTTTTGCATTTTGGTACACACACATAGTTGTTGAACCTTAAGGTTTGAGTCGATTATAAAATTTCTTCTTCAGTTCTTCAATAAGACTTGAAGTAAACACTGGCACTATTCTATGTATTTTATTCAAATAATATAAATGCTCGAAAATTGTAGACATTATGACGACAAGTGACGAATTGGCCAATTTTTGTCATGATCATTATCCACATCCATTATTTTGGTGCGAGGAGAAAAAACGTTTAGTCGAACGTAAAAATGCTGAGGAAAGTTTACGCATGTGGCGTCGACGAAAAGCTGAGGAAATGGCACGCAAAGAAAGGGATAAAGAAGAGGTGAGTCTTTTTTATGATTGCTTAGGGTAATGTAATGAAAAAGAAAATTAATCAGTGTGAAAAAAAAAAAAAATATTGATTAAAATTGGATTTGTGAGATATTTGTATGAATGGTTTTGTGAGATAATTTTGTGACTGTGAATTTGATATAACTTCTAAAGTGAGATACAGTTTCCTAGCTCGATTTTTAAACCCTAACACAGCGTCATTGTGAAATTGTGAATAAAACTATTTTAGCTCATTTTGAATTTAAGGCTGTTGTAGAAATAGAATAGTTTATTTTTTATTTTTTATACAAAATGATGACAATTGAAGTCACTAATAGGCTCCAAAATGCAGGAATGGCAGATTTCTTGTAACACTACCGTCACCGTTCGGCCGGGTATCAAAATCATGTCCTACGACTTAGAAGACCAACGCACGAACCACTAAACTTCGACACCCAAGCATTAGAGCACGCTAGAGAAAATGCTTGCCAATCAGAAGATATGAGCAATTCTAGAAAATTCAAAATAGTTGAAATCCCAAAACAAAGTCAAGATTTCATAATTTTCATTTACAAAAAGCAAAAAAATTCCAACATTTCCCTATTATCTGTTACGAAACAATGCGTAAATATATAAAAATATTAGAAAATAATTATCAATTTTTATTACTCTACGAAAAGTATGAAATTTGACTGCGATATAATTTCTTCAAAAAAAAAAAAAAAAATCGATGGTGGGCCAACCCTACGTTTCGTGGTTAAGGTATTTTGATGTTCCAGTAGATATGGGACTTGGTGGAAGATTCTTGTAATTCAATTTTCTCTTAAAAAAATTAAACACTAAATAAATTTGATGTTTCAGGAGATATGGGACCCAATGGAAGATTCTTGTTCTTCCATTTTCTCTTGAACTCAAATAAAAAATGTATTCGAATTAGTCGATATTCATTGGTGTAATTCACCGGTAATTATGATTGCTGGTATAGTCATTTCGAAAACATGATGTTGCGAAACAAATCTGTCTTTAGGATGCAGCCCAACGATGTCAAGTTAGAATATGCATCAAATTATCATTTTTTTTAAATCATCAAATTTGTTACCAAGGTCATAAAATAATGATTAGTGAATTGGACTTCTGTGTATGAGGATGCAATAGGATTCATAATCACACTCAACCAAATCAATATAATTTCTCAGAAAGGCAAAATTTTATTAATTTTACCAGTGCCAGAAACATGTGATCAATTAGTTAGTAATTTTTTGAACAAAAAAAAAAAGAAGTAAATTATCATCATTGACTCAGAAGAAATTTTTGTTGTATCATATATAAAAAAAAAAAATCGTATGAGTAATATTAATTAAAAACAATTTTGTCTAAAAAAACGTAAACGAATTGATCTAGAAAAACGGTTAGAAATGGATATCTTCTTTTCAGCTCTACTTTCTGTATATAGTGGTCTTGCTTATGTGTGCATGTAAAAATCGAACTTTGTCTGACAATGTAACATATAAATTGAATATCTATAGAATCTATATAGAATCTAAAATAGATAAGGATAAGGAGCAATCCATTAGTGATGCTTGTTTATGTTTAAAAAGTTGCCAACTCTCTCAAATTAGTGATTTAACATTAAAACTCTATTTTCGAGCAGCTTGCGTCATTTAGCAATCAGTAACTCTGTCATTTTTCAACTGATTCTAATTTTTTTACGCTTCTGGAGAGGGAGAGAAATAGGCTTTGCGAAATTTATATTTTTTTCTATTAACTGAAGCAATATATATTTTTTCTTATAAGAAGATTTTAAATTTATAATGTTTTTCTTATTTTTTCTACTATTTTAATATTAATTTTTTGTTTGCCTTAAAACTTAACGGTTTGGTATGAAATTTAAAATTATTAATTGTTTAAATTTTGATTGTAAATATTTGGAATTAAAATTGGAAATAAGTTGAAATGTGATTGAGCTATCGAATTTTACCAGTATTTATAGTAGAAATTAATTCAAATCCCAAAACCCACAACCATTTCTAGGTTCCACTAGGAAAATCTCACTCATTTTTTTCTTGATAGCAATGTGATGCTTTCTCAAAATTAAATCAATTTGTTTTTCGTTTGTATTAAATCTGTTTTTTTTGCGCATTTTATGCAGTTATTATTTGAAAATAAATTTGTTATTTGATAACAATGATTTATGGTTTCTCAGAATACTGCCTGCCGCACGCGAAATATAATTGGAAAATATTTGAGTTCAGACAAATGATTTTTTATTTTATACCTAAGAAATGTATGTTGATTTATAGAATTACCATATAAATATTTTTCCATAGAATAAGGTTAATGGCCCTTGTTGCATATAGACATATAGAAAAAATATTAATAAGTTATATTTATATATGTAGTTATTATGTACGATACATTAAGGGGTTACACCACTGTAGAATTTTCAAAAAATGGAAAAACATTTTTTATCTTAAATAGTCATTAATAGTCTCAAAAATAATATGCTAAAGGATGGAAGGCGGGAAAAATGTCTAAGTGTCTGAATTTCGAGTTTTGCCACAAGACGTCTGAGGTATTCTCCGAGCTTCTTTAAACTTTAAACGCGTTTTTCTCGAAACCACTTTTTTTGAGCTGGCCAGAAACATAACTCGAACAAATCTTAACAGATTGATTTGAAATGTATTTTTACAATACATTTGAAATCGTTTTCTTCAGCGACGTACGTAGGGGTTTTTTGAAATTGTGCATATTTTTTTATTTATAAACAATTTTTTGATGATTTTTTAGGTGAATTTTCGAACTTTTTCTTCAAAGGGTCGCCATCATCATGAAACGCATCAGCGGGGAAATGCTGCACAGACGCCATTTTGTTTTTGAATCGCGCAACTTAATTGTTTTTTTTTTGGACTTCAAGATTGACGTTAAAAAATACTTTTTAAAGAATTTGAATATCTCCTTTCTACGAAAATTCCCGAAATATGCCTTTTTTTTGTGCTCTACAGTGGTGTAACCCCTTAAAGAACCCCAATCCTACATTTAAAAAAGTTGCTAGTTTTACAACAGTGAAACATGAAATTTAATTTATTTATGGTGTCCAGTGTATTTAAGAAGAATACTCGTGAATTAAAGAGTTTTAAAATATTATCTGAAAATTGAGTTTTTTATGAAAAAAAAAAAACAGTCTTAGATAATAGCAAAAATTCTGCAACAAAGTTTTTATAAATCTGCAAACAACCTAATAATACATAATTAGATTTGTAGACATTTTCACAAATGATACAACATAAATTTGGTGAGCAAAAGCAACTTTTTTTTTGTGGTGAGGCATCTTAATGTTCGTACATACATCATTCAAATCAAATCAATGCTTTGAATTTCATTATTGTAATACAAGAACTGAACTAGACATGCTCATACTATAATTATTTTCATATTTTGCAATCAATTTATATAAGAAAATGTGAAGAAAAAAAAAAAAGAGGAAGAAGAAGAAGAGCATGAGTACTGCAACAGTTGCGTGTCTAGAAAAGTATTTTTACTATTTTTCTTTCTTCTACTCCTAAATTAAATGGGTAACAATAAGTTTTCTTGAAGCCAAAAGCATAGTAAACAAAAAAGTTGCCAGTAAATGAAACACAATTTCGGTGAACAAAGGTTTATTGCCAAAAAAAAAAGAGAAAAAAACAACAAATAAAAAAACTGCAACTATAACAACAACCCAAAAAATTACAATCAAGTTAAAATAAAATCTAAATTTAGATGACACAAAACAAAAATGGAAATCAACAAACACGACAATCAAATATGTTTACGAAATGTCTATAGGAATGTTTATATACATGTGTCTATCAGCACGTGCAGAAACATCTAACAAATTGAAGATTTTTCATAAACATTTTGCTAATGTGAAAATATATAAATATTTAAGTACTTGTAAACATGCATAACAAAGTGATATCGGAGAGTGAGTGAGTGAGAGAGAAACAAAACTTGTTTTTAATTTATTTCTAACTCGATTAAATAGGTTAAATAAGGCTTATGTAGATAAAATATGTTGTATATACATACTACTAACTGTGATGAAACTTATGTAATTATAATTAGGTGAACAAATACTCATTGTTTGTTCTTATTTTCGTAGTATTATGAACTTTTTATTAAACACTGCCCATGGGGGCGTCCTGGTGGAGGTGCACCCAATGTGGATGTACGACGTAAGGACATCACAGCAGTTGGATTGCATTCAACACCGACAATTGTAAATATAAATGCACATTTTTATAGTTATTTTGTAATATGAAATTTCAAATTCATTAATTCATGCTATATTTCTTTCTAGAGCACAGCTCATCGATTAACATCATTGCCACCCTGCCGTTATAGTGATTATTTTTCGAAGCGTAAAAAATGTCACGATCCTGTTGCGACCTTTCACCATCATCATCATCATCATCATCATAATGGGAATGCACCACGTATTACAGCACATGCTCACAGTGTACATCACATCAGTGAGAGTGCTCGACCCGGTGGTCCAGCATTGACGATATGTGAACGTGTTACGAACGGATCGAATGCAATGAATGACACTAAAAATGGTGAGAGTTTACAAATCACTCTTAAAGATCATCCATCAATGACGTTTCGTAATAAAGGACACGTTGACATTGAGGTACGTTACAAACCGAACAAAGGTAAACCGATGTTGGAGAAAATTGTTGTCACCGATACCGATAAATGTCCCATAGTACAAGGTGTACAAGCACAGACGAGTTTAAAGAACAACCAAAAGAAGAAGACGCTACCAACGAAATTAGAAAAGCCGGTGAGATTTGTCGTATAATTTGTGTGAACAGTGTCATTATTTGTTATCTATTTTCTTCAAATTCCATTATATCTGTTAGACAAGCAATAAAGAACCATGGGGCAAGTCTGGACCGGGTGGTAAACCTTGGCGAAGTCCCAAAGCTGTGGGTAGTTCATTTATGAAATCATTGGTAAGTGCTAACAAGAGTTTCACTCATGAAAAAATATAAATATTTTGTCTAGTAGATGAAATAAAAGTTCTGTATGCATTTGGATCGATGAAATCGATTAATTAGCTTCACTCGATCAGATGGGTTTTTCATCCCTAACCTAAAACCAAAATTATGAAAGTTGAAACATTATATTAAAATAACCAGAATTCATTAGAGGCATAAAATATTTCACCAGCTGCATTACCTTTCTGTCCTGAACATACTTACATCGATGCTTCGCGCTTTAGAGGGATTCGACTGTAAAATTTTAGTTTTTTTAGTAAATTAAACTATCACAGCTTCCAGTTTGTCACTAGAACGGTAAAATATATCACCAACCCCCATTACTTTTTACCACAAAATATTTCTTCTGAACAGAGTAACTCTCTTGTTCACTGCCTAAAAGAGCTCCCGTACAAAATCAACGTAAAAATATAAAAAATGTACAAAAATTCCCCTAGTTGCCCAGAAATCGCCCTTAGAGCGTATAAATATATCACCGACGCTCCTCTTCATCAATATTTCTTCGAAACATATTTACTTCCCATTCTCCTTAAAGTGTATTTGAAGGAAATGTTGAGGCCAAAGAATTAATGGAAATCAGTTAAACATTTCTTCACCCGAGTAGTGATTTCTCTGCAGCAATGGGCTTATTTACCGATTTTCATGTGTATTTATGTGCGGATTGTAGAGGAGCCCCCATAAGATGTGCAGATAGCGGATAACTTCGTTAAGAAAAACTGCTCAGCGGTGAAAATTGATTAGGGTCAGTCATATATTTTACGGTCACTCTGAAAACGGTGGGGGTGAATTTTATTAAGCGACCAATTTTGTGGGAGAGCCCTCTAAGAAGTAGAAATAGGGACTAAATACGTTCAGAGAGAATGGTATTTTAATATAATGCTTCAACTTCCATTAATTTTTTCGGAGATTGGGAATAAAATGAGACCAGATCGAATCAAATTTGCCCCACATTTGGATTCAATGACCTCAAAATATATGTGTGTAAATATTTATGTCATCTGCTGGACAAAATCTTTTATTTTTTCGTATGCCTGTGCTGTCATTTAACGATATGATGATTTTGATTATTTATTTTGATTGTTTATCAAGGGCTGGACAAATAAGGAAATGTTAAAAGATCTTGATCAGGATAATCCAGTGACGCCGGCTGAGAAGCCAACATTTCGTAGAATACGCCCGAACAAAAAATTGCAACGCTGTTGTGAATTGTGCACCTGCATTTGTCCCGCCATGAGGGGCAATACACTGAAGCCATTACAAAAGAAACCACAATCACAAAGTTCTCCGAACAAAGGCCAAAATACAACAAAACTTGATACAATCACACAAAAGTTTTGTCCACGTTTTGTACGGCGTTGTATGGCTCCACCCGATAGTGGTGTCATTTGCAATGGTAAAATTGGTGATGGTGTTGGAGGTGGTGGTGGTGGTGGTGTCTGTGATGCCGGCAACATTAATCGCATCACCACCACTACGGACAATAGCGCAAGTAATGTGGGCGGCGGTGTAGAGTTGGTGCCATTGTTGGCAAGGCGTCGTGCAAAAAATCGTCCCATTAGTTTATCCAGCACGGATGTAACGAAGCGCACGGTCTCAAATGATAGGTACGCATTGAACAAGAATAGCAACATCAACATCGACAATAATAATACGAGTAGTAGCAATATTAACACAACATGTTGCTTGAAAAAGTTCACATTGCATATACGATAGTCTCGTAAACTGAGACTGAGTCGCAGTATCAAATCATATGAATAGAGGCACTTGAGAGATTTCATTGCTTTTAGGTTTTACTTTAAACAAAACTTCAAGAAACAATTCTAAGACTCTTTGCACACTTGCTGCCATACCTTCATAATTTCACCTAATCCATAGAGTAGACAACACCAAACATTATGCACCATATAGAAGCAAATTTGTAATGCCTTTTACATTTTCATTCAATATTTCTTACGTGTGAAACAGAACCATTTCAATACTAATTCAAGTGAAACTCAATCCAAAAAAAAACGAATGATAGCTATAACTAAGTAGGCACAAATATAAAATAAATATAAACTCATATAAAAATAACAATCTTCTATCTGTGCATCCTTGCGGCGGCTTCATCATCGATCCGAACCTCACCCTGATTGATTAACAGCAGATTAACAACTCCCGCCGATGATCTACGCTATTTGCATGATTTAGATGAGCAAATATCGAATAAACGTCGCACAACTTGCATAGCGCAACAACTCGAGAAGGACTTGTGCAATCAACACTTTGAAACATTTGATACATATTGGGGTCGTCCCGGTCATGGAGCACCCATTGAGATAAAGACCAAATTGAATTTGGACGATTTGCTTTACGGAGTTAACGGCTATTCGGAGTAAAGCAAATTCAGTGCAATATTGCGTAGCACGTGCTACGCTCATACATCGATATGATACATAGTCCTTAATGTAAGAGCCAACATGCTTAAATTCCATTCCTTCTCATCCTTCTCCTACGACTCCTCATTGTTATGTGATTAATTTGTTATTGTAATCGTGAATTGTTGCTTTTGTTTAAATGATTTGTTACAAATGATGATGATGATGATGTAAAATTTTGTCAACTTGACCGGTTGCAAGTTGCTCAAAGTTTTGAAATGTATATTAAGGATATGTTATGAATGATACGTACGTACTATTAATTGTTGGCAAATTTTGTTATTCTTGTATATTATTGGCATTATTGGTTTTTATTATATAAATGCAAAAATTAAAATTAATATAATGCTTGCGGAATAGTTAGATTTACAGAGATCATATGCATCATATGTACAATATGTATGTATAAAATAATGTTGTATGTGTATATGTGATTGTATTATACAAATTTGAATACTTGTACGTCTTGTAAATATACTAATAATCGTTTCTCAATAATAAATGATAATCTACAGATTATTGCAATTGAATAAAATGTGTAAAACTACAGTGAATTATATTCCTCCTCAAGTGAAATACGAAAAAAAAAAAAATCCTATCCAGCTGATCGTTGTATTCAAAGCCGATGTTGGTTTGTCTCGATTATGTCACATTTCATCCTTAACTTCACAAAAAAAAAGTCATGGAAGTTGCAATATTCGTTAAAGTACACAAAATCCTTCCTAGAGGGGTAATATGGCTATGACTGACCTACATTAATTTGTGGTCTTCAACATTTTTACTGAACATACTTACCCCGAATGTTTACCCGTTACAGAGATTCCCCTAAAAAATTGAGGATTTTTTTAATTTGACTTCCACTACTCCCAAAGTGTCCATAAAGGGATGAAATATCATTTATGACCGACATCCATTCCTGTTTTACTCCTCAATATTTTTTCTGAACACATTTACTCCCAATTCTTACTTCTTATGGAGAGTCCCCTATAAAATGACCATAAAAACACCTGATAATCGACAAATAACCGCAACATTGTTCAGCATTTGCAATCGCATTCTTTCAATTTTATACTAACTTTTTTTCAATTTTATCTAAAAATTTCAAAAGAAAACAAACATTTCAGTGATTTTGGTAAATTTGGGATTAATTAGAATGATAATTAGTTATAAAATTAGAAAAGAAGAAAAAAACTAGAGTTCTTTGCCACTAAAAATCGTTTAAAAATAATGAAAGATTTTGAAAATGCTAGTTTTAACAATATTTCTTTTATTGAAAATTTAGGAATATTTTTTTTATGGTTTTTATTTTTAATTTTTTTATTTTTGTAATGTAATGTATAAGATGCTTCGATCCCAAAAGCAAATGAGTACTAACGTCGGAAAGAATCATAATTTTTGTCTCACTGCTGGAAGTTGAACCTACAAATTTACACATCGAACGCCATTGCTTCCAGATATAAAAATTGAAACATGTTTTTATTGGGTATTCAATGAAAGTAATTTCAAGGTATCCTTGTTTCCCTCCAGTAAAACTTCCTAATCCCAATAAATATGCGGCACTATAAATATGCGGCACTATACACACACCACCTATTTGTTGATTATAAAGCCGCTTTCGACAGTCCGGTAAGGGATTACCTCTACTCAACAATGTCTGAGTTCGGTATTCCTGCAAAGCTCATTCGACTTTTAGAATGACACTGCATAACTCCCGTTGTGCAGTGAAAATTGGGAAGGACCTCTCCGCACCGTTTAATACCGAACGGGGTTTCAGACAAGGTGATTCGTTATCGTGCGACTTCTTCAATCTTATTATGGAGAAAATAATACGAGCTGCTGATCTACGACATAATGGCACTATCTTCAACAAAAGTGTCATGCTGTTAGCGTATGCCGACGATATTGACATAATCGGCATGAACACGCGAGCAGTCAGTGCAGCATTCTCAGAGTTGGAAAGAGAGTCGCGTCGGATGGGTCTCACGGTGAACGAGGCAAAGACGAAGTATCTAGTGTCAACAAACAAAGAGTCCCGGCGTCTTGGACAGCACGTCACTGTTGACAACTACGCTTTTGAAGTAGTAAGGGACTTTGTCTATCTTGGAACCAGCATTAACAGCAGTAATGACGTCAGCTTGGAGATCATGCGTAGGATAACTCTTGCTAACAGGTGTTACTTTGGGCTGAGTAAGCAATTGAGAAGTCGAGCCCTCTCTCGAAGAACGAAAACTACACTCTACAAGTCTCTCATAATGCCTGTCCTAACATATGGCGCTGAAGCCTGGACAATTTCCATCTCGGATGAGCGAATATTTGGAGTTTTCGAGAGAAAAGTCCTACGCAAGATCTTTGGACCTATTTGCGTTGGTGGCGAGTACCGAATAAGGTACAACCATGAGCTGTACGAGCTGTATGCCGATATTGACATAGTAAAGCGCATCAAAATCCAGCGGCTGCGCTGGCTAGGTCATGTCGAGCGAATGGAACAACACGCTCCAGCTAAGAAGATGTTATATTCGGAACCCGCTGGAGGACGACGCAAAAGAGGAAGACAAAACCTCCGGTGGAAAGACCAAGTACTGGAGAACCTGACGGCGCTTGGAATTTCTAACTGGCGCCAGCTAGCGAAGAACAGAGATGGCTGGCGAAGCATGTTATTTTCGGCCTAAATCGATATTCGGTTGTTATGGCCACATAAAGAGAAGAGAATATACCTGAAGTGCCTTTTAGTCGAGCTTCTCTTTCAGCAATGTTGTACGTGTTAAATTTTGAGCAGTATTAGAAGGGAGCTACTTATGTTAGTCGGTTCGAAATGGCAGAACTCTTGTGATCTCACTTTCTTCTGAGCTTTCTTACAAAGTTCTTTTAGAAGCGTTTTAATCGCAAATTGCTACTGCCGGAAGAAATGCCAATTGTTTTCTGGCAGTTGGGTATATTTTTAATATTAAAGTTGTCACAGTTGGAGATTGAACTCTCTCCTACAGATCAAAGTGTCAACGCACTAAACGCCCACGGTGCCGTGGGTCACCATAAACTTATAAATAGTAGCACATAAGGACAGAACACCATAAGCTTATAAATAAACACAATACACCATATACAATATAATATTAGAATTAAAGCATGTTTTTATTGAAGATTCAACGAAAAATATCTTCCGGTAATTTGAAGAGAAAGAAGAGAAAGTAATTTCAGTATTATACACTGGTTCAATCAAAACTCTCCAGGAACATCAATTTTTCAAATTATCTATTAATTTGTATTGGAAGGGTTATTTAAGTGACACGATTAGAACATATCGTGACATTTAAAAAACTTTCATCGTACTTAAAACCTAAACGGAAAGATTAATAACTCTTCTGTGTACTTAATATGAATATTATAGAGTTTAAGCGTTTTCCGTAATGCTGCACTCATCCCAGGTAGTTTAAGGTAGTTTCCATATTGTTTTTTAAAATCTTGTCGTCGCAAATATCCAAAACATTTCAATAAAATTATCATCATAGTGATCATAAATTGTAATTATAATGTTGATATCTCATTTTTTTTTGTTTGCTGTCATTCAAGTTTTTCTGCCCTGTGATAAAATGGCGAAATCCGTACCTTCCATGGTTGATATTCGTAATTTCATGCTTTTTGAATTGTAATTTCGATTTAAGAATAACAACAAATGCATTTTGCGATATTTATGGAAATATATTGAAGGTCTACAAGGTCAATGGTGAAGGTCAATGTGGTTTCAGGAAGAGCAGGTGATTACACATAGACCCCAAAGTGAATGACTTGTTAAATCTGATAATGACACTTTGAAATCTCTAGTGGAATTCGATTCGAGATTACATACGAGAGTATATATAAATTATCGAGAAAATCTTTATTAAAAGCAAATTGAATCTCAGCATCAACTTCCAAACGAAGTTTGTCACTTAGAAAGGCGTTGCTGTAGTGGTATATTTCACTTTAACTTGTTGAAACTTGGAGCAATAGTTTCTGCCGAGTTTTTATTACACAGTCAAGCACACTTTCTTGGGGGTGAACCAAACCAGTCTCAAACGATAGCATTTAACCTCAGTAACAAAAGCTCTGATTTCTTTCTGCCACTACGTTATTACGTCACAAAGACCACCAAATTGTGGCTTGGAGCTATCACACGATGCGATAGATGCTTCAGAATAAAGTGCTTAAAATCTACTCGTACAAGTAATTTGTTTCTGGTGACCTTTAGTGAAATTTTCTGAATAATATTTTTATTGAAGACTTTAACCCTTAATCTCTTTCCAAATGTTGACTTTTAATGGATTTTTCGAAAATGACACATACGGGTGGTAGTTAGAGGGTTAAAATATTCTGAGAAAATAATCCTCGGTAATTTTTAATATGGGTCTCCGAAGACAAGAGCTATCCAAAATGCAATTTTAGTGGAATTTTAAACCACTGTAAAAAAATTATAATGTAGTGGTCAGAAAGGTATGAAGGCTTTTCTTAATGAAGTCAAATGCTATCGTTTGATACTGGTGACCTACAAATTGGGATCTATATTCAAATAATTGAAAAAAAAACTATATTTTAGTCCATACAAATGTGTAATACTAGAAGAATATAATATAGAAGAAGCTCTACATTCTGTCAAATAAGTACCCGGAAATTGGAAATTCTCATTTTTAATTTTCCCTCTGAGAATATTCCAAAAAAAAAAGTTTTTTCCCAGGTTGGCACAACTGTCAGCCACTATTCTGTGAATTTTTATTGCAACCTTTTGTGTGCGTTGCGATTTTTACTATGGAAATTTGTGAAATTTTGTGAAATTTTGTGTGAAATTTTGTGTTTCAAACGAAATTTCTTGTGCCAAAACGTTGGAAATGTTGAAAAAAACATTTGTTGTTATTGATGATTCAACCATGTCGAAAACTTTGTTCGATATTTGTCTTTGTTCGATATTTTTATCTATAGTAAAAATCGCAACGCACACAAATGGTTGACTTGTTCCTAATGACGCCGTAACCAAACTAAATGACACATAGCAATAAAAATTCACAGAATAGTGTCTGACAGTTGTGCCAACCTGGGAAAAAATTTTTTTTGAAATATTTTCAGAGAGAAAATTAAAAATGAGAATTTCCGGGTACTTATTTGACAGAATGTATATATTGAAACTTACTCAAAACTAAAAAATTAAAAAATTTAAGCATTGCGGTACTTGGTAAGGAACATCACATATTGAGCTATCTGATTATCATTCATTCAGATCTCTGCAGTATTTCACAATATCAAGAATTAAGTTTTCCTCTTTATAGATGATGTAAGGATACGACGTGAGCCACATTTTGCTTCACGAAGCTGGGGTTTCTATAAGAAGGGGAATGAACGTATTCAGGTGTGGTAGAAAACTATCCATGATAATGATGGAATATATATTTGGATTAAGAAATAACAATTTGATCAACAATTTGATGAACAATGGCGATGACTCAAGGCACATTTAAATTGGTTCATATACCGGAATTTAAATTGCACGTACTGTTTCTCCTAGAGTTCATATATATATATATTTACATCTACCTACAATTGGCAACTCAAAAGTTCATAGTTAGTGCTTAGTTAGTGGTTGCAAAAGCTCTAAACTGGTCTAAAACAGTTTTCTGTAAGAAAGCTGATATGTAAAATTAACAGCAAATAAATATGGAATACAAAATTTTTGTTGTTGTGGGACTTGAGTTGAAGTTCCACATAATAAAGCATAAAATTAGGTTAAGTTTGTGTTAGTGTGTGTGTGTGTGTGTGTGTGTGTGCTTTTGTATGGTATGTGGATGATGTTTTCATTTTATTTCTTTTATGGCATTCCATTGCAGATGGTACAATAAATGTACTTGTAGTTAGCCAAACATTGCCGAAATGTTAGTATGTATGTATATGTATATGAACTTATATATACGATATACGAATATTTATGTATGTGCTCAAGGTAATATGGTAGATGGTTGAAAGGATGTTGGTTGGTTGGTTAATTGGGTGTGAGTATACAACCGCATCAACAAACTGATGCTGCAAGAATACAGAAGAATACTGTTAAGCAG
The DNA here is from genome assembly GCA_963854835.1 of Megamerina dolium. NCBI lineage: Eukaryota > Metazoa > Arthropoda > Insecta > Diptera > Megamerinidae > Megamerina > Megamerina dolium. Next base: position 22,604,040 of record OY978526.1, on the reverse strand, counting down.
AAAAATGGTCGTAAATAATATTTTTTTTTTTTAAATCGAAATGCAATACTCACATAAACACACACACATACACACATACACTGACATATATTTTAATGCGTGTCACTCAATGTATCTATGCTATACTATAATTTAATTAAAGAGATACATAGCAATATTTGCTTTAAATTGCAATATAAATATGAAATTTTAAGTAAAAATAAAAGGTTTTCGATATTAAGTTGAAAAATATTTTTTTTAATAGTTCGACTTTAGAATTTAGCGAAAGTGTAAATATTTAGTGGCAATTCTATTATCGTGTGCTGCATGGATGCTATGATCCCAGCATCCCAGACAATATGGTATAGATAAATGTCACTCGTAGTCACACACACACACACACACGCACACATTCACTCAGACAGCAAAGACAGAGAAGACAAAGGAAAGTTAAATAGAAACTGACAATGACGATAAAGTACATTTGGATCTGATGTGAATATAAATAATATTTATTTAGGTAGATTTAGGTAGTTGCCTACCCCACCATCTCATCGTATCATGGTAATGCGCATACACACCAAATTTAAACTATGATTAAAGCATGTCAAATGTATGAAATATCCTTTTTCACAGTCTATTTTCATTATGTTTTATTACTATTTTTGCATTTTATTAAATATTTATTTAAACACCTCAAGATGATGTACGTTATGCCCAAAATGGAGAAAATAAATAAATAAATGAGTGGCAGCAAAAATGCGTACTTACGTACTTGTGAAAAAGTTGCGAATATTTTTGAACAATTTTCTATTGTTGTGGTTGTTATTTTACTTGTTTTCTTTCTTTCTTTCGACTTACTTTCAACTTGAGTTGGCATTTATGAACACATGCATAAATACACATATACATATATATCGTACTATTTATAAATATATGTGTATAAGTGTTATATTGTGAGAAGCTACTCGCACAACAAAGTTCAAGTCACGTTCTTGTCATTTATTTTTGAAATCACCTGATAAATTTTTACCATTGAAATGAAGATGATGAAAAATAAAAGAAAAAAAAAAAAAAAAAATAAGGCTTACGCACATATATGTATGCATGCATACTGCAAATAGATGGTTATGAGAACTACATTGCAAGTGTGGGAGATATGTGTATAGTAATGGATAAAAATAAACAAATATTCTTCATTTAGTAGTGGCAATACATCATACACCAGTAGTGGGGAAATAATTTATTTACCAATTTTGGTGAGTGATGGTTGGAAGCAGGTGTGCTACAGATCTGTCTCTGATATGAACCGTTTAAAAAGTGCTTAAAATACGTCAGTGGTTAAATTTCTTTAAGCACATGCATATGGAAATGCTGGGGAATCGACTGTTTTAATGTGTTTTTTTTTAATTCCACTGACAGATTTGTAGGCATTGAAAAAATTAAGAGTATTATAATCACTTTTGGTTTGAACAACAATTCGACTTAGGGAAAATTTATTGTCAAAGTAAAAACTGTGTTCGAAATAGTGCAAATTATTGTATTAAAAATAAACATCAAACATAATAATATGCACCAGCAGGTACAGCTGTATATAAATGTCTAATAAAAGTTCGAGAGATTGTTGTTATCATCGAAAATTTTTACTTTAACTTGAGAACAAGAACTCATTAAAGACTCATCAATAATCTAAAAAATATTTATTGCTAAAGATCTCATTCTAGTCGGGAATATTTCTGTACTCCTCGAGCGTAAGTACTGGGGTACAATGAGCTCGTCATCATAATGCAAAAATATTCATATATGTTTACTTAAAAACGTTCCAACATGAATATGTTAATGTGTAAACTATTTTAAAATTTGTATTTTCGAATGCATACATGAATGAACATTATTCTTATTCACTCATGTATATGAAGAACCAAAAAAAAAAAACAAAAAACAAGCAAAAAAAATAAAACTAATTGGAAGTTGGAGTCATAGATACCAGGAACTGAACCTCACCCATATTAGCCAGAGATGTATTTTGCACGAAAACTTCGAATTATTTACTTACGAAATACTATTGGGTATGGAATTGAAGCAAAATGACGACTCTTCTGTTGTCTTTTAAAAAAATGACTGTTCCATTTGACGTCAAACACATGAAGCCATAGAAAAGCCAATGCATCATGATCATGTCACTCACTATTTGATGTAATTTTTGGAAGTGACGGTATTATCGATCCATTTATTTGTCAAAGTCGAAGTTCGCAATAATGTTAGGGTCATCTAAGTGTGCTATAAAGATATAATAACTAGACATCTCTATGTTGTACCAGAATTTATTCAATAATTGATCGATGCTGTGTATGAATTTTAATAATCACTTAAATAACAATTTTGGTGAAATCGCTGGGCCTTCACTGAATCATTTAATTATTTTTTTTTTATGTGATGCCTTTAAAGAAACAAGAATAATATGGTACATGCTCAATTGATCAAATAGAACTCGAATTCATTGTAAATGCGCAATGAAATTTGTTCCATTAGAACTGATTTTTATCTTTTTTCATCAGTCGTTTCTATTCTTCGCTCAATAGACTCAGTGGATAATTCTGAGTACAAATATAACCTATAGTACTGAGTTCTTCCACCGGAGGTTGAGGGTACTTCGTATCGCCCTCATTCACCGTAACACCCATTTCGTAGGTCTAAAACTGCACTGAAAGAGGGTCTTTATTCAAATATATTGTTGCTTTAATGAGCCAGATAATGAGGATAATAATTTTACAGCATTTGACGCACAATTTTTAGGCCTCCTTTATTATGTATTGGGCAGAGAATACAGGCATCATCGGGTATGTTTTCTTGCTACCATATTCTGCTTATTATTATTTTGTCAAACTATGTTTATATCCAAATTTTGTATATACACAAGAAATCAGATCAGAAATATCAATAAATGAGATAAGATGAATCGATATTCAAGTAACTCTTCGTTCAATAAATTAAAGTTTCTGAAAGAACTCTGCGCGAGAACGAAAATGATGATGCCACAACTCATCAGCCGTTCGAAATTAGGAAATTCAGAAATATACAGGGTGATTTTTTAGCAACTTTCTTTTTGGCAACACTGTTTTTTGCAGCTCAGCTGTTTTCGTGTAACATGTTACTGTCAAACATGTTCAGTTTGGTCTAAAATTTAACCATGAATCGACTTACAGAAGTACAATGCTTGCAGATGATTGAATTCTTTTATCAAAATTGATGCGCGGTTAAGAAAGTGCATCGTGCACTTTTTTGTGTTCAGCGACGAAGCTCATTTCTAGTTGAATGGATACGTGTACAATCAAAATTGCCGTATTTTGGTGTGAAGAGCAGCCACAAGCATTGCAAGTGGCCAGTGGCATAATTGGACCATACTTTTTCAAAGACGACGAAGGCATGAACGTTACTGTGTGTCGAGCGCTACCGTAGTATGATTACAAACTTTTTTTTCCCCAAAATGGAAGAGCTGAACTTGGCTGATATGTGGTTTTAACAAGATGGTGCCACATGCCACACAGCACGAGAAACAATGGCCCAAATCATCTTTAAACATTGAGCTATATAGATTGTTCTATCGACTCAAATAAAGATTTCATTCATTTCTCTAAATTTTATGTATTTTTTATTTAATCAAACTCGAAGGCTCTTAAAAAGTCACCCTGTACATTCCAACATTTCCTAAAATGACATCTGTTGCGATATTATTCAGTTACGGGTGAGAGCTAGGTACTTGCACTCTTAAAAGTTGCTTGCTTGATTTCGAAGGATTCATTCTATTCGAAAGCCACTTTAAAATATACGTGTTAACGAACGTGTTTATCGAGAAATACAGCTTAAAGTTCTTTCCTATAATCAAAATTTTATCAATATTTCAAACTTCTCTCATCGACCCTTAGTTATAGTGCCAACACCTATTTTAGTTGTGCTAATAAGAATGTAGTTTTACCATAAAAACATGTAAAACAAAATAAATAGTAGAAACTACCAATTACACTTTAAATTAATTTTCGTATAATTAGCAGCAACAAGAAAAAAAAAAACAAAAAGAACAAATACACCATATTAATTAAACCGACAAACTTTTCAGTCTAATATAATTAAGTTAACCTTATTTGAAAAAACGGATGTTTTTTTTTTTTTTTGTAAGAGTAATTCAACATCCCTATTACATAGCGAAAACAACGAAAAATACACACATCTTTACATCGAATAGAGATCCCAAATATATACATATTATATTTGTACCTAAATAAGCAAATTCTCATTTCCCGCCGCCTCCAAAGTAGCTTGGCATATAAAAGTGATTAAAATGGCATATGAAAATAGTTAATTACCACATCTGTATTTAGAAATAAAATATACAAACTTACATATGCACACCGACACACACACACACACACTTAAGCATATATACAACCAAATTGTAAACCATATACAAATAGAAATCTCAAACAAGTTGCTCTAATGACCTTAATGACGGTAGCCTAAAAAAAAAAAAGAGCTAGCTCAAACACTCAAACACATGTACATACGACCAGAGGCTTAAGAAAAATGCTGAAGATGGTTGGTTTTTTCTCGTTATGTTTTTGTTTAAAATGTATAGAGAATACAAAGGGGGAAAAAAATGAAAACATGAAAAGCCGCGGCGGCATTACCAACTGAATTGAAAACATTTTTAACGCTATTGCGAATTTTTAATTCACATCCATGCATCTTTACTATATGCGCTAACCAAACACATATATACTTGTTTGTATAAGTACCAACATATTGCTATAAATAAATACTCGTACTGATTACATACAAGTATGTAGAAGAACGTAGTGAAATAGAAGAAAAAAATAAGAATGGTAAAGAAATTGTATGAACGAGTTGAAATAAAGAAACAGCAGTACTTCGGTATTATCATATGTAAAGGGTTTTCCATTAGGGACATAACAATTTCGTATCTTTATGTGAACGCACCCCTGAACTTTTTTAATCAATTGTCAATGTCAAAACGTTAGTTAAAGTCAACATTTCCATCATGGTAAAGTTCACGAACCAGCAACGTTTGGAAATTATTAAAAATTATTACTGAAATTCTGTGTCGGTGGTCGCAACTTTAAGAGCGAAAAATCATCTTTAGCGATGAAGCTCATTTCTGGCTCAGCAACAAACCCACAAGTGCTTCTTGAGACACCGTTGCACCCGCAAAAAGTTACTGTTTGGTGCGGTTTTTATGCCGGAGGTGTGATTGGGCCGTATTTTTTCGTGGATGAAAACACACAGCACACCTCACAATCGATTTATTGCAAGGCAAATTCGGTGAATGTGTTATCTCGAGAAATCTGGTCTGGTCGAATGGCCGCCTCGTTCATGCGATCTAACAACAACAATTTTAGACGAGCTCAAAGACAACATCCAACGCGAAATTGCCAACGTTCCGGTCGAAATGTGTGCTTGAGTGGTGGAAAATTGGATCCAAAGAATCGACCTCTGTAAACGGGCTCGTGGCCCAAAATCGAATTCATAAAATCTAATGCTTGCAATATATCCACAATAAATTTGAACTCAATATCTCAAATATTTCTGTGTTTTATGAATAGATAAAATTGTTATGTCTCTAATGGAAAACCCTTTAGCTGGAGTACATTCATGTACAATTTCTAGTCAAATATAATTTAAGTGGATTATATACAACACAACACTATCAGGGGCAATCTTGTTAGCAGTTTTGGTGTTTTATTAAAATTCTTCTTCATAAACAATCCAAATTGTTTAGAAAACAAGCACACAGATGTACATACATATAATAACTGGTTAATAATTTTTGGGATTAAATTAAAAAAAAAAATCCTATTTCAGAGTCTATATTATATTCAACCTTTTTTTTTTAATTTTTTGTTTGTTTTATTTTGTGAGTATTTCTTTAATTTTCCGACCTTTCCTTTTAAAATATTATTAATTCTTTGTAGTACATTTTGTACTGTAGATTAATGTAATTTCTTTACGCATTCTTTTATATAGTCATAAGATTTAGAGTAAGAATTTATGCAAAGTTTTCGAGAGCAAAAAATATGAAAATAAAAACAACCATAAACATAATATTTAGTTTAAAGACAGCGAATTAGACCGTTGTTAAACAGATTACTCTCGTTTTTGCACTTTTGTGAAGATTGCCATGATATGGATATAGGTAAGACTTTAATACTTAATATTTATGTTCATTGGAGGGGTTATCGATTATTTATGTACCTTCTCTAATCATTTTAAATTCACTTAAAGAGATCCCAAATTTATAGCGTTATTGCATTAAAGAGCCACCATTAAAATTTCATGCAAAAATATTGAACTTAAAGTTATCAGCATTATGAGATTATGAGATTCATTAAAAATATTAAAAATGAAAAAAAAAAATATATTGATTAAATTGATAAATAAGACATTGGACAAAGAATCTCGATGATAAAAAAAAAAATTAAATTATTTTTCCTGAAATTCGAAAATTCATATAATTTCGATCATTGAGTTCATTGAGTTACAATGCATTTAGTGACGTTACTTTTGATATTTTCAAAATTATAGGAACATCTAAATTTCATAAAAAAAAAAACAAGAACAGCACCCCAGCAATGGCTTGAAAAGTGTTATAATGTATCTGATCGATCAAAAATAACTATTTGATAGAAAATTGCTAAGCTTAAACATGGCCCTGCGAGCATCAATGATAATGAACCTTCAAGACTACAAAAAAAAAAAAAAAAAAAATAAAATAAAGAAATCCTCGAAATGATTTTGCAAATTACAAACAAAATTTGAAGGATTTGGCTGATATTGAAAGTAAATCCAAAATCAATGAGTACTGCATCTGTAAACGGTTGAATAAGAATAACAACGATTTGATGATTATTCTGAGAGCTACGCTGTGTATTTGACAACGATGTCAAAATTACATATAAACACAACATCAGTAATACACTTGAGAATCAAATCGTCAGCTAATTGAGTGAAAATCAGCAAGTGAAAGCCAAAGCCAAAGTGACCAAAGATGTAACAGTCGGCTGGAAAAGGGTGATCACTAAATGGTAATGTAATTCAATGAGTAATGAATAAAATTTCATCAAATTTTGACATTTATCTTTTGCAGGTTCGCGCTAATTTCGTTTTTACGAATTAAGCGCAGTATGATGTAGAATAAAAATTACTTTTTGTAGATTTGGCATATTTTCACTTTCGGTGTAGAAATAATAATCAAGTGTACCATAATTTTTGATAATCACTGTAATAAAATTAATTTTTAAAAAACCATAAGGAGGGATAAGGAAATTTCGAATATTTGATTGGCCTATGCAGTTTATAACTGTTCCTATTTGCCTCCATAACTGAAATTAATGCAATCAATACAATTCATTAGATTCGTAAAATTATAATTAAACAAATGTTTTCCATTCAATTTCAATTCAATTCATTTCAATATGAAATGTTCTAACGAAATAAACATATGCGCATATATTTCGTTTCATGAAATGTCATAATAAAATCTCCACAAGTCTACAAAACTATGACAATCCTCAACCCTAGTTATTTTTAACAGAATGTTATTTTCAAAAGATTTTGACATTTCGCTACAAATTATCTAATCTATTTTGTTATGGAAGCGGAATTTATTTCCTACTGCATACTGAGCTTCAATCAATCAGCTGAAAGTAAAAAGAAAAACAGTAAAGAAATTATTGTAAAATATTTTTTTGATTCTATATCGAATGACGTCATCCAGCCATTGTACTGGATGACGTCATGAGCAGCCTCACTCAGCACAAGAGAACTGGCATTGTGTGGAATCTCGCGCGGCAGCTTGAGGACTTGGACTTTGCCGATGACATTTGTCTCCTCTCGCACAAATTCTCCGATATGCAAGCGAAGGCGAACAGTTTAGTCGCGCTGGCACCCATATAATGATTGACGGCTGTGCGATTGAGTTCGTCGAAAGTTTCTGCAACCTCGGTTGCACGATAGCAACAGACGGAGGAGCTGAGGAGGATGCTAACTGCAGCGAAGCAAAGCAAAGACAGCATTTGGCCGGCTAAAATCAGTATGGGTAAATTCCCAAATATCTAGACGCACGACATTACGAATATTCTCCGCATGTGTGAAATCGACACTACTGTACGGAAGTGAAACATGGCTGATTTCGAACTCCATCACGCAGAGACTGCAAGCTTCCGTCAACAAGTGTTTGAGGATCATTTGTAGAATTTTCTGGCCTAACACTATTTCAAACGAGGCACTATGGCGTCTGACGAGCGAAGAGCCCATACTGATCCAGATTAAGCGTAGAAAGTGGCGTTGGATTGGCCACACGCTAAGAAAGCAGCCAGATGGCATCACGCGAATGTCGCTTGAGTGGAACCCGCAGGGGAGCAGATTCCGCGGACGACCAAGAAACACCTGGAGACGATCAATACTTGGTGAGCTAGCTGCTGCCGGCATTACATGGGAAGGCGCTAGATTAACTGCCCAAAACCGTGTGCGATGGCGAAGCCTTGTGGAGGCCCTATGTTCCAATTAGGAGTTTAAAGGAGAAAAAAAAAAATCGAATGAAATATAATTCATTAAAAGGAAATATTTGTTTTTTCGAATATATACCTAATGGCATGAAGCTGAATATACAAGTACTTCGCTTTACGACCTAAATACGCTTTAAAATTGGTTATAAAGTGAAACAAAATAAAGAATCAATTATTTTGATACAAACACATTGAAGTTGAATTAGATTAATTCATATTTTTTTTTTATAAAATATTAACTATTTCTAATTCCATAATAGCCCTAAGCAGAGAGGCTGAAACTAACTAGAAACCCGCTAAACGCGTTGTTAAACAGGCCGTCATTTAATCGCCTGTTTAATCTATTTATTAAGTAGATGTAGATGTAGATGTAGATGTTTTATATAATTAAAAAGTACTCATTTTGCTACAAATTTATTCTGTGAATGGCACTCAGATATTCAGGCATGCATTTCATGGATGTCTGTGAGAGGATTTTACTCTGTTTTTCATTCCTCAAATCTTCACTCCTCAATATTTTATTGAAAACAACAATTGGATGCTGCAGCTCAGTGGTTAGTGCATTGGCCATCTGATTTGTAGGTTGTAAGTTCAAACCCCGATTTTAATTAATTTAATATCGAAAAGATTTGTTTATTTCGAAAATGTGAAAATGCTTCTAAAAGAGCTCTGTGACAAAGCTCCGAAAAAGTGATGTCACATGATTTCTTGAAAACACAACTCTCTGTCTATATAATATCATAAATAATCATGAATTATAGTCGAAGGAATTATTGAAAATTGTGAAAAGAATATTTTTTTTCGAAATATTTTTTTACGACATTATTGCAAAAAAATTGAAATAATGTCGAAGAATTTAAGCCCCAAAATAATGCCGTTATGTTAAAATACTGTAATGCATTGATGCATCGAAATGTCTTTGTATTAATGTGGAAAAATAAATTGTAACTTTTTCAATATCGTTGTTAAAAAAATTGAAATAATGTTCAAAAACAATAGAAAGGCTTGGATTTTTGACATTATTTCAAATATTTTTGAATACTAATGCAATATGGTAGAAACAAAACATTGGTCATAAAACGAAAAGATGTAATAAATTATCAAGACCTTTATAGCGAAATGCCTTATAAATAGCGGTCATATAGCGAGTTATAAGTACATCTAATATTTTATCATTTTTATTTCAATTTATATAGCCTTCAAATGCCATCTAATTATATTTGCTATTATAATATATCTTTATAAGTTTTCATATCTTCTTCTTCGAACTTCTTGAAATATGAAAATTAATTTTTGCTTATTTACCAAATAACCGTAATTTGTATCAAATAAGCAACTTCATCAAGGTAAAAGTAGTAACTAAGTATAGTCATTTGAAATCAGTCAATTGCTCTATTCAATTGAAATATGTGACATAAATTGGCAATGCTTGACTTCTTTCGAATGACATACAATGATATATTTGTTAAAATATACTACTTACATCTGCACATATACTTAATATGTATATGTTACTTGAACGTAGGTAGTTACTACTTAGTATTTATGATAATGTCAATTCATGAAAACAAGAGAGTGAACATCAACTAATACATATACAGATTGTGTATATGTATGACGCGACTTTACTTTCCACTACATTAACTTAATTGAATACTATCGTACTACTTGAGTTCATTGTGTACATATGATTATTGTTACAATAAATAGTTGACTTACCACAATTTCCGATGACGACATTGTCATGTGTAGGAAGTACACGTATATGAAATGATATGTGCTTAGAATTGTGTGTTTTTTGTTTTGTCTATACATACTTATAACAATGTTAATACGAATATGAAAATTTATACTATCTGTCCTATATATCTGTACCATAAAAATCGACTTGTTAGTATGGTATGTATATAATATCAATATTAGAAATACATTCAAATAGCCTGTAAGTAATGGAAAGTGATTTTCTATTAAAACAAAATTGCTGACAATCAATAAATGCTATATTTAACACATTTTTTGGAGTATAGATTGTTAACAAATGTTGCCCATTTGTCTGACTCATTCCTCTCGTCTAACCGTCTAACTATCTAAACGTATGTCTATCATCTTGCATGATAAGTAGAATAATTGCTGTGATATTGTGACGAAATTTTCCACAAATTAACCATAATCCAAGTGGTCGGACATTGTTGAGATTGGCTATTGTTGGTGAAATGTTACATCCACATGTAGTTTTTCTAAGGTGTTTTTAAAATAAATAAAAAAGAAGTTTTCAGTATTTATTAATCAATAATATCTTTTCCTTATTTACAATGTCTTCCAAACGTTTAGGCAAATTTTTAATTCCCTGCTCAAAAAATTGTTTGTCTTTTAGCCAAAGTACGCATCGATATCCCTTTTATAGCTTCTTTTTTCGGTGTAGTTCTTATTACTTAAATGGGACTGAAGTTCGCGGAAAAGGTGATAATTGCAAGGTCCAATATCCGGAGAGTATGGTGGATGCGGCATTAACACCCATCCGAGCTCGTTCAGCGTGCCTAAGATCTGTCTGGCGGTATGCGATCTTGCGTTGTCGTGGTGAAACAAAACTTTGCGTCTATTGACTAAAGACGGTCGGTTTTTTGTCATGTGTTTCATTCAGTTTGGATAACTGATGGCAATAATAATCAGCTGTGATCATCTGGTTTGGTTCCTGCAGTTCAAAATAAACGATACCGTCCATATCCCACCAAATAGACAGAAGAATCTTCTTGGGGTGAAGGCCATCTCTGGAGTTGGTTTTTGGTGTTTCATGTTTATCTAACCACTGGCGTTTGCGAATAGGATTATTATAAAGGACCCAGTAATAATACGGTTTAAAAAACTCTCATTTCCAAGCCTCAGCAGTAGCTGAGATCACACATTCACTCTCTGCTGAAGGTTTGCAATGGAAAGTTTATGCGGAACCCATTTTCCCAGCTTTGGAAACTTGCTCAATTGAACCAGGTGCCTGCAAACTGTTCCATGTAATGAATTTAATTTTCCAGCCATCACATCGACTCTCAAACTTGGCTCAGCTTCCACGAGTTTCAGCAAGGTGTCGAAGTTAAAGACCTCAGTACGACCAGTGCGTGGGGCATACTCAATGTGACAATCATCACTTCGGAATTTGGGCTGGGTTTTTTTTCCACTTTTATAAAAAAAATTCAAAATATGCCTCTTATACTCGTTTGAAGATTCCATTTTATTTTTTAACAACGCGTGCTTCTATCCGCGATTAAAATTACCTGTTGAATGCACAATACATCAGAAAAAATACAAATAATTCCCTAATCTCTCACAAATCATTTGTTTTACCCAAAAAGCGCCTACTGTGAAACTATTGTAAAAATTACTCACGAACTTATGGACTGACCTAATACATTTTAGTGATTACAATTTTACTGAAAAATGGTCGTACTACGCTCACTATTTCATATATCTCCCATACAAAAAGAATATTACATTTCCATATTGAGAATATGAGTTCATAATTGAGCTCTTAAATATTATGAAGAAGGAATACGTAATATCCACTAACCGTATAGCTTCCTTACAAATTAATTGGTATGTCCAATTCACAATTGTTGCTATATTCTTCTTAAAAATTTGTATAACACAACCATATTTAGTTTGAAAATACATGTCTTATTACAGAAATATTTAGGGGAAAATAGAAAAAATAGAAAATAGAAAATAGTGGAAAATCACTATATTCGCCCCCCCCCCCCAATATAATCGCTATATTTCGTCTAAAAATGGCTCTTTGGCAATCAAATTAATAGAAAAAAATTAGCATAATACGTCATTTATTTTAAACACCTCTCATACAAAATTACTATTTTTACTGCTTAATTTTGCATAGATACGACTATAAGATAATTGTTTGAATTACTGACTTCGCATATTATTTATGTGCAAAAATTCATAATTTCCATTTATTTCCATCTCACAAATCGTCTATTTTTTGACGCAATGTCGCTATGAATCGTGTTAAGCTGACTTAATTGTTTATTTCCCTGACGTATGAGTAATATTAATTTTAATTAATATTACGCATACGACTACGAGCATTCATTCTTTAATTACATTTGCCTATATACATATTTCTTGTTGTTGTTGTTGTAAATATACAATGCTAAATGGAATAAAAATGAAATTATACGCATATTCTCACACAAAACATAATAGAATGTCTACATTTATTATAAATAAGTGGTGAGTTAAAATATCACTGACAGCACAGTTGTTGTATACATTCCTACGTATGGATAACGCATTTATAGTACACTTAATCTCATTGCCACAATACTACCACTTAAAAAATCAAGCTGACGTCATACATACACACACACACACATGTGTTAATAATACAATCAACACTTATGTGTTTTTCATATTTGATGCTTTCTTTTAGTTCCGCATTCTGTATTCTCTGTATTCTCTGTATTCAATCCAACCAACTATTATTATGCGAGGAAATATAAAAGAGTGTTTATAACAATAACAAATAATGGAAGGAAATTCATACAAATAAATACATATGCATATATATATCGGTAATATGTGGCATATTATTATTGTGCAATGCTTATCATTTATGAATACAGTCATATTTTACTATTTTTTTTATATCCTACATGCAAAAAGTCAATGATATATTGAGTTTGTGATGTCATTTGTGGCACTCTTAATGAGAGGTCAAATATATAAGCTTATTAGTGAGAGACTATTGGTTAGAATCACGATCTGAGTCGATTTAACCTACTGTAATTATAAAGCTAACGAGCTAAAAATTCATGCATAAGATTATTTTCCACAAACAATAAGAAAATTTCATAAGTGAAATATATCCTTGAAAATTACACCATTGCTCCCATACAAAAGCATGTTGTTGAATGAGTATTTTTATACTTTGAGCGTCAAAATTTAAAGATATCCAACTAAAACTTAATATATAAGACTAATCTGATCACGGAATGAATATATTGGAATATCATTGTAATTCGATGAAAATCACGCCCATCTCCCATACAAAAGTATGTTCTTGAATGACAATTTTAAGATTTTGAGCTGAAAAATATAAAGCTATAAAACTAAAACTTGGCACATAAAGATATTCTTATTAAATAATAAATATGATAGAAAATGAGCTCAATCAGATGAAAACCACGCATAGCTCTCATACAAAAGTATACTGTTCAATGCGATTTTTCGCACTTTGCACACGAAAGAATTGAGCTATCATGATAAGACTTGGTATGTAAAGTTATTTTCACTATAGAATTAATATATTAAAAAATTTCGGTAATCGTTTTAAAATTACGCCTACTTCCCATACAAAATTATATTCTACAATGGGTATTTTCATATTTTACACACGAAAATTTTAATTTATTTATCTGAAACTTAGTGTCTTCGACAATAATTACTAGTTAATATACATAATCGAAAATCAACTGCATCATAAAAAAATCAAGCATACCTCCTATACAAATATATGCTTCCGCTAGTATCTTTTCATACTTTGCGCACGCAAATATAAAGTTATTAATCTGAAACTTGGTACTTATGATTATATTTGCTATTTAATGAATCAGTTTGAAAATGAAGGAAATCGAATAAAAACTATTGCTATCTCCCATATAAACTTAAGCTTCCATAAGTACCTTTTGCCACTTTGGGCATGAAAATATTAAGTTATCAAGCTGAAACTTGGTACATCTAATTATATTGACTCACTAATTGATGAGTACAAAAATAAATTGAATCGGATGAAAACTACGTCTACCTCTCATACAAAAATATGTTTTCGATTAAGTTTTGCTCATGAACATATAAATCTATAACGACTGCAACTCGATATATGCGATTATTTTTATCCAGATGGGAGTGTGTTGTAAAATTGGTGCTATTTCACCTATGTACGACAACAAATATTTTTTTCCGACAACCTATCAGTATCAAAATCATGGTGTCGTGGTGTAGGGTATCTCAACTTCGGTTATTATCAAATTTTTCATCAACACTTCTGTTGAATTATTAATATACTCACAAATATATATTTGTCCATATATTGTATTATTAATTAACGATATTTGCTTTCGTTAGTATTGTTGTTGTTGTGGCTATACATAGGAATCATTGTATTTAAAATTAACTTTTTGCATAAATATGCTGTCAAATACCAATTGTGGTTTTCATTTTAAATATGCAATGATTATATTGTAAAATGATCAGTGAATGGATAAACTAATCGACAATAATCAATAGTCAATAGTCAATTCGGCCAGTAGCCGTATATAGAAGCGCTTTTACTTGCATACTGGAATTTTGTAATTGCACGCGCATTTGCCACTACACTCTCAGACCATTTGCTGTATTTATATCTATGCATAATATGCGCTTATCAAATTATTCAACTCAATTTTTAAATGGACTTTAATTTCTTTGGCTTATTCTTATTCCCCATCTTTCGGTGGCCTCACATAGAATACTCTTATCCGATAAGTTTATAAGAATTTCGCAAAGAAATAATATTACAATTTTACAAACACTTTACAGCAATTAAATATTCACTTTTTGCAGCAATGTGGTTAAGCTATGCTTGAGCTTATAGTATATACTCATACATAGTACATATGATATTTATATTTGTAATGTGAGTGTAAATACTAAGTAATTTTCCAGAAGGCGAGAATGAGTTAAGTAAAAGAATGTTCTGTTAAAATATATATATGTACTCTGCTTGTACTTAGTACTCTAGGTACAGTTGGGTTACTTGTATGCATTGTGTACACAATATGCGTTTAAATGTATATTGGGGGATTTTAAAGTTATACAAATACTAGTGTGTGTGTGTGTGTGTGTGTTTGTGTGTGCGTGCACATGTGCATAAGCCAGAGGTTGTGGTTCACTGTAATGACTTGCAAAGTAAGTAATGTAATAGCAGTGGTAGATAAGTATAACAGATGTATATATACGTATTCACACACACTCTAAATTCGCTCTTAACCGCCATTTGAAATATACAAGTATATGTATATGAGTAAAAAAATGTATATGGTTGTACATATGCTATATGCAATAATACAAAAATAAATAAATAAACAAATGTTAAAGATAAAGATGTTGAAAGGAAGAGAAACAAACAATTTAAACACATTCAGTTATGTGGCATATATCCATGTACGATATTTGTACTGCAACAAAACTTCATATGATAGCTTTACTTGGTAAAGAATTTTTGTTGGCATGTATTAATTATCTAACTATTTACACTTCAACATGCACATGTATGTATACATGCATTCGCGTATGTGGTTTATATGTCCATACATTTTCAATTTTCTTTTTCAATTTTTTTTTTTTTGTCTTTTAGCATTCACAAATCAATTTACTCTCTTGCCATAGTTTGTGCACATTTCCAATTTAACTAACCGAATGCATTGTTGCTCAATCGACCAGTGTCAGAAACCAGTGAAAATATTTTTTGTGGACGACATATTTGCCATAAAACCAAGCTATAAATATGTATGTTAGCGATGTCAATCGCGATATTCAACAATCCCTTATTGAAGTGTCTGCAGAAGATAAAGATAGTTTTATCCACAATGATGGATTTCAGGGTTTTAGAGATTGATTTAACAAAAAATAATATATAGGTACATGAAATATTCCGGCATTAAGGGGTATAACTAGTTTGAAATATTGAAAATTTGCATTGATCAATCACTTATAGCTTTAAAAATAACATATAATAATTTCAAGTGAAAATCTCAAATAGTTTCCGAGGTACAGCTTTCTACAGAGTAGCTGCTCATCATGTAGAAAGGCGCGTGTTACTTGACGGCCGTACCTGAGTTATTGTTCAGGCTCTCTCAACACGGTAAATAAGTATAATAGGATTGGGGACGCTATTGTTGACCTTTAGATACACAGAAATGTATGCATAGGTAATTTTCCACTTATACCTACCTATGATAATGGTATGATATTTGAAAATTTATAACAATGAAATCAGTACTTTTATCTTTAAATGCGTTTTTCTCAAAACTAAAATTTTTCACATTTGCTGCAGCTGTAACTAAATAACAAATCATCCGAACGACTTGGGCCTTTTTTTTAGCTTATTGTTTTTTCATAAAATGTCCCTCCGCTTTTATGATTGTGGATGAAAAATGTAATTATGCCAGGCCAAAAACCATCCGATTTTTGAGCAAAATTTTAATTTTTTTTTTCAATAATTCATTTTGTTTCTTTTATTTTTGTTTTTTTAACAATCGAGGGTCATTGTATAGAAAATATAATTTAATTCAATAAAATATTTGGTTTTTTTTTTATTTCAGGCACTATGAAGGCTACAATCACTGCAACAGTGGGAGAACTTATATTTTTGAATACTCACCGAGATGGTGAATAACTTGCTGAAAATTGAATATTTTCATTTGAAAAAATTACTTTGTGTTCAGTATTTATGCACAAATATATTTGCAAAATTTTAAAACATTAGATGTAATACTTTTTTTTTTAAACAATTCACAAAAATCACTATTATTTCAGGTGGTCAAACTAGGTGTGCCCCTTAATTGTTGGATGTAACTAGTCCATTGACCACAAGATTATTACGCGTTAGCATTATTAAATATGCTAATTAAATATGATAATTAAGCAAGTTTTGGAGCTTTAGTAGTATTCAAAAATTCAAACGGAAAATTAAATAAGCTTTGCGGTTGTTTACATATAACATATTATTGTTCTAGGTAAGAGATTACATAAGTTATGGTAGTTAAAAATATTTTAAAACTCCTTAGCTTTGTATGAGAGCCTCATTAAATGGTGGGAAATTATTAGCCGCTACTATAATATTTTAAGTGCAAAATATTGTTCTCCTAAATGGAGCATTAAGTGAGTTATATGTGATTAGAATTTTTTAAAATTGGAATATTTGTCTCTGTGATTTCTCTGTATGGTTGTGGTAGTTGATGGAGGGTGCTTAGTTGCAATAGTCTCTTTACTCTTGGATCGAAGAGAAAATCATCAGTGAGTTATGTGATAGATAGACGAACAGTTAAGTGGATAGAGATCCTTAAATTGACTAATTGTAATGAATATTTACATGAATTTAAAATAGAACACAACCTGATTATTTAATTGCTAAAAAAAAAATGAAAATCACACAAATTATTTTGATGCAAAATTCTTGATTTTCTACTAAGGGAAATTATTAATATTTTTTTGAAGATATTGTCGATAAATAATATCTCTCTGCAATTGAAAAAATAAATATAATTGGCATTGAAATGAAACAATATACAAAGGGCACATAGCGCCTTTAGGTATATACGCTATGTTTGGAACGTTTGTTTTTGTTTTGTTTTTTTATTTTTAATGTGGAACAATGTCATTGCCATATATTATAGTTATAGACTTACGAGGGCGGTCCCACAACTACCCGACATGACATATAGATAGCGGCAGAAGTTTGAAAAAATTTGGTGAAAAGTGGCAACCTTTTAAAATATATGTTCTAAGTTTCAAGGCGCCACGTTGTTTAGTATTTTTATACCCTGCATAATGCAATATGCATGGTATATTCATTTCGGTCAGATGTTTGTGTCCACTTGAAGGAATCTCCGGAGATATAGACATGGATATATATTCGTGATCAGCGTCGATTAAATTTTCGATTTAACGATGTCCGTCCGTCCGTCCGTCCGTCCGTACGTCTGTCTGTCACCTGGCTGGTTCGCACGATAACTTGAGTAAATATTGAGCTATTTCGATGAAATTTGGCATAAGTAATCTATGATCCAAGGGTACGGAGGGGATTGATACTGGGCACGATCGGTCAATAACCACGCCCACACCAAGCATTCAAAGCGACTAACCTCGAAATTTTCAAAATCTTTAACTTGCTATAACTCACATAATATACAACTTGGGACAACAATATTTGGCACATAGACTTATATTATACTACTATATAACCTCGCCAAAAGTGGTTGAGCCACGCCTACTTTTTAGCGTAGCTCTCATACAAAGTGTCTGTACTTCTTTTAAATTGAAACAGCTGTAACTTCTACAATCTTCTGTCCAGAATAACCATAATTGACACTTAGATTAACATGGTAGTCAGAAATAATATGGCAGAAAATCAGTGTGCCACGCCCACTCCTTTTTGGGTCTCCCATACAAAGTTGCGGAAATTAAAAAAATGTTACCGGTTATAACTTGCAAACTATTCAGCGTAGAATAACGAGATTTAAGGTGTGAATTAGTATTGTACGAGCAACTAGGCTCACAAAAAATGGGCGCACCACGCCCACTGTTTATCGTAGCCCCCATACACATTTTAAATTGAAACAGCTGTAACTTCTATAATCTTCTGTCTAGAATAACCAGAATTGACACTTAAATTATTATCGTAGTCGGCAAAAATCTGGCAGAAAATCAGTGTGGCACGCCCACTCCTTCATGGGTCTCCCATACAACGTCGAGGGAATTAAACTAAAACTTTTAAGCTCCATAACTTACAAACCATTTAGCGTAGGACAACCAAATTTAAGGTGTGGATTGATATTGAAAAATTAATTAGATATACCAGAAAGAGATACGTCACGCCCACTTTTTATGTAGCTTCCGTACAAAGTCTCGGATTTATCTTAAACATTAAAACACCTATAACTTACTAATTAATACGCCTAGGTCAACCCATTGCAACCTATGTAGTTTAGGCAGAAATTGATCCTCCAAAATTGATGAGGTACGCCTGCTTCTTAATGTAGATCCTATACAAAGTAGTGGAAGAAAAGGATGGATATACGAGCAAACTTTTTATATATACCTCTACATATGCAGGGTATAATTTGGTCGGCCCCAGCCGACTGTAAGGGTTTTTTTTTTTTTTTTTTGGAGCCATCGAAAGTTAACAACCTCAGTGAATTTGTAAACATGCCAGCTAAGTATGGGTGCTGAATAAAAAACGGCCAAAATTAATACTCTTTTATATTTCTGGAACTTTCTACGAATGTCTATAGAAGTTATAAAAGAACTACCAAGACGGTTAAATGAAATTTGAAATTTGAACAGTTGTTTTTCAACATTAAAAAAGAATTATTAATATTTAATATTAATTTCGATTTCAGTTTGAACCCAGGAATAAAGCACAAATGACTAAAGCTCTAATCAACTGCAATTATATTACTTATATATGTCACATAAATTCAAATGATCAATGCATATACTATTTTAGTATGAAAATATTTTCAATTAAGAGCTGCAATATATGTAAATTCTCTATATTTATAATTGCTTTATACATATAGTTAGTGTATAATTAATTCCAATGCCTATATAATTAAAATGCTTTATTTCGTACAAATCCAAGAATATGTATTTTCGAATTTTATTGATTGAATTCAATTCAATTAAAGAAAAATACTTGATTCTAAATTATTTAATCATATTTTTTACTTCGAGTATACATGCTTATACACATGAATAGTAGTAGGTAATGCTGCTGAAAATGAAATACTCATTTGAGAGGCCTTCGCCATGTCAAAGCAATTAAAAACAAAACAAAAATAAATAAAACAAAAATCGTTATACTAAAATCCGCTTTTGTGGCAACTGTTAAAAGAAACATTAGTTATTTGCAGCACATTAATGACAAACAATTTTCAACTGTTGTTGGATCATATATACATATGTACTCGTACCTACTCATAAGACCATAAGAACGTACTATATGTGATATGGTACTAAATTATACATATATTTCAATAGATGAAAAATTCACGAAATAACAAAAAACAAATAAAAGGAAAATCTTGTTAAGAGGGAATAGAAAAAAAAAACACATCATATAGTATACATATAGTCGAAATAAAAAGTGAAGTGAAGACAAGGACGATGCCAATAGTAATAACAAGTTGCACATGAAGAAACTCGATTAGTATCTAGAGATGTAGCAGCAGCAACAACAGCAGCAGCATCTGTACAATAAATACAGTTCATATGTGTAAAAAGTTGAACAAAATTATAGGTATACTTTATTGTTATTTATAAAAATAAAATGTGCAGGTGGAGTAAATTATTTTAGAAGAGTGGTAGAACTTAAATACACTATTTGATGTTTAGTATGTAATAAATATGTAATTTTTTTGGACTTACGCCAGAATTTCGTACTTTTTCAATATTCGAACGATACAAACAAAAATAGCAAGTATAGTTCAACAAGGTAACAAAATATGAAGAATAGAAATAAAATTTGTAATAAACACGTCAACGAATAATAAAATTTAGTAGTGAAAACATGTTTCATACGCAAGATACGAATCCATTGTTTGATGGACGTCATTCAGCAAACAGATACACTAAATTTGTTCAAGTGGATATCTTGGATGTTCATGGGAAGCACAAAGAAACAGAGCTTCTTATTTCATACTTACTTACTTACTTACATTATCGCAGTCTCATCTAATATTAATAGCCGGGAGTAAACCAAGCAGCAATAGAATTCCCAAGGTAGGTCTATATTCGGTAAGTTCTTTCTACTAACGTGGTCTTTGTAATGCTAATTGCAATATGCATACAGATTCTAGCATTAGTTACACTATAGAAAATAGTACAAAATTATATTAAAATAGAAAACATCTTGTACAGCATACGAAATAAATATTTCTAACATATTTGGGTTCAATAAATACGAAATTCGGCGTTTGTTTCATTCTGCTACGTTGTATTTAATATCAGCACTCTAAAAAAAGGAATGCTGAAAGTTGAAACATTCTTTAAAATGATCAGAATCGTCTCTGGGGAGATAAAATGTATGACCCATATTCACTAATTTCTTCTCCTAAATATTTTGACTGAATTCACTCATCTCCTACCTTAACCCCTTTAAGGCCGTCCCACACAAAATTTAGTTTCTTATAAATTTCGAATGCCATAGCTCAGTGTGTGTTAGTGTGCTGGCCTTCTGATTGGGTTCAATCCCCGGCTGAATCGAACGGTACCCACCGGTTGGAAAGCAATTGACAATTCTTCCGGCAATAACAATTTGCTTCTAAAACACAAAGCTCAGAAAAAGTGATGTCACAAAGATTCTACCATTCGGAATCGGCTAAAAGAGGTAGGTCCCTTCTAATACTGTCCAGAATTTAACACGTACAACAGTAATGGAAGAGAAGCTCGGCCAAAGAGCCCTTCAGGGCTTTTCGGAGCTGCCACATATTTACTTTTTAATTTCGTTACCATCGCTACTAGAGTGCCATTATAAAGGAAAAATGCATCACCGACTCCCATTAATTTTTTTTTCTTTTCACTCTGTTTTTCTAAACATACCATACGTACCACCTACCTCTAGTCGTCAGATGAGCTTCCGCTGAAAAGAAAGTTACAATGGTATGAAAATTACTATATATTAATATCCCATTATTTGCCCCAAGAGCAGTAGAATGACAAACCCCCATTTATTTTTTTGCACAATAGACCTAGGGTCGCAGTGCAACACAACCTCTTAAATAATAATAATAATAATTTATGCAATTATGCTTACACCAGCTATTATGGGGCTCCTTTACAAAATTTAAGGTTTTCATAAAGTTCGCTCCCACCGCTCCCAGAGTGTTCCTGGATTGGTAATATAAATGGCCGTCGTTCATTAATTTTTATTACACAATAATAAATCTGAATATGCTTGCCACCTTATATGCATGCCCACTGACTTCACTCCGTACGGGGGCTCCTCAACAAAATTTAAAGTTTTCATAAAGTTCGCTCCCACCGCTCCCAGAGTGTTTCTAGGGAGGTAAATATGTGGCTGGCATCCGTTAATTTTATTACTCAATAATATTTCTGAATATATATATACTTCAAGCGTGCACAATAGATCTAGGGTCGCAGTGCAATAGAATCATCTAATAATATACTTCAAGCCCATTTTACTCCTTCGAAAGGTTTCCATACAAAATGAAGTTAAAACAGGGAAACAACCTTTTGATTGCCCAAAAATGCCTCCAAGAACAGTGAAATGTATGACCGATTCCAATTATATATATATATCATTTATCTTCATCCTTTATGGGGGCTGCCATACCAAATTGGGCCTTTTACAAATATCGCTTCCTCCGCTCCCAGAATGGTCCAAGATATGTAAAAGATATGAGCGACCTATCTATCCTCATTAGTCAGGATTATATAAAAAATAAAGTTAAAATGTCCTGAAATTTGACATTGAACGACTTAAATGCCTAAGTATAGCTCCAAGAGCAGTTAAATGTATTACTTACCGCCCATCTATGCTCATTAGTGAGGATTCATACAAAATGAAGTTAAAACTGCCTGAAATTTGACATTGAACGACTTAATTACCCAAGTATAGCTCCAAGAGCAGTTAAATGTATGACCGACCCCCATTAATTCATTTGCCTAATTTTTCCCGCAAATATACTTAGCCCATATCTCCAAGACTTACTGAAATGAGATTTTTTTTATAAAAATGAAAATAAACATGAATTAATTTTTCCAAAATTTAAACAACTAGAATTTCATAGGAGAGTTCATCAAGAAGTGGAATTAGCGGTAAACGGTAGAGGTGTTCTTTATGTTGTTTATAAATTCTGTAAAACATTTCAAAGGAAAAATTTTCAAGAGTATTCTATGGACATTTATTTTAACTATTTACGATGCGGTCCCAGAACTGCCCGACCTAAACACAACAAATTTTTTCATTATTTCTCAACATAATCTCCTTTTAGCTCTATACACTTTTTCTAGCGATATTTTATAGCTTCGATACCCTGTTTGTAGTATGAATTGTCTAGCTTATTAAAATTGCCCGAGAGATGGGAAAAATGTATAGCTAGTGAGGGCCAATACTTTGAATAAATTAATTTTTGGCTTTCTATGAAAAAAAAAGTGTTTTTTTTTACCGAAAAACAGCGGATTCTACAGCAGACTCTACTCCTTTGCAAATCTTCTACTACCTAGCCATTTCTTCAAATTTAGAAATAGAAAATAATCGGAAGGAGTTAAATCTGGCGAATAAGGTGCGTGCTGAAGCAATTCGAGCATTAACTCATTGATTTTGGCTATTTTATGTAAGTAATTTTTTTTCAAACTACTGCCACCATCTATATGTAAGGTCGGGTAGTTCTGGGACCGCCCTCGTACCTTAGGAATACAAATAAGATAATCAACTTTATTTAGCTATGCTCTTCCTTCTTCTAACAAATAATGTTATCGTACTTATGTACTCAATATAAATACATTCTGAATCTGTCTGTTAGTTCGTTAGAATCATCTGACTAAACTAACATTCAGTAATTTCACTTTACGCAAAATTCGTTGTAGATTATAAAAAAAAAAGGAAAGCCCAAAATAGCATTACAATTTCTTTGACTAATGCAATCCGATGAAAATAATATAATCGAGTATGTTATACTATAAGTGAACGTTGCTGTATGTTCAAATACCTGTCATATACCCAGCGGAAATCAAGTTATCAATTCAAGTAAACAATATTTTCTACAATCATCGTTGAATGACATATTACAACAAATGGCAGAAGAAGGGGGAAATTGTCAAAACAGCTATATGGAAACAAACAAATCGACATATGGAAATAACAACACATATATATACTATATACACGCATACATATGCGTATGTGAGTGCAACTCTTGTTAGTTTAACCAACCATTTTGTTTGAGTGCTATTAACAAATTCAATCCAATATTCGTATATATGTATATCGTACATACATGAGAGTCTATACAAACATAAATTCATGCATTCGTAACTTAGCTTAGCTGAGCTCAGCTTAACATCTGCCATATGCGTACGAAGTATGTAAATCATGAAAGCACTCACTCATAATTCGAGCATACTTGAATGATTTGCTTGATTCAGTGACAATACTCTTTGTACTTTGTACTCTGGTTGCATCCAACTCTCATATGTATGTATAGTTTATATGTACATCCACACACACATATGCATTTTATACTATAACATCCTACTATGTGTGTATTTACACAAAATGCAATTGAGTGCAATATTTCAAAGAGAAAAGAATTGCATGCAACTGTGCGTATATACAATATACATATTATACTCGTATGTTGTTTATTATATTCTACGAAGTAGGTGCCCATATAGATATATTTGTTCAGATGTTCATTATGCATTCATCATATCATAATATGATGCATTTTAATTAAATTTTATATCAAAGGATTTACAATATCTACCTGTGTTATATCGCGAAATAAATCAGCTCCTAAAGTAATACAAATGTGCAACAAAAAAAAAAAAAAAAAAAAAAAAATGCTTACTACAAAATTCAAACTGTCTCTGTAGGAGATTTTTATTATGTTTATAAATTTTTGTTCAATTAATCACAATTCAAGATTTGCTCTTACTTTTTGCTTTATCATATCGCATCCCAATAGAATTTGATCAAAATGTATAGGCACTTATATATTTAAGTATGGGAACAATTGTTACAGGGTTGTTATATTTATGTCATTTGTCTTCATACATTAGATGTATGTGCTTTTGTCGAAATATGGTAGAGGTTTTCATGATCTTGTGCATAACAATTGTTGAAACTCCATTCTATATATTGGTGTTCGAAAAAGTTCTGTAACAAATTGTCGGTGTATGGCTCTAAAATATAACATCTCTGATAATATTGTATAATCGTTTGAAAGATGACATTTTAAGCTTCATTTTGTTGAAAGACATTATTAAGATCGCATTATTCTGTGAAAAGTTATTCACGTTTAAAAATGAATGGAAATTCGGAACATTATCATCATATTTTGCTTTTATCTACTATAGAAAAGGTAAAAATGCATCACAGGCTGCTGAAAAAATTTGTCAAGTTTACGGAGACGATACTGTAATTAGAAAAAACAGCAGAGAAGTTTTTTGCTCGTTTTCGATCTGATAATTATTTTGATGTTAAAGATGCACCTCGCTCTGGTCGATCAATCACAGAAAAAGTCAATGAAATTATGGAAAAAATTAAATAAGGCCGTTGCTAGCAAACTAGAGATTTATCACCAAACAGTTATCAACTATTTGAAGAAAGCTGAATACGCAAAAAAGCTTGATGTTTGAGTGTCACATGAATTTACAATGAAAAATTTAATGGACCGAATTTCCATTTGCAATTCACTGCGAAAAACGAAACGAAATCGAACCATTTCTGAAGCGAGAATAATTACGGGCGATAAAAAGTGGATCACGTATGACAATAATGTGCGAAAAAGATCATAGACGAAGGCGAGGTGAAGTTTCGCACACGGTGACAAAGCCAGGATACTGTGCGTTGGTACAATTGGAAGGGAATTATTCATTATGAGCTTCTACAGGCTGGTCAAATGATTGATTCTGAACTCTACTGTTAACAATTAACGAGATTGACGCAAGCAATTCAATTAAACGACCAGGGCTGATTAACAGAAAAGGTGTTGTGTTCCTTCATGACAACTCCAGACCACGCACACGTGGTTGATGACCCGGCAGAAACTGAGTGAGCTTGGTTGGGAAGTTTTGATGCTTCCACCCCATAGTATGGACCTTGCACCTTCAGATTATTATTTGTTTCGATCTCTGTAGAACTCTTTTAATCGTGTAAATTTAAGTCCCGTAGAGGCCTGCAAAACGCACTTCAATCAGATTTTCACTCAGAAAACCCAGAAGTTTTACACAGATGGAATAATGGCTTTACCCCAAAAACTGCAAAAGGTTATCGATCAAAACGGCACATAATTGGTTTAATAAAGTTCGTTTTAAATACAAGAAAAAAGTATTTCAAATTTGTAACCGAGCTTTCTCGAACAGTCAATATTTGCTTCTTTGTCATTTTGCAAGATCATTAGCTATTTTTTCTCGTTGCAACTGCTTGAAATGATAAATTTAGTATATGCTAAGCTTATAGTGTTGTAAATATGTTAAATAGTGTCAAATTCAGTATTGCAAATGCATAGCAAATATATGCTATAAATATATGCAATGCTTTTAGTGTTGCATACTTCCAAGTGTATAATACATTCACATTTCTACATTTTATTGGAGTGATTGCAAACTCTAATCTACAAGGTGTGAATATTGCATATGCACTTTTGCAATACCATTTTGCATCAAACCGTGAAATTCACTATTAATTTTTACTATTGCATACTTTTAAGCGCAGTTGTAAATTCACGTCTTTACATTTTGTTGTTGTGATTGAAAAGCAATCAATAACAGTTTGCACTTATATGCACTTTTGCAATACCATTTGCATCGCTTCGTGAGCATCTCAACTATATTGCTTGCGAATTTATGTAAATTATTTTAAATAAGTGCGCATAGAATGACATAAACAGGATGTAGCTGATTTACAATTGCCTGTACATATGTATGTATATGTATGCGTGATATATGCCTATAGGAGGTACATACCTCCTTGTATGTATGTTGCCGCAAATTGCAAATGATTGTGGCAGGAAATTCTGCGTTCACTATTCACTGTGCACTTAGCATGTACATGCATATGGGAGTGTCGTTACATATGTGTGTGTACTATTGTTTAGTGACATTCGAGTGAGTTGATGGCGGCTGTAAAATGTCTGTCTGTTTGACTGTCATGCACAGAATGCGTTAAAGACGTCAGCAGCTGACATTGGCCTCAATGGAATACTCTTCAAGTAAACAGCGTTTGTTGTCGCCTATATGTGTTTATACGTATCGTCATCAACAGCAACATCGCATACGAGTATATCATTTTATTTTTTGCTTCTATCGTTATCTTCATTTTTCTTTTTTTTTTTTTGCTCTTTCTTCATCTTGAATCTTCTTCATCTGTTTACAACACTCTTGAGGTGCAGACTAGATATAATATATTACACATTCATCCATATATGCATTAGATTCGGTAAGTTGAACGAGGAGAAAAAAACAAAGTTTGGAATATTCAACGTTGGTATTATAAAATTATTTTCACGTTCACTTGTGTAATATATTGTTATAAGTGGTTTATCTAATTCGTAAAAACATAAAATTTATAATTCAAATTATATGTAAATAAATAAATATCTCAGGATATAATAATTTAGTTGAAAATTTATTTTTAACTGGTCTGGAAGGCCAATTGTCGAAAATATGGATAAAATAATGGAAATCGTCGAGTCCGACCGTCACGTAAGGACTGTTTCTATTGCCCAGGAGGTAAACATTGCACAAAAAACAGTTTGGAACCATTTAAATAAGGCTGGATACAAAAAGAAGCTCGATGTATGGGTGCCACACGAGTTAACGCAAATAAACTTCATGGACCGAATTTCCATTTGCGCATCGCTGCTAAATCACAAAAAAGGAATTTTATTCCATCAGGACAACGCCAGGAAATACACATCGATAGTGACTCGCCAGAAGCTCTGGGAGCTTGGTTGGGAGGTTCTTATGCATCCACCTTATAGTCCGGGCCTGGCACCAAGTGATTACTATCTGTTCGTGTCTATCGCGAATGATTTTGCTGGTGAAAAATTCGGCTCAAGAGAAGCTTGTGAAAATCGACTGTACCAGTTTTTTGCCATTAGGGAGGGTTTCTATGAGAGTGTCATTAGGAAATCACCTTCAAAATGGCAACAAGTTATCGAACAAAACGGTACATATTTGACCTAAATCGGATCATTTTAACTATGCTATATAAAATCATCAATTTAATGCAAAAATAGTTCTTATTGCAATCAATGTTGGACTGGGAATGCTTCAAACTTATCAAAACCACCTTGCACTCTTTGACTCTAGAGTGGGTACTAGGACATGAGTGTAAAGAAATTGCAGATTTTAATTTCAGAATCCTTCAGCGGGATAAATAATAGTTTCATTTTAGGGTGTAGGCGAAAAATAAAAACTTATCGAATACTGAATAGCTCACATCTGATATGCGGCAGTGCAAAATCTTTAATGACCCTGTGATGCCCTTCTGTACCCCAATATAAGAGTTATCAAACTTTCACTATATTGCGTAGTAACGGGGGTCTGCGAAAATGATTAAATGGATCTGATAGACAGCAATTCCTGATGAGTCTGTTGAGAGGAACAGGCATAACATGCATGCATTCATGCACTTATTCATCTGTGACAAGGCGTAGTCTTATTAACACAGATATCGAGATCGTAAGTCCCAATCATCTAGTTAAAAGTAAATACGCAGCATTTACAAGATATATAAATAGTTTTGAACTAAGCTAGTTTGATATCAAAAGGCAAAAAAGATCATTTAAGTCACGGTGCTCATAATGCCTAGACAATGTTTTAGACATTTTTACGGACTTGAAGTTTATGAGCGAAAACAAAATGAAAGTTAAGGAAATACAACTCTGAGTTAATGAGTTCGTTTGAGAAGAAACGATTGTGTTCATTAAGACTAATGTTGCAAATCATCCAACGTTGCATAACGTTAAAGTTATGATAAAATATAATTTTTATGGATTTCAACTTTATGATAAAAAATAAAAATAAAATAAAAGTTAAAGAAGTACAACTCTTAATTAATGGGTTTACCTATGAAGAATATGTATTGCTCATCGATGCCTTTTCAACGCTGCATAAGCTCTGCATATCAAACCATCAAAAGTTAAAATTTTAATAAACACAATAATTTTGACTATTTAAAGGTGTTTTAAAAAAAAAATTTCAAACGATTTCGAGATGCTTTCAAGGTAAAACTTTCAATTGAGAGATTGTCATTTTCAACTTTATAATTGACTCACTCTAATATATATAAGAAAATCAGAGTAATGTGAGATATACATGTAGTATTAGTATTTATTTTTAAAAAAATTTGCTCGTATTTCAACTTGCTTGTAAAGAATAAGAAAAGAAAAAAAAGAATGTAAAAAAATGAACAAATATGAAAAAAAAAAATATTTTTTACGAAAATAAGAAAACTTTATATTTATTTTGTATGTGTACCATGTGGACTTCTATGTATATGTTATATGTGGGTGTATAGCAAAGAAATGTTTTATGCGATTCCAATTGCTCTTGTTGCTGTAGTAGTTTAAACGAAAGTACGAGTATATATAAAATTGTATCAATACTTAATCTTGTATGTATCATACTTGTATCATGTATCGTTCGATACAAGTCAAGTGCGTACACAGACGGATGTTAGTGAAAGTATACGATTGTATCATACAACAAACTTCTATAAAATATGTGAAAATTCTAAATTATATAATTGTTTTTTAAATATTTCTTACAGAATATATTTTAAGTAATCAATATTATGCATCAAATTGTACAAATGTTACCCTCTAAGTTGTCATCATCAGGCCATAATCACTTAATGCTACAAGTAAGTGGTTGTGAGTTGTTCTCCCCTTAGAACTTTTAAAACTATGATATAAATATATACAATATTTCCGTTATACAATTTTTTCATTTCACTAACTACATATTGCTTTTCAATAAAATCAATAAGAAAAAAAACATGTAATGTATTGCACCATTTTATTTAATGTTAGCAATGTATCGAATTGCAAAAATTCTTGTACAAAAATACTTACACTCAGACTCATATGTATTTCAAATATATGTCACGAATATGTACTACATATGCATACAAGTCGAAGTTGTTAAGTTACAATTGATGCAGCACTTAAGTAACAGTAAGATGAAAAACAGTCATCATCGTCTTTAGCGTTTGCATCGGGAGCTAAAGCAAACTTACTGCTTAACTGTAACTCTTTTGAACTCTTTTGATCTCACTTACGTTTAACTGATTTATTCATTTTTACTCATAGTTCTCATATGGCATTCATTCAGCAATGATATGAATAATGTCATTTCTATTTTTGCTTCTGATAAACTTCTAACTATTATAAAATTGGATTTGTTTCGACATACATATATGTTAGTAATAGTTATTTGACTATGTTATTTAAGCATATGTATGAGTATGAGTGACGTATTGCAAAGTTGGAAAATGTTTTCATTGAGTAAACTCCAATATGCACCTATACGTATTAGTTAGGCACTTATTCGTATGTAAATGAAATATGATTTCTCTATTTAAATATATTTCAATAAAATTGAGAAAAATCAGTTTAATTTCGATGGTAATAAATAAATTTATTCAAATGTAAATTTACATAAAATTGCAAAACTTCAAATAACATCAATTAACCAAAAAGACAAAAATCTATATTATTTCAGTAAATTTTTTTGAATGAATAATATTTGAATATTTCTTTTTTATTTTTGAAGCTTTTTTTCCCCACTATTTCCTGATTCCTAATTTCTGAGCAATTCCTGAGCTAAAAACTACAGATCTTATAAAAAATGTAAATTTTATAGGGAGCCACCTTATTAAATGGGGGGAAGTACGTTCCGAAAAATTGTTGTTGTTAAAAAAATTAAAGGATATTGGTCACACATTTCATCTCTTTAGAGGCTATTTTTGAACAGCGAGGGGATTATTTGTCGATTTTCAATTAAAAATGGAAGAATTGCTCATGTCACTGCTCATAACTTGGGCACTTATGAATAGATTTTATTTATTGATATCTCATTGTCTTTCTAATAAAATTAGATCTACTCAAAAAATATTAATATATTTTAATTTTTATGATTTATAATTTTTCCAATTATTTTTCATCAGATTTTTTATGACAATTTTGCTGCAAAACAGCGAAATTTGTTTCATATTTTGGCAAATTGCACGAAAACCATTAAAATGACTGAAAATATTACTAGTAAGAGATATTACCTTGTTAGATTATCTTTATTTTAATACCTTTTACAAACAATTGGATAGTTTCCATGCTCAAGAAAAGGTGGAAATAGTAAGACTTAATTTGAATAAAAATTAAATTTTTATCTCGAAAAACTGAAAATATCTAGAAATAATTTTTAATGCAATTTTCAAATTTAGTTGTTTAACAATTAGTTTAATTAAATAAGTACTGTAGCGCATAAGCATTTCTATATACATTTATATACAAATTAATTTTATGTAGCTATACATGTTGCTAGTATACAAATTCGTTCATACATGTTGCTATGAGTTTCTATACTCTACACTCAATGTACGTTGATGATTTCAATGCAAAATTTAATGGCTATAAATAAAAATATTATTTGCATAATCAAATCTTCAATTTCTGATTTTCTGATTATCAGAGTAAATATCTTTTAAATTAGAAATTTCGTATAGAACATGAAAAAAAAGGTGTTTGTCATTTTTGTAGAATTGTTTCTTATCATTGAATGTTTGTATAGTGTATGTGTTGGTGCGTGTGTGCCTGTATGTCCTTATCATTCAATGCCACAAAAAGCAGATGCAGCAGTATATGAAAAATTGTCAACATTGCATTTTTGCAAATGTGTACGTAAAATGCTTCGCCATATTGAACGTGAGCAGAAATCAAGTTCGTAACAAGTTAAATGCCATTTTGCAAATTTATTTTGTAAACAGGATAAAGCAAAAACGAATGTCATATAAATGGAAAGTGTATAAGAATTATAGCATTGGAGAGTTATGTAATATATACATATATTGCATATTAAGGTGACCTTTCAATGTATAGCATAAAATTTTTAGAATTGGGAATTCTAGTTCTCGTAGGATAAAAATATTCGAATTGATAAAAATAGTCAAAATAGACAAAATGGAGAGTTTCATGACAATATATGTAATTTTACTATTAGGCCATAAGCTCTAAAGTTGGGATAAAAGTGAACTTTCATCATTTTTCTGATTGTTTAATCATAATCTCTCATCTTCCTTATAAAATTGAAGTTCTTATTAAATGCGCTTCCATCCCTATATTTTTCGCAAACGCACTTACCGTCTATATGCATCGGTTAATGTGGTTGCCATACAATATTATCTTAGAATTCCCCGAAAATCGATAAGTAAATCCGCTTCTATAGAAACCACTTCTATAAAGATTAAAGTCAACAGCGACACCCATTACTTTTATCTGACCAAAAATTTTCACAGACATACTTACCCTCTATCTGTACCCATCAAGAGAGTTGTTATACAAAATTCGCTGAAAATTAACAAATAGCACAATAGCTCATCAGAAATTGCCTCTAGGAGAGTGAACTGAAAGTGCGACAACCATTAGTTTTACTTCCTCAATATTTTTTTTCAAGCTTTCTTACCTTTATTTCACATTTTAAGAGGGTTGCCATACAAATTTAACTTAAAATCGCCTGAAAATCAACAAGTTACTCCTTATTTACATAGTAATCGCCTTTAAGAAGATTTACCTACCATTCATTTTATTTGTGCAATACTATGTCTCAACATACTTACCCTCGACCTACACCCTTTAAGGTGGCTGTCATACAAAATCGCCAGAAAACTGACAATTAACCCCACAAATGCTCGGAAATTGCTTCTAGGATGGTAAAATATAAGCCTGAACCGCATCAGTTTTTTCACGAACATACTTATCCTTTGCCTCAACCCCTGAAGGGAGATGCCATACAAAGTTAATCCAAAAATACTTGAAAATTAATAAATAACCACATAGGTGCTCAGGCATCACCTCTGGAGGAATTAAATGTGAGTCAGATCCTTATTAACTTTTCCTTTTTCAGATTTCCCACAACTAAACTTATTTCCTATTTTCTCAAGGGACAGGAACTTCCCTATGAATTATTATTGTAATTTTTTTTTTCATATGATGGCAACTCATTGCGATTGGTGCTGGCGACATGAAGCAACATTTGTATTTCCTTCTCTGTTTCTTTCTGTGTTTCTTTCAATATTGTCAAGATCCATTTGATATCCAATTTCAGCTTCCTGAGATGGTCGTGGTTATATGAATGGTGACAAATTGATGTCACTGCGTTGCCAACAGTTTTTTCTTGCCATCAATGATAGCCGTAGAAGAGGAGCATGGTTGATATCAAAACGACTCAAACAATGGGGTCGCGTATTTTCCTCTGGATCAGAATTCTACTTTAAATTTAATATACATCAACTTTTACAAGACGAAGAGAGATGCTCGCCCCAACATGCGCGTGATCTATTGTGCATATCAAAGCTATCAAATATAATTTATAGGAAAAATTAATATTTTCTATAAAATATGGAATAAACTTTTATATTAATGCAATACGATATACCACCGTGATCAAAAAGTTCCCGGAATAACCACCGTGTGGTGCTCTATCGTTCAGAGATTGAACTGAGATTGATGTACTTTTGGCTACGTAACTTTTGCAAATGTCAAGCTATGATGCTCAGTTTTGGAGGAAATATCAACAATAGATGTAACAAAAAAAAAAAAAAAAACATAACTAAAATTGGAACGATGGGAGTGCCACACGGTGTTTATTCCGGGAACTTTTTGATCAAGGTGGTATTATCCTTTTAATGGGTCTTTGGTGAGCACAACTGCTATTTATTGATATACTAAGTATGCTATTGAATGAAAAAAAAAAAAAAATAATAAATAAATAATTATTATTTTAATAAGTAAGTAATGCTCGCAAAATGTTAAATGACAAATTGTGATTACCATTCGTAAATGGTAAATTAACTAGGTCATTCACGAAGTGTGTTAGTTTTGTTTGCAAAGAAACACCTCTCTCATACTGTACTCATACTCGTATACGTTGAAATATTTCAAATGTTAAAAGGTATCATTTTGAAAATTTCACATTGCTATTTGTGCGAACAAATTGTGCAAATAATTTATTAGACGCCAATAATAAAAGTGTCAACTAAAGAAAACTTAATGGTATTGATATGAATGACAATAGTACTCGTATACAAAAAAAAATACCAAACTTTGAACTTTGTTAGTAGTTGTTGCTGATATTATTTCTACTATGATACTATTGCAGATAAAATATAATATAAAGTTTTTCACTAAACGTTTTCACAGCCATCAATCACTCACGTTCGTATATAGGCCTTTTCATCTCGTTTTATTTATTTATTTATTGTTGTGCTTCATCTCTCTCGCTGTCTCACTCGTTGACCTCATTCAACGCATACCATAGCATATGGTACGTATTATACACACATACACATACAAACAACTAATTCGAAAATTCTGTTCAGTGTTTAAAAATGAAATAATACTTGACCACTCATTCACTCATACCACTTGCCTGTTGGAACGTACGTTTAGAATTGCTTCAAGCATATAAATTCTTAAAAGTGGCACATCAAAAGTATTGTGCATTATTAAAAATTCCACATTTTCCAAATAATCCATTTATCCATTTGTATTTAGTTATTTAAGTATTTTCATATTTAAGTATGATTACTTTTATTGATTTAATCAATATTCTACTAGTTTGGGGCAATTTTCTTAAATATTAATTTGCAATGTATTGAGTTTGTAGAAATTCAATTTGTTTTTTTTTTCTCTGCTTAGATAAAGAAGTTATGAAAATGAAAGTAACAAGAGAGTAAGAAACAGAAAATGAAATTGAAATATTACTACTTGCACATATGACCATACCATAAGAAAGCAATTTAACTTACTCTTTACGATTTCATAAAGAAAAATATATTTCCCTTATGGCCGTTTTAAAATGTGTAGGTAGATTATAAATGCATTTAATTGTAGCTCTTATAATTGACAATGTGAGTGTAGTGATGTTGTTATATTGTATAATAAAAAAACAGAAGTTTAATATTTATTTTTTTTATTTTTACTAATACTAAAATTTGCAACATAACTCCTTCATTTACCAACCGGATGTGTGCAAAATAAATATAAAATTTTATTATTTTGTTTTCATAATTTCGTACTAAATAATTTTTAGTACTAATTGCACATAAATATTGCACATACATATTGGAAAATATCCTCATGCGGATCAAAAAGCATACCTAACACCCTGTGCTTCCACATGTATGTTATCACATTTTCTAGAAGAATATTTATGCTATCAAGTTGAAAGTAAGCATATATTATTTACATTTACTAATAGAATAATGAGATCCAAAATGAGCGTAATTGAATGAAAATCGCACCTACTTCCCATACAAAAGTATGCTTCCAAATGTATGTTTTCACACTTTAAGCATGAAAATATAAAGCTATAAAGCTGAAAATCACTTCATACAATTATATTTACGTAGTAATGGTAAAATTGGAGAATGGTAAAAATCGTCGTAAAAATAGTCATACCTCCCATACAAATGTATGCTTTCGTTGGTATGATTTATCGCTTTTCACACGAATATATAAAGTTATTCAGCTGAAACTTGGTACATACAATTATATTTATATATTATCGAATAAATTGAAGAATGGTCAAAATCGGATTAAAACTAATCCTACCTCCCATACAAATATAAGTTTCCATATGCTTGTTTTCACATTTTGCGCAAGAAACTATAAGTATATTCAGCTAAAACTTGTTACTTACTATTATATTTAATCAATAATGCATAGGTTCAAGACTGGTCTAAATTGGATTAAAATCACGCCTACCTTCCATACAAATGTATGCTTTCGTATGCTTGTTTTCACATTTTGCGCAAGAAAATATAAGAATATTCAACTGAAACTTGTTACCTAGTATTATATTGAAGCAATAATGTTTTGGTTTAAGAATGGTCAAAATCGGAACGAAATCACGCCTACTTCCCATACAAATGTTTGCTTTCGTTGGTATGATATAACGCATTTCGCACGAAAATATAAAGTTATTCAGCTGAAACTTGGTACATACAACTATATTTATATATTATCGAATAAATTGAAGAATGGTCAAAATCGGATTAAAACTAATCCTACCTCCCATACAAATATAAGCTTCCATATGATTGTTTTCACATTTTGCGCAAGAAACTATAAGTATATTCAGCTAAAACTTGGTACTTACTATTATATTTAATCAATAATGCATAGGTTCAAAACTGGTCGAAATTGGATTAAAATCACGCCTACCTTCCATACAAATGTATGCTTTCGTATGCTTGTTTTCACATTTTGCGCAAGAAAATATAAGAATATTCAACTGAAACTTGTTACCTACTATTATATTGAAGCAATAATGTTTTGGTTTAAGAATGGTCAAAATCGGAACGAAATCACGCCTACTTCCCATACAAATGTTTGCTTTCGTTGGTATGATATAACGCATTTCGCACGAAAATATAAAGTTATTCAGCTGAAACTTGGTACATACAATTATATTTATATATTATCAAATAAATTGAAGAATAATCAAAATCGAATTAAAATTACGGCTACCACGCATACAAATATATGCTTCCGTGTGCTTATTTTCGCATTTTTCGCACGAAACTATAAAAATATTCAACTACAACTTGTTACTTACTATTATATTTAATCAATAATGCACAGGTTTAAGAATGGTCGAAATCGGATTGAAATCACGTCTACCTCCCATACAAAAGTATGTTTTCAAATATATGTTTTCTCATGTTTCGCATGAAAATATAAAAGTATCAAGCTGAAATTTGCTACATGCGATTATATTTACTTACTAACAGATTACTTTGAGATTATTCGAAATAGGATTAAAAGCACACCTACCTACCTAAAAAATAAATAGGTCCCTTCTAATACTGTCCAAATTTAAGACACACAACAGTAATGGAAGAGAAGCTCGCCCAATGAGCCCTTTGGGGCTTTAAGTGCCACATATTTATTATTATTTATTTATCACCTACCTACCTTCCTTACAAAAGTATGATTCCATATGAGTGTTTTAACACTTTAAGCACGATAAATGATTCTTCCTTTATTTATATAAATGTTTTCATATGTTCTGTATATTATTTGATGTATAAAATGATGAAGTTTTAAACAAAATTAGGTCAAACTCAGGTCAATGAAATTAATGCAAAAATATTATTTAATTACATCACAGCTCGCTTTAGAACATATATAGAAACATTTGGACCATTTGGAATATTGCAGACTCCACTATAATTATATAGGTAAATAGCTAGTTTTTCATATGAAAAAGCTCCTTGTTTCATGGAACTATGGGAAAATAGATATGTACATATATAATTGCAGTGGAAACTTTCAATATCCACTACCACTATAATTATTCAGAATTGTAATTATTCAGAATATAATAAATAAATAAAAATAAATATGTGGCACTAATAAGCCACGAAGGTCTCTTTGGCCGAGCTTCTCTTCCATTACTGTTGTGCGTGTTTAGACAGTGTTAGAAGGGACCTACTTATATTTCAGCCGGTCCCGAACGTCAGAACTCTTGCGACATCACTGTTTCTGAGCTTTGTTATAGAGTTCTTTTAGAAGCTTTTCCATGGTAAAATTGTTACTGCCGGAAGAATTGCCAATTGCTTGCCGACAGGTGGGTACCGTTAGAAAGAAAAATCTCTTCGATAACAAATTTGTTATGCTTCAGCCGAAGATTGAACCCACGACCTACAGATCAGAAAGCCAACACACTAACCACTGAGCTACTTCACACAGAATATAATCCTCATCCAAAATTGTTTGATTTAATTTGTGTTGTAGATGATAAATAGACCTACAGTAGTGCCCGGAGCCACACTTAGGGGCTTAAAATAAATTACTGACCCCATTTACGATTTTTTGCAACCATTTTTTGGAACATATCTCCTTAGAGGGGCTGCCATAAAAAATTTGCCGTTTTCATTAAGTCGCTTTCCACCATTCAAAAGGTGGTTTTAGGGGAGTAATAGGTGAGTCCCCTATTTTTTGTTTTTTTTACCATTCAATATTTTTCTAGTACAGACTTACCTCCTTCCTTTATCCGTTCTATGGTCACCCTAACAAAATGAAGGTAAAAACTCATGAAAATCGACAGATAAC
Source organism: Megamerina dolium (assembly GCA_963854835.1). Lineage (NCBI taxonomy): Eukaryota > Metazoa > Arthropoda > Insecta > Diptera > Megamerinidae > Megamerina > Megamerina dolium. The sequence goes on along the minus strand of OY978526.1, from coordinate 22,565,633 downwards.
TCTATAGCTGTTCGAAAATCGTCTCTAGAGGGTATGGGTATGGCCAAGCTTCCACTAAATATTCTGCCTAAATATATTCACAGAACCTATAAAATTTGCATTTTTATAAAATTCACTCTCGCCCGAATCACGAAGATTCTCTTCAATAAAAACGAAATATGTATTGTAAATATATTCAAGTACATAATATTTATTTCAAATGAATTTTTGGACGCACTCATAAACGAATTAATTATTACCGTTTTTGATGCTCTCTTTTTTATAGACGCATCAATTGTTTAACAACTAATTTTCTGATCTGTTTGTTGCATCATTAAGAATATAAAATATTCTTATTCATACTTATTGCTTATAAGTATTCTAACTTGTCTGTTCATATTTTGATTTTTAATGGATAAATTTTGCTCGTTAATTCACATTATCGCTTAAGTTGTTCTTTTATCGAACGAACTTTTTTTAATAGCTTTCATTCGTTCGTTCATTTCGTTATCGTATTTCGCCGCATTTGAATGTACGAAATGGCTTATGCAAATTGTATACTATGTTAAGTATACTATAAGTACGTAAGTGTTGTAGTATGAGTGTGTACATGGTCATCGTATTACATCTGCATTATAAAGGCATAAAAATATTATTTTGCGTTTCTTTTGCTGATTTTTTTTATTTTTTGTTTTTATTTTTCCTTTGTGAAAATTGCGTATTCCACATGGAATCCATAAAAATTATACGCTTTTGGTAGTCGGTATTTTTGTTTTTGCATATATCATGTATGCAACATGCAACTTATTCCTTAACCGACGAATCCTTTAGTTTTTTACTTACTTGTTGTGGATGTTTTCTTCTTTTTCCTTTGTTTTACAATTTAAGTGTGCACATTAGAGTGTAATGGAAAAATAAAATGATGTAGAATTTCAAGTTGCAAATACTATAAGTTTTTCTTATTCTAAATATGTCATTAGGTCAAGTTTGATTTGATTTTGAGCATCTTATGTGAACCCGAATGCCTTTGTGAAACATGCACTTAGTTCTATGTGAGCAAAATAGGGGGAAGTAGTAAGTAAGTATTAGGGAAGATTGATGTACAACTCCTTCACAACTCTGAAATCAAAGGAACTTTAATTTCATCCATACAAAACTGAACCATTCTAATGCTGGCGCATACATTTTGTATACTCACAGTACATTGTGCTTGTGCATTTTATGCACATTCCTCTGCATTAACTGTACTTAGCGTTTTCTTTATATATATTATATATTATTTTTGCATATTGCCATGTAAGGATATTTATTTTATATCCACATGGGGGTATTCACAAGTCTTTGTTGCAACTTATCTTATTGGTATCAATAAGATGTACCGCAATATTCATTTCGGTCAGATATAATCACTCTACATATAAAGAAAAATATTTTGATCAGAGTCACCTCTATATTTACGCATAGATGGACGAATATCATTCATTACGTGCCAATTGTCCGTCCGTGTGTCTCATTATTGGTCCGCACTATAATTTGAACAAATGTTGCGATATTTCGATGAAATTTAACAGAAGCTACCTTTAATCCAAGGGTATTATTATTCTTGTTAATGGGGGATGTAGCACCCCGACTTATAAGGTCTATCGTGCCCCCTTCATTTTGGTTCAAAGTATTTCTTTGAGTCCAACATCCTCTATGAAATGCAGTAATGCGCCTATATTCCCAAGTCTGATTACCCCATTAGTTAGTAGATGTTCACCTAGGTGTTGCTTTCGTTTGTTCATTAGTGCGGGGCACACCTCCTCTTAAGTTATTCTTGCTTAGCCGCATACAATCCTCAAATCTATTTAGGTTAAATGTACTTAGGCTTGACTTTGATTGTAGTAACCTCGGTAGATTGTACCAATATTGCTTCCTTTATATATCTTCTGCTTCCCTAAAGATTTTGGAGACGTTGCCCAATTTCCCAATCCGCCGAATGGTTACGGGCCTACAAACGGGGTTGCTGCTCCCTGTCTAGCGAGTTCATCTGGTTTCCTTTAAATCACACGTGACCTGGAACCCATAATATCCACACCTGATTGCTTTTACCCAGTATGTTCAGCTTCTCAAGACACTCCATCACCAGATACGATGTAATTTCTGCGAGCCAAGTGCCCTCCTATCTCTCTGCCTGGGACTGGATATAAATATGAAGGGGTGTGAATTCCAAGGGAATTTCCAAAGATGCCGTGGGACATGTCCGAATTGCGCGCTAATTTTTGTATTCTGCTAAGTGTATTGGTGATCACTTGCTGCATTGTACATTTCTCCAAGACCACCTTAAGAGATTCTTAAGTTTATATTTCCTTGTAAATGGTATAATAGTAGTTTGCTGGGTTGATACTCGGCCCTATTTGAGTGCAACTATTTTAGATATATATCTCTCATACAAAATCCCCGATATTTTATACATTTTTCAACAACCAAACCCCACCGAAACATCTATCTAGGACTACCATTTTTATTCCAGAATCGAATCATCACAGCTACAAAATTACATCTAAAAATTTCTCTTTTAAAAAGGGAATGACTAGAAGTACTCATTACGCGTCCATTAAAACTATACAACTGGGAATTTAGTAAAACAAATCACTACATATATACCATATATATTTTGTTGCTGTATTCTTGCATAAAATGCAATTATTCAAAATCACATTTAGAGTAAAACGAAAACCAATTTTATGAATCCCTTGAGTTTGGTTACGGACTCTCTAGATAAGGTTGTCCATTTCGAAAGCATATATAGACATTTTTTTTAACTACTGATACACTACAATCTACAAACATTTACGTACCTTCAATAGTTACGATAGTTGCTACTCACAGTTTCTATGCTACTATTTACCATCATATATATTTTTTCAAACAAAACTACATATATACGATATATGTACAAACCTTCGGGAATAAAGTCGGAACTATTCAATTTGTATTTTCTTGAATTGAGTTCGAATTTGATTATTACACAGAACAAACTTTTCTCACAATCTTTTCGAATTTGGAAAATTTCGTATATAACAAAAGTTTCACTAATGTCTGCTTATACGATATACATGTATCTTATATATCGTATGAGTACGAGTACTACTATGTATTGCAATTTGAAAGATTGCGAAATATAGTAAAATACCATTACCGTTGTTTAGAGACATTAGAATGGTCCCTAAATATTGGCTTTAGAATACAAATAGGAAAAAAAATCATATTTTTCCCCTAATGCCCCAAAAGACTGCAGAATATTAAAGACTAGAATTTTTAGTTTTCAGTACCATGAAATTTTTGTAATTGAAATTTAATTATGTGTAAAAATATATCTTCTTCAGAGCGAAGAGAAGCATGAAGGAAAGATTCAATCACCTTCAAGCGAGGCTCACAAGTCTGGTACATGGACGGGTCGAAGCTGGAAGATGGTGGAACCAGGGCGGGAATTTATTGCCCCAAACTCAGACGATCAATCACAATGAGTTTCTACGCAACAATTTTCCAAACGGAAGTTCATGCCATTGAAATATCCGTGCGGGAATGTCTTCGAAGAAAGATGCGAGGATCCAAAATTTATATATTATGAGATAGTCAAGCAGCTTTGAAAGCTCTTCAATCTTTCATAATCACCTCTAAATTAGTGGATGAATATCTCAGCCTTCTAAATGAGCTAAGAAACCTATATACTGTAGTGTTAAGGTGGATACCTGGCCATGAAGACCACGAGGGGAACGAAATAGCTGATAAACTATCCAAAATTGGCGCTGAAAAGCCCCTGATCGGCTTAGCTAGACGCCACGTCAAGGAGGTTATCAGGAAATGGGAGGAAAATAAATTTGCAGAACATTGGCTCAATAGTGCAGGGCAGCGTTAAGCAAAACAATTCCTAATTGTAAATAAAGAGATATCTAAAAAGATACTCACGTTTGGTAGAGCTGACCTACGTATTCTTTGTGGTTATTTCACAGGCCACTGCAGCATCAGATATCACTTAAAGTAGTTAGATCTATTTGACATTGATGTCTGCAGATTCTGCAACTTAGACATCGAAAGCTCGGAGCACATTCTCTGTGAATGTCAAGTTCTTGGCAGACAAAGACTAAACCACTTTGGTGATGGTACAGTGCCTCTGAAATTCATCTTAGAAATTCTGACTCTCTCAAATGAATTTGATTAGTTTCGTTGTAGAAAGAAATAAAATACTTGGCAAATATGAATTGAAGGAATAAAATTATCCAAGATTACAAGTTCCAGACATGCCATGCTATCCTGTTAAAACCAAAGATCATCCAAATGCTTGCTTTCAATTTCAGTCCACCAAAAATTCAATAATTATGGCTCTGTAGTGCTCACCATCGTGGTCCAATGTCGTCTCTAGCATCATTTTCGGTGAAAAAAAATTATGGCCAATAATTACATCACTCCAAAATCCCCACCAAATTGGCACTACATGTGGAAGCATTTATTTCTCTACAATCACGTATAGCGTTCCCGATGGCCAGATGAGGCCTCCCAACAATAAAATGCGCTGTTAGACAAAAATATGATTCGACCGAATTCGAGATTCAGCTTGAGCTGTTCTACAACCCAAAATGAAACTGAACTGAAAAGCGATAAGAAAGCAGATAGTCGGTCATCGCCTTCAATAGCTGTCAATTGGACTTTCTATGGGAATAATTTATGATCATTATGCAACATTCTTAAATGGTTGATGTGTAAAATGTTATCGGCAACAGCCACTGTGGGGACAGTGGGGACAATGAATGTTGTTTATCAGAGAGTCAGTTTCACTAAGTTTTTGTCCAAACTAGGGTACCTCATTCCATCCAGTACTTCATTACTTCATTCATTTTGGGAATAAATTTTCAATATTTCTCATCATTTTACAAGCGTTTGAAGTTAGAAAGAGTTAGTCAGTCAGTGAAAATAGCCAATGACTCAAAGACAAACCACTAGATGGAGTACACATTATTTTCTATGGAGCTAAGGACGACTCTATTATGCATAGGTATGCAGGTATGAATTTGTTTTATTTTCGTTAGTAAAACAAAATACTCAAAGGATAACCACAACTAAAAGAGCAAACAATAAATTTAATGAAATAAAACAAAATTTTTGATCATAGAAATGTACATATGGAATGCATGTAACATACTATACATATGGTTTGTATGTGGTATACGATATGTGTCTCATGTGCCTCACATCCTTTTTCATATCATAGTTCATATAAATTACGAAATCTAAATTCATATTGGATGCCTCAACACTTGTAAATGTATTTTTATGAATGCACAAGTTGCATACAAATTCAACAATAATTTCAACAAAAAAAAAAAATACCATTAGTAGAATAGAAATGAATAAATACATAATGAATTTATTGATTCTTAGTTTAACATCTGCTCATTAATTACACTAAATAAAAAACACAAAATTTTTCTATTGTTGCGAAATTAAATTTAGCATATCAGTCTGTACACACTTTTTGTCTGTACGATAGTATGGCCGCCTATAGGATGTGTGCTGCTGCTGCTGCTGCTGCTGAGCACATATTGCAGCAATTAATACCCCCGATTACCAGTCACTTGTACTCTAGGATTTTCTTCTCTTCTGTGTGTGATTTGATCGAGTAATTGCCAATACATTGGCGATTCAATTATCGAATCGATTACTTTCCGTTTACGGCGCAAATAGACTTTTCGATTGCCACGTGCTTGCAACGAACGATAATTATTCTCCAAAATGACACCATGGCCATCGGATAATTTGTGAAAACGTTCCATTTGTTCATGTGAAATGGATATCACATGTGCAAATACAATCCATGTAACAGCCTGTGAACATGGTGGTGTTGTGAGTGAACCTTGATACGTATAAAATTCGTCACGTTCCAAATCACCGAGTGTGTCAGATAGCAAAAGATTATTGACCTTTGATGTTTTATTAAATTCAGCAATGGACTCTAAAGCATTAATGATATTATCAAGACCAGAAAATGCCGTTGTATTAGGCTATGGAAAATACAAAGAAAAATTTATTAATATAAATGTGAAAATATCAACCCTGCTGCATGCATACCTTTGCTGAGAATAAGACTGCCACTACAGCCAAACCGTCTTCATGCAGTCTAGCCTCCTCAACGTTGCTATAGTTGCTGTGACGATGTAAAATATGCATTTCCATGGAATAACGCTCACCATCGATGACATGCTCAGAACCGTGTGTATCCCTGGAGCCCCAATGAAAGTGTAGACTCTCGACCACATAACGTCCCGCTGGTAATGGACCACCATAAATGTGTGGCAACAGTTTATCATGCTCTTGCCACTCTGCTACTATATATGTTTTCGGTTTTGGCAATAGTACATTCGCTGTATGTCCGTTATTTTCAATAAATGCTGGCGTTACATAGGGTGTGTCATATTGCACAAATGTTATCACAGACATATCATATGTAATCATCGCCTGTCGAATAAATTTGTTATAGCTTTATAGTTTTATATTTTAATGATTGTTATTGTTTGAATTTCACTGTGGAAATTTTTTACTGATTTTTTTTTTATTATTTATTTATAGTATTTATTTTGTACACAATTTAGGGGAATTAGTCCATAGTTGGGAATGGGGGTGGCACTAAAAATTGTAGTATTTAATTGTTTTCCAACTTTTATGTGATTTTAGAACATAAATGTCATTTTTTCTGCGCAAATTATTAAAGAAAAATTATGAGGTGTGTCCGAACGTAGATATGATTTCATACTAGAAATCAAATTTTTAGTACTAAAACTTAGTACACAAGCTTAGTTTTGTCAGATAACAGAGAAAATTCAAAAATTAGCATAATCGAATAACAACCCTGACTACTTTCCTTTACAAAACGTGTGCTCTCGAAAGCATATTTTTCGACTTTGGGCACGAAAGTATAAAGCTATGCAACTGAAATTTAGTATATATAAATATTTTTACTAATTAATGGATAAAATTTGAGAATTGATATTATCCGACAAAAATTACGCCTACCTGTCATACAAAAGTATACTTCTGTATTTAGATTTTTAGATACTTTGCACGTGAAAACCTCAGAATATGGTGCTGAAAATTGGCACATAAATTTATATTCACCAATGAATGAAGGATTCTAAATATGAATGAAATCGAATGAAAATAATGCCCATCACCTATACAAAATTATACTACATCGAGTGTATTTATACATTTTGCGCTCGAAAATATAATTTCACGAAACTAAAATTCGATATACAGAATTATATTTCCCAATGAATAAATTATTCAGAAAAATGAATAGATTTGAATGAAAATTTCGACTAGCTCTCAAACAAAAGTATGCTTCTTTATGCATATTTGCACCCTTTGTGTATCAAAAATTTCAAGCTATTGAGCTGAAATTTCGTATGTGAGAATATATTTATCAATAATAATTGTGTTTTGAATATGAATCGAATCGAATGAAATTTACGCCTACCTCCCATATAAAAGTATCCTTTCGAATGCATGTTTATACACTTTACGCACGCAAATGTAATGCTATGCAGTTGACATATGATTGAATTTCGCAAAAAAATATCCAATTCTGAAAATGAGTCGAATAAAAATCATATCTATCTGAAAATCGTTAAATTAAAAAATTTTGAAGGACAATTTTGTGAATAAAAATTCCAGATGTAACCCTCCACTGTCTAATTGCGTGTTATACGATTCTAGGGGTTTATATTATTGTTTTTGTTTTTTCATCTACAAATATTTTTAATTTCCATTTTCCGAGGAATTCTGTAATTTAATATTTTTTGAAGCGGAATTTCCGAATTTTTGTCCCGATAATTTTTAACAGAATTTAAAAAAAATAGGAAATGTTTCTCACCTCACTTGAGCTCAGCTCAATTGGTGATTGACGATTCTTACTGCACTCTTTATATTTATCATACCATTTGGACTGATGTTCATAATCAAAATCGTCAGCAGCTGAAAAAAAAGAGAGTAAAATTATTGGAAACAATTTAAAACGAAAAGCAAATTCACATTACGTACCTGTAATGAAATAATTGCGCGTGTGAATAAATAATAGTACACAGTAAATAATATTTAAATTGAATTTCATTGTGAATTTTTGTTTTTTTTTAGACGATTTAAATATGTCGATATTAATATAATCGTACTCGCACCCAAGCAGACATACGAATAAATTCTATGTTACTTATACCAAACAAGAGTTAGATTATAAATGATGAGTTGAACGCAAACTGTCGTGTGTTTTATAAACCAAAGCTGAAAGTGAAAAAAAAAAAAATAATATCATTAATATTCGTATCATCGAGACATCATCATCATCATAATGAAAGAAATAACAAAAACAAAAAAGAGGTTATAAACAAACAAAAAAAAAAAAAATAAAAACAATAACAACACCTATAATAATCACAGCCACATGAAATTCGAACAAGTAATTTGCAATAAAAATAAAATACAATAATAACAATAATAATGACAATTATTGTGATTTTACTACATTCGAGTATGTACGAGTACGAGTTACGTACTGGTAAAATATTTATGTACATACATAAAGATAGGTTCGCATGTCATTCACAGCAGATAAGGTTAACGTACATGATATATAGTACATATGTGTATTGACTACTCGTACCTATCTACTATACGGAGGCACCCTATCGACTAGTAGTAATTGTAGGTTCACTCGCATCATATTTACGTATGTAGTGCTACTGATGATGAAAGTGAGATGAGAAAAATTCCAAAAAGTAAACAATCTCAAAAAGAATTGATTCGATTGTAGTAAAAATAGATTAAGATTATTTCGGTACATACATATTACACATGGCTAAAGTAAGAAAGTCCAATATGTATCCGACATATATATGTATGTGTATATTTAGTGTGTAGTGCAATAAACGATATATCACTGTAGTAAAGAAATTGTAATCGTTAATTTTATTTTGTTTGTATTTTATTATGATGATTATTATTATTATTATTATTTGTTTGACTAGAAAAGTAATATGAAATAATTTTTTGTAAAATTTTCCATACCATTATTTGAAGTATTACGACACGCACTCTAGTCTATTACTTAGCGGGTGAATTATCCATGATAAGAACTCAAAAACCAGAAGGGTGAAGTAAATAATCATTATTGTATTGTATTTAAAGTAAATACAATTGAAATGACGTCTACAATTTGCGTTTTTCACATAGTAATAATAATAGTAATTGAGAAAAGGGTGGCAAACAATACTGGCAAAATTCACTTTGCCTTAATCATTTTATCACACATTGATAGTATTAATCAGAGTGAGTCACAAAAATGGGTTGGTTGTAATTTTAAATACAAATTTTTTAGTTCATAAAACTAAGGACAGTTTCTTTAGACTCCAATGATGCATATAGGCACTTATAGTTTTCCTTTTCAACGAAATATAGAAGAGATTTTTATGATAATTGATATTATTAAAATAGGGGATCCTATCTAGAGCGATGATATGTATGATCTCTACCTCCATTAATTTTTCTCGCCCAACATTTTCTTCAAATTTCCTTATCCCTATCTAGATCTTAGGGCATGGGGTCCCCTCCCTACAAAATTAATTTTGTAAGCAAGCTACGGTATGGGTAGAGATAAATAAGTGCGCCTTCAGTTCAACTTTTTATAGATGAATTCGGATAATAATTTCAATATTCATCATTTTTTCTTTTTTCCTTTTTGAGGTTAGGAACGAAATGTGACCTGAACTAATCAAATCAACACAAAATACATATAGAAATACTTTTTACCATCTGTCGGATAAGAAATTTCCTTTCGTGTGACGGTGTAATCGTTTCACAATCTCTTTCAGACAGAGACACTAAATTGATTTGGCATTCATTGTTATTTTGTCCCACATATCTTTTTCGAACATTTCTAGATGATTGGCTAGCTATGCCTCCTACGGTTGAAGGCAAGCTAATTTAATTTTTAGATATTTTTGGATATTGTGCAGCTTGAAATAATCACTTTAGTCGTTAACAGTTATTTGATCCCGAATTCAAGACAATATCGTAGTTTCAACCACCGACTCTTGCTGCCATTTTAGGGCAATAACTGTAGATGTTGAAAATTTTACGCTTGGATTTCATTTTTCTCTGATGCAACCATTTTCATCCATAGCAGCTTTGACTCTGTTTCCAAAACTCAAATGTGCAATCATACAGTCAGTCGTAGTCAACTATTTGATTCCTATTCAAAGAGTTAGAGAGGGCAAAGATTATCCACTTAAGATTATCCACTAATCCACACAAAGATTATCCACCACAAAGATTATCCACTTATCCACTTATCCACTAGTTTTAGCAGAATTCCTCAAAACGCGATTTTTTACTCAACAATCGATGCTCTTTTCTTGTGTAACTAAATTACAGTCGATTTGCAATAATATTCCATTTTTAAAGTCTAAATATACACGCGAACAGCATTCTCAGAGTTGGAAAAAAGTCGCACCGAATGGGCTTTATGGTGCACGAGGGCAAGATGAAGTAATTAGTCAGTGACACCAAGTAAAGAGTACCGGCGTCTTGGACAGCACGTCACTGTTTATAACTACGCTTTTAAAGTAGTGAAGAACTTTGTCTATCTTGGAACCAGCATTCACACCAGTAACGACGTCAGCCTGGAGATATTTCAAGGGATCACTCTTGCAAACAGGTGCTATTTTGAGCAAAGTAAGAAATTCAGAATACAAGCTTTCTCTCGAGAAACGAGAACCACACTCTACAAGTCTCTCATCATGCCTGTCATTACATATGGCGCCGCAGCTCGGACAATTTACACCTTAGATAAGAGAATGCTCAGAGGATTCGAGAGAAAAGTCTTACGCAAGTTCTTTGGACCTATTTACGTCGGTGGCGAGTATCGAATAAGGTAAGATGATGAGCTGTATGAGCAGTAAAATTCAGCGGCTTCGCTGGCTAGGTCATGTCGAGCGTATGGAAAAACATCCTCCAGCCAAGAAGGTGTTATATTCGAAGCTGGTGGATGACGCAGATGAGACAGCTCTAACCTTCAGTGGAAGCATCAGGTACTGCAGAACTTGTCAGCCCTTGGATCTCTAACTAGCGCCAGCTAGTGAAGGATGGAACTCAATCGATTTTCGATTGTAATGGCCACATAATCAAATCAAAATTGAATCAATCACATCAATCACTGAGGCAAGATTTCTGAAGATTTAGTCCCAAAAATATTTCATTGGCAATATTTATTATGTGTAGCTCTTCCACCAGCTGAAAAATATAGTTCCAGGAAACAACTTTTAAAGTTTATATGGAGATATGACTGAATGGAGCGGTATAACGTTGACAATTTTGGGAAGTTGCTAGATGATTTTTTCCCCTTTTTATACTAAACAGAGATAGAACCCTACTTAGTAATGCACCCTCTGTGTAAGCACTCAAAATCGGGTTGAACTTTTTTTTACGTTGTTTTTTTAATGACCCACTTTGTTGATTTTATTAGAAGAAATTACAAAAAATCATTTTTTTTATTAAATACCTAATAAAGACGTTTTTTTGTCAATTTTTATCTCCCAAAGTTGATCAACTGCAAATTCATAAATAATTTTATACAAAAATAAAAAGCATCGAACCAGACAGAATTATGTAAATCATAAAACATTATAAACATTACAGAGCAGAAAAATTAGAATATCAAGAATTTGTAATGAAATTTGCTATACAGAATACAAATGTGATATTAATTGATATTTTTACATACATACTCGTACAACATTAACCGGTTGCTCATCATTAGAGGACCGGAAAAAAAAAAACTGCGTGTATAACAAACTCGATAGCTATTATTCTCATTTACTTTGTTGGTCTCAAAAAATTCATTTAGATAAATATTGTAATTTATATAATGATGCTATTTATGGAAATAATACTTAATCATACAAATTAATGAATAAAAAGTGTGAAAATTAGTGAAATTACAATATGTATAAATGAATCTGCGTATAAAATATTGCCATAGAGACGATATTCTAATTATTCTATTAGAAAATTAAAAAACATTTAATTCTTATGAAATTCCCCAAATGATATGAGTTAATTGAATGAATGAATATTCATTATATTTTGTAAATTATTAAAATATTTATTATTTTCGTTATGGTCTAACACGCAGTTAAACATTCATTGCAGAGTGTAAATTAGCATTTTTTGTTTATTGTTCAAATTAATAAAAATTAAAAAGCAACTACATAGATCTAGTATAAGCCGAATAAATGGCAATAAGTAGATTATGGGTATTTCTCACGAGTATTTTGAAAATATTAAGTCATTATGTTTAATTAAAATTGCTATTTTTAAAATCATTATGTCGTCAAACGACTAAAAATTTAATCATATTATTCCCTCTAACTAAATTTCATAAAGAACTAATTTGGATTCCAAATACAGTGGACCCTCATGTAAATGTTGACCGTGGCTGCCGCTCAAATGGTTCATACGCTGGGTCCAATTTTGGCATACCCTCTCCAACATATCGGACGGTAACTCTTCTTCCAGGGCGTCAACCGTTGCGAGTTTGTCGCTATAGACATGAGCCTTAATATAGCCCCACAAAAAATAGTCTAAAAGCGTTAAATCGCACGATCTAGGCGGGGAATTGACCGGCCCCAAACATAAAATAAACTGTTCACCGAACTCGCCTCTCAATTGGGCCATTATTTCGCGTGCTGTATGGCGTGTGGCATCGTCTTGTTGAAACCAAGCCAAGTACAGCTCTTCCATTTTGGGCAAAAAAAAGTTTGTAATCATCGCACGGTAGCGCTCGCCATTTTTTGAAAAAGTACGGCCCAATGATGCCACCGGCACATAATCCACACTAAACAGTGCATTTTTCGGGATGCATTGGCAGTAATTGCAATGCTTCTGGCTGCTCTTCAAACCAAATACGGCCAAATTGATTGTTCACCTATCTATTCAACCAGAAATGAGCTTTGTCGCTGAACACAAGAAAATGCACGATGCCCTCTCTTAACCGAGCATGAATTCTGATAATATCAATTCAATAATCTGCAAGCGTTATTCATTTGTAAGTCGATTCATGGTTAAATTATAGACCAAACTGAACATGTTTGACAGTGACATGTTACACGAAAACAGCTGAGCTGCCAAAAAGAAAGTTGCCAAAAAGAAAGTCGCTTAAAAAGCACCCTGTAGTTTTTTTTTTTAACAAAAAACTGTCTAGAGTCGTTTGTTTTCGTTTGTTGCAAATGCGACACAGCATTATAATTGAATTAATCTGTGGAGGGGCTTAGTCACTGTCAGATTTAGATGATGCTTTTGAATGTATGATGCCACAGACATCCATGCTTTTAGCATTTCTCGAATCGTAATAGATGGATTGCACCTCCTCCTCTGATAAAATATATTTCACATATGCTTGCTGTAAAGCAGATGTGAAATTTTAATACAGGCAACGATGTGGAAAATATCTCTCCAAACCACTTGGTGTGAGATTGGTTCCATCAGTCGCTTCTCAAAGTAACACTGGAAAAGTTCTTTAGTGTAGAGACTCTTGAAGTGAAAAATAACTTGCTAGTCCATAGGCTGAAGTAACGGAGTGGTGTTAAGAGGCAAAAAATGAATTATGATGAATTTGAGCTCTTCAATGCAACCCCTGGAACATTGTCCATAACAAGCAAGACATCTCAATCAAATATTTCATCACAGACGGAGCAAAAACTCTACTGAGACAATAAGTAAAAATGTCACATATCACCGAAGCACTATTGTGCCAGTAGGCATCGATAATTGTGACCAGTAGGCAGTAGGGACGAACCACCCCTTGCTTGCTTTAAACACTTCTTTCGTTCTTTTTCGTTGGTCGTTATACGAAATTTTGTTCGTTAAGCGAAATGTTTTTAAACAAAAGCATTTTTTTCATTATGCGAAATATTCGTTAAGCGGGTCGTTTGTTAACCGAGGGTTCACTGTCCACTGAGAACTACTTTTGTGAAGCAAGAAAAAAATATTTTTGATACAAACAAAATATTACATTAGGCTAAAATTACTTTATATTTCTATACACTTGATGTTTTACGAGATCTTAATTGGAAACATGATATTGCAAAATAAATCGGATACTTTTCAAGTAAATTTTTTTGGCACATATACGCACTCACATACATTTATGAAGAATTATTAAATAGAAATTCACAGCAATATCTATCATATTTTCACTTCATTAGCCTTAAATGTTTATTAAGTTGAGTTGCATCATTCTGGACACTACTTCCGGGTGAACTCTCTTTCGCTCTCTTACTATAGTTCTACTCCAAATAGAATATATTTTTGTTATTGCACAGCATTTTCATCATCATATTAGTCTTCATCTTCCAAATCTTTATATTCATTGTTGACTTGCTGTTGTGGTTCCTCAGCTTTGTCTTCTCTCTCTTCTTCTGCTTCGACTTCGGCAGCAACCAAAGCTTCCAATTCAGATGGGCTCTCTTCTACGTTATATGTTTTTGCTAGTCGTTCAAATTCTTCCATACTGAATGCTTCTAAATGCGTTCGTATATGCTGACGTGCCTCTTCTTTTTCCTTTACCAGAATCGCAAATGATTCTTTCGCTTTGCGTTGTTTTGCTTGCGAACGCTTTAAACGATAAAATTCTTCTCGTTCATACTCTTCCAATTCATCCCGTATGTAGTTGCAAGTTAAAATTATTCTCGGTATAACCACATATTCTAGACCATTGATACGCATATTATTTTGCCGTGCACAATTCTCCAACACTTTTACGGTAAAACGCAACGAGGCCAATTCAACGAACAGCTTAATGGCGTAACGAAATCTTGTGCGTATGACTTCAACTTGTACGCCACCATGTGAGAGTCCGGTTAATGGAAAACTTCCCGTTTGTCGCATTACTAACTCAAATGATGGCAATAATATACCGACCATTTTGTGATAATTAATTCGTATCGAGACATCGGCACGATCTGCATTCATTACGGATATGGGCTTTAGGTCAGTACCCAAAAAATTCGCCTTTGCTATTGAGAACTTGGCTTCGCTCATTGCCGGTTCGATGAGTTCGGAGATTTTGCGAAGTTGTGCATTGAAGTCACGTAATTTCACTTCGATGGCATCACGTTTGCGTTTGAGCAAATTCAAACCACGCGTAGCGGCAACAGTTCGATATTTCATTAATACAAGATTTGCACGCGATGGAAAAATATTAATACGATCTGAAGCCATTTTTCGATTAAATTTATATTTGAATTTTTCTTTTATAAATTAAACAAAAAAAAAAAAAAAAAAAAATTATTTTATTTGATGTTTCACAAAAATTTCATTAATGATTGATGTATGGTAAGCAACATGTGTTATCGAAAAAAAAGCGATAGTGAGATAGTATTGGAAACTATATTTGAGCTGTTTACTCTTCGATATCTACATTACATAGGTATAACAACTTCTATGTTATTTTGGGTTTCATATGCAAATATTTGAAGATGAATATCTACTTATGTGCCATCCATAGTTATGTCAATACTAAATATAGGGGAAATGCCCATAGGTTGGAGACAGGCCTTATGATGAAATATTATGTTCAATGCTTTTGATGTATGATGTTGCATATCATTTGGAATATAAAAAGATTTTTGTCTGTCTCAATCGAATGAATAATTCTGTATTTATCAATTTTTTTTTACCATTTGGTATGCCCAAAGAGGTGGAAGCAGAGCATTATTACCCTAAAGTGTATAAACACAAATATTTTACTTTTATAAATCACGTTTTTTTTTTCGAAAAATTTTGGATTACTTTCTTAATTTTTATCCGCATTTTGAACGCCAGAAAAATAGCCAACATTTTTCTTACAAGAAATTTTCACCTCAGATGATTCTCGGGGGTATCATTGAAAATGTATTACCCGAAAGTAATGCGAAGAGGATCAAAATCACAAGGTTGGGCATTTCTTTAAAATTGGTTTCGTGCCACAAATCAATAAATATCGTGTGCAAAATTTTTAAGTTTAGTAAAAAAAAAGGCAGATTTTATATGACAATCCTAAATGCGGGAAGTCACCTCCACCATATAAATTAGTGGTGGAATTGAATGTCATCATAAACTATGCGCTCCTGCAAATCGGCGAAATCATTACAATTGAACATGACCCAGTCATATAAATTACCAAAAAATCAGTTTAACAATTTCTTACATTCGCTCGATATGATCGAACCGAGGCATCTACTAGATTTGATGTACTTAAATTGTTCATATTAGCGAAATTCACACAGTTAATGGATATAACTTTTTCGGAACTCAGCAGTAGCTCCAAGTAAATCCAAAGAATTGCGTAGAATTTCGTTCTGAAAATCTCTAAAAATTGTATAATATGTGATGGAAAATGTCCAAGCTTTTGAGTCATACTTAAGCACCAAAGGCCATGCCTTCATTTGTAATAACCATAAAGAAAGTTATGGATAGATATGGACAAGTATATATTTATATTATTGGAAATTAGTATATAAGATGAGTGTCAGAAACGAACGGACAATTTTGTTAATTTGCAACTATCGGATAAAAACCACGTTTACGTACCAGTGTTTATTGTATTTTCACACTTTGCACGAGTTAATAAAAAGACATTGAACTAAAACTTGGCAAGTATCGTTACCGTTACTACAAAATTAACATAGTAAAAAATGAGAGCGATCGGATAAAAATCAGACCTACCTCCCATACAAAAGTATTTTGTTGAAAGTATGTTTTCACACTTTTTGCACGAAAATACAGAGCTATCAAACTAAAACTTTGTAAGTATCATTATATTTATAATATAATTAATACATAAAAAAATGGAATTGATCGAATCAAAACCAAGCATACCTCCCATACAAATGTGTATTGTTAAATGTGTATTTTTACATTTTTCACAAGAAACTTAATAGATATCAAGTCAAAAATTGGTAATTCTCATTATTTTTACTCTAAAATACAAATATTAAAAATTTGAATTAATCGGATAAAAACCACGCCTACCTCCCATACAAAAGTATGTTTTTAAATAGGTTTTTTTTACACTTTTTGCAAGAAAAACAAATCAAAGCTCTCTGAAACTCGGTACATATGATTATATTTACCAATTCAAGAATATATTTCAATCTGAATGGTATCAGATGAAAATCACACCTACCTCTCATACAAAAGTATGCTTCCGCGTGTAATTTACCAAGGAACATATGAAGATATAGTATTGAAACTTGGCATATATGATTATTATCAACGTACAAATATTTTTGAAAGTTGATCGTTATCGAATGAAAACCTGATTTTACACATTTTAACAGTGACTCTTCATAATATATCAATAAATTGTCAATTTATTTTCAAAGTCTTGCAAGAGGCGAAAAATTTTCTTCTACAAAATGTTGCTCAGGTCTCTAATTTTTCAATAAAACATAATCGATATTATGCACTTGCAAAATGTGATTCCTCAAAATTACAAAAGCTCGACCTAACTTATAAAGCTTTACCCTATTAAATGTAAACAAACGTGTATTTCTTTTTGATACCTTTATGTATGTTTATTTTTCATATTCTTTTTTATATTACCTGCTAAGCTATTCAATATATGTATTCACAAAAAAAAATAAAAAATTGCTAAAACAAAATTAAAAACAAACAGATAAAAATAAAAATAAAAAAATCTCCTTACAGTCGGCTGGGGCCGACCAAACTATACCCTGCATATGTAGATTTATATATAAAAAGGTTACTCGAATATCCAACTTTTCTTTTATTTCCACTTTTCGAGAAACAATTTTTGCATATACTACTAATTTACACCCGAAATATGGTTGACTTTGACGAAGTAAAAGGATTTTAAGATAATTCCGAGGCTTAGTATGGGAGCTATATAAAAAATGGGCGTGGCTTACCACTTTCTAGTAAATCCAATTAATTTTTCAATGTTAATCCACACCTTAAATTTGGTGTCCTACGTTGAATAGTTTCTAAGTTATGGTGGTTAACATTTTTGTTTAATTTCCTCAACTTTGTATGGGAGCCCCAATAAGAAGTGGGCGTGGTACGCTGATTTTTCGCCAGATTATTTCCGACTACGATATTAATTTAAGTGTCAATTATGGTTATTGTAGACAGAAGATTGCCGAAGTTACAGCTGTTTCAATTTAAAATTTGTATGGGGGCTACGATAAACACTGGGCGTGGTGCGCCCATTTTCTGTGAGCCTAGTTGCTCGTACAATACTAATCCACACCTTAAATCTCGTTATTCTACGCTGAATAGTTTGCAAGTTATAACCGGTAACATTTTTTTTAATTTCCGCAACTTTGTATGGGAGACCCAAAAAGGAGTGGGCGTGGCATATTGATTTTCTGCCATATTATTTCTGACTACCGTGTTAATCTAAGTGTCAATTATGGTTATTCTAGACAGAAGATTGTAGAAGTTACAGCAGTTTCAATTTAAAAGAAGTACAGACACTTTGTATGGGAGCTACGCTAGAAAGTAGGCGTGGCTCATCCACGTTTGGTGAGGTTATATAGTAGTATAATATAACTCTATGTGCAAAATATTGTTGTCCCAGGTGGTATATTGTGTGAGTTATAGCAAGTTAAAGATTTTGAAAATTTCGAGGTTAGTCGCTTTGAATGCTTGGTGTGGGCGTGGTTATTGACCGATCATGCCCAATATCAATCCCCTCCGTACCCTTGGATCATAGATTACTTATGCCAAATTTCATCGAAATAGCTCAATATTTACTCAAGTTATCGTGCGAACCAGCCAGGTGACAGACAGACGGACGGACGGACGGACGGACGGACGGACGGACGGACGGACGGACGGACGGACGGACGGACATCGTTAAATCGAAAATTTAATCGACGCTGATCACGAATATATATCCATGTCTATATCTCCGGAGATTCCTTCAAGTGGACACAAACATCTGACCGAAATGAATATACCATGCATATTGCATTATGCAGGGTATAAAAATAAGAAACCACCGACAGAATAACAAATGATAAACTCCAAACAATCCGTACGTTGTTCTTTAAAGCTTAACTTTTAGTAATTGTTTGCATAAACAATTTACCATCCGCTTCCAAAAATAAACAACATTGAAATATTTGCAAAAGGAAAATAGCATAAAAATATTATATCCTTTAATAAATTTCAACAACAACACTGACTTAAAATCTTTCACTTCTTTGACTCTTTGCATTTTGGCTTCATCCACCAAAATGTACCAACAGTAGTAGTAGTTGCCATGAATAAAGGGGTTCGTTTGTTCATTCATTTGCCCACCATGTACGATGAAATGTGAAACAAAATAAATAACAAAACACGAGAAAAAATAAGATAAACATTATATATACCAACCAGCATATCAGCAACAACAAAGCGAACCAAAAGTATTCAATTGCGTTGTTTACTCAAAACAATAAAAATGGCGCAATACAAAAAAAAAAGGAGAAAAAATACATACTAAGAGAATGATAAAATGGCAACATACTCGTGGCAGGAAAAAAAATTTAGTACGACTAGATTGGAAGCAAGCAACCAAACAAGTCGGTAGCCCTTATCGTATGATGCATTTACACTCATTTTATTTCCTGTCGCATGTTGACACACTTTTAATGGTTTTGTTGTTCTTGTTGTTGTTGTTTTCTTTTCTGCTTACAATGGCAGAAAAACGATGAAAAAAACCCAGCAATAACAAACAGCAACATGCAACAATAATCCAATTGGTACAAATAATAAAAGAGAACCTCATATAAAAATACAAAAATAACAACAACAACACAAACTAAAAACAAAACACAAAATTGAAACAAAAATTTTGAAATGCTGCAAATAAACTCAACTAACGGCAGCCGCAGCAAAACACAGCAACACATCAAAAGTAAGAGTAGCTGTAGCAGCTTTTTATGGTCGAAACGAGGTTACGACTAAAGCTGAACAACTGTTCTGATTATATGTAGTAGCATCGCTCAAAAGTTCTCACAACAATGGCCACAACAATATCAGACGAAACTGGTTCGGACAATACGCCAGTGCAATACTCTCAGATAAAATGCCGCATACAGGAGAAACTATATGTCCAAATTAAAGGCAAAATACCAAGTACATACTCACACACACACACACACATATACAGCCACACCCATAAACGCTAGTACATATACGAGTATATCAAAGCTGCCGTAAAGTTGCAGAAGAGTTTTTTTTTTTTCGGTCAAATGTAAAACGGATGAGGCATGTTCATACTTTCATAGAAAGGATTTCCTTTCACACAACAATGGAACAACACAACAACAAGTACGAGTATATGTAATATAATCGTGTGTATATATAGGTACCTACTACTTTATATATATGTATGTAAGTAGAACGATGGCAATATTTAAAGTACACACCTATAGATATAGTCTATATGCATACTAACGTATGTATCAGTTGATATACTAAATTTAGTAGTGTCACATCGGCTTTCAGATTTTTTGCATCTTGCTTCAGTACTATGAGTATGTATTTATTTAATTTATTGGATTATAACATTGTGAAAATTTTTGCATACAAACATGCTGGTATGCAATATAAATATGTGTTTGTATCGAACGTATGGATGGTATTGTGTAAATGGAATGTGATACATATATAGGCACGCTTATAGTTTGTAATTATATTTACAATACTCATAAATATCGACAAATTCGAATGTTCATATATGAATTTACACTATTGCACAAAATTAATTAACCAGCTGAAAATATTTCAATACAGTGCTCAGCTTTCGTTAATTCTCATTTAATTTTTGTCAATTTTTTGAATAACCTCCTCAACGAATGAACGTAAAAACATCTGAAAATCTATAAATATGTTTCGTGCTGCCCAAAAATAGATCATAAAGCTGTGCTTTGTATAACCGAACACTTTAATTTTTCCTTCCCAATATTTGCTCAAAATATACTAACTCTTTATCCTTACCATACAAGGGGGCTCTCATACAAAATGAATATAAAACATTTGAAAATTTACAAATAATACCATAGTTTCCAAGAAATCGCCCCTAGAGTGGGGGAATGTAAAACCGACGCTCATTAATTTTTCTACTTTTACATTTCCTCCAAATATACATACTCTCTAGCTTCGCCTCTTAGAGTGCAAGCGTACAAAATTAATGTACATAAGAACTTGTCAAAATCTACAAATTCCCCAAAAATGTCCAGGAATCGCATCCAGAGCGACAAAATGTATGACTCTCCCCCATTAATTTGTCCTCCCCAATATTTGCTGTAAATATACCCACTTCCTACCTTCACTCTTTAAAGAAGTTCCCCTACAAAATGTAACGTAAAAATACCTGAAAAATCTACAAATATCCCCATAACTTCACAGAAATCGCCCATAGAATAGTAAAATGTATGATTGGCCTTTATTAATTATTGCTTTCTAACGTTTTCTCAAGTGGGTGCCGTACCTCAGTGATTAGTGCGTTGGCCTTCTGATCTGTAGGTCATGGATTTAATCCGCAGTTGAAGCATAACAAAATTTAATAACCACAAGATTTTTCTTTCGAACGGTGCCCATCTGCGGCAAGAATTGGCAATTTTTCCGGCAGTAGTAATTTGCCAAAAATGCTTCTTTAAAGAGCTCTGTCACAAAACAAAGATAAAGTAATGTCACAGGGGTTCTGCCGTTCGGAATCATCTAATACAAGTAGGTCCCTTCTAATGCTGTCCAAATTTAACACGCACAACAGTATTGGAAGAGAGGCTCTGTGGTATCACAATGGGCCTTTCTGGCCTAAGTGTGTACTCTCAGAGAGAGGGCAGTCACAACGAACCTAATCTAAGGTTTTCTCAAATCATACAAACCTGCTATCATCACCTTTTAAGGAGACTCCCATACAAAATGTACTCATAATCGACCTGAAAATCTGACAATTACCCCATAAGTGTCTAGAAGACGGTGAAATATTAATTTTTCTTCATCAACATTTTCTTAAAATCTAATAACTCTCAATCTTCATCCATTAGGAGGGTTCCCATACAAAATGAACGTGAAATCACCTGTAGAATGATAAAATGTATGACCGACCTCTGTTAATTTTTCCTTCCTAACATTTTCTCAAAACATACTAACCTTCTATCATTACCGCTTAAATAGGCTCCCGTACAAAATGTACTAAAAACGACCTGAAAATATGACAATTACCGCATAGGTGTCTAGAAGACGGTGAAATGAATAGTAGGCTCACATTAATTTTCCTTTACCAATATTTTCTTAGAATTTAATAATTTTCTATCTCCTTCCCTTAGGAGGGTTCCGATACGAAATGAACATTAAATCACTTGTGAATATATACATCTGTCAAACTGAGTTGTTAAAACAATTTCTTTCTTTTTCAGTTCAAAGTCTGACATTTGCAAAAATGGATAGCTTAACTATCGCACAACGCATTAAAATTGTAAAAACCTACTACAAAAATGTAGATTCTGCCACAGCCACATATCGTGCTTTAAGAGGAGATTATGGTTTACATAATCGTCCAACTACGCAAGCAATTGGCAAAATTGTGAAGAAATATGAAGAGACTGGATCGGTTACAGATATTGTAAGGCCTGTGCATCATCGTTTCGCTCGTACCACCGAAAATATCGCTGCTGTAAGTGAAAGTGTTGCCGAAGACCCGAATGTGTCGATTCCTCGCCGTTCTCAGGAATTAGGACTGTCTTACGGCACATTATGGCGTATTTTGCATTTGGATCTACACCTACATCCATATAAAATCCAGCTCACACAACAACTGAAGCCAGCTGACCATTCAAAATGTCGTAGATACGTCGAATGGGTGCTTGAACAACAGGCGGTGGACGGCGATTTTTCGAACAAAATTTTCTTCAGCGACGAAGCACATTTCTCACTCGGTGAGTATGTTAACAAACAAAATTGTCGTATTTGGGGTTCTGAGAATCCTCAAGTAATTGAAGAGAGGCCACTACATCCACAAAAAGTCACTGCTTGGTGCGCTCTTTGGTCCGGAGGTGTGATTGGACCTTACTTCTTCGAAAACGACGATGGAACGACTGTCACCGTCAATTCGGAGCGTTATGGTCATATGATAAACGACTTTTTTTTGCCTGCTATTGAAGAATACGACTTAGAGAATATGTGGTTTCAACAAGGCGGTGCCACACAACTCGAGCGAATATGGCTTTATTGCAAGAGAAATTTTCTGGCCGCGTAATTTCTCGTCGTGGCGATATCAAGTGGCCACCAAGATCATGCGATTTGACACCGCTTGACTTTTTTTTGTGGGGCTACGCGAAAGACCGTGTTTATGCAGATAAACCTTTAACTCTTGAGCACCTAAAAACCAACATTCTTCACGTTATGGCTGAGGTACCGCCCAATATGTGTCAAAAAGTGGTCGAAAATTACCTCAAAATAATCGATGCTTGCAACAATTCGCGTGGTGGTCATTTAAATGATGTAGTATTTCACACATAATGTCAACGTTCAAACTTTATAATAAAAAAGAAATATCATGATAAAAAATATTTTATATATGTTTTATTTACATTTACTTTTGAAACCGCAAAATGGATAACCCTTTAATTTTGGCCTGTAGTGTTTGCGTTCAAGGCTTATTGAAGGCCGCTCTCATTATAAATTGCATTAATTTTTATTTTATTACAATATTTTATTACACATATATAACATAACCTTAAACCTTTAATTTTGTTGCCGTGCTAGTGTAAAGTAATTAAGAATCGTATTTTGTAAATGTGCTCCCAGTCGAAGATTTCTGTTTCAAGTCAGCTCTTATTCGTGAAAGAACAAATAATATCTAAGAATAAATCGCAAATTTTGAGATAGTAAAAATAAATAAACAATAAAGATGAAGGTGAAGAAAGTTCCAGCGGTAGAATGCACACGGTACAATCGATATAATTGGCATTTTCAAAAAGGAAAACAATAAACGTCGAGTATTATGCGAAATTGTTTAAGCGTGTAAATTATAAAAACCCCTCAACTATACCAAAATTGGGGAACCAAAAATCAATGAAACTAAGTAACGCCATCGGTGTATCGGGTCGAACAGTTTTATTCAATAGCTTGGTAAGAACAAGCAACCTCAACTGCGGGAATTTAATGTGATTATACCTTTTTCGTTATTCGCCGCCAAATCTAAGAGGTCTCATGATCTTGCAGTGGAACTTCTTTTCCCAAATCCAAGCATTTTATATACGATTATTCCAGGATAGTATGCCAACTAAGTTTGCAGAGGCCGTGGGATGAAGCAAATAACTCAAAGACTGTAATCACCGAGCATGCCGATTTCCCACCATATTCTGCACAGAAGCATGTACATGTTGTTCAATGACTACTCATCTTAAATAAGTTCATTGGCTGGCTTTAATATGTTTGTTTTGACCTCGTCAAGATCGGGTGACGATACTTCAACGAAATTGTTGGCATGTTCAGAATTCAGGAATTTTTCCTATGAATGTTAATTGCCGTCGCCATTTATTTGTTCGGAGTAATTCTCCCTCCATAACCTTAGTGGGCTCGGGACATCGTTTACCCCAACCACCCCATTTTTGACAACAGTTCTTAAACATACATTCGGAAGTGCAATTTTCTGCTTTTACACAGCCCTCCAGAAAAATAAGTAATCACATTCTATGGATTTTTATAACCCCAAAACCATATATAAAAAATTTGAATGCCCGACATAGCAGAGTAGTGATATTTTATAGATTTTGAGTTGCTAAATCCCAATCTGTATTCAGATTTTTGTCATCGTGCATATGTTGCTCTCTATCCCTAAAAATACCCAAGAAAATTTAGCTGAAAAAGTATAATTTTGAGGTGAGAAACAAACCTCAGATTATAAATTTGGATTCAGCAACTCGATACCCCGTCGGACGTTTAACGATTTGTTTGTAGAGTTGTCACATCAAAGAAACTCTAAAAGAAGTATGTCTGATGGACAAGTCGGACTAGAGTAGTCACATTCTATGAATTTTGGATCGCTGAATTCGAATCCGTAGTCTAATTTTCGACGTCGCCTTTGGATTTCTTTCTAAACTCAAAAAAAACCTCCAAAAGTACGATGTTTTTGAATTTAGAAAGCAACGTAATTTGGATTCAGAGATCTCAAATTTATAGAATGTGACTACTTTAATCCGTATGCCATCCTTGTTTTATTTTTTTGAGGGCTCTCTTATTAAGTCAAGTATTTCATGGACCTCTCTCTTGTGCATTTTTGTATAAATCCATTTTTCCCAGAATATTTTCTTGGCAATAGTACATCAAACTAAATACGACTGCATTGCCTACACGCAAAATTACGCAACGCAGACGTAATGTCAAATACAGATATTCGAATACAGATATGTTATATACTTATAATATATGTTATATAATCAATTTTAAAACAAAAAAATTTTGTGAATTGTCAAAATTAAAAATTAAAAATCTCCTTACAGTCGGCTGGGGCCGACCAAACTATACCCTGCATATGTAGATTTATATATAAAAAGTTTACTCGAATATCCAACTTTTCTTTTATTTCCACTTTTCGAGAAACAATTTTTGCATATACTACTAATTTACACCCGAAATATGGTTGACTTTGACGAAGTAAAAGGA
Organism: Megamerina dolium; assembly: GCA_963854835.1. Classification (NCBI taxonomy): domain Eukaryota; kingdom Metazoa; phylum Arthropoda; class Insecta; order Diptera; family Megamerinidae; genus Megamerina; species Megamerina dolium. The sequence continues at coordinate 22,539,905 of OY978526.1, read as the reverse complement.
TTTTAAGATAATTCCGAGGCTTAGTATGGGAGCTATATAAAAAGTGGGCGTGGCTTACCACTTTCTAGTAAATCCAATTAATTTTTCAATGTTAATCCACACCTTAAATTTGGTGTCCTACGTTGAATAGTTTCTAAGTTATGGTGGTTAACATTTTTGTTTAATTTCCTCAACTTTGTATGGGAGCCCCAATAAGAAGTGGGCGTGGTACGCTGATTTTTTGCCAGATTATTTCCGACTACCATATTAACCTAAGTGTTAATTATGATTTTTCTAGACAGAAGGATGCAGAAGTTACAGCTGTTTCAATTTAAAATTTGTATGGGGGCTACGATAAACAGTTGGCGTGGTGCGCCCATTTCCTGTGTGTTTAATTGCTTGTACAATACTAATCCATACCTTAAATCTCGTTGTCCTAGGCTAAATGGTTTGTAAGGTATGGAGCTTACAATTTTAGTTTAATTCCCTCGACTTTGTATGGGAGACCCATGAAGGAGTAGGCCTGGCACACTGATTTTCTGCCAGATTATTTCCGAATACGATATTAATTTAAGTGTCAATTATAGTTATTCTAGACACAAGATTGCCGAAGTTACAGCTGTTTCAATTTAAAAGAAGTACATACACTTTGTATGAGAGCTACGCTAAAAAGTAGGCGTGGCTCAACCACTTTTGGCGAGGTTATATAGTAGTATAATATAAGTCTATGTGCCAAATATTGTTGTCTCAAGTGGTATATTATGTGAGTTATAGCAAGTTAAAGATTTTGAAAATTTCGAGGTTAGTCGCTTTGAATGCTTGGTGTGGGCGTGGTTATTGACCGATCATGCCCAATATCAATCCCCTCCGTACCCTTGGATCATAGGTTACTTGTGCCAAATTTCATCGAAATAGCTCAATATTTACTCAAGTTATCGTGCGAACCAGCCAGGTGACAGACAGACGGACGGACGGACGGACGGACGGACATCGTTAAATCGAAAATTTAATCGACGCTGATCACGAATATATATCTATGTCTATATCTCCGGAGATTCCTTCACGGACGGACGGACGGACGGACATCGTTAAATCGAAAATTTAATCGACGCTGATCACGAATATATATCTATGTTTATATCTCCGGAGATTCCTTCAAGTGGACACAAACATCTGACCGAAATGAATATACCATGCATATTGCATTATGCAGGGTATAAAAATTAAGCTGTCACAAATGCACTACTTATTTCTCTCGAGTCCATATAAAATATGTATACAAACTTGAGATATTTTAATAGACATTTTGCACATTACATTCTCTCTCTCTCTCACTCTCTTGTTTACACACCACTTTAAATACATTTTGATTGTCACTGGAATAAAATAGTAAATTCAGCTGTCTGTCAAAATGTTGCAATTTTGGACAGATTTTTTAATGCGTCTATATTTAATAGCTCATAGCTAAGTTCAACATATACCGTCAGTGATGAAGGAAATGCTGATATTTCGTTAAAGTAAAATTATATTGCTTACGATTTAATTGAATTGGTAACACATATATTTTTCTATATTTGAGCTTATACTTAAGACTGCGTGCTGTCTTTATTGAGGATGAAGTTAGACTACATATTTTTCAAAATCAAATAATCGATTTACTTGCATGCCATATTTATTGTTTTTTTTTTTCGTTTTTTGTGCACAAAAAGAGTCATTGTCGTTTTTTTCCATAAACGTTTCCTCAGAACTGTTGTTGACTTGTATGCATAAACCTTTACATACGACTAAGTATATTGAATGGATCAATTAACATTAATATGATAATTTTCATTTACGAGTTCATTTAATACGATACTAGTTACAATTTTATAGATCATCTATTAATAGATAATTTTTTTTTAGGTAATTGTTATACAAAAGTGTGCGTGTGACTCTTGTTAAGTCAAAAGCATATCGTCACTGGCTTTTTACTTTTTAGCATGTACAAGTATTTACATTTGCACATCAATTTAAGAAGAATAGAAATTGGTAAAATATTATTGTGTTAAAAATAATACAACAACAAAGTAATAGACACGACGCATTCAAACCTATGTTATATGCTTGTGCAAGCATGCTACTTAATTGACACTTTCGACAGAGCGCGCGTAACCGACGTGTATACATGTGTGTAAATATCATACCTAAGTAGCAATGACGTCAAAAAAAAAAACACACACACATACACACAACATGGACTCATTCATTAAAATAAACTGCATGCAGGATATGTACGAAAACAAAAATTGTTACTATGTGTTATTGTTGTAAACAAAGATGAACACGTGTACAAAACTTTATGTTGACACCTTCAACATTTACACTCATACTATGGCATACAAACAAACAAACAAACATGCTCCAGCAAAGGAAACAAAACTACAATGGTTTGCTATATTTCCGCTGAATACAATACAGTAATACAGGTATTACAAACGTTATCACATACGCTGCATACACGCAGGACAACATCAGGTATATTCATGACTACTGTAATTTATATGCAACTGTGCGAATGTAGGAATTCTACCTCATAACAATATATTATACATATTTTGAGTTGTCGGAAAAGTCATTGCCATTTTTAGGGTAATTGTAATTGGCAAGGCTAATTTGTGAATATATTTTGCTATAAAATATTTATTTGCATCTCCTGTGAAACCTCTATGTTTACAAAAGGACCGGCAACAATGTTTGGCAACATTTCTTCAACATTGAACGATCTTTCATTCAAGTTATTTTGCTAGGAACGAAATCAATTGTACTTGGATGGAAGCAAGACTTGCCATCAAAGTTATAACGAGCCCATAAACGTTTATGGAGCCTAGAATTTTCGTCATGGAACACAACGTCCCTGCAATTTGATAAGCTCGAGCCACTTTTTCACAAGTACACAAGTACTTAAGTTATTTAGTTTATGACAAAACACCTCCGAATCAATCGTTTGCTTTCATGATACAAGATCGAAGTATTCGACACCTTAGTAATCCCATCCAAGAGAGATTATAACCTTTGTTTGATGAAAATCGTCTTTGGATGACATTTGAGCAACATTTTTCGTAATCTATCATGATCGATTACAATGAATATATTAGTGAAAATAATCCATTTTTCATCGCCGCCGACTTTGCGTTTTCAGAACTCGTCATTTTTTTTTTCGTTTCGGGTTTGATATTGATCCGATTTATGAAATTTTTTCCGATCACCATTAGTTTTTCCCTACCAAAGATAATAAGTCTCTGATTCCACCCATTAAGATCCCACGCAATTCCTCCCCATGTAAAATGAACGTACAAACGCACGAAGTTCTCCAAATAGCCCTCTAGTTACACAGGAATCCTCTGTAGAGCAATTAAATGCAGTAATTTTTTTCAAAATTTTTCTTCTTACACCCTATATTCAACTCTTGGATGACTAATCTACAAAATTAACGTAAAACCACCTGATAATCGACAAATATCCTCATGGATGCACATAAATCGTCCCTAAGATGATGAAATATTTGACTTGATTCTAACAATCTTTTCTCACCATCATTTCCTGCGATAAACTTACCTTCTATTTCCAGTTTTTAAATGGGCTCCCATACAAAATAAATGCAAAAGCACATGAATTTCTTAACTGAGCCAGAAATCGCCTATAAGACTGACTCCGACTAATTTTTTTTTAGCTAAAATATCTTCAGAACTTACTTACCCTCTACCTTCACCACTTTAAGGGGCTCCCATACCAAAAATAAAACCAAAAGAAACGCAAAATCACATGAATCTCGACAAATAACTTCGTAACTGCCCAAGAATAGACTGTATACCAGTAAAATGTCTGTCCTTCCCAAGAAAGGACGGGTCTACGTCCCGGGAGCAGTCGACCACGTGGTCGACCAAGGTCCATTCCCCTCATCAGAATACGGAAATGCTTTGTACGGAAACAAAACATAGCATTTCCGTATTTTTGCTGCTACAACAACAACAACTCCTATTAACTTTTTTTTCACCATCATTTGCTTCAAATATAGGCACATACTTCTTATCTCTATTCCTTAAGGGGGTTCCCATACAATATGAACAAAAAAACACCTGAAATTAGACAAATGAAACCCTTGTTGCCCAGGAATCGCCCCTAGAGCTAGAATATCATTGACTACCATCAATTTTCCCGCATTGGTAGTTCTTCTGAACATACTTACCCTCTATATTTACCACTTGGAGGAGCTTTTATACATAATGAATATCTGCTGATAAATGTCTTCTCGTCAAAATTACTTAGCCTTTACCACTATCTCTCTCCTACTCTCCTGCTCTCCTACAAAATTGATGTTTTCATAATGGATGTCCTAACTAAAAAGTAGGTGATTACAAATTTGAAAATTCTTTATGCTCGCATGTGAAAAAAATGTTTAGAAATTATTCAAAATTTTATATTTTTCGCTAAGTCAAGCTGTCAAAATATTGTTTCATAAAAATTGACCCACTTTAATGTATATTTGTGTGTTGCATTTAAGTTTTGTTTTTTTTTTTTTTGTAATTGTTTTTCATATATTTTATTTTATTTTTGTCTTTTATGACTTTTATTCCTATATTAATACTATGTATGTATAAATGTATATTATTTGTTGCTGTCGTCATTATTGTAGAATATGCTGTCGTTATTTTTTTTGTTGTTGTATAGTAACTTTGACATTGAAATGTAATTAAATTTTTACCATGCAACTTTGACATTTAAATGGTAAATTTGGTAGCAAAAAAAAAAAAAAAAAAAAATTTAGAAAACATTAGCAGGCTTAAATGTTTAAATTAATCATTTAAAAATTCATATTTGAATTTGAAATTTTATATACTTCGGTGACCTTCTATCAAATTCGTAGTGTTCTTAGTAAGAGCATAGATTTATTTTTATAAAACCTTCTAATTCGATTCATCTGTTACAATTAATTTTTGACACAAATTACATAAAGAAACATTTTGATAAATATATATATTAAGATCATGGAAATATATATATATAATTAATTATTATGATCAAATATCACTACTATGTGATTCTATGACCATTAACTCTAAAATTGAATATATTTTGCGCTGCCAGAAATATGTAAAATGTGTGTTATATGAGTGTATGTAAAAGATGCATATGTGTGCGTAAATATTTAAGCGCAATACTATATTTAAAAATGTTGTCATGATATATAATTTTAGACTTTAGATCTCAAACTGTCAATGCATCGTATAGAAATGGGTGAAAAAGAATGACAGAATGTCAATCACAATTTTACTCAAGAAAAACCTACCACGTGGTAAGTAAGTGGAAATCACACCTCTGAAACGAAATTTGACTACTAAATAGTAATGAAATTACTACCTATTTAAATACAAAATAATATACAGATAACTACAACATCATCGTATTATTGTATCAGATTCACCACTCTGAGTTAGTAGATATTCAAAAAAAAAAAAAAAAAGAAAGGAAAGAAAAATCCATCATTTACAAAACCACAATTGATAAAATCTATGTATGTACATGAGACAGTAACATGATACTTTAACAAAAGATGGTCTCAGTGTTATTTGTCTCACATTCGTTTCCCATTCGTCTCCCATACGTCACAACATTGACATGCATACATGCAGAGCTAACTAGCAATACACATCGTCCATATGCATATTAAGCCTCGAAGCATTTAGCAATGCAAACATAATTTTGACTTACTTACACAGGTACCACCTACCTACCTACCTACCTATCCCCCTTTTAACACTGCACTACATACTTGCATGCAGATTGTAAATGCTAACAGGGGCATTATTACATAGTTGGTTGTCATTTGCTTTGGTATTGACGAGCAAATATGTATGGTATGTATGTTTCTATGTAAGCTGCACTGAATGCAACACGATCTACTAGTGGGTACAATATATACAAATATTGCAATGTTTCCATATCATCATGTACATATAGATAGCTCTTTGCTTTTTCAAATATCTTCATGTGCTCTATATTTTATGTTGTTTTTGGTTCTTTGTGGTTTTTATACTAGCTCGTACATACTCAGTAGTTGCAACATTGCTGCGCGTGCATTTAACCTAATATATGTAAGGTAGATACTATGCATATACGTACGTATGAACATACCCATAGATGAAGCTATCATCGACTCGATGATATTATATTAAATTTTTACTCAATTCCATTTTGGTATCTACGTTTATATATGCGAATTCATATAAATATTCGTACTTGAATTTATATCCTGTAGCATATGCTATGGAACTGGTCATAAGCAATGGTAATTTCATTAGTTCTCTTGGAATGTGTCACTGGGTTATATATTTATTACCATTTCATTCATTTTACGATACACAAAGTAGCTCTTGTGGTTGCATTCGCTCTTTATTTGGATAAATGTATTTTCTGGTGAATGCGAACAAAAACCTTAATTAATTTCATAATTTTAGAGTGCAATAAAGAAACAAATGAATAAAATATTCAGGCACTCAACCAACTCTTTGTAATATCTCTCTCTGCATTACCTTTCAGCAAATGATAGATAGTTCCAAAGTGATTATGTGAATTCAAAAATTCAATACTCAACTGACTACTTACTACATTACTTGGAAGCAGTTCTACTGCCAGTTGCTTATTTTTAAACACTGCATGAATGCATGGTATACTGATGTTTGTAGCTACTTGAAGGAATCTTCAATGATATAGAAATGTACCAGGTGTACAAGTTTAAATCCGCTGTTTGCTCGTAGGTGGCGTTAGTGAGCATATTGAGATATTATCGACTGTGCATCTTTTTTTTATGAGTTCGGAACCTGTTTACATCAATTAGTAAACATCATCAGTGATTTCATACAACAACATACATTTTTCCTCGTATAATCATGTCTAGTTTCGTGCCAGAAAAAGAGCATATGCGCGAAGCTTTACTTTTTTGCTTCAATTTGAAGAAATCTGCTGCTGAGTCGCATCGAATGCTTACGGAGACCTATGGTAACAGTGGGCTATCGGAAACCACTTGCTGAGACTGTTTTCGTCGGTTCAAAGAAGGCCATTTTGACTTGAGTGACAAGAAGCGTGAAAATAGACCCAGAAAAGTTGAGGACCATGATTTGCAGGCTCTTTTGGATGAGGACGACACCCAATCGCAAAAAATGCTTGCCGAACAGTTAGGTGTTACTCAACAAGCCATGTCCATACGTTTACGAGCCATGGGGAAGGTTCTATGAAAAAACATACGACATACTGCTGCATGATCATGTCAAAGATGGGCTAGCCAGACGTACTGTTTATAGTAGCTATTTAGACCGCTGTAGCCTTGGCAGTCTTTTGTCTAGAATAACCATAATTGATTAATATTGTAGTCGAAAAAACTCAACTGGAGTAAAATTAAGCTATTCACGCCCACTTATTAATGTAGCTCCCATACAAAAATGCGTGGAAAAAATCTTGAATCGCCATAACTTATGAACTACTCAGCGTACAGCAATCATAATTAGGTTAACTAGATTTACAATAAATAGGAAAACTCCCATACAAAGCCTCGAATTTATTTTATGTTTAAACCGCTATAACATTGTTAGTTTTCAGCCTAAAACAGTAATATTTGGTACGCCTACTAGCTAATGTAACTCCCACACAAAGTCGCTGAATTAGCTTAAACTTTAAAACTCCCACAACTTTTGAAATACTTCGACTAATGCAACTATATTTAAGGCGTAGATTAGCAGAAATTACTCCGTAATAAATCGGTGCCTTCTTCTTAATGTAGCTCCCATACAAAGTATCGAAAAAAAACATATCAACCATCATGCATACATCTTGTTACATGTGCAGGGTTGAATTCGGTTAACCCAGACTGACTGTAAGATCATTTTTACATTATAATTTTACTAGTTCAAACTCATATTTTGCTGTTGTTAATCACTTACTCACTCATAACATATCCGAAACACTAACGCAAGACACAATTGCCTTCTGCTTGGACTACAGGGTGGACTTTAACGAGTGCCACACGCTAAATTTTATTTATACACACTTTGCTTTTAATTATGTTATATGAGTATGTATGTACAAATATACACAAATATTTAGGTCTATTTAATTATGATTAAATTCTGGAAATGTATCATCAACATGTTGACAATAATAACAGCATTAATAGTTGTCACATTTATATTCTAGTATTTGTTAAAATTCTTCTATAACTGAGAAATCTAATTTATTATTTGTTTTTAATTCTATTTCTAGCATATCTCAATATATAAATATTCATGACATATATTAAATTGAAGACTTGAAAATGAGCTAAACAAATATGATTATATTTTTCTTTACTTTTAGGTATTCTTACATATATGTATATACGAGTATATGTGTACATATATTAGATATATTTTTAACAATTCCTTCACGTTTCATTTCTAAAAATACATCGTTACTTATATGTAGATAAATTAATGGAAAATTTATATGGCATGTGTGCAAATATGTATTAGGAATGGTCACACGTTTAATCGTATGGTGAAATGTTCATATATCCACATTGAAGGAAATTTACTTTTCTAATAGTTTTATTATTGATTCAATGATTTATATTCAAATAGTAAAATATATTTTCATTTTGTCTACGCCAGAATACGTGACGTGCACTGGCTGCATATTATTGACAGTTTTTCATATTAGTTGGCAACTCAACTTTGCCACTCTTATTCTCAATTCTCCGTTTGGTTTATTTTTGATTACGCTCAAAAGTCACTTCTCGTTCTCTATACACCATACACAGTGCATTGCTCTTTAAAGAATATAAAAATCATTGTAAAAGTAAATAAAATTAATTAATTAAAACAAATAAACGTTGTACAAATTAAGACATACATTGAAATAATTTAACAAATAAAATAAAACAAAAAAGGGTCATTGAGCGCCTTATTGTGTTTCATTGAGCTTTTATCTGTGCAACATCCTTCTAACAACCACAGCAGCTTCATCCACATCCTCACACATCACACACACCCCGATCACCAAGAACAAATGGCTATCGTAGAAATGACTCCACCTGGCACACAATCACATTTTGTGTTATCCATTTATTCAATAATATTTCAATTTTTCAAAAGAATCATTTTTATAGAATATATTTAGCAAAATAAAAATTTGAATTATTAGATGCTTAACTTAATTTCCGCCAAAAAGGCTTAGGAAAAATCATTTATTGGAAAAAATGTATACAATTTATTTCAATGAACGTAATTTCCATTACTTTCTACAACTTTTTTCCATCTTTCTGGCAAATGAGCGATACCATTCATCCATTCATCCACCAATTTTCGCACTTCTTCAACATTTCGTAAACGTGTACCACTCAAGCCGTGCTGCATCGATCTGAACAAGTGGTAATCAGAAGGCGCTATGTCTGGTGAGTATGCTGGGTTAGGAAGAGTTTCCCATTCGAGCAGCGTCAGTGTTTCTTTGACTATTTTTCCAGTGTGTGGCCGTGCTTTATCGTGAAGGAGAATAACCTTGTGCCTGTTACTCGCTATTACTGGTCTTTTTCGCAACAGCTCATCATTCAATTTCTTCAATTGACGTTTGTAGACATCAGCAGTAACAGTTTCATTCAATTTCAGCAGCTCGTAGTACACCACTCCTTGCTGATCCCACCAAATGCAGAGCATTACCTTATAACCGTGGATGTTCCATTTTGGCTGTGATGTTGATGGCTGTCCTGGCTCCATCTATGACTTCTTCCGTTTGGAATTGTCGTAGTAGAAACACTTTTCATCGCCAGTTACAATACGCCAAAAATTGAAACAGTTGTGAATGGCACTTTCAGACAAATCATGTGGTACCCATTTCGCTTCCTTTCGGGCCTTTCCCATGACGTGTAAACGCTTGGAAACAGCTGCTTCAATAACTCCTAGCTCGTTTCCAAGTTCTTCTAACGTTCGAGCTGAGTTTTCATGCAATAGTGCTTGAAATTCATCGTCTTTGAAATTTTCGGCTGTCCTGAGCGTGGTTTGTCATTGACATCAAAATCATTACTTCTGAATCGTCTATACCACTCTTTACATATTGTATGTGATGGGGCTTGATCACCATAACAATCTTCAAATAATCGATGAACTTCTGCAACACTTTTTTTCAAATCAAAGTAGTGCAAAAGCACATGACGAAAACACATTTTATCGCGTTCCATTTTTCACAAAGCAAAACAAATTGTTGTTTATACAAATAATTATTTATGGTGACTGAATTTGATCGAGGAATGTCAAAACTAAAAATGAAGTACAAGATGCATGACTAATGATTACTAAAACTGTTTACATGGCCTTCTAACATTCACGGGCGGAAATTAAGTTAAGCACCTAATAACTGCAATTCATATTCCTCAAAACAAATGTTTAGCAGGAGTCTTTTTTAATAGCATCGAACTTCAAATTATCTATATTAGGATAGCAGTGATAAGTAAACACAAAGAATATATACATAACTCATTAAGATATCAAATTCATTACGTACACATTGACATATGTAAATCAGTAAAAGTAAACAATAATTTTCTACTCTGGCAATGATAGTGTAAAATTATAAAGTACTACATACTCGATGGAAATAAGTATAATTTACCAACCTTCAGTATTTTTCCATTTTTGTATATAACTTTCACATTGGATCTAATGAAAATTACCACAAATAAACACAATACATATCCCTTTTATACTTTGACAACAGCATCTTAATGAGATCACTCGTTAGTGGAAAATAAAAATAAAAAAAACAAACAACAAAGAAAATATATCCCAAGACCTATGCATATCCTATATAATAATGTGAAAATAAATTGCTTATAAGCGGATATAGAACAAAAATTAAAATTAATATATTTTTCAAGAGTATATGTTACATATACATATTTCCTGTCATTAATGATGTGAATGAATGATATCTTATGAAAATGTAATCATATGATGGCTTTACGCATGTAACATATGAGTACGTAGTAAATATACAAGCATAATAAATACAATATAACCTATAGTAATGTATGTATTACTCGTTTTCCCTCTGAAATAGTCTACAATTACCATAACAATAAATATGTTAGTAATATTTTTTTTATATCATCCCCTCGTAGAGTATGTATTTTAAAAGATGTGTTTAAAAAATTCCCGGAATTTTTAATGCTTGTTTTTATAAAATTTTTTATTTCTCAAACCAAAAGAAGGTTGCCTTCTTTCAATCATGAAGTCAATCTGTGAAAAATTTAAGGAATATTTTGTAAATACGTCATTGGAAATCACTTTTCTTATAAGCCTGTCATTAACCATAAATACGTTTGTCGTCCTATAGCCATCAGGTGGCTTAAGAACAATGAATGTAGACGATGATCTAATTTTTTTCACTCCAACATTTAACACGCACAACAGTAATGACAGATAAGCTCGGCCGAAAAGCCCTTCGGGACTTATAAGTACCACATATTTATTAATTTTTATTTTAATAAATTGGCTATGCTCCGAAGAGGACTGTGGACGTGCTTCACTTTCAATACTGTTTCATATGTGCCAATTTCGGACAGTATTAAATGGAATCGACTCATATCAGCCATTCCCCATACCGGGAGAATCCTTGTGACATTACTTTTTCTGTGGTTTATTACTGAGCTATTTTTTTTTATGATTTTCCATGGTAAATTGTTACCGCTTGAAAAATTGCAAATTGCTTGGTGGCAGGTGGACATCGTTCAGAAGAAAAATCTTTTCGATATTAAAGCTGCCTTGGCCGGTGATGGAACTCAAGGCATACTCACATTTAGAAGACAAATGCACTAAGCACTGATCTGAAGGTGTTAGTACTTTCTAAAAATCATTTACGAAATTTCATTATTTGTATTTTTCATAAGTGATTTTAATGCAATGCTAATGACAACGAAAATTTGCGATATTTATGGAGATGTATTAAAAGTGAGTAAGTGTCATTGGTGGTTCTGGAAATTTACTGCTGATTATTATGACCCCTCCGATAGGACTCTAAGTTAATGACAATTTGTAGATATTTCAGAATGACATCTTCAAATCTCTTACGGAATGTGATCTAAGATGAAATATACAAGTACACATTATATAGAAGCACCTCCTTATTGGCATCTTAGAAGTGGGATATAGGTGCCGGATCACCCACATAGACGCACAAAAGAAGTGTAGGAAGCTCGACATAGTAAAGTAGTCACATTCTATAGATTTTAGGTGCTTCAATCTTCTTCATCTATGGTCGGATTTTCGTCATCATCCTCAGGTTTCATGCTAAACTTAAAAAATGTAGTTTTTCTTTGATATCCTTTGATACAGCATTAATGTCGAATATACCACTAAGCAGAGCAGTTACATTTTAAGTGGTTTGGTTTGCTGAATCTCAATTTTAACCTCGATATCAAGGTCTTTTGGCTATTTTTGCTTGTTTTTTTTTTTGTAAGCTAGCAGAAAACCTGAGAGTGATAGCAAACGTCAAACTACTGATTCGAATTCAGCGACCCAGAATTTGTCTAATCTGGTGCGTCGAACTCCTTACAGACTATGTACAATGTTTCATATACAGGGTGGTCAATATACAAGTTTCTTTTTAAAGTTTGTTCGCATAACATCGATCCTAAATCCATCAATGACAATCTAGAAAGGGATAACAGCTATATACCGCTATATACTTTACATGCTTGTTTGGGAATTTTTTGGACACACTTCTAGGTATATACTCAGTTATATATTTTTATGTTGTAATACAAATCAAATTGAATTGAATTAAATTGAATTGAATTGTAAAAGATAATCATCGTAATAATAATAATGTTTATGAAAATAATATCTACTTCACTTACTGATGCCAATGCTGAATGCTGTTGTTTTGAAGTTGTTTAGTTGATATCCATTATACATATGAATATAAAAATATTATATTTACACCATTTTCAATTGGTAACACGCCAAAAAGTTTCAAGTAATAAAATTTTGATGAGAAAACAAAATAGTTAGCAGGACGATGTAGAATGAATAGAATACATACATATATAGAATACATAGAAGTACGTATCATAACAAGTATGAATTGCTTCATTTACATGCTGCCATTTCTATTTCGATATTTAAATTATGGATGGCAGTGTGATGGAGAATTGCGGAGAATTGAATATTTCAAATGTTTTGATACAATTTGAAATATGTTACTCATGTTTTATGGAGGCATATTAAATTAGCAACAAGTTGAGCAACATTTTTAGTTATACAATGTTTATATTAAACAAAAAGGGAATGTATTTAAAGAAATTCAAAAGCAAAACAAAGAATAAATATATAAATTTCATAAAAATTACTAAACTCATGGGATATTAAATAAAAATCCTTTTAAATATGACTATGATGAGTTTGATAATGGTAAAAAGATTTGCTGACAAAAAAAAAAAAAAAAGTAATCAGAATTTCAAACTTATGATAAGACATATTTTTTTTTTTTGTTGTCTTCCCTTAATAATGATATATTGAAAAAAGTACTTGGAATTTTTGCTTTTCATCTTTAACAATTGGGAAAAAGGTAATAATGTTTAAATATAAGAAAAAGAAGAGATTGTACGCACATCTGTGTCGAAATATGATATTCTTTTCTCTTGTTTTATGCTATTTAAGTAATTTCAAAATGTACAAGTCATTAAAGTCATCGTCAAGCAATAAGCCTAAAATGTAATCATGTTTCATATATAACATTTTACCAGCAATTCAATTAACTTTACCTTTATCGCTATTTATCATCATGGTATATAGGACGAACAGGTCCGAAAATTCTTCTCTCAACAAACACCTAACATCATTGTGCAACAAATTAATTAATTTACTTTAAAAGAAAAAAAAAATTATTGTACCTAAACATTTGCTATTTTCATTAAATGTCTATTATCCTTAATTAGGGGCGATGGGTGGTTGACACATCATTTTCATTATTCGTATAAAGTACTTTATATATTTATTATATGATATTGTGAAAATAGAATAATAATAATAGGTCGGTACAATCATTACAATCATTTTGTTAGCTTTTGCTTTTATTATTAAATTGTTCGTTCACAATTCTCTATATTATGTAATATTGTTGTTTTTATTATATTCACCATATTTTGTTGTTTTCACTTTTGATATCCTTATTATGCTTGTACTATAGTAAATGTTTTCTATGGCAAATAATTAATCACAAAAATATAATCAAAAAGTAGGGCAAAAATTAAATTAGTCATTGCAAAGTTTTTTGTAGGAAAATGCATCCAACAAAAGCTGGTTTAGGATTACTAAAAATGACAAAAAAAAAAATTATAAATGATCTATTTACCTTATCTGTAAATAATTTGATGTCATCAGTTAAAAATTTACAAAATATAAATTATCTTTTGAATATGTGAAAATTCTATATTTAAATGCATTCAAAAATGTTGGCACAAAAGGTCGATTGAGTGATTTTCATTCATAATCAAGCACACCCATCTAGACAATTTAGAAATTGTCTTTTCCAATTTCTCACACTTACATATAATGCATATTGGGAAAAATGTAGCAAAACCTTCTTACTATTTATTATCAGATTTTTTGTTTTTTTTTTTTTTTGAAAATGTCATATCATGGCTCGCCTATTTCTTGCTAAATTAGTTCTTCTTACAAATTCTATATTTTTACAACATTGACGTCTAAACATGTCATGAAATAAGTTTAATGTAGAAGCTATTCATTTTATTACGATCGTTAAAATAAATAATTTTCTCTCTCTCTAAATTACTTCAAAACAGACTAACCATTCGAAATAACCCAACAGCAAATTTGTCAATACCATGCCAACATAAGACATTATAGAACAGCTTTGAAGCAAGTGAAATCCACACCTCAGTATCGCTGTATGCATACTGCTTCCAAAAGTCCTTCTTGAGAAACGACCAGGTAATGTTTTAAGCAAATAAACTAAAATGAGCTATACAAACACAAACACTTATAATTTTCAATTGTTTTTATTTTAGTACACATCTAGATAGCACTTGAGTCAATTTATTGTTAGAGTGATGGTACAACCGTTGGTTTTGGAATCGGCAGATCGTGAGTTCAAATCCAGTCGGAGGTATCGTTTTTATACATGTATACTTTTTTCATTTTGGAAATAATATTTTTGGCTTGAAATTCCGAAAAATATTCAACAATATTTTCGAGAAAATTATTTTTATAATCATTTTAGTCAAGAATAGCTTTACGATCGGAGAACCCAGGTTTGAACCCGGGAACGAATTGAGAGAATTTTGTTGTTGTTGTAGACACATGTTGTAATTCTTATATCGAAATCACATTTTGCATTGAATGAAAAAATTTTGGCATTACTGGAGTGCTTGAAAAAAACTCCTTATGAAAGGTGTTCTATGGAATGCATTCAAATGTGGCCCATTTCATACAAAAAAGAATTAGAAATAGAATCCATATGGTAAGGACTTCTGGATCCCGAAAACGGGGTTCTGTAATCGCTTTTTACCCCTTCTATTTTCTCTATATATCTTTCTCTTATTCTCATACAAATGACATTCATCTGTCTGAGAAGTGTTGCGCCTAACGACTAAATCATTCAAACCAATATAAGTATGTTAAATTTCAAATCGGTGAAATTTAGGTGTTTTTGGTTGTTTTTTAAAACAAAACAAAAATATTAATAAATACTATAAAAAATAATCTCCATTGATAGGAATGATTAAAAAATGAATTGACGAGATTTAATTATCTCACAAGAGCACAAACACTCTCATGCCTACCGGAAGCCTAATAGAAGTGGTAATATCGAACAAATGTCGAACAAATCGATAATATCGTACTGTACTCTTAACCAGCTCTCATTCTAGTTGCAGTGAAGCTGGTTGATATTATTTACTAGGTACTCATTTATTGAAATAAAACCGATTACCCACTACCACTATTATATTAGTGATGTGAAAAAAACTTTCAACTTTAAGCCTAATGATAGTGGAGGAGAAAAATTTCCATTAAATTTATGAATATGAAGATTAAAATTTAATATGAAGATAAAGAGGCTAAAAACTTAGTGCACTACCTCATCTTCGATATTGTATTAGACGACCAGAAATGAAAATTCGTGGGTTAATAGAGATATCAAAGATATGTATATGGGTTCAATTTTGCAAAACGATTTCAATATGAAGATGATTTGATGAATATGAGAATTTTAATTTAATATTTTTATGAAGATGTTGATAGTAGTAAGCCATTGGACAAAAATTGTGAATGTAGTGTGGTGGGTTTAACCACAAATCAAAGGCTTACTTAAGCCAGATAGTAACTGTTGCTGCTATATGCTATATGCTATAGTCTGCTATAGTCTACCACTGTACACCAGAATCGAAGCAACAAAGAAAGGAGAGGGTGAAAATTGATCGAATTGTCCAAAATTCCAGCAGTTCCAATGGTATGAAATATTATTCAATATCTTAAGAAGAGAGCAATACAATAATAATCTAAAGTTATTCGTCAATATAGAACCATTTAAATGGAAAATTTTTTTTAAAATTACCTATTCGGCAAAAGAAAATTATTTTAAATTCACCTTTTGCAATGCCAAACATCAATAAAATCGATTACGAATTGATTTCTCATCCACCCTATTCAAGAAATTTGGCTTCTAGGTAATAATTTTTATTTATTTATTTATTGAGTATATTTTGTAACAAAATATGAATGAGATTAATAAGAATTTTGAAGAATCATAAATTTTTACCTTTCAGATAATATTTTTTTTAACTAATTTCTGGAAATTAAACTTTCAAACGAACTTTTATGAAACTATGTCTTCTTTATTTTGGAAAAAATTGTATAAATATTACAAATATTTTATTCGAATAATATTTTTATGATAAATCCAAATTCTTAATAATCAAATAATTTTCATTGTATCTTCATTCATTCATATTCATTTTTATTTGATTAAACAACATAATGATTAATTGTACATATAATCGATTAATCAGAATTTTAATTAAACAAATATAAAATATAAATACAAAAAAAAAAAAAAATTCTTTGTTCTAACTTGTTAACTTTTTCCATGTAATTCTACTTAAATGGTTATCGGATCGTAAATTAATTTCGTGCATATATTCCTATAAAGTGAGTAAACTGTAAAAGCATTAAATATTACTGCGAATTCGTTTTTTTTTTTAGGAAATTAACAATGACGCATTTCGTTTAAAAATATGTTGACATAATGTTTTTGATCATTTTTTTCTATATCATTTTCCCAATAAGTATGTACATACTTAAATCATTTAAAATATATAAATTTACAATAATAAAAACAAATCATTTACATATTCTATTTACACATTTTCCATAGAATTTGAATTAAACTCTTAAGAAACTAGTGCGAATTGATGATTATTTTGAAATCAAATCCATATAAATGTACATATAAATACTATTCACGCAAATATATATATATGTATGATGTATGTAATACAAAACAACAACAACAACAATAAAATTATACTTGTACTTGAAATATGTTAGAAGAATCATGAGCTAAGTGCTTCTCGGATATCGTATATCACTGTTACACAAGCCTTGCTCTAATTGATATTTGCTTTTAATGGATGCTGATGTTGCTGTTTATGTGTGTGTGTGTGTGTAAGCAGCAAATGGGGAATTCATTCACTTGCAAAAAAAGAAAAATACATACACATACACATACACACACAATACAATACAATAACGTTCCAAGGAATCGTATTGAATTTATTGGATATAAAAATGCAACAATCAACGATTGAATGAGAAAATACAAAAGAAAGAAGAAGAAGAAAGAGTAAAAAATAAATATAAATTAATTAATGACAGATAATATTAAAAGAATTGGCTTACATGCGAACATATGTTTCAGTATGTACATTAAGGTGCGTTAAATTTTTTTTAAATGACTGGCTTAGCAACATAATTATTACATTATTTCAAGCATTATTTTCCCAAGAAAGCAACAAAAAATCCGAAAAAGGTTAACACTTAATATTCCAATCGTAATGTATTACTGAGTTTTTCTTTCCAGGTTCTCTTTCAAACACACACACTTTCTATTTCCAACCGCATATAAAATAAAGGTTCAAACACCTGAAAATCGACATATGACACCTTTCATGCACAGAAATCGAAGCTAGAAAGTCGAAAATTCTATCGAACCCCTTTAGGGTTTACCTCTTATGTATTTCGACCACATAAACGTATCCCCAATTTTCGCCCCTTAAGCTGACTCCCCTACAAAATGTTCGTAAAACACTTAAAATCTTCAAATAACCCCATATCTATCTAGCACATGCTTCAGAACGATAAAATGTATGACGAACACCTATAAATTTTTGTTCTTCACAATTTGCTTCAAACATACTTACTCTCTAACTACACCCTTTAAGTGCGCCACCATACAAAAGGAACATAAAATCACCAGAAAATTGACAAATGAACCCATAATTGACAAGAAATTGCCCCTAGAGCAATTATATATATGACGCACATTTGCTCTTAACATATTCAATCTCCTTATGGAAGTGCTCCCATACAAAACGAATGGAAAAATACCTGAAAATCGACAATTAACGCCATGGCTACCCAGAAACTCACCGCTAGAGAAAATCTATGGCCAACCCCTATTAACCTTTCTTCCTCAAAATTTTCTCTAAATATACTTATCCCCTAAGCCCATCCGTTAAGGGGGGTGCCTATACAAAATGAACGAAGAAATTCATGAAAATCGACAAATAACCATATAGTTGCCCAGAGATCAGCCCTAGAGCACAGTAAAATGTATGTTGGACCCCCATTAATTTCTTCTTCTTAGTATTTTCTCAATACATACTCTCTGCCTAGCTCTATCCATTTAGAGTGCCCCACACACAAAATGAACCAAAAAAATACCTGTAAATCGTAAACTGACTAGAAATCGTCCATGCAGTGATGCAATATACGAACAACCCCCATTGATTTTTCCTTATAAATATTTCCATCAAACATAGTTACTCTCTATCTCCACCCCTTAAAGAAGTTTTCATACAAAATGAACCAAAAAATTTCTAAAAATCGACAAATAACCCTATAGCTGTCCTATGACGGTCCCCTAATTCCTTTTTCATCTTTAATATTTTCTTTAAACTGACTTACTCTCTATCTAACATACATCCCTTAAGGTGATTTCCATACAAAACTAACGAAGAATTCCAAAAAATTCACAAATAATCCCATTGTTGCCAAAGAAATCGTCGCTAGAGCGCTGAAATATAGAACCAATCCCCAATAATTTTTTCCCGTCGACATTTTCTCTGAAGTAACTTACTCCATATTTCTACTTTTTAGGGGAGGACTCCCTTACTTATCGATTTTAAATCAATTCTTTTAGAAAAATCCCCAAATATATCCAAATTTTATATTTTTTTCTAAACCTCCTGATAATTTGCCCCACCTTAATATATATGACAGGCATTGTGTGTAGGTGTAACTACAAATTATAATCGATAAATCATGTTGTATTTGTAGTAGCACTCTATGCAAGACATCAATATGTTTTTCAAGATTTCCCATAGTATTGTGCATTAGAATATAATGTAGAGAAAAGCATCTTTATAAAATTCAAGAGAATAATATTCATATTGCTACAATTAATAAATAATAAATTACTTACACTAGAAACTTGTGTCATTCATTCAAACTGAAAGTTTCTTATAGAAAAATATACTTATCAAAGTTGATCATACTTTTTTTTTGTTTCACAAGAAAATTCATTTTCATTTTATAAATACTTACATACTACTACTACTGTTATGTATTTCTAGAGCATAATTACCAACTGCTAACAGTCATAGTCTTAGTACTTACTCAGTTATCTGATGTCACAGAAGATTAATTACTCAATTCGAATTTGATGAATTAAATATAGTAAAAGGCAAAAACTAAATGATGGTGGTGATGGTGGTAATGGAGTAATGGAACAAAAAAACAAAAATTCTCAATAAATAATAATATAGGATGTGCTTAGTAAATTATAGTCATTACAACATAGTAATGACCCAGTGTATCAGCATTATTTAACTAAATGTTGGTTTCTGTAAAAGAATCTCATTCCTAGTTGTTATGTTTTGTTTCTTGCGTTTCGTTAACAAGCAAAACATGTGCTAATTGCAAAAATTATGTACAAATCTAAAAATAGTATCTATTTAGTACATGAAATACAAATCGAAAATAAGAAATAGAGCTCGTGATAATGAAAAATATGATAATTACTTTAATGTAATATCTCATTACAATGTAGTACTTGGTGTGAAAAAAGAGTATACAATTACATTATTGCATGTAATTACTTTTTAATTTATCCAAATGACGAATAAAAATCGTCAGAATGAAAATTCATCAATTTTATAAAATACCAGCATACAAATATGCTTACACACGCACACACACACACACACACACATGAACCACACAATTATTCAACAAATGTTAATTTGTCTTTTATGTAGTACACACAAATGCACATACCCATATAATCATAGTATTTACTTTGTATACGTAACATTTAAAAAATCTCCTAACAGTCGGCTAGGGCCGACCAAACTATACCCTGCATATGTAGATTTGTATATAAAAAGTTTACTCGAATATCCAACTTTTCTTTTATTTCCACTTTTCGAGAAACAATTTTTGCATATACTACTAATTTACACCCGAAATATGGTTGACTTTGACGAAGTAAAAGGATTTTAAGATAATTCCGAGGCTTAGTATGGGAGCTATATAAAAAGTGGGCGTGTAAACCCAACTTTCTAGTAAATCCAATTAATTTTTCAATGTTAATCCACACCTTAAATTTGGTGTCCTACGTTGAATAGTTTCTAAGTTATGGTGGTTAACATTTTTGTTTAATTTCCTCAACTTTGTATGGGAGCCCCAATAAGAAGTACGCAGATTTTTCGCCAGATTATTTCCGACTACGATATTAATTTAAGTGTCAATTATGGTTATTGTAGACATAAGATTGCCTAAGTTACAGCTGTTTCAATTTAAAATTTGTATGGGGGCTACGATAAACACTGGGCGTGGTGCGCCCATTTTCTGTGAGCCTAGTTGCTTGTACAATACTAATCCATACCCTAAGTCTCGTTGTCTTAGGCTAAATGGTTTGTAAGCTATGGAGCTTAAAATTTTAATTTAATTCACTCGACTTTGTATGGGAGACCCATGAAGGAGTGGGCGTGGCACACTGATTTTCTGCCAGATTTTTGCCGACTACGATATTAATTTAATTGTCAATTACGGTTATTCTAGACAGAAGATTGCCGAAGTTACAGCTGTTTCAATTTAAAATTTGTATGGGGGCTACGATAAACACTGGGCGTGGTGCGCCCATTTTCTGTGAGCCTAGTTGCTCGTACAATACTAATCCACACCTTAAATCTCGTTATTCTACGCTGAATAGTTTGCAAGTTATAACCGGTAACATTTTTTTTAATTTCCGCAACTTTGTATGGGAGACCCAAAAAGGAGTGGGCGTGGCACATTGATTTTCTGCCATATTATTTCTCACTTCCGTGTTAATCTAAGTGTCAATTATGGTTATTCTAGACAGAAGATTGTAGAAGTTACAGCAGTTTCAATTTAAAAGAAGTACAGACACTTTGTATGGGAGCTACGCTAGAAAGTAGGCGTGGCTCACCCACTTTTGGCGCGGTTATATAGTATTATAATATAACTCTATGTGCAAAATATTGTTGTCCCAAGTCGTATATTATGTGAGTTATAGCAAGTTAAAGATTTTGAAAATTTCGAGGTTAGTCGCTTTGAATGCTTGGTGTGGGCGTGGTTATTGACCGATCATGCCCAATATCAATCCCCTCCGTACCCTTGGATCATAGATTACTTATGCCAAATTTCATCGAAATAGCTCAATATTTACTCAAGTTATCGTGCGAACCAGCCAGGTGACAGACAGACGGACGGACGGACGGACGGACGGACGGACATCGTCAAATCGAAAATTTAATCGACGCTGATCACGAATATATATCCATGTCTATATCTCCGGAGATTCCTTCAAGTGGACACAAACATCTGACCGAAATGAATATACCATGCATATTGCATTATGCAGGGTATAATAAGCGAACATATTAAATATTTCGCAATCGTACTCACTTACTTACTTATGTAAGTACGAGGATATACTCGTACTCACTAGTATGTACGTGCGTATAATAATGTTGTAAACTCACAATGTGTACACATGAGTACACATGTGAAGTACATGCCTGTGTATATATACATGTATATATACATAAACGATTCACTCAAGCATGTTTAGATTCATACGCATCTAAGCATCCGATTAGAACGTGAATATTTTTACGATATATGTAATGTTTTAAGCTGTAACCCGCAATGTCAACCGCAAATGAATCAAGGTTTCAAAAGTTTCACTCACCGCGCACGTTAAAGCCAGCGAAACGTAATACCGCTCATGCAACTGTTGAAAACATTACTACGATGCATATTAAGAAGTATGTACTGTACCAACGCAACGATAAGAAGAATTTTGAAATCATTTAGTCTCAAAATTTAATTGACATTTGAATCTAGAAATATGTGTGTGAGTGCATCTATACGTTGCCATAAAATTGCTATAAAGTCTTGTTCTGGAATGAATTACGTGCATTAGAAAATGGCCCAGCAGATTTTGCTACTTCTTACGACTTCTTTGATGCTGCCGACATAGAATATAGCGCACAAAAATAATAGAGTTTATGAAAAAATATGGCAAAAAATTGTAATTTCTCCCTACGAGATTAATTTTCCTATCAAATATGATTGTTCTAGACAAAAAGATGAAAATTATGCCGGTTTAAAGTGATAAATATATTATGAATTTGTATGACAGCTATATTAAATAGTAGATGTGGCTCACCCATTTCTTTCACAATTATTTATCACTAAAAAATGAATCTACTTATGATATATAGTCATCCTACACGAATAACCACATCAGTCACGACCAGTTTAAAGTCACAAAATATTTTACGACTTTGTATGACAGCTACATTAAGTAGTGGGTGTGGCTCGCTCATTTTTTGGAAAATTATTACTCTTTTCCATATTAATCTATATGTGAAATATAGTTCTTCTAGGTGCAATACTGCGTAAGTTAGGGTGACATAAATTTTCTTTTTTAATTGGTGATATTATATGGCAGCTATATTTAATAGTGGATGTAGCTCAGCCATTTCTTGCAAAATTACTTGCTACTATAAAATTAATATATATCCAAAATATAATCGCGCTACATAAGAGACTTTGTGAGTTATGGCGATTAAAAATTTTTTAAAATTCTGCAACTTTGTATGACGGCTATATTAAATAGTGGGTGTGGCTCATCCATTTTTTGCACAATTTTTTTGTAATAATACTTAAGTTTATGTGCCAAATAATTTTGTTCTGCATCAAAAAGTAAATTGAGTATTCATAGGTTAAAATTTTATAAAAATCCGTGTCTAACCACTTTGATTGTTCCAGGTGGGCGTGTAAGTTGAACGATCATGTTCATTATCATTGGTGTTCATACTCTTGAACTCTAGGTAGTTTATGCTAAATATCGTTGATATAGCTCAATATTTGTTGAAGTTATTGTGCCAACCAGCCAGCTAACAGCGAGGCTGATGGATTGATGGATATTATAAAATCAATTATTTCGATGACTTTGATGAAGAATATTTATATTTATTTATATCTCTGGAGATTCATACAAGTTGGTGCAAACAACAAAATATAACTTTACACTTATGCACGATATAAACACTCAAAATTCCTGATACAAATTTCTCCAGTATATGGGACGTATGAGTAATATTAATTATATACATGATACGAAAAAGTGACCCAAGAAGTGATTAGAATTAAATTATGCTAATTAGATAGTAAAACTATAGTCAAAATATAGTGATTAAGTTCATTCTTAACCTTAAACTCAATTAATTTTTAACATATTTCTACAATTGAGACACTACTGAAGAAGTGGGAATTTACCATATAATAGAATATATGATGTGCTTGAACATTTTTACACTTGAGAATGTTTGTATCTTCAATATGTTATAGTAAAATCATAGAATATATTTTTAGAATGTATTGACCTTTCACCTACCTTCATAATGTATCTTTTTTATTTTTTTTATGAGAAATCTCCTTAGTTCCAATAATGAATGTCCACAGAGGGTTAAAATGTTGCTTATAAAATTTGACTGTAGGTTACAAAATACCCGAAACATATAAGTATAGCCTAGAGCAAAAACAATATGCAAGCAAATTAAAGTTGTGAAACAAGGTTAAAAGGTTGGAATAGACAGTGACACAGTATTTGTGGGGGCTGAATGATTCCAAATCAGGACGAAAAATCTAGACTCATATAGTAAAACCCACAAAACGGTTTGCATCCTCAGGTCAAATTCTTTTTCTATGACCATATTATATTTGCAACTTTTTAACTGACTGCTGTTAGAATAAGTGGATCAAAAAAGGGTTAAAATTCATATCGGAGCGAAATAAGTAATTTGGACGCATAGAGTAAAATTTCACCAAGAATAATTTTCTAAAACATTTAACCCACTAGCTCTCTCATGAAAGGGTCATTTTGACCCCCATTTTAAAAAGTGTGTATAAAATGGCATTTAAGAGGTCGCTAGAGGGTTAAGATGTTCTAGAAAAATATTCGCCAAAAAATTTTACTAGGGGTATTCTCAGACAAAATCTTTATACAAAGAACGTAAAAATTCATAGAAAATAAAAAACAAATATATCCCCTAGAAATATGCAACATTTTTATGCATTCTTTTATAATTTCTTCATAAATACAATATAACTCGAGCTCTTTTCGAGGGCGATGATTCGGCGCTTATGTTTTTAACTTTGTATAGTATTATCTTCCGTAGAATATATTTCTAAAATGTTTTCCTCAATGGTTTTTCTTCTTGAAATAGAAAACTACTTCCACTAAAATTTCGATATAGGTTACAAAGCATGACAAAACGTATAAAATTGTTTTAGGGAATTATCATAAGACATACAAAACAAATAAACTTAAACGCTCCATCTTCATACTTGCATATTCATTTAATTGAGATGGATGCTTTTCTTTAAAGTGTGTGCCATCTTTCCCATTACGAAATAACCTGAGGCCATTCATCATTCTTTGGTAGATAATAAACATGATAAGCATATTTGTACCCCCTGTAGATATTTATTCTCATTTATATTGTGTAATATGTGTGATTGTTATCTATTTTGCAATTGTCCCATTGATATTAACTTGCAAGGAAATAATTACGCACGCATTACATATGCTACATTTCGCACAATATCTCATTCGTCCTCTGGAGGATCATCGATGAGAGAAAGAGGAAACGGAAATTCTTTGTATTCTAAATATGTATTTAATGTAAATGCAAAAACTTTATAACATTGACTCTTAGCCTTCATTTACAATACACACAATACACAATATCCTCATACACTCGTAATATGGTCGTATGCAATTAATCTTGTTGCAAAACAATTTTCACATTCTATTTTATTACCATGACCAGCAAAAGGATTACTTTAAAATTCACATCCACGAGCATGTAATATATATATGTGTGTGTGTAAGAGTATGCTGTTCACGTGTTTTTATTCACTAACTTACGCAATATACACACGACTAACTGCTGCAGTAACTGCTGCGAGGAATAATCAAATAATCAGTTTCTATTCGTTGTGGTGGTGTTCTCTCTGACCCATATACTAATCGTATGTATGTATGTATGTATGGATTTCATCGCACCAAATTACACAACCCGTTCATTTATTTGTGCTTTTTCGCAAATGACAAAACAAGTTCAGCACAAATGTTAGTCAAATGTGATAAGGGTATTAAGGATTAAAATAACCAACCCATAAACATGGGCACAAATGCCATTGTTCAATAGAAAAGAATGGCTGGGAATATGAATGACCAGTGAAACCAGTTAGGCAGGCAACTAACTAAACAAAGATATGCTCGTTATACAAATAATCATCGTACTGTACTCATAATAATGAAAGTTGAATAAGCATAACATAAGTAAAATATGTGCTTTTCAGTGAACTCGTACCGTTCAAAAGGTCAAAGTCCTAAAGGATTGAAACTTTCTTTTTGTAAATTTATTCACATTTTCATAGTATCTATATATATTATATACGCCTTGTTAGTTAATATTTATATAGGTACATATTGTATTCTCATAGTTTTGGTTTCTTGGTCACTTCATTATTTGCTTGCTCACTGACATTTGGACATTACTTTTATTTACAATTACAAGTGAACAATTGTACTTACTTTTGGCTTTCTTTTAAACATAGTTTCTCTGTTGAAATTTTAGTTAAGCTAAAATAAAGTTCGTCTACTTGTTACTATTTTTTATACTATTTAACTAAATATTAAGATGGGTGAAAATGTATGGAGCAAAGCTTTGACAATCTTTTGTCTTGGATCTTTTCAAACAGGATTTTCAAAAAAAGCATAGAGTAATGACAGATTTTCACCCGTCTACTTTTTACAATAGTTTTCCCCAATCATTATAGAAACATGAATTTTGTAGTGGAACCCTCTTAAAAGATTGATGTAGAGAGTAAGTGGTTTTTGGAAGAAATATTGTTGAGGAATAATTAAAACAGATTGGTTATACATTGCAACGGTCTAGATGCGATTTTTTAGCATCTATGTAGCTATTTATCAATTTTCATGCGCTTTTGCGTTAATTTTGTATGGGAGCCCACTTAATTGATGTAGATTGAAAGGTTTGAAAGTACATGGCTATGGAGGATATATTTGGAATACAAAATTAATGCAGGTCGAACACACATTGCAAACCTCCATCGGAACATCTTTGATTTATTTAACCAATTATCAGTTTTTTTTTTTTTTGCATACTTTTTATGGGAACCCACTTATGTACGGAGACAATGTTGGTGAGGAAAAATTAAATGAGCGTCGTTATACATTGCACAGCTCAATCGGTGATTTTTGAGCATATATGAAGTTATTTATCGATTTTCATGTTCTTTTGCGTTCATTTTGTATGGGAGCCACCTTAAATGGTACAGATTAAAAGTATATGGGTATGGAGGATATATTAGGAAAAATTAATAGTGGTCGATCATACATTGCAAGTCTGCATTAGAGCATCTTTGGGCTTATAGATTTGGGGTTATCGGTTGTAACTTTTTTTTTTCATATATTTTGTATTGGAGTCCACTTATAGGGTGTAGATAAGGGCAAAATATATTTCGAGAAAATATCAATGAGAGAAAAAGAATGAGGGTCGATTATATGTTGTGCAGTTTAATCGATAATTTCTGAGCATCTATGGGGGTATTTATCGATTTTCAGGTTTTTTGTTGTTCTTTTTTATTAGTTCATTTTGTATGGCAGCCCTCTTAAATAGTGCAAATTGAAAGTAAATATGTATGGATTATATATTGAGAATGAAAAACTAATAGGTGTTGGTCATACATTGCATCTCTCTGTTAGAGAATTTATGAGGTTATTTAGAGATTTTCAGTCATTTTCACATTCATTTTGTATGGGAGCTCCTTTACTGAATGGAAATAGAAAGTAAGTATGTTTGGAGAAAATATTGAGAGGAAAATTTAATAAAAGTCATTTATGCATTTCATCGCTCTAGGCGCGATAACTGATCATCTATGGGATTATTTACCGATTTTCGGCTGTTTTTTGTATGAGAGCCCACTTAAAGTGTACATATAGGGGATAAGCACGATTAGAGAAAATTTTTTAGAGAAAATTTTAATATAGGTCGATCATACATTGTACTGCTCTACTGGCGATTTCTGAACATTTATGGGGTTATATATCGATTTTTAGGGGTTTTTGTATTCATTTTATATACAAACTCCTTTTGGATAGTGAAGATTGAAAGAAAGCGGGTATGAAGACTATATTGGGGATTGGGTTTATATATTGAACCTCTCTATCGGGGGAGATGTTCAATATGAGTATTTAGGTTCATTTTCTATGAAAGCTACCTTAAGGTATGCAGCTAGGAAGTCAGTAAGTTTGAAATAAATACATTTTACACTCTATCGGCGATAACTGATCATTTATGGGACTATTTATAAATTTGCGGCAATTTTTGATATGGAAAATATGGGGCAGATATAGGGTGTAGAAGTGTTTGGAAAAAATTTTGAGTACGAAAATTTAATGGGAATTTATCTCACAATTCACAGCTCCACGAACGATTCATGGACGAGCAGCTAATTGGACACGAAATTTTAATTTTTACTTTAAGCCACACCTCATGTCATCTTGTCTTCCTTTGTGCATAGTTTTTCATCAATTGACTTTATTTACATCATTCACACAATATTCCTCCAAAAATCATACAAGCGCTAACAGGACATTGTAGGATGAACTAACTATCACCTAAAAAAATTGGGAATTTTCTCATATGCTCTTTGCTGGTTCTGCAGGGAAGAGGATTAGATCGCACAACATGTGATCAGAATTTTCTTCAGCCTTGATTCAAAAGAGAAGAAAACATCTGGGAGATTTCATCATACCCGAGGACGAACTTAGACTCTGTGAAGTAGAAACCAAACTACAATTCATCGAGGTAATTGAGCTAAGAGTCAAACTCTACATCCACGAAAGGGGCACAATAGATCTTATAGGTCGCAGTGCAACATCCTCCAACGATAATAATAATAATAATTATTTATATATAATAATCTCAGGCATTCTCAACTTCAAAATTTAAAATAAATAGTACAAAATACCGAAAAGGCGTTGCCATTGTTAATTTTATTTTAGAAAATCGCGACGACGACGACTCAGATTTTCAGGAACTTTAAATAGTATAATAATATTACTGTAGTTAGCCTTGACTGTATGAAAAAAGCAAAAAAAAAGAAAGTCAAAACTAGCTATAGACATAGTTTTGTTGCAAAAAAAAAAAAAAAATAATTCGAAAATAATATTTTTGAAAAATGGTTGGCATCATCATTGTCATCATTGTCATCGTACAAATCAATAAATCGAATTACAGTTGCATTTGTAATAAAAATTTTACAAAACCAAACAAAAATTCACAAAAGATATGACTTGATAAATTATTGCAATAAAATGTTGTTAAAATGACTTTATCGATTTTAGTCATCTCATAGCGTCATCTCAATAGCGTAGTATGTACAATGGCACAATGCATAATATAATCGATAATTAATTGTCACTTAATTGAAAATTAATTACCGAAATATTACGCAACCGAAGCGTTTATTACTGCATTACACGTATGCTCAATTATTGAACAAGCAGAATATTCCATAAATTTCAAGCCTTTTACACTATTGCCATTCTACTTTTAAATTGCATATTATAGTCGTACGTGTTTGAATTTCTTTGAATCTGAATGCGTTCATATTCGCTTGAATATTGCTTATTACATTCGAATACATAAACACGTAAATATTATATTGATGTGTGTGTGTGTATGTACTACAAATTAAAATCTACTTTAGTCAATTTCGCATGCCAATATTTGCACGTTCATAGAGTGCTGATGCAGCACTACATCTATCTACTTGTATTTATTCGCAGAATCGAATGTTAATTACAAAAATGAGTTCATTATTTGTTTGTTTTATCTCGAGAAGGAAACAAAATTTTATACGCAACATTCGAAGAATGAAATGTTGCCATATGAAAGTTGTTAGTTGCCAAAACCTTTGATGGTATGCCACTGGAGTGTAGTGTAGTATTCTTACACATACTGTAGAAATAATCCTATTGTTATACAATACTCTTTCAAACGTTTCCTTGGCATAAATTTATTTTGAAAATATCTATTATTGTATAATTGAAGAATAACAATTTCGAACTTCAACGCGTACATTATGCCGATGATAATTACCATTGTTATTATTGAAATATAAGTTCACTCAATTTTCAACGACTTAATTGAGAAACTTGAATAGAAAAATAAATTTGAAATAAAGAAAACTTTCATAGATGACACCCATAGATACAATAGCATATCATCGACTCATTTTGTGATAATTAATTTGCCAACAAATGCGTTATGCGCAAAACTTTATCATAATTATCATTCGCAGCAGTTCAATGAAGAATATGAATTGAATAAGTCAAATGTGAGATACGAATATATTATGGTGATAGCTAGTGAATTATAATATAGTTTTAAAGACGCAAATGATAATGATATCGATAACGAGCTTCAGCATCATAATGGGGTATTAATTAGGATAAGGGTTGACAAAGCGTTGCTTTCACCCAAATGTATATTTGTATATGTGCGCACAATAGATATTTGCCCAGAGATAAGATTCAGTTGGTGAACCCAAGGCAAAAGACCCAATCTGGATTTCGACGCAAAAAGTCATCATTGGGTATTGAAGAGTCTCACTAGAAGGTCTGATCTGAAAGGGATCAATCGGAAAATCCCGTAATCCCATTTCGAATGATCATGCCAAAAGATGAACGGTACTGCGGTAGTATGTTCAAGAGCGGTAAGATTCGGCTGCCATACAACCTTCGGTTTCAAGTCAGCCTTTCTGGATTAGAAAGAGCTATGTTGCTGACGGCCTCAATTTCTTCGCCCCCTTTCATGTGAATAGAAACAAATAAAATGCAAACACAATGTGCAACACAGTGAACATATTATGCGACGGCAGTCTTCTCTGTTCTTCTCTTGCTGGCACCAATTGGATATTCCAAGCGCCGCCAAGTTACCCAACACTTGGTCCTTCCAACGGAGGTTTAATCTTCCTCTTCTTCTGCGTTCTTCAGCAGGTGCCGAATTAAATACCCTCTTCGCTGCACCATTGCCCATTTAAACGATATATTGAGGACTAATAGCTTGAGATTAACCCAGCCAGGGTTATTGCGAACCGGTCGAGAGCTCATAATTCGTTGCACTTCATGACGCCTAAGCAAAGCAAAATGATGCCGTTGTACAGCTGGGTGCTAATTAAGGATGAAGGCCACCATACAACAGTAAGACTCCTCTTGTCATTAACAAGACACCTGTTAAGAGCATAGTGGAGGTAAACTGCAAAATCGTTTTAGTAACTGATACGCAAAACTATAAATCTTCCACCCCACTGATAACGGAGACGGAATTAAGGAGTTGGAGATTGCCATCAAGTTGCTGGATAACATCAGACTTGAGGGTGAGTCCTCTAGTATCTTCAAAATGAACAGTAATGCTGAGCGTCGTACAAATGAATGTTCAGTACTTGATAATATCTTCAAACAGAGAGAGAGAGAGAGAGAGAGAGAGGGAGAGAGAGATGTCGAAGTCAGCATTATGAAAGATCCGTGGGTCAAACCGAATTACGTCACGGCCCTCAATAACAGCGAGGCAGTTAGTTAGCAGTAGCGAAAATCGAAATGTGTTGTGATTCAGAGCTTTTAATTTTATCGGCGCACATGGCTTACGTGCTTCTATGGAAGATGTTACGTTGTCAGCGGCCAATAATGCATCAAAATTTACTGCTCTCCTTCCCATACGCAAGGCTAATGTGAAGCACTCAATACCAAGAAGTGCCGAAGATAAATTAGCTGCTGATTTTATTGGTGGTTCCAATTCACCCTTTTGAGTTCAGTTGGTTTTGCTGGGTAGGAAGGAGTGCTCAATGTAATCCAAATATTTGACAATTCAAAAATCTGCGCAGGAAATTGGAGCATATATCACAAGAAACTTTTTTCGGACAACAGTTAAATACTCTTGAATTAAAATCGGACGAAAAATCAACTAATATCTCTCAAAAACCGAAAAGTGAGTCAAACGAGAAGGGTTTACCGTCATCACTAAGGCACTAGGTGAACTGGGAAAAAAGTAAGTAATTTTGAAATAGAATTTAATTTCACTTAAAAGAAATCCTGTCCAGTATATAAAAGCAAGAAATCCTTTAAATCTGGACAGTATTAGAATTGATCTATTATCTTAGACAATTTGGAATTTCGGAAGAATGCTCTTGATTTATCGGAGGATGCAGGACATCGTTGACTATATGCACTTATGGCCAGTACATTACTTACTGAGCTCACATTTTTTAAGACTACGGAGTGTCTTATTGGTCCCTGAAAGATCACAAGCTCACATAATTTCAAACAATTCCTTCGCTACTCGTAAATATCAATCTCACGATCATCCATTAAACATTCATTCATTCATTTTTGTTCAGTGTATTCATTATTTGTTCGTAGCAAAATACCTAAAATATTTAATGGGAATTCAGCCACATTGTGTTGGAACTTGCATTCACATCAATCGAGAAAACTTTCATTGGACAATTTTGCCTTATTTGAGATTTACATATTTGATATATGGTTTAAATATGGTGTTTTTGGTTAGACGTTAGTGGTAAAATAGTTAAAAAGTTAATATATCTATGTATGTGCATATAACTTTTACTATTTGCATGTAAACAAAAAACAAACAAAAAAACAACCCAAATAATAAATAATGAAACACAAATGCAAAACAATCCGCACTATAATCTGTCTTCTGTCATTGGCATGAATGTCACAATACAACAAAAATGCACCAAAGTTTCTCATTTGATCAAATATAAGTACAAACATCCAAGTAGATGCTATACAAATGTGTATATACATGTGTCTAGGTATTATTTACAGACATCAACAATGTAAATAACACAGCAAATAACATTAGTGAGAATTTAAGTTTTTTCGGGGAGCTCTGAAATGTTGCTGATGAAAAGATTCAAAAATGTTCCTTTGAAAATTGTAAAAACTTGATATCAATTTCTCATATTTTGAGCTCACTCATATCACTCAGATTTAGAATATAT
Source organism: Megamerina dolium (assembly GCA_963854835.1). Classification (NCBI taxonomy): domain Eukaryota; kingdom Metazoa; phylum Arthropoda; class Insecta; order Diptera; family Megamerinidae; genus Megamerina; species Megamerina dolium. Next base: position 22,506,909 of record OY978526.1, on the reverse strand, counting down.
TCTAGAGTGCCCTTACAACAACAACAACTCTTTCTATGCTGTGTAAAATATATCGACCGAATTAATGTAAAGAACAAAATTCATAGAGAAGAGGAATGTGTTACAGAATTTTACAACTTTGACGTTGTAAAGTGAATTCATGTCATCGTTATTGTTGTTGCTAGTTATATCCTCCATTGATACACACACACACATAGAAACTAGAAAATGTTGCAATATTACATTAGAATATTCACATACACAATGTCTATAAGTATGAGTAAATGCTTGTGTTTTTCTTTGTAATATAGAAAATATATATTTTCACACACACACACACACACACACATGCTCACACGCATGTAAACGCGTATACATACATCATACAAATATTCCATAGATTGTTCGTTCGCTTTATTATTCATGAAGGCATGTGACGATGTTGTTGCAAATACAATTTAGTCATTGCAAAAATAGACAAGAAGAAGAAATGAATAACACAAAAGCAACAACAACAAATAGAAATAGAAATGAACATAGTTGAATAGAGCGGTGTAAAAAAAAAAACGCAGTGGAATCCTTGAGCAACTCAAACTGTAAGAGTACATCAAATTGAATGCAAAAAATATACATACTCATACGCATAAGCAATTGCGACAAAGCTAAATAAAATTTCCATTTGATATTTGTACTTGTTGCAGCTACAGCTGCTGCTGCTGCTACAGATGCTGTCGCGATACTGCTCACTAGTAATATTGCTGGTGATGGTGAACCAAGAGTACCCAATTCGAACTTTAATATATGTATTTTCTAAAGCGAAATATTAGACGAAGAAGCAAAAGACGAAGACGATTATCAAACTCACTTAAAGAAATAGCTTCCCAAAAGTTATCAAAGCCAACACTCTTACGTACATACACGCACGTTCATACGAATTTTGTGGTTTACCACAAACCATAGCACGTAAAATGTTTCGCATAAATAATTAATAACGACGATTTCCCGGACGATGTATGTATGAATAATTTGAAAATTGCTCTGAATTTACCAAAATACTCATACTACTTTCGCTGCTACATATTGCTAACCATGACGTATCTATGTCTCATGCTTCTGCATTATTACATTGCGCTAGCAAGAGCATCATCAACTGATATGCTCGCAAATGTAATTATATGTATACATACGAGTATACATTAGAGTATATGTAGATATATGTATTACATGAAATTTGAATAGAAACTGTTGTATCTAGCTTTCGCTTGGCTCAGAGGGAAATTTCTAAGTTGGGTCATTTCAAGCATGTCTTACCAAGAAAATATAAATAAATTACTGATTTTGATTCACGAACTTTTGACCTTTAACAGCTTAACTATAAAATCATAAATTTTGTTGGGGAGCCCATCTAAGAGATGGAGATATGAGGTAAGTATATTTAGACGAAATTTTGAGGAGTAAAAGTTATTGATGATCAGTCATACATTCCAGTATTTTACGAGCGACATCGCTTCAGTTATGGGATTATTTATCGATTTTTAGATGTTTTTCGGTCATTTTGTATGGGTGTTCCCTTAAGAAGTGAAAATAGGTGCTAAGTGTGTTCTGAGGAAATATTAAGTTGAAAAAATTAATGGGTACATTTCATACATTTTATCACTTTCGGGGCGATTCATATTTAGTTATAGAGTTATTTTTCGATTTTCAGATGTTATTATTTGCGGTCATTTCGTATGGGTATTCCCTTAAGAAGTGGAAATAGGTGGTAAGAATGTTTATTTATCAATTTTCAGATGTTTTTTATGTCATTCTGTATGGGAGCTTCCTTAAGTAGTAGAAATAGGGGGTAAGTATGTTTGGAGGAAATGTTTAAGATTAAAAATTAACAAGAGTCACTCATATGTTTCACTACACTAGGCGTGATTCCTAGGATTATTTGTCGATTTTAAAACTGCTAATGGCAAGTAGCCCATAGGTGTCCAAGCATAATCACTAGGCGCATAAAATATATGATCAATCTTCATTCAATTTTCGTCTTCAACATTTCTTCGGAACATACTTACACCCTATCTTCAACCATTAAGGTGACCTCCCTACAAAATACACTTAAAAAGTTTGAAAATCGGCAATACCAATGCTAGCCAGGAATCGCTCATAGAGTGGAGAAGTATATAACCGAGTACTATTAATTTTTTTCTCCTCAATATTTTCTCTGAACTTACCTACTCTATACCTCTACTTTTTGGGTGGCTCCCCTAGAATATTAATAGCTTTTTAAAAACTTGTTGCAGTACGGATCAAATGCTAAAAATGGTCCAAATTTTATACTTTCGTTGAGCTAGGTAGTCAGAATTTTGTTCCATACAATTTCACCCGCCTTAATGCATATTTGGTGTACTGCATTAATGTCGCAAATATTTGCAATAATGTCGAAAATGTTTGTAATAACGTCGGAAATTTTAATAAGACAAAAATTAACGAGATTTGTTTTTTGCAAAATTAGATTTCGACATTATTGCAAAAACGTTCACGAATGATGCCGACACTGGCGTTTTTTGCTACATTTCTATTTAATATGATTTTGACTAATATCTAAACATATTTTGTTCGATATTAAAAAAAAAAAAATTTGTTTGCAATAATGTCGAAAAAGCAGTTTGCTGAGGCCAAGGTAAAATTTAATATTTTAGCTTATTTTGGATAAATACATTTTTCTCTTTCGAACACTATTATTACATCTTTGTTTTACTTATCTTTGTCTATACATTCCAGTACATAAATAAAAGTCCAGTACATTGATAAAATTGGTAAATTTCAAAAATTTAATTGCTTATATTTTTACGTTCGACACTATTTCAATTTTTTGCAATAATTTCGAAAAAAAATTATACAAATTTATACAACATTGTTGCAAAGAATTTTCAACATTAATCCAGTCAACCTTAATTCATGTAGCTATACATTTACAGGTAGTAATTCAATAAATAATATAATGAAAGCAACATAAACAACAACAACAAGAGACAACAAAAATAATATCTACTAGAATTTAATATGAACACAAGTGAAAATAGCCAAACAAAAGGTAATCATTTAAATACAATTTAGAGGTGCACTTCATGACAATTGAATGGGCTCATTTAGGTTCGGTTATTGTGGAAGACCTCTCTCTCTGAGAGGACACACTTGGGCAAGAAATGCCCATTGTGATACCCAAAAATTATTACCTCACTTGGCCTTTGGAATTAATTTTAATTATCGGCCCGTATCGATTCTAATACCTGGGTTGGGGTTGTGATAATCGTGAGTAAAAAATATGGTAAAAACTTAAACAAAGCAGATAATGTGATTCAAATTTGGTTTTTTGTGTTAAACTAAGTAACGAAGTGCTTGATTTCAAGATATCAAGCAATATTGAGTGTTACGGATGCGACCAAATCAGTTCCATATTTTGTTGGTGCCCAATTTTCGGTCTAAATATACTATCTATTCAATTAGTTCTACAAAACAATCCAAATATGTATCACATCCTTTGTTTTTCTCTGTGGCGAGCGTAATTCATGAAATATCCACATGTATTTAGAGAAAAAAATAAAAACAAAAACCATCCGAACTTAAGCAAATGGTATACATAGTATGGTTTATATACAATTTATTATATGTATTTATAAGATACAGGCAACTATCTCTTATTTCAACATCTTTTGTTGTATTTGGATTCTAATTAAAATGGTTATTGTGTGCTGCTGTTGTTGTTGTTGTTGTTGTAGTTATTATCATTACTCATGTAGTTGGAAACGATTTTACCAAAATTACCTTACCACAATTTTATATACATACAAATATGTAGGTACATACATCTCAATGCCATACAAATATTCATTTACATAATTGTAGAGATATATTTACACCATTTTCATATCATGTATGTACCATAGTTTTCTGAAATTTCTAGTAAATGATCAAGGACAATTGATGCATCGAAAGATTACCAACATAGTATGAATGAAAATTATTAAGTTGAATTTATAAGAAATTTCAATATTGTGTATATACATACAATTGGTGAGAGAAGTAGTAGAGAGTATGCATATACACACACGTAAGCAACAAACATTTACTCAACAGTGACAAAACATGTATATATACATATTTGTGGGATTTCAAATACATATGTTTAGCAGCATTTTTTTTTCTCATTACAAATAAACATGTATATATGCAAACGAAATTCTTCTCTACATGTAACTACGTGCACACGTTGAATATTTTGTTTACAAAACTATCAAAAACCCCTATATTCATTCAAATCCCCTGCTGGATGCCATCTAAATTGATTTTTAGACCAGCAAATACATTTACACATGTACATGATATCATGTTTTATGTAAGATGTATACAAAATTTGTTTGTTTGGTTAGTATGTACGATTTTTTTTTTTATTCACTCATACATTGTTAATGAAAAGTAAATATTGACATCAACAAATGCAATGAGTGCAAATAGTATGTATGTTAGGTATGTAGGTAAGAATAATAATAATAACATTTGCATATGTATGCATAGTAAGGTATGCATTGCCAAAAAAAAAAACAAGTACACTATTCTGTAATCCCAAAAGGAAATGGTAATATAATGTTTATATGTATTACGCCTCTGATAAGAAAAAAAGTGCTAATTCTATCAAATGGAGGTGTTTCAATTTTCTTCGAAAATGTAAATGCCTACAAATGTTTCGGTCAATGAAGAGCACTATACGTGGATACATGTTGATCGATTTCTTATTATATATTAATTATTAATATGGGGGAAATCTGCTATATTCAGTTAAAATAAACCTGATTACATAATATATTTACCTTATGAGAGGATTATTTGTAGCTTTTTTCATATACTAAAAGCATAATAATGGACGTGACATCACGGATGTGCTTTTACCATACATTCTTTAACATTTCTATTCCGTGTACTCTGGCAATTTATCATGCAAAGGCTTACACCTGAACAAGGTTTCATATTCATATTCTATGCACCACATAGAGCTTTCTCCCATATTGCTGTGCGCATAATTAACTATCTGGTTAGCGTATACACAATACGATGCTTTGACTTAATTTTATTTATTTACAATTAAATTGTAGTTAAACAAGCACTAGATGCCAGGGCTACCAACTGACTTAATTTTATGTTCACTCTTATGCCTAATATTTATCGAATACGAGCTCATACAGTGCGTACCAAAGAAGGAAACGCAACATTAGAACGAATGTAACCGGGAACCCATATTTGTAGCCGTCTTTAACAACCCGGCCTCTGTCCGTTTTGAGGAAAGATATTATCCCACATGCTTATAAGATCCAATTGATGCAGTACTTAAACCCGGTATTTATTGTGATGCAATTCATTTTTGGCTTATCGCAATATTTAGAGTAAGAGCAATGCTCACAAGACTCTTGAGACCCTATTACGTCCTCACTGTTTGGTGTGGCTTACAGTACAGTGGCATCACTGGTTCATACTTTTTCAAAACTGCAGTTGAAACCAAAGCAACCGTGATTGACGAGCGCTATTAACAAATGATTTGCAACTTTTTGGTTTCCCATGTTAATACTTGTATCACAATCGCTGCAACATGCGATATAACCATCACCATCATGAAACTGTCACGTGGTCATACGATTTGACTTATTTGAACTACTTTTTGTGGGGTGCGTCAAATCACTGTGTTAATGTTGATAAATTAGCTACGTTTGGCCACTTGAAAGCCAACAGTCTGCATGCTATAATCAAGATAATGGCGATTATACTAGAAAAAGTGCTAAAAAATTGTATCGACCGAGTAAAACCGGTCTTCAGCCGGCCTAGTCGAGGTATCCAAATGTTAGCGCTTACTTATAAACACTAATTGCCATTACATTTATAAATTAATAAAACCAAAATATTAGCAATTTCATTGCATATTAACATTTCCATCATACTCTGCTCGAAATTTAGCTGATCCGCAATAAATTTTTATATAGGTGGATTACTAAAAAAATTCATGTATTTAAAAATTTTCCATTCTCTTCAGTTTTGGGTGCCCTGAAATATATGTATTTACACTTTATTCTCGAAGCTTGAAACTAGAACATTTAAAATATGTAATTATTTTCACTTTTTTTTTTCTGTCCTCAGTTGCTTCTCAGTAATTTTCTCGTTTGGTATTTGTAAACCTAAAAACATGTATGTAATTATTTTGCTATTTCTACATAACTACAATACATACATAACATATGTAGATTTTTGCTGATAGCAATTTATTTATTTTGTGTGTGTGCTTTAAGTGTACATACTACATACAAAACAAATGTGATGTCCATTTAAAATGTTGATAAATACTTGCATATTTGAATGTAAGAATATTTTTTGGTATTCGAAACAAATAACAAATAGAAAAAAACAATTCATACAAAAATACTGTGCCCTAATGTACGACATACGATAAAATATAGACTATAATTTGCATCAGTAGTTCCTTAATAGTGTGGTGGATAACAAGAATATGAAGAATAAAAAAAATAAACAAACATCAGTCAGCTACATGTTCTCATACACACTTTGTATACATTCTCAACAATACTTAGGCATGTCTGCAACTTGTATCACAGTATTGTATACAAGATATGTATCATATGAACATACGACTCCGTCTACATGTATATAACAGATAAAAGGAGAGTCTCAATAAAATCAACGCAACATTAAATAGGCAAGCAGTAGACTAGTGAATTAACTCAACAAAAAGAGGTAGGTAGGTTGTGTAATGTTGCGCTGGAGCTGTTGTGCTGTATGTTGTACATGTATGTTGAATACAATTTTAATGATGACTTTCGTCCTATTTCTACATACTACTAATACTACTATGATAGAGTACTGCTAGTGTCATTGCTGTTAGCATATGTCCTGTAGTTATATGTATAAACCTACAATCATTACGCCCACTGGTGCCAGTAATGCCATTATTATGTTGCTATATACATGTGTATCTGCATACATTAATACAGCATGCATTGGGGTAACTATGATATGATAAGGTGCCTACACTCAAACGAAGAATAACTGCATCTCCCAACCAACTAATAAGATACATTTTTATTCTTCTGTCAATGACAGCAACATTCTGAAATGCAAACAAGATGGAAGGCAGATACGAGTATGTGTTTCTTAAAATATCAAGTATACCATATGTGTATGTTTGATGTGTATGAAACACATACGAATATGTATAGATATGTTTTTCGTGTGCATAACTAAATTTACAACGTTTTGTTAAATAAATAATTTACTTAATATAGCAATGAAACATTATTGACATCATTCGGATGGTGGCGTTAATTGAGTGCTTATACGATATGTAGGTAGGTGTATACTTCCCCTATATGTCTTGTGATAATGATGTTGATAATGATGATGATGAGTCTATTAGCTTGTACTACATGAATTAACTAAGTAGTACTTACATATGTAGTACAGTATAATTTTTAGTGAAATGCAAACATTTACTCAACTCAAAGGGGAATATATAGAAATGTATTATGAATGTAAGTAATAAAGTGAGATTAAGCGAACTTTGACATTTACCATACCATAAAATCAAAATGAATTTAACACGCTTAACCATCATACTTATTATTATAATGATTCTCTGATCATATCTCCCCGTATATTTTATTTTATTATTATGCGCAATATATTATTGCTTAAAGTTATTATATTTATTTGCACATTTTCACTAATTACATGTACACAAATTGATATGAGTATAATACAATACCTTACAATAGAGTAAGAGTTTGTGGCATAAACATTAATTGACATTTTTTGAAGCAAACTTTCAAATAATTAGAAGCACAAGGAAGAAGAACCAGGAAGCCAACAAGGTGGTCAAAATATATTGTTTCGATATCATGGATTATAATGTATTGAACAATATAATGAAGCAATTTAATATATATACTCATCTGCAAGTGAGATATCATTATAGAATGAGATGAACTTCAGCTAATTATATTATGACTTTTTTTTAAGAATTTTATTTTTGAATTTAATGTCATTCAGTAGCAGCAACTATAATTAAAATATTTGTTGAATATTGCAAAATATGAAACCTTATTAAATTCATTCACATTATCGTAGATTATAATTATATGAGCATGAGTATGAGTTCATAAATTTCATTGCATTTAGTTTTGTAGTTGCATTGCTATTATCAATTAGTGAATAAATACAAGATATCCTTTGTTTCTTATTATAATAATAATAACAATCATAATGAAGTTAAGCCATTGTTTGACATATTACTTTAATTTCAACGAAAATTTGTGCATTTGTTTTCAATGAGTTTTTCAACTTCTAACTTGTGTTCTAAGTATTTAAGTCGCTGTAGATAATACACTTAAATCACTGAGGAAATTGTTGTGCCTTTCATTGCAATTTGACCTAGATTGAAAAACGACGAAGCTGTAGATGCTGATGGCCTGCCTGTCGAGTTGTTTAAAACGATGAGAGGTTGAGCTGTTCACCAGCATGTACCAGCTCATTAGCAAACTGTGATCAGATGAAACTATGCCCGCTGATTGGAGGTTCAGTACTCTTTGTCCCGAGCATAGGACAAAGAGTACTGAATAAGACTTCGTAGCATCACATACAAGATTCGAGCATACTGTGAGCCTATACTTAAAAACCTGATTGTACCTTATGAATGTGGTTTCAGATTTGATAAATCTACCATCGACCAGATTTTCACACTACATCAAATCCTGTAAAATAACCAAGAGAAACAGATTGACACACTACTGACAGACTGACAAATATTTGTTGATTATAAAGGCGCTTTCGACAGTCCGATAAGGAATTATCTCTACACAATAATTTCCTGAGTTCGGTATTCCTGTGAAGCTCATTCACTTTTGCAGAATGACACTGCAGTGAAATTTAATACCGAACGGAGTTTAAGACAAGGCGTTTCGTTATCGTGCGCCGTCTTCAATCTTATTATGGAGAAAATAATACGAGCTGCTGATCTACGACGTAAGGGCATTGTATTCAACAAAAGTGTCATGCTGGTAGCGCATGCCCATATATTGACAAAATTGGCCTGAACATGCGAGCAATTAGCGCAGCACTCTCTGAGTTGAAAAGAGAGAGTCGTGTCGAATAGATCTTGCGGTGGACGATGACAAGACGAAATACATGGTGTCAACAAACAAAGATTTCCGGCATCTTGGACACCACGCCACTGTTGATAACTTCAGTACTGTTACAGCGTGTTATATTTTTGGACAATATTAGAAGGCACCTACCTTTATTAGCCGGTTCCGCACTGCAATATCCTTGTGACATCACTTTTCTGAGTATTGTATAGTATATGATTGCCTCCCATTCAGTTTTGCTGCTACACGCTTACTTCATACTTCTTATGTTATATTATTGTCGCTGCCCTCATTTTCTGAGGGGACACACTTAGGCCACAAACGCCCATTATGATACACACCGAGCTTCTCTTCCAATACTGGCATGTGTATTAAATTTGGACAGAATTAGAAGGGACCCACTTATATTAGCCGGTTCCAAACGGCAGAACTCTTGTGACATCGCTTTAACGTAGTTTTCTCACTGAGCTCTTTTCAAATGGATTTTTGGCAAATTGTTAGTGCCGAAAAAATTCTGGGTACCGCTCGAAAGAAAAATCTTTTCGATATCAAATTTTGTTATGCTTCAACCGGGGATTGAACCCACGACCTACAGATCAGAAGGCAAACATACTAACCACTGAGTTACGGCACCCACTACTCCATACTTACTTACTCCATATCTTTAATACTTAGGGTGGCTCCCATACAAACCCCCACCCTTAAGGGCCTCACATACAAAAATAGAACTAAAAACAGCAAATAAGCCTTTATCTGCCCAAAAATTGCCACTAGAGAAATGAAATGTTTTCTATTTTAGTATGCATAAAAATATAAAGCATAGTATAGTAAATAATGTAATAAATACTTACGAATAATATATGTAAAATTAAATTGAATATTTAAACACAGACAAGAAAAATGATTTCTAATTTGCAAGTGCCAATGTAACACCCAGTCAATACGTTTATGATTGATTGTATACAAAAATATTCTAAACAAATTACATCGAATAATGACAATGTAATAAAATAAGTAATATTGTATTTATTACATGTGTGAAATATATTGAATTGCTTGCAAACAAATAGAGACTGAATAATTAATTAAATACATAAACAGCGCATACAGCAAAGTTCTCATATACTCGAACTATTGAGGCCATTTACATTTGTTGTCGTTTAACAAGTTTTAGTCTTTTTTTTTCAATTAGTGCTTATAGTTTGTACAGTCTATATAATCATTTTTTCCTTTAAACCTTATTATTATTATTATTATTATTATTATTTTTTTTTTTTTTTTTGTAATTATAAATATCAATTTAACACTTTGATATAGAATCAGTATTGAGGGTATTCTTAAAAACTCAAAAGACTGTTTCAGAAGCAAAATTTTTCTCAAACAACAACAAACAGACAATTTTAAAATTACCTAAATAAATATCTCAAAAATTAATTATTACTCGGACATGACAATTTGTGTAGATCTCATGCATAGTCATAGTCGTTAGAAATATACTTTACTTTTTGGGCACTGTAGTAGGTACATATATAAGGTGTAGTAAAAAGAAATCCATTATTTTTCCAATAGATGGCTTTTTGTAATCTGTATCTCGCGTTGTATAAGTGCGATCGGGTTACGCTAGATGGCGTTAAAAAGACAGAATTTTGTACTAAATAAACTTTTCAGGCAGTTTTGGGATTGCTTGGCTCAGTATTGTTTGAGAACGCGTCAAAGATGGACACCAGTAAAGAGAAAATACGCCATATTTTAAAGTTTTTCTTCGATAAAGGCCAGACGCCTGAAAATGTGAATAGTGTTTATGGTCCTGATACTGCAACAGCCAATCACATGCAATATTGGTTTCGTCGATTCCATTCCGGTAATTTTGATGTCAAAGATGCACCACGCTCTGGAAGGCCATTTATCGAAAATATCAATAAAATAATGGAAATCGTCGAGTCTGACCGTCATGCGAGCACTGTTTCTATTGCCCAGGGGCTAAACATTGCACAAAAAACCGTTTGAAACCATTTAAATAAGGCTCGGTACAAGAAAAAGCTCGATGTATGGGTGCCAGACGAGTTAACGCAAAAAAACCTGATGGACCGAATTTCCATCTGCGAATCGCTGCTGAATCGTAAACAAAATCTATCCATTTCTGAAGCGGATGGTTACTGGTGATAAAAAGCGAAAATGGTCGTGGTCGAATCGCGGTGAACCGGCGCAAACGGTGGCCAAGCCAGGATTGACGGTCAGAAAGGTTTTGCTATGTGTTTGGTGGGATTGGTGGGATTGGGCATTAGACCGTCTGAAGGAAGTAATCGCCCAGAAGCAGCCAGCTTTGGCCAATAGGAGAGTGATTGTGTTCCATCAGGACAACGCCAGGCCACACACACATCGATAGTGACTCGCCAGAAGCTCCGGAAGCTTGGTTGGGAGGTTCTTATGCATCCATCTTATAGTCCAGAACTGGTCCACCAAGTTATTTCTACCTGTTCCTGTCTATGGCGAATGATTTTGCTGGTGAAAAATTCGCTTCTAGAGATGCTTGTGAAAATCAACTGATCCAGTTTTTTGCGAATAGGGACGAGGGTTTCTATGAGAGTGGCATTTTTGAAATTACTTTCAAAATGACAACAAGTTATCGAACAACACGGTGCATATTTGACATAAATCAGATCATTCTAATTATGCTAAATAAAACTTATTTACATCAACTTCAATTTAATGCAAAAATAATGGATTACTTTTTACTAGACCTTATATTTATCCTCTCATAAATTTTTCGTGAATAATTTTTTTTTTTTACAAAAATATATATATATATATATAATATGATTAACAAAAAAAAAAAATAATAATAAAAAAATCGTTGTATGAGAATCAATCATTTATCCACTTAAGATCCATTATTATCAGATAAAAAAAAAATTTAAATTTATTCTACATATTGTACAATTTATTTCAATTTAAATAAAGACCGCTTTTTGATCAAATCAATCATAATCGTCAGTTTTTTTGTTTGTTGATGTTTGTTTGTCTATTGAAGATGCTGACAAATGACATCAACAACAAAAGATGAATTACTTTGATGTGTCAAATATTATTTCCTAAATGCATAGTATATCATATTATAACACATACAGACAAGAGAACACCAAAATGACAAAAGATGACTATCAATCAATGACAATTTGCCAAATTTTGATGTCATTGCAATGCAGTAAAATCATTTGCATTAGGGAGACAATACCATACACACACACATACACCACAACAACAGCGACACTAACAGCGCTATCTATGGCATGCAACATAAATCATCAATTAAACATAAATTACAGGTAATCGTATAATATATACAAACTCAAACGCACAAATGGGCGTTCCTTATATTGTATACAGTGACACTCATGCTATTCATATGTAAATGCTATGAATATGAAATTAAGCGATTCTAATGATTTAAACACATCGCTTGCCTTGCCATCTCTAAATACGCTCAAATCAGTGGACAATGTCATGCAGCTAAATAATTCGATTGAATAAGCACAGTAAGCCAGCTATTATATTCTAAAACCAAAATCATGCGCGACAACCACCAAGGACATAGTAGTTAGTATACGCACACAAACAATTCATTATAAATTTATATTTAAGCTACTCTATATTAAGTTAAATTTAAAACGATTTACTGGAAATGCAGAATACTTCGAATAGTGTGATATTATCAATACTATCAACACCATTACCACCATCATCATCATCATCATCATTATGAACTAAAGTGCGAACTTATTGCTTTCGGTATTTAGAAGCCTAAACGTCTCCTAAACGCCCACTATTGCGTACTCTCATGTACAATGACCATTCAGCCAGCTGTGTGGCACTGTTTGTTGGCACAAATGATGCAAACGTAAGTAGAAAATGCAAATATTCTATTTACACTCGTCGCCAAATCGTTTAAATGGATAAAGCAATAGCAGCGAGAGTGACGTATAATGCAGGTGTGCAAGTGTAATTGTGCCAAAAAGCCTTACAAACTATGTGTTTCTTTATGTGGTGTATATGTAGTAGTACTTTAAATTTATTCAACACGCTGCGACTACAATATACTATATAAAATTACAACAACAACAACAACAACAAAATCTAGTAGGATTAGCATGAAATGATTGATGATATTTCCCTCCTGTACCACCCACCACTATTGTACACCAGCTTGACGTATGTATGGAAGTGCGACGAGCGCACACCAGCCCAGCAAAATCCTTAACGGGAGACTCCCACTTGTTGACAACGTGGAAAAATTATTGCCCAGAAAAACAAGGTGCACCCTGGCGCAACTCACGCCCGGATACAGTAAGTTCCACAATAATTATCTATCGAGAATTAATCCCAATATACCGGACGAATGCCCCGATTGCAGCCAATCACCGCACGACACTGTCCACTTATTCAATTGTCCCTTGCACTGCAGAAATTTGATATCCGTACAGCTCTGGACACACCCACTTGAGGTGGCTACATTTCTGGGACTTGACCTTCAGGAGAACACGAGCGAACAATAGATTGTGGATGCTGTCGACGACACAAATTGAAGTTGCTACAACAACTACATGTACGGAAGTATATACTTGTATAAGAGGTCTATTCTGAAATTTTTTGCAATAAAGTCGAAATTTTATTTAATGAATTAATATTTATCGACATTATTGCAAAAAAAAAAAAATTTACACAATATCAAAATGGTAATTTTTGCAAAATTTAATTTAAACATTATTATACAAATTTTTGTAATATTGTCAAAACTTTTATTTTTTAATTTTAATTCAATACTGAAGATTAAAAAGTCCTGAAATTCTTGCAATATTGTCGAAACTTTTATTTTCTAATTTTAATTCAACGTTGAAGATCCTAAAAGTCCTAAAAGGAGGAAAAAATTTTTAATGCCCGCAATGCCACACAACGTAACTGTGACACAACTGGATTCGTCTTTTTGTTACCCTCCCATCGAAAAAAAAAAAATTCCAAGAATTAATTAAATAATGTAGAAATCCTAATTCTTACAAATTTAATTTCATCCTTATTGCATAAATATGAACAATAATGCCGAAATCTCAAATTCATACATTATTTTTCGATATTATTTGATTTGTTTGCAATAATATCGAAAACTTCTATTTCAGCATTATACAAAAAATTAATTCAATTATGTCGAAATTATAATTTTTTGCAAAATTTCATTTCGATAATATTGTAGAAATTTTGACAATAATGTCGAAATGCTTCATTCAATTTTTCAGCATTCTTATTGCAGCATTATTTCAATGTTTTTTTTTAATACGATGTTGAAAATGTGTCAAAAAATTCGACTAATACGATCTTGGACTAAAACTTTAAATTGCTATAGAATTGTTTTTTTTTATAAATTCAATCAATTTAACTGCAAAGAATATTTAAGTTCAAGTTAGGAAGTTACAACTCTGAGTTGCTAAATCTGCTACCCAAATTTAACTACGACCAAAAGTGAATATGGTGAGCATCGAAATCTTTTTATATATACTAGGAACTTGTGGGTGCAGTAGCTTCTGACCTGTAGGTCGTAAGTTCAATCCACGGCTGAAGTACAGCTTTAATATTGAAAAGAGTTTTCTTTCGAACGGTACCCACTTGTCGGCAAGCAATTTGCAACTCTTCCCGCAGTAACAATTTGCCATGGAAATGCTTCTGTGACAAAGCTCAGAAAAATGATGTCACAGGGGTTCAGCCGGGCTCGGAATCGGCTAAAATATGTAGGTCCCGTCTAATACTGTCCAAAATTTAACACGCACAGCCCTTCGGGGCTTATAAGTGTTACATGTTTTATTTTTTTTTTAGGTGGATCAAACAGTGTGGAATAAGTGAAACAAGAAATCTTTTGTTTTAGCCAAATTCCTTTTGAGTAAATAAAACGAGTCCAACAATTTTCTAATTTTTTTATCACTTCCAAAAATTAGTCCTTCGAAAGCTCTCCAAAATAGAGCTAAGTTTCAGCTATGAGTCCTCATTTGAGTAAAATCGCTTACCGGCGAACCACGTTCACATGGTTTTAAAATAGCGAAAAGTCGCTGGCGCCAAGATTTGGCGAATACGGTGGATGAGAAACCATTTCACATTCAATTTCGTGCAATTTTACTTGCGACGCTAAAAATTATTGATCAGACGCATTTTCGTAATGTTGCTCAGAGCTTCTTCATACCCATACTGACGTTTTTTGTACTTTCAGATCATTCGGCATTATCGGTGCCTGTGCGGCAACAACGAAAATCAGAAAATCACTTTTGAATTATCTTCATCGAATGGATCTTCATCGAGTCTGGATAATGTTTATCTCTATGTGGATAATGTTTATCTCGTTTCTTGTGTAAATAATAGTGTTTAATCAGAACACCAAACTCATATTTTTCCATTAAAAAAACAGGGATGTTGCTTGCTTTTCATTGTTATAACTTTTAAATGCATAAACAGAAATTGCTCAAATTTTGAGAGACATCTAATGAAGTAATTGAATTAAAAAATTGTGATAAAAAAAATACTATTTTGGATGTTTTATTGCTGGGTTCAAACAAAAACTTCTTAATGATGGCGAGATGCGAGACATTTTCAACTCTTTTCATCGAACCACCCTAAGTGGACAGCACTGAATAGGGACGCGTAAAATTCAAATATGTTCGCAAGTCTAATAATGAACTATTGTAGCAATGTTCATCGTAATTGTAAAACAAAATTGCCAATAACTGGGAAAACACATCATCCCTAAGTCGCTTTATAGAGTAATCCATTTATGTACTCTATATGTCCCTCTCGCTACCTCTCTCTCTCTCTCTCTCTCTCAAAATGCACTAATATACCACTCCAAAAGTTATATATGATGCTTGTTTTATCAGAGAGGTAAAAAAAATATCGAATTTCTGTTTTTGTGTTATTCCCTCCTCCAAAATTGTTATAAAGAGTGGATCATAGGTTAGTGCCTTTTTCAGTTTTTAAATTAATTTTAAAGTGATAAATAAAGAGAATTGAATAATAACAGAAATGTCGACATTAATGCATACATTTTTCGACATTAACTTATTCTTCATTAATGCACTAAAACTCAGAAACTTTGTCCGGTCATATTAACCCAATACAATGGCTCATTTTGTAGCAACTACATTCGATCTACGCATTTACTTAAAGTATTGATTCATGAAATAGGCATGCTAGCTGACAACTTAAATTGTTCCAATGTTCAAGGCCGTTCCTTTCATTCGATAATTTTGCTACTGTTGCCAAAAGTGTTCTAATAAGCACCAAGCTGTCACAAAACTGAGAAGAATATTGCACAAATCTCTTGCATTATAAGTTTACAAGATTCAATTGATTCAACATTGATTCAATCTATGAATGAATTGAATCCCCCATTAGTCCAAAAATGTATTACGAAATCAAAATAAACTGGATGGGCTGCAACCAAGCCAATTGTAAAATTTGAATAAAGGTAATGAGGATATAGAAATTCCATAATAAATATTGTAGTAGCAACATTTATTCTTGTGAATGATGTTTGATGACGGTGTTTAATTCATACAATTTTTGTAAATGAAACCTAACGATGACCCAACCACTTATAAGTGCATCCATTTGTATTTTCCGAAATGGAAACAGTAACAGTAACAGATTGCTTTTCGAATTGCGAACACAAAAGAATGAACAATAAAAAAAAATAATATGAAACGAATAGAGAGAGAGAGAGAGAGAGAGAGAGAGAGGTAGGGTGAAAAAAAGCCACAAAATTTTGTGAAAGAAATCTCAATAAAGTGTAAATGTTGAAAGGGAAACATCATTTTTTTCATTTGTTGTGTTTGTTGTTGTTGTTGTTGTTGTTGTTAAACGTTAATCCCTGTTTGGTTGAATATGCTCTTTAGCGTGTGTAAGATGTATATGTGTAGAGTAATAATAGCGAATTGTGATTGCGAACAAAGAAAATTAAACGTAAAACGCTTGTGGCTCGAAAAATTACATTTTCGGTTTGGTTTGAACCACAACAACAGCAACAACAACAACAACAACAAAGGGTAAATTTCATTTAATTGATTCTTTTGGTTAAAACCCTTTTCTCGGGCACACCACGCTTAATTATTTCTATGGCGAGTTTGTGTTGCTGATGAAATTGATGGTACTTATTATTAATGCAAATTCAATTTTGAAAGAATTTTAAATTTCTTATTCTTTAAAAATGTGATTTTTAAAAAACAAATTTACATTACTTGTCAAATTATGTGCACCTACATATGATATATTCGTAGAAGTGTTTGCACAAACATTTGCACATAAAAGGTAGAAAAGCGAAGGAAATAAGAAAAAAGAAAACTAAAAATAAACGACAACTCTCTAAGTGAATAGCCAAAATATTACATAATACTGCATTTTAATGCCAAACAAAAAAATTGGAGGCTGTGTAATGTCGTACAGTTCTACCCTCTCAATTATGCTTGGCTTGTATACGCCCACCCATACGATGTGAATAATTTACTCAAAACACAACCCTGAATTCAATTGTGCGTGAAATGAGTGCGTTGAACTGGATATTGTCAATATTAGGAAGACTTCCCTACGGGCCATACTATTGGATATTGTGAGAAATTATTACGAATACTCCTATACAACGATGTGGAGTTATGCATATACATTCCATATAAACTTGAATCCTTTTCTAAGGCGAATAAATTTGTAATAATTATGCTAGAATAATTACAAAGATACCATAAATCAAAAGTAGGCCTAATCCGGGGAAAATTATGACTACCTCCTATACAAAAGTATGTTTTCAAATGTAGTTGTTCACAATTTCAACACAAAAAGTTGAAGGTTTTTGGCTGAAAATTTGGTATATATCATTATATTCACTAATTATTCGATAAATTTAAGAATGGGCACAATGTGCTTAAAATTACCCATACCTCCCATACAAAAGTATGCTTCCATATGTATAATTGCACTATCAGCGCATGAAAATATAAAGTTATAAAATTGTAATTTAGCACATATGATTATATTTACTCAGACATAATTCAGTTAAAATATTGCTTTAATCGAATGAAATTCACACCTACCTGCCATACAAAAGTATGTCCTCAAATGCATATTTTTACACTTTAAACACGAAAATATAAAGTTATCAAGCTGAAATTTGTTACATATGATTATATTTGCAAATTATTACATGAGTTGTAAAATGGATGGAATTGGATTGAAACAACACCTACCTCCCATACAAAAGTATGCTTCCTTTAGGTATATTTTTACACTTTTTTGTACGAAACTATAAAGCAATGGAGCAGAAACTTTATACATATAATTCTATTTCATTATAAGTTCATAGGTTCAAAAATAAGTGTAATCGGATAAAAATCACACCTACCTGCCATACAAAAGTATACACTCAAATTCATATTTTTATACTTTGAACACGAAAATGTCAAGTTATCAAGCTGAAACTTGGTACATATGATTATATTTACTTATTAATAGACAAGTTGTAAAATGAATGGAATTGGATTAAAACAACATCTACCTCCCATACAAAAGTATGCTTCCTTAACTGTATTTTCACACTTTGTGTGAGAAAATACAAAGCTAGAGTAAAGAAACTTTGTCTATATAATTTTATTTCATAGCAAATTCACAAGCTCTAAAATGAGTGAAATCGGATAAAAACCACACCTACCTGCTATACAAATGTATGTTTTCAAATGTATATTTTCCCAATTTTAGCACGAAAATGAAGTGTTATTTAGTTAAAATTTCTTACATATAATTCAATTTACTCACAAATGGCTCAGTGTAAAAATAGACATAATCGGATGAAAACCACACCTACCTCTCATGCAAAGCTATGTCTCCAAATGTGTATTTTCACACTTTTGGATCCGAAAATATTAAGTTATCCAGCTCAAACTCGGTACGTATGATTATTTTTGGTCATGAATAGACAAGCTCTAAAATAGATTGAATCGGATGAAAACTACACCTACCTTCCATAGAAAAGTACGTCTTTGAATGTCAATTTTGTGGACTTTATTCATGAACATTTGGAGCTAAAGGAATGAACCTTAGTACTTACCATTATTTTCATCATCGAAAGCGTATGATTGAAAATTTAACATTATCTGTCATAGTGTAGAGCCTATAAACTTCGATATAACCAATGCTAAATTATTCAAATTTTTTTATTATATATTTTTCACAACTAATCCACATGTACTCTTCTACTCCTATACGACTACAATATGCATGCATGCTGAACTAATGACTCCCATACTACATCTTCTACCCATTCACTGTTGCCATTGTCGTTAACACATTCTAAGCACAATGTTAAAAAGTTATAATCACAAGTATTTAAGCCGTAAAACAGGAAAATCGTGTTACTTTTACTAAAATTGAAATATGTATGAAAATCTGTACTCTGTCTCATATGACACATATGCATATATTTACATCGTTGGTAATGCCAAACACGATTGCCAACTCATCATCGCCATCATTAACAACATCATTAAGGTGGAGGTACCAAAAGAGCCCATAAAAATATGTTGATGTGACAATGGTGTCATAATAACTTTAAAGTTTTAGAATATCAGTTTGTATGTAACCACATATCATTAGCGTTTACCTAAAAAAAAAAAAAAAAAAAATCCATAATTTTATGCATATGTACTTAAATGGATGAATGCCATCCAATTAACGTAAATTATGTAATTTGGGTATAACCGCCTTTCCGCCCTTTCTGCATATTAATTTAATTGGCCCATATAAATTCTATTTAACAAATTTCAATAATAATTACAATAAATTCCCTGTTAAATGCCATTAAAATCGAAATCATATTATCTTCAATTTAAATGCTTTCGTATTGTTGTATTGAGTACAAGCATATGACAAGCATTTAAGCTTAAACCACAAATGAACCAACAATGGTAACATATTCCACTGTATTGGTTGACATCAATGAATGAGCTTGAGTCATACTAAAATGCTCGTATATACATGAACACATGAACACACCCACTCCCACATACGGCCATAAATAAGCAGAGAAAGTGTTAACGTGTAATACGCGTCAGCCAACTATTGCTGCTCACTACTCATGTTGTACATTTTATTTGCATAAGCGCGTATTTGTGTGTGTTTATACGCAAGCACAGAAACAAGTGTCAACCATTATGTACATACATGATGGTGATTGTACTCTCCATGTGTTGTTGTTCCTCATGGCCATATATATTCGTAGTGTATATATTACAAGTAACATACTCGTACTTGTATGTGAGTGTGTTATTAAATTCGAATCGAACTTGTTGTTTGGAATGACCCAATCTGTGTGAAAAGTGAAAGGAAAGGAAGAGGAGACATTGGAGAAGACGAACGATGTCACCGCATGTGACAACATCAATACCCAAACAGCCATATGCAATATGTAGCAGATAACACAAATTGTACATACTGTACATACTTATCACATAATCCATTTTTCGTAGGTATGAGTAGTCATTGGTGATCGGCAAGATGTAGGTAAATATTAGCGATACCAGATTAAATGTACTTTCGCAAACCCCGGAATTAGCTACAATGGCTACAGATACACAAAAGTAGAAGTGATTTGTCATGAGAATAAGTGACTAATGAAAACATTTTAATTTATCTATCAATGCAGCACACCACCAGTAAAATCTTTCAAATAAAATTACACTCAAAGTCATATTGACCCATTGTAGTACGTGTTTGAATTAAAAGTGAAACGCCCTCAACCATTTTAGCTAATGATCCTGAAGTGTCCTGACGCCTTAGATATAACTTCAGGATATCAGTAGAATCTTAATTCAGGCAGCTGATCCAATGTAGTTGATCCGTGCGTTCTCTGAAGGATCAGGCAGTCGAAGAAAATGTATTTCATCGTTTTTTTCTCCACCGCGTCACCGCAAATTCCTACAGCGGGCCTTGTATCTGGCAGCCGTTAGACCTATGGTAAAATGTAAAATGCACTAATACCAAAAATCGAAGATCTGCTTTGCTAACGGGCCATTCAATAAGTGTGTAAGATGACACATAGATGGCGTTACTAGAATCATTTCCATATGATTGAATTCTAACCTTCAAACGGCACGTGTATAAAATTGACAACAATCTAAAAATTTTTTCGTAAGTTGTAACATTTTGTATCAACAACTTTTGTTATTGAAAAAAAAAATGGATAAAAGTGAATTTCGTGTTTTGATAAAGCATTGCTTTTAGATGAAAAAAAAATCAAATGGAAACCAAAATATGGCTTCATAAACATTATCCGGACTCGGAAGTGGATTTGCTGAATTTAAAAGTGGTCGTACCAACACAAACGATGCAGAACGCAGTGGACGCCAAATTGAGGCTGTTATTCCAGAAAACATCAAACTATGAACTATCGCAAATTGAAGGTGCACGAGCTAGCTGACATTGTAATGGTATCAGATGGTAATGTTTATACCATTTTACACGAACATTTGGGTATGCGAAAGCTCTGTGCTAATTGGGTGTCGCGTGTTGTTTCACCAAGACAATGCACCGTGTCACAAATCGATGAAAAGAAATTTAAGTCCAATGATACAGTAATCGCTAAAACTGAGGCCTACCTTGACAAGAGTAACCGTACTATAAAAGTTATATCGAAAGTGGCTATACTCGTTGTATCGCCCTCGAAGGCGTTGAATAATAGAATCGAGTTTTGTCAAAATTTTGTTTTTTTTTTTTCATACTTTTCCTACAGACTTATTGAATGGCCTGTTAAATATTAGCAGAGTATTGGCATTTTCTTGGTTTAGTTTGGATTACATACTTGGACATCTTCTACACACACAGTAGATGAATTTCATCCACATCTTTGTCATCTATGCGTTCTATGCGTACTCTATTTAGCTAATAACGGACGTGTACGAAAAAATAAATAAGCACATCACATTGAGCTAGTGTTTCTGCGCAGCATCCTTAATGCAATGCCTTAAAAAATTTCTCATATCTAACCGACCCAAATTTTTATATATATAGAACCCAACCGAGTCCCTCGTTACGGTCTCATTAAATATTGTTCCGTTAGTGCGTTGGCATTCTGTTCCGTAGGTTTTTCTTTCAAACGGGTACCGGGTACCTTTCGGCAAGAATTGCTTATTTTTCCTAATCTTGATCTCTCAATTGTAGATTGCCGAAAAAAAAGTGGAAGACCACTAAAACAATAACCAATGGAAGCACTCAATGCGACTCAAAAACAAATGATAGAAAATATTCTTGCTCAGTTTCGAAAGCGGAATCAAATGGCGTCATACCGACTGACTGACTCAGAAATTGATTAAAACAATTTGTAATTGTTGAAAAATGTGTATGCCGTAGCTCAGTGGTTAGTGTGTTCGCCTTCTGATCTGTAGGTCGTGGTTCAATACCCGGCTGATGCATAACAAATTTACGGTACCCACCTGTCGGCAAGCAATTGGCAATTCTTCCGACAGTAACAACTTGCCATGAAAAAGCTTCTAAAAAGAACTCTGTGACAAAGCTCAGAAAAAGTGATGTCACAAGTGTTCTGCCGCTCGGAACCGGCTAAAATAAGTAGGTCCATTCTAATACTGTCCAAAATTTAAGACGCACAACAGTAATGGAAGAGAAGCTCGACCCATGAGCCCTTTGGGGCTTTAAGTGCCACATATTTATTTATTTTTTAATTGTTGAAAAATATACAATTTAATTTGTATATGCAATAAAAAAATATATATAATCCCAAGCATTATTAATTTTAACAAAAAATCTCTCAAACCCGACCTAGACTTTTCCCAAAAAAAAATCGAGTTTTTTCCAAAATCAATCATAAATCATTCTCAAAATTTCAAATTTCAATATCAATTATGTAAATATCACCTTCATTTGGATTATAACACATATCTTTGGATATTTCATTATACCAGAACATATAAATTGCCCTAACAACTCATATTAGGGTAGTTTTTTTTTTTTTAATATAGCTTAAATTTCAATTTGTCATACTTTTTCAAATATTTCTCAAGATTTAATAATTTCGAAAATAAGTTCCACAATCCCGATATTACTATTGAATATAGTGAAAAATTCAGCATCAGCAAGAGGCCCAAAACTTGGCATCCCGAATAAAATGTATGTGTAAAACAGTAATTGTCTCTCTGCGTATATGCGAATGGTTATGTAAACGGGAGTATGTGTATTCTTTCAAAACGTCAATTAGAAAATAATAGCATTTTCGTGTGAGCAATTACAATTTAATTACAAATTTTCAATCACATTTCAATCAATCCTTTGATTCCTTTGTATCTACATACATTTGTACTATATTTATGTTACATATGCAAGTGAAGTTACTTCAAATATAATCATTACAAGTGTGAATTGTCGTTAATAATGTTATCCTAACCTTAATGTATGTTCAACAAATGTATGCAAAACATATTGTGTACTGCAATGAAACACTTAAATTTTAAATTTACCAAACGAAAGGGTGACATTTATCATACTCACAATTATTATCTAATGAGCTTATGCCACCTGAAATGTTGCGATATGAGGAGGAACAGAAATTGTCCAATATCTTCAGTCTAACGACCTAGCCTCACCAGCAGCATTTGGTGAAACCAACCTCGTGAAATGCGTGGCAATCACAATGAGGCATTGAGATTGCTACGTATTGATAATATATTTTATAAAAATGTATTCCTTAAATATTTTATCAGTCTTAATAGCAGCAATAATTTTATTGCAGAAAGTTTACAATATAATTTATAGGCACTCATCATCGATTTATTGCAAACGATTTTCAAATAAAAGGCTATAATTGTAGCGGACCTATAACACAATGATCAATAAATAAATGAAAATTACAATGCGCACAATGTAGTCGTATTATAATTCTTCAATTTCGTGGAAAACAAAATGATTGTAGCCATTCTCAATTACTTTAGAAAGCAAATTAATGCGCAACAATTGCTAAAAATAATACTGACATTTAGATATGACATAATATCATAGGCAGTCATGCCGTTAAGATTGGTTTAGCCCATATGGCAAATAATTTCTGCATGCGTTGCAATGATGAAGATGAATTGGAGATAGTCACATATCTATTATGCAACTGCCCTGCACTCAATATAAGGAGGAAAAAATATCTAGGGTGTTGCTACCTAAACAATCTACCACCACCCTCAGAAGTTCCAATAGGGAGTCTTCCGAGATTCATAATCAGCTCCGATTAGTTCAATGGGTAGAAACTGGACACTATCTCTCATTGAGAAGGCTGCCGCACTAACTTAACCTAACTTAACCTAAGGTAATCCATATAAATGCCACCGTTCGTATTCTAAAAAAACCGTCGCAATGACAATTTCAGCCGAAGCAGACCCACCTTGACCTTCTTCGGCTTCTATTCAACACGATAAGTCCACTGTCTGATTATTCTTTGATCTCTGACGTATTATGATGAATCCATGTTACGTCCACAGCTGCACAATGTCTTAAAAATTCGTTCGGATTGAGACCGATAAAAACATCACTAAACACCCTTTTTTAAAATTTTTTTTTCCTTTTTTTCTCCTTTAAACTCCTAATTGGAGCATAGGGCCTCCACAAGGCTTCGCCATCGCACACGGATTTGGGGCAGTTGATCTAGCGCCTTCCCATGTGATGCCGGCAGCAGCTAGCTCACCCAGCATTGATCGTCTCCAGGTGTTTTTTGGTCGTCCGCGGCCTCTTCTCCCCTGCGGGTTCCACTCAAGCGACATTCGCTTGATGCTATCTGGCTGCTTTCTTACCGTGTGGCCAATCCAACGCCACTTTCTACGCTTAATCTGGATCAGTATGGGCTCTTCGCTCGTCAGACGCCATAGTGCCTCGTTTGAAATAGTGTTAGGCCAGAAAATTCTACAAATGATTCTCAAACACTTGTTGACGAAAGCTTGCAGTCTCTGCGTGATGGAGTTCGAGAACAGCCATGTTTCATTTCCGTACAGTAGTGTCGATTTCACACATGCGGAGAATATTCGTAATTTCGTGCGTCTGGATATTTGGGAATTTGCCCATACTGATTTTAGCCGGCCAAATGCTGTCTTTGCTTTGCTTAGCCTGCAGTTATCATCCTCCTCAGCTCCCCCGTCTGTTGCCATCGTGCAACCGAGGTAGCAGAAACTTTCGACGAACTCAATCGCACAGCCGTCAATCATTATATGGCTTCTATTGGAATGATTGATTCTCATAGCTTTGGTCTTCGCAATATTTATCTCTAATCCGACGGTGCGTGCCAGCGCGACTAAACTGTTCGACTTCGCTTGCATATCGGAGAATTTGTGCGAGAGGAGACAAATGTCATCGGCAAAGTCCAAGTCCTCAAGCTGCCGCGCGAGATTCCACACAATGCCAGTTCTCTTGTGCTAAGTAAGGCTGCTCATGACATCATCCAGCACAATGGCGAAGAGAATCGGGGAGAGAGGGCAGCCCTGCCGCACTCCATCGTTGGTCGTGAATGAATCACTGATGTTACCATTAAAACTATTGCATTTCAAATATTTATGCAAAACTGAAATCACTGATCCATATGAGAGACCTCTTCAAATTGGCACAGCTTCATTCGCCGATGATCCAGTATAATACTGTGTATAATAGCGTGTCATAAACATCGCAGAATGTAACAAAGAGCCAGAGGCACAGAACAATTTACAATCACAGTACAAGGCGAAACGGAAACTGCTACTAAAGGCGATATGCAAGAGCAAAAGCTAGGCTTTTCTTAACCAAATTGATGAAGTACAGAACAATCCCTGGGAGGAGCGGGTACAGGATTGTGCTGACTAAAGTTAATAGTAATACATAATGCTAATCCCCCCATATGCCCCATATATACCATTTCTGGTGAGATGCCCTCAATAGGGTAATCAGAATATTGTGCAATATGGTTCTTATGGAACTTATTGATCCATCTGGATAATTTTCTAAAGTAACATTGTATTTTTTACCTGAACATTGACACTAGGTGTCAGCATTATATGACATATTCATTCGATCAACTGAAACATGTTTTCAGTCTTCAGTTCTCGCATCGCTGTTACTTTGATTGGATGAATACAGCGGATTGCCCAACATACAGATCTGAGTTTTCGTTAGAAATCCACGGAGAAGGGTTGCTTTCTAACTAACGCCAATGAAGTTTAAGCTACAATATTTGGTGGATTTCACTATGATCATTAGAATCACTTAGATCGCTTCACCTAGTGTTGTTGTTTAGTAACTTTCTCACGTTGAAAGTTACTAAAAATTTTGTAGTATTAGAATTGTTTTCATCGAAACTAATCAATATGATCAAGTGAAATGGACGTAGTGGGGTTTCTAAGGGGGTTGAAATAGAAGGTAAGTATGTTTGAAAGCAATTTTTAGGGCGAAATAATTAATGAGAACCGGTCATTAATTTTACCCTTCTGAGGATAATTTCTGTTTTATTGTTGGATTTTTTGTCATATTTCAGATTCTTTTAAGTTCATCATGTACTAAGTTTGATCAACAAAAATGTTGGCTAACAAAACTGTATATTAATGGATCATATATGGTAGTTTACCACTTTATTGGCATTCTAGAAGCACTGTGAGGATACTATATAGAAGCATGAAGATAGGGGTAACCATATTCGGGAGAAATATTTGAGAGGCAAATGGAATGGATATCATCCAGACATTGCAACCTATTAAGGGCGATTTTGGGTATTTTAATGACTTTTATATTTCATTAATATTTTTCTTTTTTTTTAGGTATATCACTAAATGAGATGTAAAAGAATCAAATTAACCCCGTATACGAATTCAGCGGCTACAAATATGTTTTGGAAAATTTTATCTCCTATGATGGACAATACGTTATTTTCGTATGCCTGTATTGTTATTAAATAAAATATGCTACATAGTATGTACGTACATACATACTTACATATATATCCTTCAGGACATAAATTCGGTCACACATAAATAATATTATAACCACAATCTCATTGCGATTGCACAGTAGAATGTTAAGCATACATACAAATGCATACAAATACTAGCTATATATATATATATATATATATATATATATATATATATATATATATATATATATATATATATTTAATGATTTATTACCCTTTTTAATAAAATCATATATCTTTACACACTTACGTATGTATGTATTTACGTATGCATGCGTAAATTATATGACCAACATATACATGAATTTAATACTTTATATGTGGATAAATGCATTTTGATATTATTCAAATATAAATAATAAAAATGCATAACATATTTCAAGATGGCAAAAAAAAAAACCCAATTTTTTTTTATAAAACGTGCATATTAGAGTAAAATCATAATTTTAAAAATTTTCATTTATTCCTTCTGGCTGTTAACTCATGCATATATGTAAAGGGTTTTCCATTAGGGACATAACAATTTCGTATCTTTATATGAACGCACCCTTAAACTTTTTTGATCAACTGTCAATGTCAAAACGTTAGTTAAAGTCAACATTTGCATCGTGGTAAAGTTCACAAACCAGCAAGGTTTGGAAATTATTAAATCTTACTACCGAAATTCTGAGTCGGTGGTCGCAACTTTAAGAGCGAAAAATCATCTTCAGCGATGAAGCTCATTTCTGGCTCAATGGCTTTGTCAATAAGTAAAATATGCGTTATTGGTCAGCAACAAACCCACCGGAGACACCGTTGCACCCGCAAAAAGTTACTGTTTGATGCGGTTTTCATGCCGGAGGTGTGATTGGGCCGATTTTTTTCGTGGATGAAAACGACCGTCATGTTACCGTCAATGGAGAGCGATATCGTGCTATGTGGGAATATTATTTGTGGCCAGAATTGGATGAACTTGACATCAGCGATATGTGTCAACGTCACAATCGATTTATTTCAAGGAAATTCGGTGAACGTATTATCTCGAGAAATGGTCCGGTCGAATGGCCGCATCGTTCATGCGATCTAACACCATTGGATTTCTTTTTATGGGGCTTTATCAAGTCACTACTGGACTATGTCAACAAGCCAGCCACTTTAGACGAGCTCAAAGACAACATCCAACGCGAAATTGCCAACGTTCCGGTCGAAATGTGTGCTAGAGTGGTAAACGGGCTCGTGGTGGTCATATGACCGAAATCGAAATCTCCAATATTTCTGTGTTTTATTAATAAATAAGATTGTTATGTCCCTAATGGAAAACCCTTTAGGTATATACATAACAAATTGTAATAAATAATAAAATATTGGTGTCACAAAAAGAAAATGAATATTATACAAGAGAAGATATTGGACGATTTTATATTTCATGAAATCCATTAAAACCCAACAAACACAAAATTTTACACATTTTTAAAAATAAAATATTATTTAAATGAATATTTATAATTTTTTAAGTACATATTTCCAAGTATTTTATAATCTAAAGCTTAAATTGGATATCATCGAAATCACGGCATCATCAACGACATTTCAAAAGTCAGCTAGTCCCTAGAGTCTATGGTCATTATCGTTAATGAGATTTAGTGCGTGTAAATATCGAGTGTTATGTGATACACTATGTGTTTACCAATAATAATTGCTAAGCTAATGCTTGAATGTAAATAATATTATTAATAATAATGAGCAATATTATGAGCACTTGCTACACCATCACCATCAACAAATTTTGAATCTCCCTCGACACACGAGTTATGTAGTTAGTTTTTCCTCAAGGATAAATATTAATTTCATTCTACTATTTACTAGCACATAGGACGATAATGATGATTTGTCAGTATTTGTCACAAGACGATATGACACGACACGACACAACAACGATGGTCAATATCACAGCCGAAAAGTGTCAAAAACAAATGTTACACGTTAAGTCGGTATTTGTATGTACATATAAATTATGCCAAGGACGCATATATGAATGCACGACTAGAATATGTATATGACGGCTTGATGATGATGTTCTTTTGTCGGCAAAAATATACCAAAACACAAGAAGTGCCAATTCGTTGATTATCTCCTTCCTTTGCAATCTCTTGTTCTACATACTTTAGCACCAGCATATTTTTTTCTTCTTTAGTTCTTGTTTTCATATTTTTTTTTCTGTCCCAAAATTTTTAATTAAACCAAAAAAGTTTGTCCTTTGACGGCCGGCTTTTGTTTTGATGTAGTAGTGTGGCGATAGGAGATGCT
This sequence comes from Megamerina dolium, assembly GCA_963854835.1. NCBI lineage: Eukaryota > Metazoa > Arthropoda > Insecta > Diptera > Megamerinidae > Megamerina > Megamerina dolium. Next base: position 22,477,458 of record OY978526.1, on the reverse strand, counting down.
GGTACACGATATATAGAAATTATGCAAAAGTTTAATTGATTTTCGTCTTGTTGTTTTTTTTTTCTTTTCACACACTTTGTTGCTCACATTTACGTAAGCAAAACATATCAAATACAGTATTCATTTATTCATGTACTTATATGAATGTCATTTCATACATATAATAAAAATATGAATATACAAGTACATCCATCCATATCCGTAACACGTAACAGTGTTCATCACAATGACAATATGTTTTTGTTTTTTTGTCTATTTTGGTTTGAAATATTATTATTCTCTTTTATATAAGCCAGTGGGTGTATAAATAATATGTAATGTAAATGTTCACAAATCAACTATACAAAGTAATTAAGCCTAAGGATAGACTTTGACTATGGAATGCACACATCACAAATCGTTCATTTATCATTTGCACATTTGCAATAACAATTCAAATGATATTCTATGCTGATATTTATGATTATGAATACTTTTTAATTTCTGATAAATATATTTACAATCAAGCGTCGTGATTGTTGATATATTGTCAGCTGAATAATGTCATTGTGTACTGTGAACGAGTAGTCATGAGTTTGAATCACGACCACGACAAATTTTAATATCACAAATCGATATATTTTACTCGCAAGCAATTGGCATTAACAATTTGCGATGAAAAATCAATTGAGAAACATTGAAAGGTATCCATACTTAAAGATAGGTGACGCTGCCAAGGGTAATTGACATTATCGTGGTGTACTGTCATCTGTCAATCGGTAGCATAGTTAATTTTAAACTGATTTGTATGTTGGAATATTCAGGGGGAGAACTTTCACCATCTATGACAAACATTTTATTCATTTTATGTGCCAATAGAAATTGGCTGCCCTCTCTCTGAGAGGACACACTTAGACCAGAAAGACCCGTTGTGATACCACCGAGCTTCTCTTCCAGAGTTATTTTAGAAGATTTTCCATGGCAAATTGTTACTGCCGGAAGAATTGCCAATTACTTGCCAACAGGTGGGTACCGTTCAAAAGAAAAATCTTTCCAATATTGAATTTTGTTATGCTTCAGCCGCGGATTGAACTCACGACATACAGATCAGAAGGCCAACGCACTAACCACTGAGTTACGGCACCCGACTTCTTTGCTTTCATTTGGAAAAATCTTTAGCTGAAAGTTATCATACGCTGCATGAAGCTTAGGGTGTCCATGGTCCATCGAGTTCAACTTCAGACGATTCAGAAGTGGCGATTTCGGCATTTCGACATCTCGACGACAAGGAGAGGCCTGGTTACCCAAGTAAATTTGAAGGTGAAGAATTGGAAGCATTATTCCACCAAGATCGTTGTCAAATGCGAAAAGATCTCGCAGTATTCTTGGAAGTGACTCAATCAATCATTTCCGAACGTTAAAAACCAACAGGAAGGTTCATTAAAAAGCAAAGAAATTGGGTGCCACATGAACTGAGACCAAGAGACATTAAAAGGCGATTTTCCATGTCAAAAATGTTGCTCGAGCGATACAATAATAAGTCGTTTTTGAATCGGATTATTACTGTTGAAGAAAAATGGATACTTTACGGCAACCAGAAATACAAAAAATCGTATGTGTAGCACTCCCAAGCACCAAAACCAACGAGAAAGCAGAATATTCATAGCGCGAAGGTAATGCTCTGTATTTGGTGGTAACAGAAGAATGTGTTGTTGTATGAGCTGTTGAAATCGAGTCGAAGGATCACAGGGGACCTGTACCGAACACAATTGATTCGTTTGAAGAGAGAAATCGCCGAAAAACGACTAGTGACTAGAATGAGTCTATAATATAATATTCCATCACGAGAACGCTTGGCCTTATGTTGCAAGAGCGATTAAAAATTGTTTGGAAAACAGCGGCGCTGGGGAATTTAACCTCACTCGCCTGATTACCATTTGTTTCGATCGATGCAGAATGCCCTTACTGGAATATGCCTCACTTCAGTACAGGGTATCTGAAATTAGCTTGATTAATTTTTGGCCTCAAAAAATGAGCTGTTCTTTTGGGACGGAATCCATATGCTATCAGAAAGATGGGAAAAAGTCATAGCTAACGATGGCCAATGTCTTCATACATTTTGTTTCTGAAATGAAGAGACATTTTTGCCAAAAAATCCTTTAAAATCATTCGATAGTTGCAATATTAACTCGATTACCATTTCCTCGGACAAAATAGCTATATACTAAAAAAGTTAGAAGTCATCGGCATTTTGAATTTCCCGCGTAGTAACTTTAAATGCAACACTGCTCCATTCAATTACCATCTGTTAATACACTTCTGCAGGTGAACGAGCACCAAAGAAGACTCAGGATCTGTCGGCCCGCAAGTTTAGAGCAGCAATTTTTTGGGATACATATGGTGCAATTCACATCGAAGGTAAAACGTTCAGCGGCAAATATTATCATATCTGACTCATTCAGATTCGGCATTGATTTGAAGCAAAAACGACTGCATTTGTGGAAGAAATAAGCGCTGTTCCACTATGACAATGCGCCACAGCGTAAGAGTCCGTAGTAGCAATATCAAAATAGCATGCATTCTGTTACGAACTACTATCCCACCTAACATATTGTCCATATTTAGACATCTGTGGCTATTTGCTGGAAAAAATAAAAATATTTTAACTACGTTGGACTAAATGTATTAAGCTAAAAGGAGACTGGCTGCCTGTGCGATTGAGAAATAAAACACCATTTTGACGAAAAATTTCGTTTATTAAAAAATCAGATTACTTACTACTTAATTATGTGGCCATAACAACCGAATATCGATTTAGGCCGATGGCTTCGCCAGCCATCTCTGTTCTTCGCTAGCTGGCTCCAGTTAGAAATTGCAAACGCTGTCAGGTTCTCCAGTACTTGGTCTTTCCACCGGAGGTTAGGTCTTCCTCTTCTGCGTCGTCCTCCAGCGGGTACCGAATATAACACCTTCTTAGCTGGAGCGTGTTCTTCCATTCGCTCGACATGACCTAGCCAGCGCAGCCGCTGGATTTTGATGCGCTTTACTATGTCAATATCGGCATACAGCTCGTACAGCTCATGGTTGTACCTTATTCGGTATTCGCCACCAACGCAAATAGGTCCAAAGATCTTGCGTAAGACTTTTCTCTGGAAAACTCCGAGCATTCGCTCATCCGAGATGGAAATTGTCCAGGCTTCAACGCCATATATAAGGTTTCGTGTGTAGTGTTCGTTCTTCGAGAGAGGGCTCGACCTCCCAATTGCTTACTTAGCCCAAAACAGCACCTGTTTGCAAGAGTGCCAATATTACCGATTATCCTAAAACTCAATTTCCCTTCTATGGATCTCATTAAAAACAAATAAATACATAAATCTGCAAATTCGTTGAACACAGTATCACTTTTCAAAGCATTAAATTGCATACATGTATATTTAATACCAAGAATGAAGTATAGCTGAACAGTGGAAAAATCAGAATTTATTCGAAATTTGACATTATCTCAGAATATTTATCATTTTTTGGCAAACTATTGTATTAAAATAGAAATAACATGACAAAAGTATGCAATTTAGGATGTTTTTGTCACAAATTGTCCAACTGTTTGGCATAAGCAATGCACTAAAATGAACAAAACTCTATACACATGTTTAGGCAGTGACAAAAGGTTTATATACATAGACTTACTTGTGTAGATACATGTTTAGATTCTCAAATATCCTGCTACATATGTATCACATATACATCTATGCTTCAAGGTTTCTAAACATATATGCATATAAATAAATGTCAAAAATATAATATGCAAGCACTTTTTCGTTGCATTCAACTTTCTATGTACGAGTATGTACTATAAATACAAAATTATAGAAGCGAGAAAAATTACATAAATATGTAAAATAATAAATTTATATGAAACTAACTTAAATTGTTCGGAATAAAATCAATCAAAAAAATGCAAAAATAAAAAAAAAAATAAGAAAAGAAATTACTCATTCTGAAGAAGAGAATAGAATAATAATTCTAGCGTAAAAATGCAAGCAATTTCAGATTTACGAATTTCATATACCATACATCTGTACTATGATGTAACGAGAGATATTTCTTCGTTGTAGTCATCATAGTCGTATTTATATTTGCCATTCTAATACGTACAATACAATGCAATCCAAAAATATATGTAGTATATGTATTGTGAAGATGCAACGTCAAGCAAGAGACAACAAATCTAAATGCTTTTGAATTATTTATGCTGCGATCAAGATGAGACATAAGAAATATTGGATAGAGAAAACAGACAGACAGACAGACATACAGAATGCAATAATCAGATTTACTGCTTTGTCAATACTTCTTCTTTTTTTTTGTTATTATTATTGTATTTTTTTTTTGTTTGTAACGTTTAAAAGAAAAAAAAAAAAAATAAATATATATATATATATATATATATATATATATATATATATATATATATATATATATATATACAAGTATGTAAATATTTAGACACAGACGAAATTCTACAGAAACAAATGATTATGCAAAATCTTGCTTTACTGATTGGACTAGGCAGATTTATTAATATCCTGTACATGTACGAGGGCTACTATTTATATTTCGGGATCTGACAACACTAATGTCAACAGGTAAAATCTGGCAACAACATAACAAAGTTTGAAATTTTTTCAGCAGAAACGTGCTCACAACGTTTTTATGTACAAGTGCTATTTGTTTTTCGTTTACAGTGAGTTAAGAAAATCAATGGAATGGCCAAAAAATGGAAATTTCAAGAGAAGATTTTCGTTGGATAATTTTTCACAACTTGCGTGTGTCGAGTTGACGATAAAGCTGAGTTAGTTCTGTGTTTGACGATAAAGCACCATCAAAATCCACAGTATATTGCTGGTATTGTAAATTCAATCGTGATCGTAGTTCGGTCGCCGACGAATTCCGTAAAGGTCGTCCAAATTGGGTTGTTGTGCCACAAAACATCGATGTAGTGCATGAACTGATAATGCAAGATCGTCATGTGACACATCGTGAGATAGAGGCATCCTTGTACATTAGTTCCACTTCAATACATTCGATTTTGCATGAACAGTTAGTTGTGAAAAAAAATTTACAGTCGTTGGATATCCCATAATTTATCATTAGCTCAAAAAAGGCTCGAGTCGATTGGTATAAACAAATGCTTAAGAAGTTCGACCGTGGTGCTTCAAAAGACGTGCATATGATCATGACAGATGACGGATAATGGATGTATGCATATGAACCGGAAACAAAACAGCAATCGACCGTGCCGGTGTTCCAAGATGAGCCAAATCCAACAAAAGTTGTTCGGGCCCGCAGCACATCGAAGCAAATGGTCGCCTGTTTCCTCTGCCGAATAGATATTGTGGCCACTGTTCCGCTTGTGCAACGTAAGATGGTCATGTCAAGGACGAATCATTCTCCATTATGACAATGCGAGCTCTTGAACATCTCGTCAAACAGGTGAATTTTTGACCAGTCAAAATATCGAATTGATAACTCATCCTCTGTACAGTCCTGATTTGGCACCCAATGACTTCCTCTTGTTCCCGAGCGCCAAAAAAGCAGTTGAAGCATTCAAAATCCATGTTTTGGAAGTGTCTCAAGAGGAATGGAAAAACTGCTATGACAAATGGTTTGAACGAATGCAAAACTGCATTGATCATCATGGTGAATATTTTGAAAAACAATAAAGCCATTTTCATTTAAAAATGTGTATTATTATTTTATATTCCCGAAATATAAATAGTAACCATCGTACAAGTCATTGCAAACAACACAAATAGCGCTTGTATAACAAAATGTTGTGAGTACGTTTATGCTAAAAAAAAACTGTCAAACTTTCCAATGGAAATGTCAGATTTGACGAAAACGTACTAGATCATACTTTTTAAAATATAAAATGCAACCTACGTATTCATTTTGAAGAAGAATATAGCAACATATTTGAGTGAGCCAAAGGTGATTTTTGTATGTGAGGTATATGAAGTAGTATGATTGGCACATCAATTTTTTAGTATACTTTGAAATAGTAAAATTTTGATATTCATATCAAATATCGTTGTCTTATAGACATTTTAAGGGCGACATTGTTAAGCGGATCACTGTGAATGCCTTTGTATGGGAGGAATATGAACTTATAAGCGTGGTTTTTCGATTTTTCACCAATTACTTAGCCACTAACACATAGGTGAAGATGAATATAGCAACATATTTGAGTGAGTCAAAAAAGAAGCTTTTATATGGGAGATATATGAAATAATGGGTGTGGTGTTTCCATTTTTCATCCATTATTTAATCACAAAATCGTAGACTTTTCTACCAACTACAATTGTAATATATTCATTTTTAAGAAGAATATAGCAACATATTTGAGTGAGTCAAATGCTGATCTTTTTATTGAAGATATATGAAATAGTAAGCGTAGTACATCTAATTTTTAATATACTTTGACCTGATAAATCGTTGATCTGTATGCCAAATGTGGATTTCATATAGTTCGTTTAAAGATGAATATAATGCCTTATAAGACACGTTTAGTGAACAGCCGAAAGGGGCATTATTAAATCGACTATACCACTTTATAACTAATTATTTAAAAAAAAAAAATACGAAGAAATTCCGCTATAGGGGACGTTTAGTATTGGCCTCCAGAGCTCAAAACATATTAAAAAAATTTTTTGTATGGTCAAGTGTTAGAGATAATTGTAATTTTGTATTTTTTTTTTTCATTTCCTTCAAAAAAATTGTTTGTTATACTTTTAAATGCGATCAACGCAAAAAATTACCTCGCTCGAAAGCCAAATACAATTATCCTTTCAGGTATAGGGAATAGTTAGCATTGACCCGCTGAACTCAAAACACATTTAAAAAAAAATTGTATGCTCAGGTTTTATAGATAATGGTAATTTTGTATTTTTTCCGATATCACTTCATTCAAATATATTTTTTTCTAAACTTTTTTCTAAACAGTATCTCGTTCGAAAGCCAAATAAAATTTTGCTTTTAACGGCATACAACTTGTAGTGATTGAACTTAAACTCCTTATGGCTGGTAAAAATCAAAATTTTGAAGTATTTTCAAGATTAAAAAAATTGTTGATTTCGAAACTTATTTTTTATAAGAACTTGTAAAAATTGAGAATTTTTTTTTTTTTCTTCAATTAGGCTGTTTAATTTAAACTTTAAGCCTAATTTTACCAAGATTGAGTCAAAATTGAATTTTTGACGATTTTCTTTTCTGTAACACTCAACATTTTAAGTATTCATCATACGCTCCGAGGTACTGATTCCGTTGATGGCACTTAACAGCTTAGCAAAAAAAATGTTTTGAATGAAGTGATATCAGAAAAAAATCACAAAATTGCCGTTATTTCAAAAATTTGACCATAATTTGTTTTGACCTCAGGAGGTTAATACTAACTATCCACTATAACTGAATTTCGTGTTGTTTTTTTTTGGCCCTAAAGTAGTGCTATGGATGCGACGATGATTAACAATTTGAGTGTATAACTATATTTTGTCTATACCTCTACATTTCACCAAAATAAATATGCAACGTATTATAGAAAAACGACCATTTCAATTATAAAGAATAAGTAGAATGATGGCAAAGTCATGTGCATTGTAACCTTAGATGATGGTTACTTTGTGATGTATTTAATAATTCAATTTCATGTAGGAACGCGTGTCAGTCGTATGGATTTTATAGCTCAGAAGTATATGCACACATGCACACACACACACATGTACAAAAACACACATACACATATTTTACTTCAATCTATACATATAGGACTCATTACAAAAGCCATTGTTTGCTATTGAATCGTAATATGTCTACTACACACAAGACGCCCCACATTGTATAGGTTATATCACTTTCTCCACTTTTCTCTCTCTCTTTCTCTCTCTCTCTCTCTCTCTCTCTCTCGCTCTCTTGCAATCCGTTTTTATATTCTTCTTGTTTTATGCAAGTGACATTGTTAGACTTTATCTTTGTATTTGTCTAGGTACTTTGTACTCGCATGGATACATAGATGTATTTTCGTATATAACTTTTGTAATATTACATTGTGGCAATGTGTGTGTCATTCATTTTCTGACCTATCACTCCTTTTCATTGTTTAAATTTATATTCTTTTCATTTCACAATTTTGCTGTTATCAAGCTCTATTCTGCAATGCACTACTACTACTATTATTATTGTTATTAGTGATTTTTTCTTTTCTTTTGCAATCGAAGGCCGCAATAGATTGACGTAAATCTCTTTTTGAGACTTCAGGGCAATATAATATACTTCTATCCTAGGTACTTGCACCCAATACTTTTACAGGACATTCAATGATGGAACTCGATACCATCACTCATCTCTTATATACCTTCAACGCATTCTAAACGAAACGAAATGGGTAACTTAAGTCAGTATGTTATAACATGACTTGGTCCAAAAACTCTAAATTATATTGGAATCATTAGGCACTATACCAAAGAAAGTTGTGTCTTATTCCAAAATAAAACAATTCCACAAAATTTGTCTCAAATTGTCTAAACTGGAAATATTTAGTTTTCTAGAGGATTTTAATGAACTAAATCCGAGCTCAGATATACATATATATCATCATGTCACGTTATTGAGAAAATTTAGAAAACCGATTGGCCTTCCTGGAGTATAAATTTTTGACTTATTTCTCGAGTATTTGATACAGAATTCCACGACTGTTATGGTCGATGTTCCTTTCTAAAGACTGCATTAGTTATTCACTTATTTGTGTAGATCAGTGACTTTCAACGATTAGGTTAGGCTAGGTTAGGTTATTGTGGCAGCCCTTTGTAAGAAATCTTCTTTGTGAGAGAACCAACATAGGCCAGAAGGCCTGTCGGGATACCACCGAGCTTCTTCTCTAGTACTGTGTGCGCATTAAATTTAGATGCATGAAAATTTGGACTTCTATTTGACGATTCCGAACAAGATCGCTCTTGTTAACATACTATTCCTGAGCTTTGTCAATGAGCTCTTGAAGAATCGTTTCCATGGCAAATTGTTACTGTCGAAAAAATTGCCGATTGTTTGCCGACAGGTGGTACCATTCGTAAGAAAAGTCTTTTCAATATTACAGTTGCCGTCTCAGCCAGGGATCGAATCTATGAATTATATCGTAGGTTCTACTAAGCACTGAGCTACGGCAGACACTAACAACTTCAAACAGTCCGACCAAAAAATGGTCCAGAGGCATCAAATAACATAATCTGTATAGTACTAGTCCATTTTTTGTAGATGTCCATGTCACAAAACAATTCCTTTAATAAATCGGCCAGTATGACATGTGGCACCGTCCTGATGAATTCTAAAGCCTTATCGTGCTTTTGCTGAGAATGTCTCTATAACGATTATGATTGACGGTGGCATTTCGATTTTCTTGGTTTTTATAGAAGAACTATGATCCAATTATGGGTGCCATGGCTCAGTGGTTAGTGTCTTGAACTTCTGATCTGTAGGTCCTGGTTTCAATCACCGGCTGAAGCATAACAAATTTTATATCGAAAAATTTTTCTTTCGAACGGTACCTAACTGTCGGTAAGCAATTGGCAATTCTTCCGGCAGTAACAATTTGCCATGAAAAAGCTTTTAAAAGAAATCTGTGACAAAGCTCAAAAAAGTGTTGTCGCAAGAGTTCTGCAGTTCGGAACCGGCTAAAATAAGTAGGCCCCTTCTAACACTGTCCAAAATTTAACACGCACAACAGTAATGGAAAAGAACCTCGGCCAAAAAACCCTTCGGGGCTTTAAGTGTCACATATTTTGTTGGTTCGCAAAATCACTGGGACAGAAGTAGGCCTCATCCCTAGAATCAGAATTTGACGGCAACGCAGTAGATCGACTTCCAACGGCTCCATGGCCCAATTACTGAGCTCACGCATGATGGCGAATCGGGGAATTAGAATCATCATGCAAATACACTTCCACCATTCGTAAATGCTCCTCGCGTTTATCCCTTGTTTGATACTTGAATGATCAAGTATCAAACAATATTGAATAAAGAGACAGTATGACTTGTCAAATTAACTGTCATAATTCCAGAGTGTCTCTCTATTGAAAAAAAGATCTTGAAACACATTACATCTATGGCAATTAAAACAATTGCTAATCGCCTTTGACAGACACTTTAAATTTTTCGAACATATTTTTTCCTCTCCGAAAATTCATATTGTGTTAGAGAAAATATGCAAATCTAGCATATGCTTTTTTTCTCAAGATATCACCATTTGATCTTTAGTTTATAAATTTCAATGTTCGACACAATGACTTGTTGTTCTTATTAATATTTAATTTCGAACAATTCTCATCAATGTTTCGTCATATCACATCATCATACACACTTGCTTAATAGTCCCTATTATTCAGCTTAATCAAATATTACTATTAAGTTTGACATTTGTCAATTTTTTCACTCAAATATGTGGCAATATGTGGCCACTTTCAATAGAAACTCTTTAAATAATTTCATTGATTGAATTTCTATTTGAATTCGCTAAAAAAATGTCCACTATTCATACATTTTCACTATTTCGTAGGAACCAAAAATCAATCAAGAATCAAATTTACCCTAATCAATTTGTGTTTTTTTTTTCATTAGGTTTCAGGGTTGATTTTCTTATAAGCATATATATATAATATATTACACCGTATCGCATTCAATTAATTAGACTTGTTAAAAGTCAATTAATTGGATTTTAATACAAAAAAAAAATATACATTTGCACCCGCATATTATTCATTCAATTCCACCGTGAAAAGTTTTCCCCACAAAAACGATAAAGACAAAAAATAATGTCACACAAAAGAAGAAGAAAACCATGGGAATTAAACAAACAAAAAAAGATGGAAATATATACTCGTAAAAGTTTTATTGTTCTGTTCTGAAATTAACTTTGTAATTGCACATTTAGATTTCTGGTTCGTCGCCGTTGCCATCGCCGTCGTCGTCGTCGTTGTCGTGCGCCAACGGCACAGTTTTATAATAATGACCAATTACTGCAATAAGAATAACAAGAATAATAATAAATTGAATTCATTTGGTAAGATAACATGTAAAGTCCATCCTCACAACTTTTTAAATTAAATTCCAATCAATACAAATCCAAATTGGTAGGAAGGCAAACAAAAAAAAAAAAAGAAAACAATAACGAGGAAGTAGCAGAAAATAAACAAAACAAAATTGCGAAAAAAAAATATGTATATACGATATTTTCCACTTCTTTGATTGTCTGTTGCGCGACCTTCTATCTATCTACTATAAATGCAAATTTTTGGTCATTTTTATTGCAATGCCATTCAATATTAATTTAAGGGGATGAGATATGCATTTGTATTTAATATTGAATACATACATATATAATTATGCTGAAATAAATTGCAGATGCCACCAGCCAGTCAATAGCATTAATTTCTATGAAATTAGTTTGCCATTTATTACGAACAATCTTCCGTAACGTACATTACGATTGTCAATTATGATTATCATATATCTGAACTAGTATAGCCATTAGCTATAATGGGAAGCAAAAAAAAAAAAAACAATATTGAAGTATACTTGATAGTAATGCTAATGTTGGTAATTACGGACAGCGATTGTTATCCAATCTTTTCTGTGAAATAAATTCCATTTTAAATGCACTTAATCTTCTGCTACGTTGATATTCTTCATATACTCACCTTTAAATATGCATCGACGACAGAGGTGAATCGTTTATGAATACCCACAAGTGCTAATTTTGACAGTAGACTATTAATTTTCCCTTTATACTATTTGTGTTAGTCTATTATCTATGCATTTGGGTTATATTTTTCTGACCACAATGGGACAGATGCTGATAAATAAAAGTCCTTCTTGAGTGAGTTATCTGTTTTTGTGTATTCCAACAGATTTACATTTTCTGCTACCATAGTTGAAGTGTGAATATCATGATTTTACTTTTACACCACACCACAATTCATTCTCTCTCTCTCTCTCTCTCTCTCACTGTCTGACACTTGTTCTCACTCGCATCCTTTGTTCGCTCTATCAGTATTCAGACACCTCAATTAATATTCAAGACATCAACCAACAGCAGTAACACTACTACTGACCATTGCTGTCATTTGAAATTTATTCTCATCTATTTCTTCATCTTTTCATCTAACCATCATTGTTCTTCATTTCATTATGTATATTTTCGCATATGATGGTGCCTTTTATGGCTTTTTTTTTTCTAACGAAGTAAATGAAGTGTGTCCAAAATCCATCCAAAATTTTTTTATTATATGATTTATAGGTCAGCTGATATTAACTAAATATTTTGGAATCAATAAGTCTATCGTCGAATATTGAAGGGGAGAAGATAGAAGATAAAATTTCAACTCTGTTATTTAAAGAACCCTCAACAATCCTCTCAAGGTAAGTGTGAGAGGTCTCACATGCTTTATTCTAAGCTCCAAAAGAGGACGAGGCTTCGTAGTAATACAATGACCATATGTTGGTCTAAGAGTGCCCAATCCGGTCAGTCACCAGAACCTATCTGCACATGGTGACGCACTTATTTTTCCGAAATTTTTTTTGGTGGAAGCACTTATAAAAAAATGAACTCGATTTTTTTTTATTAAATATATTAATTAATTTTAAATACTTCAACGTTAAATGTTAAGAACTTCGATTAAGAATATTTCTATGTAAAATTTATCAGAGCAGTTTTTTTTCTGAACCATACTTTGAAATTTAAGAAAACTAAATGTAACTAAAAGAAATAAGACTATATTGACACTGTTTCATCGGCCATCACTCAGAAACATAATCAAATTACATAATTTCACAACTAAGGTTTATTAAAAAGATACGACACTCCATAGTAGAAGCAAACAATTGGCGTAAAGCCTTAGCACTTCAACGTAAAATCTTCAATTTCCCTACAGATCGCTCAAAAATGAAGAAAGGGGATAGTATTGGTGTTTATTGCTCAAAAATAGGCATATCGTAATCATGAAAGCTTCCAAAATATTGCACAGTCTTCCAGACAGAGCTCTAACTAGAGCCGCTGCTAAATCAAACATACACCCCCGTAGCGTTAGTTTCACATCGCCAATGGTTTCAAGGTGACTCTGTCTATCAAGTGCGAATAACTCAGGAAAGTAATGGAAAGAGGGGACGTTGTCATACCGTTGCCATTGTCATACCTCGCGCAGATTAAAGACGAGACTATTAAAGACGACGGATAGAGAAGATGCAAAGAGTCAATTGTGAAGGAAAGCTTACTGCATTTACTCTCTAACTGATTCTAGAGAAAATGGCATGAAGCTACTCAGGCGCCCCAGAGTCCTGAGGATTCAGGTCTCACTGAATTAGAACCTTTGGATAAAGGAAAACTACTAAAATTCGTTATGAAAATTAAAATTGTGAATGATCTGTAACTTAGCTTAATTATTCTGGAATAACTTGTGTCTATGAGGGTCTATATGCAATCCCCTTTTAGAAGTCAAACAGGGTAATCTTAGCTGCGCTTAAAATAACAAAATCAACAGTTTCAACAGAATCTATAAGTATCTATAAGAATCTACAAATATAACATATATGTCCACTTTATTTTGTTTGTTAGGAGAGTGGGTCCCTTAAATCAGTGCTTAGTGCTTTGTCCTTCTGATCTATAGATTATGGGTTCAAAACCTGGCAGAAGAGCAACTTTGATATCGAAAAGATGTTTCTTTCGAATAGGCAATTGTTTTGGCAGTAACAATTTGCCATGGAAGTGCTTCTAAATGAACTCTGTGACAAAGCTAAGAAAAATAGTGATGTCACAAGGATTTTGTCATTTGGAATAAAAGGCTAATAAAGGGTGGTCCATGTACAAATTTATTTATTTATAATTTTTTTTTTTAATTCAAAAAATAGACAGCCATAAATGTTTTCGGTATATTATTGGTTTATTCGAAAGAGCACAAATTCCCATTAATTACCGAACAAAGCCTTCATTCACTGGCTGCATCGGCTGTCTTCGCAGTAATGCATCCTATTAATCCATTGTTCCATTAGCATTAGTCTTTCACAGCACTCCACACAAAAAGTTTGACGGCGCCAAATCACCAATAACACTATTACCGAACTTGGCTGGGAAAATATCGATTGTGGCATGGGCTATGTGACATGGCATGTCTTGAGTTGTTGAGGTCGATGGTGAATCGATGCTCCAGGACTGAATCGCACACTCTCGGTTACAACAGCCATATGCTCGTCAGTGCGCACCGTCCGATGACGGGGATCGTGCGTGTTGCCCACTAGCATGCCAGCCTCACAAAGTTTTTACATAAACTTGTGTACAGCAGGCGCGGTGGGTGCCTCATTTCGGCCAAAACTTATTTGTGTTTAAGAAATAAATATGTGAAAATATGTTGTTGTTCAAACACAAAGCGACTAATTTCGTTCCACGGAGATATGATACTGATTTTCTGTCAGAATATCCAGTGGAAAAGGGTTGTCGCTGTAAAAATAACATTCAATATGATTTAAAAACACACTAAATGGTCCACCCTGCATGAGTAGATGCCTTCTGATACTATCCAAATTTAGTATGGATAAAAAGCTCGGTGGTATCACAACGGGTCTTTCTAGAATGAGTCCCCCCATAAAGGAGGCAACCACAATAATATAACCTAAACTAGGACAATAGCTATGAAATACACCCTGTATGTATACATATATATAACTTTGCTTTGCCAACTACGTACGAATTTTCTTCTTGATTAATATTTCATTATTGTATATACTGATGAACGACAAAGGATGTTCAATTGTAAATCCATTCTTACATACGTTACATTTGATTGATTAAAAAATGGGTTGAATATAAAATGCTTTAATTTTAAAATATCTTTTCACCTTTGCCACATATTGTATTCATAGTATCTTTATAATATAGAATTTAAGTAGATATATCATGTGGAATACAATGCCACAAGGTGCCTGGCTATTCTAATGAAACTTTAATGATGTTCACTGTCACAATGATATCCAATTGGATTGTAATTCTGATTAATTTCTCATACTGTATGGGTGTTATTTAGTTAAGGTACACACTTCTTTATATATATTTTTTCTGTGAATATTTAAAATATCTAAAATGTTGTTTACAGTCCAAACGAAAGCTTATTCCAAAATTGCTCTACATTCTACAAAGTAGCTAAAAGTTGTAGCTGTCGACTCACTGACAGTATTTGCATAAATAGCAATTTAGTAGTAAATGGAGTCCTTTTTCATACTAATACTATTGCTTTGAAAGAAAATCCAAATGCCTCTACGGTTTTCTTTAGTAGTTTTTATTTTGTCGACCTTTCTTGCAAAGCTCTCTCATAAATACGTTTCTTTAGTCACAAGAATTGTCACCTTTTGTATTACTACATTTTCTTGGAAATCCCACTTAACACAAATGAGAACTGTCACCGAAAGACTACTTCATATAAACTCACCTATTTGTAATATATGTACAGGGTGATTTTTTTAGCAACTTTCTTTTTGGCAACACTGTTTTTGTCAGCTCAGCTGTTTTCGTGTAACATCTTACTGTCAAACATGTTCATTTTGGTCTATAATTTAACCATGAATCGTCTTATAAACGAACAACGCTTGTAGATTATTGAATTTTATTTTCAAAATTCATGCTCGGTAAAGAAAGAGCATCGTGCACTTCTTCCTTTTGATGATCAGTTCGGGCGACCTTCTGAGGCGACTATTCAGAATCTTGTGACTAAATTTTGCACCAAATTTTCATTATTTGACATTAAACCACCAACATGCATACGTAGAGTGTGGACAGAGGAAAATATTGCAGCTGTATCCGCCAGTGTTGTTGATGACCATCGAATTATCGATTCGGCGCCGTACGCAGCCGTTTGGGCCTCTGTTACTCCACTACGTGGAAAATTTTGCGGAAGGATTTCGATGTAAAACCTCTTCAAATACAGCTGTTGCAAGAATTAAAGCCACACGATCTACCACAATGGCTAACTTTTGATGAATGGGCGCTAGCAAAGTTGTATGAAGATCCACTATTTTATCTGAAAATTCAGTTCAGCGACAAAGCTCATTTCTGGTTGAATGGATACGTGAACAATCAAAATTGCCGTATTTGATTTGAAGAACAGCCAGAAGCATTGCAAGAACTGCCAATTCATCCCTTAAAATGCATGCACTGTTTTGTGTGGACTATGGGCCGGTGACATTATTGGATCGTACTTTTTCAAAGACGACGAAAGCAGGAACGTTACTGTGAATGGCATGCGCTACCGTGCGATAAATACAAAGTTTTTTTTCCCCCAAAATGGAAGAGCTGGACTTGGCTGACATGTGGTTTCAACAAGACGGTGCCACATGCTACACAGCACGCGAAACCAAGGCCCAATTGAGAGGCGATTTCGGTGAACAGTTTATTTCACATTTGGGGCCGAACAATTGATCGCCTAGATCGTACGATTTTACGCTTTTAGACTATTTTTGAGGGACCATGTTAAGGCTCATGTCTATAGCGACATAGTTCGCAACGGTTGACTCACTGGAAGCAAATATTGCAGTATTTATTCGTGAGATACCGACAGTTATGTTGGAGAGAGTATGCTAAAATATGAACCAGCCAGCATATGAGCCATTTGAGACGCAGCCGCGGTCAACATTTACATGAAATCATCCTTAAACATTATGTGTTTTTTTTTTTTCAATCAAATCCGAAGGCTTTTTTAAAAAATCACCCTGTAGTATATACCTAAATACTATCTATGTATAAAGTAAGAGTACCTTCCTATATATGTACCTACAAAATAATTACCTACATTTGAACATGTTGGCATACATTCTCATTTGCATAATTTATACTTTTTTTTATCAATATTCACATTGCGTGTTTAAGTGTGTAAATATTTCGTAGACTCATACTTATGCATATGTGTAAGTAATGTATGAGATTCAAGTAGACGGTGTATATAAATTACACAACATCTCAACCAGACACTAGGGAATAATTTTTGTAAATTAAGATTATACGTAGTACAAACATGTAAATTATACATTTCTTGAATTCGTGTCAATATGAAAATAGATGCTTACATGCGTAACAGGAAGCAAACGTGATGAATGATTCTAATGATATTAGTGCAAGTGGTAATCTAATATATATATACAATAGTACTTCTACTAATTGAATAATATATACCGTCATAAGAAATTAATATTTTAAAAGAGTTTTTGCAGCATTGCTAGAAGCTTAAGAAAATATTGCATGCAACTCATACGAATATATTTGCTCAAGTCAGAGATACAAAGGAAGTTGTGAGTATTCAAAAAAAAAAAAAAAAAAAAATATTCAAAATAGATTAGAATATAATGATTTTTAAGCACTATTTATCATTAAAAAAAATGTCTTAATATGTTTCTCTATGCACTTTGCACTGTTCACTGTGTACAGCCCAGATCTAAAAGCCTCTGGAAATGTACACTGCATGCCATTTAATACAATATTTATTTTTAAGAAATATAAATTAAAAATCCATCATTTACATAAAGTATGCAAAGTAGAATGAACTTAAAATTTGAGGTTTTATTTTAATCAAATTATAATACAATACATAGTACATAGTATGAAGTAGGGACACCATACGTCTTCTAGTAATGTACACAAAATCCTGACGACGAAAGACAAAAGCTCTAGTTAGAAGAGAGTATAAAGTGAAATATAACTAACTAAAAAATATAAATATATCAATGCGATATAAATTACTGACAAAATGAGATTGCATTGTTGCATTGTCCAATGTCCATGGTATTTTATTGTAGCTTATTTATTTGACAGTTGAAACAAAAGCAAATTGTTACTATTCCTTAAGTTTGCTAAGATTAATGATACTAATTTTAATGTACACATATACTTAAGGATCTAAAAGTATTTTTGTCATTGAATCTATGAAATAAAAATTTCTTCAAATACACTACATAAAGGTATAGCTACTTTCATTATTATTAAATTTAATTCTGATTAAATTGTGAAACAATTTCAGGGTTATTGCTTGGGGGCGTAATTATTCCAACTCAGGATGAATGATCTAGATTCATATAGTAAAATGTCAAAATCATTTTAAATTCTCAGGTCAAATATTTTTTTATATTAATGGCCATACGAAGTATGTAATTTATTGCGTTAGTGTTTTTAAAGTGTTTTTAAAAGAAATGGAAAAAAGGGTTAAAATTCATATCAGATCAAAATATGTTCTTTACGTACATATAGTAAAATTTCACGAGGAATAATTTTCTAAAACATTTTAACACGTTAGCTCTCTCATGAAATGGTCATTTTGACCCCTATATCGAAAAGTCTAAATAAAATGGCATTTGCAAGGCCGCTCAAGGGTTAAAATGTTCTAGAGAATTGTTCGTTGGAAAATTTCACTAAGGGTATTTTTATGCAAAATCTCTGTACAAAGAAGTTCAAAGTTCATAGAATATAAAAACCAATATATCCCCTTGAAATATGCAATAAATTTTTTTATGCTCTCTTTTAACAGCATTTAAGTACTAATGAACATAGATGCTACCCTATTTTTTGTGTGCACCTAATCAAAAATACAGCGTTAAGTAGAATACTTTTTTTTTTAATAGCTTACAGGCTTACAGAAGAATTCTACCCTTTAAAAACATTACCTATGCCCCAATTAAATAAAAAAATAGCTTAATTACCAATAGTCTTTGGATTGAACATAAACATTTTATTAAATAAGTAAAATGAAAGTGTGCAAGTTAGAATATGTAGCATAAATTCATGTCTTGCATTTTTCCAATGCATTTGACGATTGTAGCAATTGTATGTTTGAATAAAATCTGCAACTGAAACTTTGCTTTTTTTTTTTTTTTTTTTTTTTTTTTTTTTGCTACATACATATTTACCACAGCTGTAGCACACAAGCAGTTTCAGAGACAGAGAAGAATATATAGTAAAAAGTACAGATGCTATTGAAAATGGTAATGATCGATCCGTTCTCACTCTCAACCGTAAATATTTTAAATATTGAATTTATTTTTAAATTCAATTTTTTAATAAATTCTTTCATTTATTCTATACAAAATTCAATTATACAAATAGTTGTATGAAAATATGCAAAACAAACAAGATTAATTATAAAAAGTGCAAAAAATAAACAAAAATATGTGTATAAATAATTACAATTTCATTTATTAAAATCAATACATCATCATCATCAACATATGCACATATCATAAATGCAAAAAACAAAAAAAACACAGACATTCTAAATAAATTGTATTACAAAAAGTAACAAATTTAATAACACTCGACACAAAAAGTATTACACAAAACTAAGGGGAGAACTGGTACAAGGGAAATACAATACAATATTTAACTGCAATAATAATAAGAGTACATGAAACATTGAAAATATATTTTATTATACATTTATTAAAAACTGCTATAATAAACGTATATTTATTATATATTTTAAATACATACACCTACACATATCGTACTTATTTACCAAGTACATAAACGAGTATGTACAAATGATAATATTAAATGAAATTAATCATAAAGATAAATTGCGTTAAATCAAGTTGGTAACAATTATTTGAGAGTGGACAACAAAGGCAACATAATATGCGGTTTTGTTGCACCATATATGGTATGCAAGCTGTACCTAGCACATGGGCTGAAAAAGATGACACATAATGTGGCTCCTCTAATGAAAATTTTTAAGGAGTACCAACCTTCAAGCGATACCTGTCAAAATCAAATTTCATGACAATCCGATTATTAGTTCACAAGTTACAGTGCTTTCAGTATCGTTACTTTTGTGCTTTTGAAAACAATGCATTCAAAGCAATTTAGTGTATTGACTTTTCATTGTTTTTTTATGGGAAAAAATACCGTTGAAGCCAATATGTGATATGGTTGGTGTTGATATGTGGTGCTTGCTGACTTTAAATGCGGCCGTACCAAAACCGATGAACGCCAGAAAGGCATTGTGACGCCGGAAAACATGAAGAAAGTCAACAAAATCATATTGCAAGCCGTAAAGTGAAGTTGTAAGAGATATCTGATAATTCGAAAATATCTAAGGAACGTGTCGGCTTCATTTTGCATAAATATTTGTTCAAGAGAACGCTGTGCCGCGTCTACCCACAGTAGATCAAAACCAACAGCATCGTGTCAATAATTCTAAAAGCTATTTGAAACTATTTTGGCGAGATAGAAAGTATCAAAATATTAGAGAAACATTGGAATGATTGCATCCTTTTTGAAGGAGACCATGTTGATGAACAAAGTCGAATTTTGCCAAAAAGTGGTTGTTTTATTGATTATCCTGTGAGCTTTTTCAGCCAATGTCTTACATTATGATAGCGATTATTTAGAAAAGTATTTTATACCTAACTCTAATATGTTAGAAATATTCGACTTAATAAAAAAAACTACGAAATAGAAAATTTCTTTCCAATTGATGAAATTTTAAAACTCGCTGTATATTTAGAAAAAAACGACACACTTTTGAGCTTAAAAACTAAATTTACTTACCCAGTGTATCCATTCCTTAAGGGTACATCGATATAAAATAAGTTTAGAAACACAGGGTGACTTAAACATGCTGGCCCCCATGCACGAGTGCAACATTTGGAATTGGGAAGAGAGCTTGCATTTATTTCCATAATGAACGGAAGAGGTGTCCTTGGAAATTTGTTTGAGTGGTGCCATGAGAAGGTACCTCGATGAAAGTTTCTTGTAGCACATGGGGAATTTTTGCGGCGAAGATCTTCGATGAGAACTAAAGACCTTTTGAGCTTGTGTCGCGTGCGGTGACACTATTATAGATCCGCTGATGATCCAGCCAAATTTTGTGCAATAAGCGTTCCATGTGCATAATGACGAAGCTCCTTCAGAACGATTTGAGGGATTAAATCACTTCCAATGACTAAGTCAATTTGAGACGGCACATTGAAACTCAGATCAGCGAGATCAAGTTTGAAGAGTTCTTGCCAATTTGCTCGTTTCACACGGGATGTGGGGAGAGGTTGAGTCAGCTGCGAAACTACTATTGCTTTGGCTTTTAACCTTTGACCAGTCTTAGGAGAAACTAGTGTCAAAGAACAGAGCTCATTTGAGTTTTCAATAGCTTTTCCTGTCATACCTGATATTTCGATCTAGGGGTGTTCGATTCAAAGCCGGGTTCGCTTTTGTACCTTAGAGGAAATAAAGTATTTTTGAGATTCTTGGTCAATCAACGCTCGAAGAGTTAACTTTTCTCCCGAGTGCACTATAGGTATAACTGCAATTGGGAGGATGGCCTGGCTTCTATTGCCTGAGCAGGAAGATATCACTTTAGTGGTATGTTTCCTATTAAAAGAAGGTAGCATTTTAGTACTATGATTCCTATGAAAAGAATAGGGGTGTTCCTCTGGCATATCACTTCAACGTCTGCATCTTTATCCAGACATTGAAGTGACCCCGAAAAGCCCTATGTTCAAGCTTCTATTTTAGTATGGTTGGGTGTGTTAAGTTTTGGACAGTATTAGAATACACCTACTTAGATTAGCCGATTCCGAATGGCAGAATCCTTGTTACATCACTTTTTTAGAGTTTTGCCACACAGCTCTTTTAGAAGCTTTGTCATCGCAAATTTTCAGAGTTTTGCCACAGAGCTCTTTCAGAAGCATTGTCATGGCAAATTATAACTGCCGGAAGAATTGTCAATTGCTTGCCGATCGGTGAGTATCAACACACTAACCACTGACCATTTTATCTCTTCCATCTTTTATTCGAACATACATACCCTCTATCTGCACCACTTAAAGGTGCTGCCATATAAAATGAATTCTCCAGCAATTTCAACGTTGCGTTATCCCTCATTAGTTTCTCTTCCTCAACATTTTTCTCTAACATACCACCTATTTTCATGGTTTAGTGGTGTTGGCCTCTTATAAATTAGATATTTTTCATAAAATTAGCTCGGACCGCTTCAAGAGTACCCTTAATAGGATGAAGTAGACCATATTCACGGTTTCAATTAATTTTTTCACCACTTAATATCTCTTCAATATACTTACCCCTTAACACTGCCCTTTAAGTGGGCCTTTCTTTATTAAAAATAATTTTTTTAATTTTTAAAAATATTTTTTTTCCACATTTTTCGATAATAAAGCATCTCAGTCTTAATATATCTTCAATAATACGCACAGACATTTCTCAAATATTCTCATAGAACACAAAACAAGTTTTAAAACACTTCACTGTAATTTATTTTCTAAAAAATACCATAAATATCTTCATCAAAATATATTTTATAGTATACAACAAAGGAAGAAAATCTCTCCAGAATATTTATTCATTCAAATCTTGGCAATATTTAACACTTGTCATCAGAAAACATGTTTCATCAACACCATCATTATCGTATTGTGATAATCGTGATCTGCACTCATCATCAACAATACATAGTCATTAGTGTAGACAACTGCAAAAGATTTCATAATGTTAACTTTTCACACTAACAAACTGTTATTACTGATAATACTATTTGTTGTTCTGTTATACGAGTATTGTAAATATAAGAAGAACATAGAATACAATGAACGAGTTACACGACATACGACATTCATTTATTCTCATATTTATCTTTGGATAGTTAGAAGAATCCTTAGTAATTCCTGTAATGCTGATACTGCCAACAATATTTATGTTACTGTTGTAACTTTCTATGCTTTCTATGTATGTACTCGTACTCTCGTACCATTTGGGATTGTTTTTGTCGGTTGGTGTTGCTTGAGAAATTTGTATTCATAAAATATGTCATTTGGGATTAGTAAAATTTCGCACTATGTCTATTCCAGCCGTTTTGAAATGGAATAGGCATGTGAATATGCTAGAGCCATGAACAGTGTTTCATAGAAATCAGTGTACAATATCAATTTTCGCCTTTAACTTATTTTATATATGCTATAAATACATGTTGATACTGGTAACTCTGAAAAAACAAACTCTTCTTTCAGTTCTACGGTATTGTGTTAAATTTTCACAATACTAGAGCATACCCAGTTATATTAGCAGAATCCTTATGATATCACTCCTTTTTCGCTTTGTCTCAGAGCTCAAATTTCTTACGACAAAATAATCTTCTCGGAAGGATTATCAAGTGCTTCGTAGCAAAATTATGACAGAGCTCGACAAACTGGAGCTAGAAGACACCTACTTACGCTTGACGGAAGCCTTGTGACATCACTTTTTCTGAGCTTTGTCACAGAGCTCTTTTAGAAGCTTTTTCATGGCAAATTGTTACTGCCAAAAACATTGCCAATTGTTCGGCGTCCGGCACTGTTCTAAAGCACAATCTTTCGATATTAAAATTGTGCTTCAGCCTCGAATTGAACTCACGACCTACAGATCAAAAGCCCAACGAATTAACCACTGAGCCACGGCACCCAAATGATTTAGTTCGTTAAAAATATAAATGCAAATTAAACAGACCTTTAAATACGCGACTTTACGTCACTAATAGCACACTATAAGCCTTAGATTTCTCATCGTAATTAAATTTTTCATTAATGTAATTTCTTTGAATTATAATAATTCGATTAAGCATTTCATTTTGGACCATTTTTCAAATCAAATACATCCATTTACACAGCAAATGCCACATATTCCAAATCAAATTCACCAATTTACCAGCCAAATTAATATTTTGTCAAATGAACAGGCGATAGTGAATATTAACATCTTGAGCTTAAACACACATTTTTATAATATTTTGTATGGTCAGGTTTTTGACATAACGGTAATTTTGTGTTTTTTGGAATATTACTTCATTAAAAAAAAAATTGTTTTGCTAAATTGTTAAGTGGGATCAACGCGAACCGTACATCGTTCAAAAGACAATTCAAATTACACTTTTAAAAATATACAACTTGGAGTGGATTTAGCTAAAACTCGCAGAATTATAGCTGATCAAATTCAAAATTGTCTAGAATTTTTGCGATGAAAAAAAAAATTTGATTTCGAAAGTGATTTTTAATAAGAAGTTGTAAAAATCACGAAAGTTTTATATTTTTCAAAACTAGCCTGTTTAATTGCAAATACTTTAAGCCTAATATTACCAAGATCGAGTGAAAATTGAATTTTTGATGATTTTTTGTCTGTAACACTTAACATTTTAAGTACTCCTTATATACTCTGCTTCTGATATGTGTACAATTTGATGAAAAAGGCCGCATTTGTTTTAGAAAATAATGAATACGATTTGGAAAATGATGCATTTAACCCGTTTAAATAAAAAGAGTGATTTTGAAATAAACAATCTGTATTATTTTTAGGTAAATAAATTGAATCACCTCCAATTCATATATTAACAGTTGAACAGAGGCCTCCAGAAGATCTACTATGATTCCTCAACTCATCAGAACTCTTAAAAGAAGATCCGCGAGAAATAGTTTCTCAGAATTGATTTTGTCTACTGGGTGTGATAAAATCTAGCATATAAGTATGTTTATTTGTTATATAAATTTGTTCATGCTCATATGAATGTAACTATAGTACGTACTACATACTATATGATGTCAAATTGTGGCAATGTACAGCATGAGTACAAACATTTTTAGTGGTTTGTTTATTTTATTCAGTATATTGTCATTTCGTAAATATTCAAGGATAACCATTTTCCAACTAACCAAATGTTATACATATGTATGTATGTATGTATGCTGATAAAGTCATATGAAGAATTCTTTATAAGTAAAATGTGTTTTGTAAATGTATATTTAAATATTAGAATATATATGTTATTTCTATGAAACATCATCTAAGAAAATGTCTAATAAACAATAATAAATTTTAATTCCAAGAATATAATCCATATTTATTTATGAAACTAAAAACAACAATTCGAAATCAAAACATAAGTAAATCGACTTGTAATTAATGTAGCTTTAAGCGTTTCATAGGAAAATTGCATCAATATTGTTTTAGTTCATCCTATTCATCTGCATTATATGGTCAATTAACTATGACAAGTTCTTTTGTATTACATACAAATATATATCGTCTTATATGTATTCGATATATTTGGAAATATATTAACTTATAGACAAGCTCACTTAATAGTCTATATATATATTTCTTTGAAATAATTAAATAACCATCGACTTGGAAACATTGCAAATAGAATACTCGAACCGCAGATCAATCAAATTAAGCATAGCAATTTGGATGCGCATTAGATATTCAAGTGCTCAATAATGCTAAAAATTATAGGATAAATTACAACACAAAGTTTGATTTTAGAAAATAATAAAATTCAAAGAATTTAATTGATTTTTTTTTTAAAGAAACTCAAATTAAATTCGTAACACTAAGGGCGAAAATACCTCATTAATTGATTGAGGATCATTTTCATATTCATTTTCCGGATTATCGAGTTAATTCGAATTAACTCGGGCATTAACTGCAGCTAATCCGCATAAACTCTATGAGTTAATTCTCAAAATAAAAGAGGATTAGGGCAATTTGCGATGGCAACACTGCTGAAAACTGACTATTGTGAATTTTTCTCCATCCATTTTACAAAATATTAGGTGTGTTCGCTAACAAAAAAACTTTCAACAATTGTTAACAGATTTCAACATGAAAAGTGTTGGCGAACAAATAAATCCAGCTGTCAATTACGAACGGTGAATGTCAATTTACAAGTTTCTGATAGTTTTCAGTTCACGTACATACTTCTTGTAGATTTTCTCATATCGAGAGTGATAGATGACAGAAATTGATAGTGATAGTAATGTAAGCGGACAGACCTAATAAAACATCAATCAGCCGTTTAGTTAATCCGCAATATTGCCGTCTGTCAGGTTATTATTTTATTCGGATTAAGTGCGCCGGTAATCCGGAATTAGGCTGCCGTCTGTCTAGGCTATAAGTCATAGTTTTCAGTGGCAAAACTCTCTTCGATGAGTTAACTAGCTACTGTGAAAATGGCCCTAAGAGAAACAGTACATTTGTTCTTTCAAATGATAATCATAACCTGATAATGGATTTGAAATCCTTTCGGAAGTTCAAATATGCCATGAAAAAGGCTTCTGAAATTGTTTTTTTTTTTTTTTTGGCAAAGTAAGTAAAATCATGCGGCATTAAGTCCATTCCAGTACTGTTCAAATTCGACAAAATGTCATTCATTGATATTTGACCAAGAAGAAATAACGATTTTTAGATGTGGATCGATAGACGCTCGCAAAACGAATTAAAGTACGTAAAGTGCGTACTATTTTTGGCCATCATCAAAAGCCTTTTCGCACAGCTGTAATGATGTTAATCGATAAATTTCAACGTCTCAGACAAATTAATGATGTAAAGACTCCAACTCGTGCTCGCCCGACTAGATCAAATGAAAATATTGCAGATGTAGCTGAGAGTGTGACTGAAAACACAGGTTTTGTCTATTTCGAGACGATCAAAGGAATTGGGCCTATGCAAAGCCACTTTGTACAGCTGTAGCTGACATAAGAACTGAAGCATTTGGACCATAGAAAACCCCATATATTCGTTGATTGGATGCTGGAAATGCATGAAAAAGATCAGAATTTCTCAAACAAAATTATTCTGAGTGATGAGGCTTATTTTCATCTGTCTGGGGTATGTGAATAAACAAATCTATCGCATCTGAGTCTCCGAAAATCCAAGAGAAATTGTTGAACAACCTCTCCTTCCACGAAGCGTGACAGTTTGGTGAGGTTTTCGCAGTGGCTGTGTCATTAGACTATATTTAATGAAGCCAACTATTTAATGTAGCTCCCATAGAAAGCTTTTATGATCCACAGAATGATATCATTATAAAGGGCTTTCCATTAGGGACATAACAATTTTATCGATTAATATTTGTGATATTGAGTTCAAATTTATTGTGGATATATTGCAAGCATTACATTTTATGGATAAAATTCGATTTCGGTCATATGACCATCACGAGCCCGTTTACAGCGGTCGATTCTTTGGACCCAATTTTCCACCACTCTAGCACACATTTCGACCGGAACGTTGGCAATTTCGCTTTAGATGTTGCCTTTGAGCTCGTCTAAAGTTGCTGGCTTGCTGGCATAGACCAGTGAAAAATAAAAAAAGAAACCAGACCATTTCTCGAGATAACACGTTCACCGAATTTGCCTTGCAATAAATCGATTGTGACGTGTGCTGTGTGGCTAGTGGCACCGTCTTGTTGAAACCACATATCGCTGATGTTAAGTTCATCCAATTCTGGCCACAAATAACCTTTCAACATAGCACGATAGCGCTATGCACATTGACGGTAACATGACGGTCGTTTTCATCCACGAAAAAATACGTCCCAATCATACCTCCGGCATGAAAACCGCACCAAACAGTAACTTTTTGCGGGTGCAACGGTGTCTCAAAAAGCACTTGTTGGTTTGTTGCTGACCCATAATGCATATTTTACTTATTGACAAAGCCATTGAGCCAGAAATGATTTTTCGACGAAGGTCGTCATTTTCTTCAAGCTCGTCATTTTCTTCAAGCTTCGTCAGAGCCCAATTGGAGAAGTTTCGGTGTTTCAAATGATCAAGTGGCTTTAGTTCTTGAGTCAATTTGATCTTGTAAGCATGTAGGCCAAGATCTTTTCGCAAAATACGCCACAGTGTCGTTTGAGCGATGCCCAATTCTTGAGAACGACGTGGAATCGACTGATTTGGCTCATTTTGAATCGATGCACTTACGGCTGCGATATTTTTTTTTTTTTGGTACCGGAACGTCCAATAATGAAAATGTGGACTCGAATTTATCCACTATAGCACGCACAGCCTGACGGATGGGACGATTATTACGGCCGAAAATTGGAGTAAGCGCTCTTAAAGTTGCGACCACCGACTCAGAATTTCGGTAGTAATTTTTAATAATTTCCAAATGTGGCTGGTTCGTGAACTTTACCATGATGAAAATGTTGACTTTAACTAACGTTTTGACATTGACAATTGATTAAAAAAGTTTAAGGGTGCGTTCATATAAATGTACGAAATTGTTATGTCCCTAATGGAAAACACTTTATAACTCTTAAATATAAGCACGAAACGAACATAGAATATAATAAAAACCATTACATATTTACTAGTTGAAGGTGTCCTAACAAAATGGGCATATCACACCCACTAATTTATGTATATGTACAACCTTCATATACCTATCCATTGATTTATGTGTCTCTCTATGTCTCTATGGTTCATAAATATGCTCATATGGTTGTCTTTCAAGAATTTAATTGTTTTCTCTTTTGTATTTTTACATATGTATTTTATTTCTTTCATTTATTTTCAGCTTTAATATTTTTTTTTTTTGTACTGTCATTTAGATGCCATTTCACATATTCGCACACAAACACATACACACACACACATTCACATATGTAATTATACTCACATGAATGCATAGATGCATAGTATGTGTTGTTAGCAGCCAATCAGAAGAACAAAAGCTATTTGCAACATTCCACATTACAAGTAGGTACCGAATTCGAAGAATTTGTTAAAAGAAACCATCATCATCGTTATCATCATCATCATCATCATATAAATAGGTATGAAAACAAAACAATGGTAGCTGTTATATGTAGTACCTACCAAGAATAACAATAGTTTCAATTATCATAAATATCTATCTGCAATAGAACAAAACAAAATTGTTAAACTGCTGCCGTTTGCTGCTACATATGTATTTACTATTGTTGTTGCTGCTACACTTGTAGCTGCAAAAGAAAATAAAGAGGCAGAAGAAGCATCTGAACGAACCATTTACGTCATCGAACGCCCGCGGTAATGCTACTACTACTCATGAACCTTATTTTGAAGAACATGAGTACCAACTATAGTACCTACTTAGAGAAAAAGACTTTGTCCATACTAATATTTGTAGTTTACATCTGATGACTGAAAAATGGAACAAACAAAAAAAAAAAAAACAAGAGAAGGGAAGAGTGAGAAAACCTCAAACCAACAAAATGTTGAAAATTTGAAAGAATTTTTCATAGAAAAGAATCAACTAAAAAACAAAAGTGTGTGTGTGTGTGTGTGTGGCTGTGTGAATGTGCACATGTTTATGTAACCATTTGATTGTACTCATATGTGTGTATTACATACACTTGATGAACTATAAACAAGTAATGATGATCATAACGATGCTGGTCATGATGATGATGACGATGATGACGATGATGATGATGATTCCTTGTGCCTTTTTTTTCCATTTTGTTTTGTCTACCCCCCCATCTCTTGCTTTCTTTGCCGCTGTCTCTTTTCAAAAACCTTGAATCCTTTTTATAATATTTTATTGTTATTCCAACTGCTGCTATTATGACCACCCTTTTGTGTTTTCCCTTCTATTTCGATTTCACTTCGTCCACTAAGCTTTTCTTAATAATGTAAGGTATACATATACTATACGAAATATATTTGTTTGTGTAGACTTGTAAGTGTTAGTATGCTTCAAATAAATGCCATTTATTGGTGATGGTGAGAAAACAATTTTCGAAAAAGAATTTTACTCAAGTACTGTAATAAAGTTGTTCATGGTAAACACATACAAAAAAATATAACAATTTTTGTTCTTGTTTAATTGAAAACCGAATATTTCAAGCACAAGTTGTGAGTGGCGAAATGTTTTCGCCATATGCGCTTATCTACTAGTTTGAAATTATAATAATATTATGCCAATAAGTAAGCTTATAGTGTAATTTATACTATTTAAATTTGAATTGATGAATTTAAATGCTGCAATATGCCATAAAGAATACAAAAATAATAATAAAAATCGAAATCCAAATGAAATTTCAGATGATAGAAATAAAAGGTGTTTTTCCAAAGTTTATAAATAGAAATTGCAAGTATTAGGGAAATTAATAATGTTATTGGCTTCATGGCGTCGTGTTCACAGAATATTGTCACCAAACACTACTAAATCGATGATTTTGTGAGCAGTGGCATCGTCCTGCTGAAACCAAAGTTCTTCCAGAATAAATGCATGCACCTTTGGGAACAAAAAAATTGTTTATCATGGCTCGAGTCTGGTCGCCATTTTCTTTGTTCTTGAAGAAATATGGCGCGGTAATACCTCCCACCCACAAACCACACTAAACAATGCATCTATAGATAAAGAGTTACCTATAGCAATAATGAGCATCATTATTGAAAACAATTTGAAGGTAAAAAAACAGTGGATCAACTTTCAGCTGTCAAAAAGCACACTGAATGTACCTCGAAAATGATGGTGTGTTGGCCTCAATTCTTGCACCATTTGAATATTGTGGGCACGTTAGCTAAGATACTTGAGAAAAATCGTCTACACATGCGATGAGCGCCGAGCAAATTCACGAATCGATAAATTTAGATCATCGTCTGTACTCACTCTAACAAAAACGATATTTTATTCTGGGCGCAACCTATAAAATCTCATTGGTAACTAACTGCAGTGTAAAAATTTTAATTTTTGTGCGAATAGTCATCTCAGTTGGCCGGTGATCTATATTTTAAATTGGACGAAGCACTTTTGGAAATTTACTTACTAAACTCTGGTTTTGGAAGTAAATTTATAGAGTGTACATTATGAAATGTCAAACAATACTAAATAAAATAGCTATATGGCTTGTCAGTTCAAAACATAAACGTCACTTTTTCGAAATGCGTTTTTATGCTTCCTTTTGAAACACGCAAAAGAAGACGAGAAAAATATAAAAAGCTATTTGTAGGATATTTCATTTAAAGGTACCCTTTTCTGTAGGGATTCTACGACGGATCAAAGTGTCAAATTGTTAACTCTTATGGCTGTAATAATTCCGTGGTTAGTGTGTTGGCCTTCTGATCTGTAGGTCGTGGGTTCAATCCCTGGCTGAAGCATAACAAATTTAATGTCGCAAAAGATTTTTCTTTCGAACAGTACTCACTTGTCGGCAAGCAATTGACAATTCTTCCGACAGTAATCATTTTCCATGGAAAAGCTACTAAATAGAACTCTGCAACAAAGCTGAGAAAAAGTGATATCACAAGGGTTCTGCCATTCGGAACCGGCTAAAATAAGTAGGTATACTATCCAAAATTTAACACGCTCAACAATACTGGAAGAGAACTTCGTTTAAAAAGTCCTTCGGGGCTTATAAAAGCCCTATATTTATTTATTTTACTTGAGATTTCATCACATAAAGATTTAGTCCGAAACAGTGTCTGAAAATTACTCTCATATATTACGAAAGACAGTACTACTTGTCACAGGTCCTCTGAAACCACGAAGTTACTGCGAAAATATTAAGTGAACAGTTAATTTCATGCTCCAGAAATGTGAATTAGCCAATTTGATGATGTAATGTCACACCATTAGAATTTTTCCTTTGTGGGCTCCATAGTTCCCAAAGTCTACATGGACAAGTCGGCTTCAATTGTGCAATTGCAACCCATTTCACTCGAAATGCTCGAACGCATCACCGAAAATTAGAGCCTCATAATGGAACTTGCTAGTCGTAATTTGTTAGAAATAACGTTAGAAAAAAAATGTTCTTTTCGTTGATAATAAATTCGAGTATTATCGAGATCAAAATCAATTTATTATTATTTTTTAATTTTTTTAATTTTGAAGTTAGTATTTTGTAACCAATAAAATGAGAAATGTGACAGTTTTCCTTCAAATGCTTCATCAGTTAGCACCACTTTCACAACTTTAGTTATTCAATTTTTGTTTTATTTTTAGAATGGCTCCAATTCGAGGACAACAAATCTCAAAAATGCCACTAATGCCAATATTATGCAGACGGTCACATTAGCGAGTTGTTGTTACTTTCAATACAAAGTGCAAACTTCAAAAATTTGAAAAAGAGTGTAAAATAATCTCGAGACAAAGTTGATCGTTTTCTACTATTTGAAAATGGTTTAAGTTAACTCGCCAGACCACATACATACGAGTATATCAATTTTCAAATTTTTACATATATTTTAATCGAAGATAATTCAATTTAATATGCAATTGTAGATTTTGTACGTTTGCTTTACAATTGACGTTTTGAAAATCAGCCATAATCTCTCTGATTGAACTCTCTGATGTTACTCAACTCCACCATATTGCAAACTATACTACATGTATACTCACCATAATCACCACACAAATTACTCGTTGCATCGATTAAAGAAATAATAATTTCTGTTTCGTTTTGTTTTGTTTTTTTTTTTAAGTTTATTTCTAAAATTGAAATTAAAATTTTATTTGAAATATGTAGTATGTGTTGTTTTTAAAACTAATTTCTTTGCTGGTATTGACATAATATTGTATTTAGTTTTTGTTTTGTGTTTTTCTTTTTATATATTTTATATACCTAAATACTTTTCCGTTTATACATATTTCCGTTTGCCTGTTGAAATAAATTGATACTAAATTATCAATGATAACTAGTACAATAATATAATAATAATAATAATATCGATAACAATAATTGCAAGTTGATAATTGAAGAGGTTGAAGGTTAATTAACATGTTTATCATTGTTCATTTTTGCTTAAGTTTCTTTTTATATATATTTTTTAAAGGGTTTTTTTTTTATATATATTTGTTTTTTTTACTGTTTATCACATTAACAGTGGAACTAATATTGCAAATAATATGAAATTATGGGTAGTTTTGTAAGTAAATAAAAAAAAGAGAAGAGAATTGCATGTTATTGCTTTTATAAGTATTCATATCGTATAAAAACATAGCAATAATTTAGCAATGTTAATTAAAAAAATTATTTACTCTATACACGAGTATTAATACATACAATATACAACAATTTATTTGCAAAAAGCGGATATTGTGTCAAATTATGTGTGACATACAAGTACATACGAGTATGTTTCGCATATAACAATATATATGACATGCAAAATAACTGTAATTTTTTTGTAATAACAATAATACAATACATATGAAATGGCAAGAAAAAAACGGAAAGAAATACATACTGTATTTGATTGCATGTAATATAATAATTTCCTTAATTCATTTTATTATTGTTTATTATTATAATTGTGATAATTTTTGCAAAGGAACTAATTTAGTTTTTTTTTTATATATATATTTTTTTTTTTGTAAAGATGCATTTTATTCAAATTTGTCATTTCCTTTTATTATGAATTTTTGAAATAATGTTTATTATCATTATTATTATTATCGAAGTATATTTTTTTTAATAATTTCAATTTCAAGCTTAAATAATCAGCATTTTTGTTTTTATAAAATTTCTCTTGTTTGTTTGAATTTATTAAAAATATTACAACTGAAAGATAAATCAATTACGGGTACATATTACCTATCATACATAGGGTCTAGTCTAAGTATATAGCAGATTGGATCGTCCATCATAAAAAAAGAAATTATAAATTTCAAATATCCACCCATTTATTGAAAGCTGAAGTTGGGATCACTCTAGGCGAGGTCAGGTTAAGGTGGTAAGTAAAGCCCATTGTGATGCCGCAATTGGGCTATCCCACTTACATTAGAAAGCAAACAAAGCGTCGTAAAATATTCCCCAGCTGATCGGATACTGGCCAGATAAGTCATTCTGGGGCAAACCATGGTAGGACGCTAACATAGCAGCTCAGTTATGCATTCCGATTCCTTCTCATCGCCGCAGCTACGGTCGTAATACTTCCTACTAACACATTAACCGCGTGTTTTTTGTTCAGCGTGCGGTTTAAATTCAGCGTACTGGCAAGCTTAATCGAATAGTTACACACAAGTGTTCCAGCTCCAATCTGCCATTCGATTACTGTAGTCTGAGAATAGAAGAAGTTCACACGTCGCCCTTGTACCGTCGCGTTGTACCCTATGCCCTGGCACCCTTATAAGGAGAATGTTACATTGCTGCAATTACGGGCTACTGATGAACTCAACAAAACTGATTATAGGGATGTTATTGCTACTTTGCTGTCAGCGAAAATATCTATATCCACATAGAAAAACACCACATTGATCCGGCAACCTGAATTCCATGCGAAATTTAAGGGATTCACAAAATACTCCTGTTCCCACGCGTACGAGAAATTTGAAGCCGTCGATGAAGCAATGTACCGTTATTGTTGGACATCAAGTTTGCCGTTTCATAGTCAGCTGTACGTAGTATGAAGTCCATATTAGTCCAGAATTGTTGAATGTCCCGTATCATTGTGTGATCATTCTAAAATTTATTTAATTGCCGATTGAGTAGAGTGCTACCATTTTTACCCAACCCCAAGTGCGAGGTGATCTGCGTATGTTAATGCTTTGCAATCTGTGTTTTCTAAGGATTGCAGTAATTCGTTAACAAAAAGTACTCAGAGTAATGATGAGCAGACTCCTCCTACTATTTGCCAGTTTCGTGTTGATGGTTCTACGAGTCAGCCTATGGCCTATAAAGTGCCAAAAGATTACCCTAGAATCATCCGAAATGATTTTTAATTATAACTTTAACATTTCATGATCGATTTACAGAAATTTTAACATAATAAACACAAAAATGGCAGCATTCATCAACAAAATCTACGTAATATGTTTGCTAATTTTTTGAAAAACTCTCAGATGAAATTTCAGCTACACTTGACTTAGATAATTAGGTGACTAGTACTCTGAGCTACGAGTTCACTCGCCGGATGTGGCTTTGGAGGTTTACATATGCCATCTCATCGAAATCACTTGCATGCTATATAATTTCTACAAATCGTCAATCAAAAGTTAGGAAAAAAAATCAATTTTGACTATTCTTAGGGTGATTCAAACAAAATCTTTAGAAGTACTACGAGGGCGGTCCCAGAACTACCCGACGTAACAAAGAAAACAAGAAATTTGGGAAATTTTTTTTTATTCCTCAACATAATCTCCTTTTAACTCTATAGACTTTTCCCAGCGATATTCTATAGCTTCGATACTCTGTTTATACTATGAGTTGTCTAGCTCATTCAAATACCCATCTACCAGACTCCACCTCTTCATTGTTTGCAAATCTTCTACCACCAAGCCGCCATTTTTTCAAATTTGAAAATAGAAAATAATCCGAAGGAGCTAAATCTGGCGAATTAGGTGCATGCTGAAGCAATTCGAGCTTGAACTCATTGAGTTTGGCCATCGTAATAGCGGATGTGTGCATTGTCTTGATGAAACAACACTTTCTTTTTTGCCAAATGCGGCCTTTTTTCTTTAATTTCATCACTTAAACGCTGCAACAAATTAGCATAATACTCGCCGTTGATTGTTTTTCCTTTTTGAAGATAATCAATAAAAAATTATCCCTCGTGTGAATCCCAAAAAACAGACGCCATAACCTTGCCTGCAGATGGAACTGTCTTCACCTTCTTTGGACACGATTCTCCCCTTTCAGTCCACTATTTTGACTGCTCCTTTGTCTCAGGTGTGAACTGGTGGACCCATGTCTCATCCAAGGTTACGAATCGACGTAAAAACTCGACTTTATTACTGTGAAACATCGCCAAACACTCTATAGCAACATCTTCACGACGTTGTTTTTGTTCTATTGTGAGCAAACGCGGCATCCATCTTGCACACAGCTTTTTCATCTCCAAATTTTCGCTTATAGCACTTTTTGAAATGCCTGTAATTTCACTTAGCTCACGCACAGTTTCAGCCGGTGATCATCTAATACCATTTTGTGGATTTTCTTAAATGTTTCTGACGTGGCCACCTCAATTGATCGACCACTACGGTGTTCGTCTCTGCCACCCAATATTTAATGATCGTAAATGAAGGAGCATACTCCCCCAGAGTAGAATCTAGTTCGGTTTTAATATTCATTGGACTGAGACCTTTGAAATGAAAGTATTGAATTACATATCGGTGACCAATTTTTTCCATCTTTACAAATTCACTGAGGTCGTTAATGGCGTTCGATGGCTCCAAAAAAAATGCTAAACACCGTGGCGCCTTGAAACTTGAAACTTCTGTTTTATAAGGTTGCCACATTTCAGAAAAGTAATTTTTTTCAAACTACTGCCGCCATCTATGTGTCAAGTCGTGTAGTTTTGGGATCGCCCTCGTATCAACATGCTTTTAATATTAGCTTTCAACGGAGGTGGGTGGAAATTTTAAAAGTTCTTTGCATCGATCTACTCTAGTATACATACATATATTGAATTGTTTTTATTATTTGTTGTTGTTCTCTGATATTTTTCCTTTCTCTATATGTCTCTCCCTGTCTCTCT
This sequence comes from Megamerina dolium, assembly GCA_963854835.1. Lineage (NCBI taxonomy): Eukaryota > Metazoa > Arthropoda > Insecta > Diptera > Megamerinidae > Megamerina > Megamerina dolium. The sequence goes on along the minus strand of OY978526.1, from coordinate 22,441,185 downwards.
CTCTCTCTCTCTCTCTCTGGTTGTTTGCTCTATATGATTATTTTTTAGTAGGTAGAATTTAATTGTAAGTAACTAATAAATGTATTTTTTTTTTATCCAATTTAATTCAAGTATTTTTTGTTTTTTTATTTTACTCAATAAACTACAAATTTATATTAATTTTTATATATATAGGGTTGTATGTATGTATACTATATATATTTTTATATATTTATATATATATGTATTTAAATATTATTTAAACAATAATTTAGAATCTCTTGTACAGTTTGGGAGGAAATTTTTGTATTTTCCATTTGACTTCATTGTATGTGTATCTATATATATATATATATATTGTAGTATATGTATGTATGTACATACATATGCATATCATATATGTGCCTAAATATGTATGTATATGCATTTAATTATGCATGTACCTACTGTGACTGTAACTATATTATCTGCTCACTATTTGTGTAAGGCGAAACGAAGACATTGGCAATTATTCAATACATACATACTACACATATGAGGGTGTGTTGCTCCTCTTAATTATTCTTATACAATACCTTAGTATAATATGTATGGACTAATTCAAAAAGTAGTGTTTCGTCTAACAAAATGAGGGCATCAGCTAAATATTATTCTATACCGCTATGTGAATTTTTTGCTGTTTTTGTTTTTTATTCTATTTGTTTTTATTTTCTTCTTTATTTGATTGGTGAAACTACAACTATTGCTATTTTATGTTCAGGCGTGTGTGTAATAAATGTCAATTGAATTAGTTTCGTTGCAAATTTCAACAATATTTTTCGAAATTTATTTGAATACATTTTCAATCAAAATTTTTGCTCACTTTATAGAATTTCTAAATTTGAAATGTATTGGTTTTGTATGTATTTTAGAATTTTTCTTATTTTTTTTTTTTGTGATTTTTATATTTGAAATGTGAATTCTATATAAAAATTTTAATTCGAAAAAACCAAAAAAAAAAAATTGAATGCGAAAAATAAAACAAAGCATAATCATATTACATGGAAGCGACAATTTCACAAGCCCCAAAATTCAACTCTATGAAATTGTAGTTTGCGTAATATCAAATTGTTGAAATTTTCTTCTTTTTTGGGCTTTTTTTTTGTTTTTTGGTACTGAAGATTAAGACTATATGAAATATGATTTATAAAAAGCTACCGAAAATGTTTATGTGTGTTTTTGAGTGTCTGTGTGTACCATTTTGGTTATTATTAAATTGATGCAAAATTTCATTTAAGGCAAGCAAAATATGATATTAGCCAATTACTTGAAAAATGGGTGCATTTTTATGATATATCATATCTGTATCTACTAAACATATGATGATAGCACTGTGATGGCTTATCTTTTGTATGCAATTATGCGTGCAAATTCTATATAATTATTTGCTTTGCATTTAAATCATATTGAAAATTTGACTTTAATAATTTTTTTTTAAATTGTTTGTATTTTTTTTTTTTTTACTTACTTTTAGAATTTTTTACTAATATTTCTCAATATTATTTTAAGATATTTTAATGCGACATTATTTAATAGATATTTTTTTCGGTTTTTTTTTTCTCTTTTGTTTGGGAAGACTGATAAAAAATTACTAAATCAAACAAAAAAAAAAAAATAAAAATTGAAATTAACAAAATACACAAAAACATTTCTGATATTTTTGTATTTTTATTTAAAAATAAAAACCATTCAAATTAAATTCTAATATTAGGTCCCATATATATACGATTTACATATTTCATTGCATTTCAAATTCAATTTATTTGTTCAATCAAATCAATTTTTTTTTTTGTAACATATTTTCAACAAATTATAAAAAATATAAAAGAAAAAAAATTTGAAATGATTAATTATTAAACATTTTAATAATTGCAATTTATCGCTCTTTTTTAATTTCACAACAAGGAAATCGTAGTATTCTAACAATTGTTGTTGCCTTAACAGCGTACTCTAAACGTAGTATTAACCACTACATGATATATAGCACAAATCAATGTAAACATTAAGAGCGCTGCAGAAATTTCCAAATTATTCGATCCATTACAACCTTCGCCAATACAACAATAGGTTTGAGTTTCCCAGATTTCTGTAAAAATAAAATAAGTAAAAGTTAACAAAGACAAAGAATAACATAAAACAATGCTAAGCAAATCTAGTTGTATGCACCAAGTTTCAGTAAGATAATTTAATTTTTACTTGCACAAGATGTTAAAAAAACACATTTAAAAACATAAATTTCCATGGGAGGTATGTGTAGTTTTCAACCGATTTTGACAATTCTCAATATTTCTAATTATTTAGAGAATATAATCATATATAATGAGTTTCAGCTTGATTACTTGATATTTTCGTGAGCAAAATGTGAAAATATGCATTTGAAAACATACTTTTGTATGGGAGGTAGTTGTAGTTTTCAACCAATTTCATCCATTTTCGAACTTGTTCATTAGTAAATAAAATTAATGCTATGTAGCGCATTTCAGTCTCATAACTTTATATTTTCGTGTGAGAATTACGAAGATATACATACGGAACACATACTTTTATATCTAAGGTGAGCGTAGTTTTACTCCGATTTTGCTTATTCTCACTCTTGTCTATTAATTAGAAAAGATAATTATATGTGCGGAATTTCAGTTTAATATCTTTATATGTTCGCGAGCAAAGCCATCAAACATACGTTCGAAAACATGTTTTTGTATGGGAGAAGAGCGTAGTTTTCATTCATTCTCACACATGTTTATTAATTAGTAACTATAATCAAAAAAATATCAAGTTTCAACTTTATAACTTTATATATTCGTTTGCAAAATGTGAAAAATAACATATCAAAGCTATACGTTTGTATGAGAGATGGGTGTAGTTTTTATCCGATTCAGCCCAGTTTCGAATATGTCCGTTCTCTATTAAAACTAACTGTATTTACTAAGTTTCAGCTCTTTAGCTTTGTATTTAAACGTACAACATGTATGAATACATATCGATCCGATGTATTCGTTTGTATGGATAATTTATCTATCCGTTGGCAAAAATAATCCCATTTTACCAACTTTAAGCAATAAATACTACAGATAGACAATTAGACAAAATGATAATTCTGAGGTTGCAGAAATTCGATCCCTAAATGCTTCTAATATCGGTCCCTTGGTCGATGTTACATGTACATCGCAGGTGTAGGGTTACTACTGTAAATAATACGTTTTTTTTTTTAATTTTTTTAATTTTTACATCTATAGCTCCCAAAACAGATACCCAAAGACGCTGAATGAAAAATATTGGTGATCCTTGAACAGCAAAACTAAGCCTAAGCCTCCTGTTTTCGAGATAAACAGCTCCGAAACCCCCCTCTTTCGTCAAAAAAAAACCTTACCCTCAGGAGCAAAACAGTCTTCAATACAATACTCTGCGACACGCCCTCTTTCCAACAAGCCTATACTGGTCAGGATAACAAATTCATGCTTCACAGTATTATTTATGCTTCGATGGCATTATGTTAATTTCGCACAAACAAACAAAAAATCTGATTTGACATAATGTGAATTTCAGAAAAGCATATAATGTCAATATTCTCTATTTAGTCGTTTTTTTGTTTTCAAATAATTCCAATACATATACAATATTTAATAATAAGTGATTTATGTACATTAAGGTGGTTCAAATTGTTGGAAGCTCAGTGAAAAACACAAAATACAGATAATTTCAAGCATTTTTGCTTGAAATTATCATTGATAATTTGATAACATTGAAATATTAAACGTAGTCGGCTATACATTTTACCAGTATAGAGGAAATCTCTGAGTAACTAAGGTGTTATTTGATGATTTCAATGTGTTTTTATACTAATTTTGTAAGTGGAACCCTCCTAAGGAGTGAAGATAAAGGGTAAGTACCATCAGAAGAAATGTTTGCTAGGAAAAATCAAATCAAAAAATGCTTGAAATTATTGAAATCTTGTTTTTCTCTTCATCAAGTCATTTAAAACCATTTGAACCACCTTAACATACATATATGCATTTGTTCATACATCAAGCATAGTGTTTGTGGTTAGCTGAAATTGCAATGGCTTACCTTTTTCAACACATTCGGTTGCACAATCTCGCACAGTTGACAATTCGCTGACATATTTCTGCAATGACACAATGAAACAAAGCAAATAGCAATCGATTATTTTAAATGTATTATTTCCAATTTTGTATTTACATACATATTTTATGTATGTGGGTGTGTGTAGATAGATTTAAAAACCATTTGCAATATGCTGACATAAATATGTAAATTTATTTTAATTACATTCATTTGTATTTGTTTAATATGTAAACATATGTAAACATGTGTTTGTATATCGTACATACTCGTATATTACATGAGTTAATAATAAATTCAATTTTACTAATTTCTAATTTCAATTAAATTAAAGTGCTTATGTTTGCCATAGCAAAAATCATCATTTGCAGATTGAATTAAATACCACAATATATTTAATACTGCCACTTATTTTAATTATTGTTTAATGTCAAACAAAACATTAAAAAAATAAAATAAAAAATATTAAATTTGTAATTTTCATACAGCACATAAATCAAATCGAGATATCAGTATTTACAATAGTACTTCGAAAATCTGGAAGCTCCCTAAATACGACAGCATTATTTGAATTGCCATAAATTTGATAAGAAGTGAAACGATTAAAAATGATCTACAATCAAATCTAATCGAAATTTCTAATCAAGAACACATTGAATGACACTAAATAATTTGTGGTAGCACCAAGTAGACTTCTGAGCATGGGCGATTAAAATTTAACTACTGGAAAAATTAATAATACAACGCAAACAGTATAGTAGCGGTGTTCAGGTGCTGATTCAAACCCAAAAATTGCGTTGTTCGGAAACGAATCTGACAATACATCGTCCATTAATGCATTATTTAAGCAAATAAATACGTGAGACCAAAATGGTGCGGATAGAATAAGGGTAAATGATCCCACATTGAGATGAAAATTGAAAAAATGACAACCAATTCGACCAACCAAATCTCACAGCTGCCTAGAAATCGCCGCTAGAGTGATAAAATATATTACCAACTCGCCTTAACTTTTTCCCACCAAGCTTTTTGTTGATACTTATTAACCTTCTTGCTACACCCCTCAAATAGACTTCCCTACAAAATTTAGATTATTAAAAAAATCGCTTGCAGTCATCCGCTCTAAAGCGGCAAAATATCTGAACGACACCCATTCATTTTTTCACTCTGACATTTCCTGCAATATACATACTTGTTCCCAATCTTTATTCTTTTAGGGAGCTCCCCTATAAAATGAAACTTAGGTTAGGTTAGGTTAGATTATGAGGCTGTCCACTTAGGCCAGAAAGGCCCATTGTGATACCACCAATACTGTTGTGCGTGTTAAATTTAGACAGCATTAGAACAAACCTATATATATTAACCGGTTCCGAACGGCAGAGCCCTTGTGACATCACTTTAAATTTGTTTTGCCACAGAGCTCTTTTAAGAAGCAGGTACCGCTCGAAAGAAAAATCTTTTCGATATTAAATTTTGTTATGCTTCAACCGGGGACTGAACCCACGACCTGAAAATGAATCTGAAAAGACCTGAAAATCAACCAACTACATGATGGCTGCTAAGGAATCACCTCTAGGATAGATACACATAAAGTCAGATTCCATTCATTTTGTCTTCCAAAGATTTTCTTCGGATTTACCCAACCGCTATGTTTACGTCTTAATGAAGTACTCCTACAAAATGAAGTTTAATCCACTTGAAAATCGATCAATAAACTCATAACTACCTAGGAATTATGTGTAAACAAGAAGATTGTTCGAAAAATTCCAATAATATTGTTTCTTCCAACATTTCTCCCAAGCACACTTACATCCATATTCACATCTTAGGTGGGTTCCCTTACAAAATTTATGTTTTTATAAAATTTGCTTCCACCCGTCTCAGAAAGTACTAAGATATCCTAAGGGTTACAATTTATGACTGCACCACTTTAATTTGTAGTACTCAAAATTTTTTGTGAACTTACTTCCCTGCTGTCTTCAGCCCTTGTGGGGCTTCCACATAAAATGCATGTAAAAAATAACTGAAAATTGAAAACAAATCTCATAACTCCCTGGAAGCCGCCACTAGAGGGGATCGATCTCCATAAATTTCTTCTGAATAGCAATTTTTCTGAAAATTTTTACCCCAATCTGCACTTTTTACGGAGCTTCCCCAACTAAATTGATGTTCTTTCATCAATCTCATCTACGAGTGCAAAAAGAGGTCGCAATATTGTAATTTCACATTATACCCTGAATACCCCTAATATTGGTTTATCGAATACGAATAATCTTATCATTGTGCAGATTTACTGGTAGCGCAATATGAAAGACATAGGTTTTCGAAAATTTGAAAGGTAGCTTTTGTTTTCCCATTCAGTTTAGTTGAAAGAAAAATGTCACGCAAACATTACCTACTCTTCCACGCTGTGGTACTTATACTTAGTTTCACTGTAGTCTGTGCCTTACCACAGTGCCCTCTGGATGATGAAGATTGTCGCGATCGATATATGCATCCTGATCTACCGAATGAATCACCGATGCCACGCGCAAACAATGAAGAGAAATCAAATGAGTTTTGGCGTAACAAAGGAAAAGAATTCATAAGGGAGAAATTGACGGAGACATATAACACAAATGTTGCAAAAAATGTGATACTATTTCTCGGCGATGGCATGGGTCTGACAACAATAGCCGCCGCTCGTAGTGTTATTGGTGGGGAGGAGAAACAGCTGGCCTTCGAAAAGTTTCCCTTCACTGGTCTCTCCAAGACGTACTCGGTGAACAAAATAGTTCCTGACTCCGCATGCACATCGACAGCTTATCTATCTGGTGTCAAAGCTATGCAAGGTACGATCGGTGTGAATGGCAATGTCGAACGTGAAAATTGTATAACAATGCAAGATGCCTCAAATCATGTCTTCTCCATTGCCAAATGGGCCATGGATGCTGGCAAATCGGCGGGTGTTGTTACAACGACCAGAGTTACGCATGCCTCCCCAGCCGGTGTCTATGCGCACATTGCCGAACGTGACTGGGAAGATGATACTCAGGTGAATGCCAAATGTGGCATGAATTCCGGTGTGCAAGATATTGCCTATCAACTTATTCATGGTGAAGTTGGTAGCAAATTGAATGTCGTCATGGGCGGTGGCAAACGACATTTTATTGATCGCAAATTTTATAAAAATGGTAAACGATCCGATGGTAGAAATTTAATTGATGACTTTAAGAGACAGAATCCTAAAAATCTTTTCGTGGAAACGAGGGAAGAACTTATGAACGCTAATCTAACGGAAGCCAATCGTGTTTTGGGCATCTTTCAGGATAGCCACATGTTGTATCACTTGGAAACTGACGAGCAATCCAATCAACCTACATTGGAGGAGATGACACGCAAAGCTATTGAACATCTCAGTCAAAATGAGAAGGGTTATTTCCTGTTCGTTGAAGGTGGCCGTATTGATTTGGCCCATCATGACAATATGGCACGACTTGCTCTCGACGAGACAGCAGAATTCTCCAAGGCTATTCAAGCAGCCCGTGAATTGACAAGCGAAACGGATACATTAATTGTGACGACAGCCGATCACTCGCATACCTTCAGTTTTGCCGGATATTCTGTAAGTTTTTTAGATCACCACGTCAGTCTAAAACTAGTTGAAAACTCTTCTCTTTTTTCGGCAGTATCGTGGAAGTGACATTTTCGCCGAAACGCCAGCCAATCCCGAAGATAATAAACCATATCTTGCACTGAGCTACGCAAATGGTCCCAGCTATGAGAAATATTTCGATGTGGAACAACACGAACGACGTGATCCAACTAAAGTACTGGCGGGCGACGTACATGATACATTCCCCGCAACATTGCCACTTAAATCCGAAACTCATGGCGGTGAAGATGTGCCTGTATACGCTGTAGGGCCATGGGCACATTTATTCACAGGCGTCTACGAAGAGAACGCCATACCGCATATGATGGGCTATGCAGCATGTCTGGGCAATGGTTTGAAGGCGTGTAAATCCTAATTGTAATTTTAATACCGAATCAAATGTACTGCATATACTTGAAACTTTTTAATCGATTAGTAAATCGTCGTCGATGAACTAAACTACGTTTTCATTTTCAATTGTTTCCCATTCATTTCATTCACGTTCTTTTACTTGATATTGTTACTGTTGCTCTACTCATACTATAGGATATATTGCTTTTACCATATTTCTTCTCACGTGTGTGTGTGCTGTGCTATGTGCTGTGGTAACCTCAAGTGTTTTAATGGCGTACATAAGTACACAAATGTACATATGTACACAGAATCAACCATACCTGTGTAAATGCAAACAAATACATATGCGAAAGTTCTTAAGAGCTTAATCGATTCGTATACTTTGAATGTAGCTGGAGGGGGCTGAAGGCTGTTGAAATTTATTTACACAGTAGATTGTGACGTCACAGATGTTCGTTTAAAGGCCCTCAATAAATTACGTGATAGTTTTATATAAAAATGAAACTGCATAAAGCTCTAAAAGGAATTATTTCGGATATTAAACCATTTCTTACCATATATTTAACGTACTAGCACAGATAGATTTATCATATATAGAGAATCATAACATTTACATCATTTAGAGCATTTCTTCGCAGAAAAAAAAAACAAAATTCAAAATACTGGCCCTTCTAATTATTTCAAGCAGATTTTTTGTAAAAATTACTCAAATTAAATTAGCAATTACTCAATTAAGACAAAATGCACATTTCCGGAGAAATAACCTCTAGAACAAAATCTGAACGACCCTAACAAATATTTCCTATACAACATTTTCTCCGAAAATACCAACTTTCTGTCTCTACCCTTTACGCAGGTACATAGATACAAAATTAGTGCAAAATGACCTAAAAACCGACTCTATAGTAGTGAAATGTATGATCAACTCCCATGCTTTTCCGAGAATGGACGGATCAACGTCCCGGAAGCACTCGAAATGCTTTGTACGTTAACAAAAGAAAGCAATTGCGTGTTCTTGCTACAACAACAACAATCAACTCACATTAATTCCTACTACCCAACGTTTTATCCGAACATATTTACATCCTATTTCCATGCCTTGAGGGTGATCCCATACAAAAGGAATGCGAAAACACATGAAAATCGTCATAAGATCCTATAGCTGCCCAGCAATCGCTCCTGGGGTAATGAAAGGTAAAGCGACCCTCATCAATTTTTCCTCCAAAACATATTCTTCAAACTTACTTGCATCCTATATTCATGCTTTAAGGGAGCTCCGATATACAATCAGTCGAAACCACCTGAAAATTCTCATATATCCCTATACCCTCATTAATTGTTCCTTCACAATATTTTCTCTAAACATACTTACTTCCTATTTTCAACATTTTAAGGAGGCTTCTATATAAAATGACCCAAAAACCCTTGAAACCCGTCAAATATTCCTCCAACTGCCCAGTAATCGTCTATAGGACATTGAAAAGTATGACCGACCTCCATTCATAATTCCTCACAAACATTTTCCCGAACATACTTACTACTACTAAAATGAACGCGAAAACACATAAAAACTGACCATATAGCTGCCCAGGAATCGCCTCTAAAGTGGTGAAATATATAAGCAACCCCTATTAATTTTGTTCCCAATAACATTTTCTGAAACATACCTTAACCCCTCTTAACCTCTTAGGTTATGTTAACCTATATATGGCGTGAGCTCTGCGTGAGTCCAACAATGTATCAAAGACTCTGTGGGCATGATCCCACAATGGTTCACTTTGGAGACACGCAGGGCTGCCAAAGGCTTTGTGAATGAACCTGATAGCAGACGAGCGAACTTATTCCTACAATTAAGAAAGAAGAACCTCAGGATGCTGATTGGGGTCATTATAAGGCACAACACTTGTGAAGACATCATAAGGCAACTATAGGTGACATCACCGATCCAACATGCCAGTCTTGTTTAGAGGATATGGACACACAGAGCACTTCTTCTGTCACGGTCCAGCCTTTGTACGTACAAGATTGAAATTGTTGGGAGGAAATGCTTTAAGCCTGAATACAGTTCAGTCTCTCCCTCTGTCCGAGCTTCTTAGATTCGTAAAGAGTACTACTTAGGAAGTTTGAGGTAGAGTAATATTCTCAATTCAGTCTCTCCCTCTGTCCGAGCTTCTTAGATTCGTAAAGAGTACTACGTAGGAAGTTTGAGGTGGAGTAATATTCTCTCCTCTTTCGCTTCTTTGTATTCTTCTTTTTATCTCCCTTTTCTTCTATTTTCTTTTCCGTTTCTGGGTTTGGGTACAATGATTTTTTGACTGAGTGCCCTGGTTCTTGTCTTGCCCACCTCTTTCACTTTACTTCACTTCACAACCTCTTAGTGCACTCCCTTACAATACGAATCTAAAAGCACCTAAAGACCATTTAACTACTAAACAACTACTGACCCCATTAAAATCTTTTACCAGCATTTCTTCCAAGAAGACTTACTCTCTATCTCCATCCCTTAAGGGGAGGGACTCCTATACAAAATGAGCATAAAAGCACTTGAAAATCGGCAAATAACTAATTTTATACGGTTATACTGTTACTCCACTCTACATTAGATAATAATTTAATATTCACATATAAGATTATGATAATCTGCAACACATTGGCAAAATGTATACATACATATGTATATATACATGTATACATTATGAATGATAAAGGCATTTAATTGTGCATAAGTAAAAAACTCAAAATAGTGCATTTTCTTAGTTGATTTGCCCAAAACTCATGATCTTATGACAATGTTAACACTTTTAACTTTGTGTATATGATGTTATGTACTCATAGGTAAGTTCTGTGTACCATTTGTAGTTTTCATTTTTCATCAAATCTCTAAGTGAGATGATTGTCCACTTCAACATGTCTGAAAATGTTATTATCTATGCTTTTGTGTTTTGAAAGTATTCATCGTTTCAAGGGTGCGACCCTATACTATAAGTCATTTCGAATCTAAAGAAATATAATAGAGAGTTGTTTTTCTTTTTTTTTCCCCATCATAATTTGCCTAAAGGAATGTAAAAATAGAATGTATTTTGATTCAAAAAAAATTCAAATAACTACTATAGTGAATATAAGAAGGGTAGATGTACATATGCAAGTGTTAAGTCCATCAACCAAAGAGCTTGCAGCATTTTATCAGCATTTCAAAAATGTTGATGGCACTGATGCTACTAGCTTTTTTACAGCCAACAGCTAAGCTTATACGTTATACGTATAGTATATACATATACATACACAAACACATATACACTTTGTAAACAGAATGTTAACACTTTTGCTGCTAATACCATTTACATGAAGAAAATAAGACAACACAACACAAAAAAAAAAAACAAACTAGAAAATAGTAATGACATTTGAAGTGCTCTCTTATTTAAGCTAACCCATCCTCACTGACACTGAGTGCACAAATATTTTTTTGTTGAACACATCATGTATGTGTGTATATACAAGAAACAAACATAAAAACATAACCAAATGTGAAATGCAATTGTATTAGTGTGATGTGATGAGATGATGCGCCGCCTTTGGCATATTTTATTGTGAATACATTTGCGAAAATCTTATACTAGCGTATTCATATTCACTCAGTATGATGTTGCCTTGAATTATTGACTGACTGACTAACTGACTGATTGATTGATTGATTGCTTGATTGATAATAATAGTGTGAATACAAATGCAAACATATTTCAGTTTATAGTATGCACATGCTTGTACATTACATATACTCGTATATTGTACTCATAAGATAAATTTGGTATTCATTTGGCAAATTGCTTTTTTCCTTTCGTTCATTTTGATTTGTGTTTCATTTTTCCTTCTGCTTCTTCTATATTACATGATTACATATTTATGTTTTTTTTTTTTTTGCTTCTTAATATTCTCATAATATTCACACAAATGTTGTTGATGATGATGATTACGCCAATGCACCTCTATGACTTAGCTTCACATGCGAGTACATATAATATTTATATGTAAGTACAAGTAGATGATATACATATCTCATAGCACTGTTTGAATTTACGACCTCCAACATTGAATATTTGCGAAAACGTTTCGACTGATGCGAAATCATCATTTAAAGGTCACGCGATATATCTACTTAGGTACTACTCGCACAAGTAGTATGTGTGAAGATACGCGCAATGAATATTAAAGTACTCACTCATATTAAATGTACCTACTACTTAGTATATAAGCATAGTAGCATTCAATTTAAAGGGTAGTCTGACGATACAGTACAATGAAAGCATATTGTAGAAATTGTAAGAGCTTAACTTTGGTAATGCCGCAGCTGAGATACCCTGTAGAACAAAGAGTATAAGAGGTGCAATTGTATCCATTCTCAAACACATATATATTCCTAAATATGGTCATACGTACCATATTTTAGCTCTATAGCTTTATATTTTCATATGAATAGTATAAAAAAATGCATACGTAAGCATATATTTGTATGGAAGCTAGGTGTGGTTTTCATCCGATTCGATCCAAACTCAAACTAGTGTATTTATTACAAACTTTAGTTATTTGTAACAATTTTCAGATCCATAGCTTTATATTTTCGTACTCAAAGTGCAAAAAAACCCTTTCGTAACCATAATCTTGTATGGAAGGTAGTCGTGAATTTGATCAAATTCCAATTATTCTTTCACTAATTCATTTATTACCATATATAATTATATGTAACAACTTTCAGCTCCCTAGCTTCATATTTTCATGCTCAAAGTGCTAAAAAATACTTTCGAAAATATACTTTTGTATGAGAGATAGTCATGAATTTTATCTTATTCCTCCTCTTATTCTCAAACTGGTCCATTTACTAGTAAATATAATTGCACTTACCACTCCAGAAGCTCCATAGAAGCTACTACTATAGAGCACTTCAGCTCCATAGTAGTATATTTTCGTGCGAAAAATGTGAAATGATACATGCAGAGGTGTACTTTTGTATGGAAAGTAGACTTGGTATTTATACAATTACGCCCATTTTAGAATATGTTTATTCTCTGAAAAAACTAACCTCATACTGAGTTTCAGTTCTATAGTTTTTTATTTATATCCACAAAGTATGAAAGCTCTAAAATATACTTTTGTATGGAAGGTCGGTGGAAGGTGGTTTCCAGCTGATTTCATTCATTAGTTCGCTGGTGAAAATAATCATGTACAACAACAACATGCACAACAACAACAACAACATAGAAACTCAAAGATCGTTTCTCTACCTTCATGGACGACTTGATGGTCTCCCTCAACGGAGTATTGAACACCATCGGTTTCGACTATCATACTTCCTATTCATTATTGAGCTCACTATTGAAGAAAATGGTGTGTTTGTCGTAGCTCGGTGGCTAGTGCGTTGGCCTTCCATATCTGTAGGTCGTGGGTTGGTAATTCTTCTGGCAGTAACAATTTGCCTTGAAAGGCTGCTAAAATAGGTCTATGATAAAGCTCAAAAAACGTGACGTCACAAGGGTTCTGCCATTCGGAATCAGCTAATATAAGTAGGACCCTTCTAATATTGACCAAAATTTAACACACACACACCAGTGCTGGAAGAGAAGCTACGCCATAGAGCCCTTCGGTGCTTTAAATACCACATTTATTTTTAATTTTTAATTTTTTTTTTATTGGGGAAGACTTCAATTCCACTTTTCGTAACCTTTTTCGGCAACCTACATTTTTTTTAACCTAAATCTTTACAAGTTTTAGCTTGTGAAAAAGTAGAATAGTGCACATAAGTTTCTTCCAGAATTGAACGAAAACTATTAGAGCACAGATTATGGTTTCGTTCTGCGATGAATTCCATTTTTGGTTGAACGACTATGCCCATAAACAAAATAAAGCGAATAGATCATGCAATTGACACTCCATATGCCATTAAAACTAGTGCCAAATTTTGTGCTGCGTAACGTGAACGTTGATATAATGCGGTTACAACAGAAAAGAAATATAAACCCCGTGACACAATTAACTTACTGAGGACGACGGTCGGCAAGTAAATTATTTCGGGAAATGAAATCGTCATGGGCTAACAAAATCATGTGATTTGATGCCTCAAGATTGATTTCTTTGGGTCTATATTAATTATTTAACTTCAACGGATACTTCATTACACAATTTGGAAGCCACTGTTCAACATATTATTACCGAGATGTGGACCTAATTGTTCATAGAAGTGAGTATAAATTGAATCGCTGCACTATATCATTTTAGGAACCATCACGGTGTTGATGCCATAAGAAATTCTACCGAATAAAGCTAAAATTCATATAAATTGCATAATTTTGTCTATCTTTATAACCGTATACACACACACACAGACTTCAAAGCAAGCACATAAAATAGATGAATAGAATAGAAATTGAATGATGATTAAAAGTGAGTCAGTGAGTCATTCAACCACCTTTAAGATGTGCTCGATTACAATCCCAAAAGTGTTGTTCTCATTTGCTTTAACTGACAATCACTACAGAGTGGAATTTCGAAGGAAATCAAATTGAATAGACATATGAAGTCGAACAAAATTCACTTGACACAAAGAAGATGATGATGCACAAATTCGATACCGGCTATAAATAAAGTGCCCACCTGGTGCTGGTGATGCTTATGGAACTCTACGTATATACATAAATACCATAGTGTAGGTACATTTGTGGGTGGTTGTACCAATTCAATTATTCACAAAATTCACAGAGTCGCTCTACTTCTCACATATTTCATTACATGAGAGAAAGAGACAAAGTAGATGATGAAATGGTTGAAATCACTTCACTAAAGTCTAATTCAATCTCATTCAACACTAACAACAAGATGAACAAAAGTGACAAAGTGCAATAGCAGCATAATATATGTATGTAGTAGTGACATGCAAGTCAGAGAATGAATAATAACGTATGCTGATACTCATATATCCGAAAAGAGATGAAATTCGATTTTTCTTCACTGAGTACATCATATGTGTATACTCGTATTAATGCAAAAATGTATATACATATATTATATACATGTTTGTACACATATGTATATAAACGAGATTATATACATATGTGTACAAACATTCAGAAATCTATTGAATAGCAATATTTTTCTGATGCATTCCACTATGTGCTTGCTATTTTCGAATGATGCTATTGATAAATGCATTGTATTTGTGAATTTTGAAATATCTCTATGAAAATGCAAGTTTTTCGTGCACATTTTTTGGAAAAAGAACATGCTTCACAGTGCTGCATGCTATATAAGAAAATGCTCTTAAGCCATCTACTTACGATTGATATCTATAGAATTCATGCGAAATTTTGATTGAAGTGAACAAAAAATTATGCAATTGCAGTATACACTCACACATTTGTACAATATACTTAATAAATAGTATGTACATATGTAAATTTGTTCATCTTATGTTATCTTCCTGACTGACTGTCATACATAGTCTTAAGTTTCATTTTCAAATATTTTTCACAAAATGAATGTTTTTCGTTTGAAATATACAAGTACATGTCATGTAAATAAATATGTGCATACAATTAATTTACATGCTCTGTGTGTGCTTTGTATATAAATAATTGCACCAGATTTGCAATGATCCATAAAAAATTCAAACAAATTTATTTTCCATTATTTATGGTATTATTTTAAATTCACAGTCCTTTGCATGCACAATTTTAATGCATAGTTGGATATATTATCGATTACGCACTGAATATTGAAAATTATCGTTGAAAATTATTATTGAAAATTAATCACAGTGATTGAAAAGTCCTAAACAAGATTTTCGAAGCAGAGTTGACCAAGTGGCAATACGCTGATTACCTGAGGAATAATGTAAGTATTATTTTGTAAAGTTACATTAAAATAATGGAATCCAAAAAATGTTCAGTTGGAAGGTGTGCCAACTCAAAGTCAAAGTCCACAACTAATGTGATTAGAATCGACAATTAGCCCCACAAATGCTCAGAAATCGCTCTTAGAGGGTTAAAAGGTTAGGTTAAGTTATTGTGGCTATCCTGCCGCCACACCGTAAGTGGGCTTTTCCGACAAATTTGAAATTTCTGTTAAATTTACTCCCACCGCTACCCGAGTTTTTCTAGGGTTGTAAGGAATATAACCAATCTTCATTAATTTTTCACTCCAACATTTTGCTCGAACATACCTACCATCCATGTCCATACCTTATCTAGGCTACCTTACAAAATGAACCTAAAAAATCGCCTACCCTCATAATTGTAGAGAATTTATCTTTAGAGAAGTAAATTGTATGCGAGATCCTCATTAATTTTTACTCCACAACATTTTTCTAGAACATACTTCCTACCTATCGCCACTCAGTGTGTGTCAGCTTCCCTACAAAATGCTACCAGAGTGCTTCAAGGGGTGCAACGCAACCAACCAAACCTCATTAATTTTTTCCTCCAACATTTTTCTTGAACATATTTACCCTCTATGTCTATCCCTTATCTGAGTTACCCTTCACAATTAATTTAAAAAGCCTTGAACACTCTCCCTCTCTCCACACCGTAAGGTGGTTTTCCTAGAAAAATGTAATTTTTCCTTATATTCACTCCCAACTCTACCAGAATGTTTCTAGAGGTGTTAGGTATCTGATATTAACAGTTGAATATTTTATCCAAATATACTTACCTCATATCTCTACTCTTCATGGGGTTGCCATACAAAATGAAACTAAAAATAATTAAAAATCGCCAAATACCCTCATAATCGCTGTGAGATCGACTTTAGAGATATGAAATGAGAGGAAGACCCCAAATAATTTTTCATTCTCGAAATTTTATCAGAACATACTAATTATGTCCACTGTTTACGAGGGCCCTCCTACAAAATTTATGATATCCTCAAATGAATCCACATCAGGTCGTGGGGGCCCTTACCATTATGTAATTTTGCTGTCCAACATTTTTTCCTGAAGCTACTGATCTCCTACGTCTACCCTTTAAAAGTACTCCCATACTTAAAAACACTTAAAAGCAAACTCATTTTTCTCTACATCAAATAAATTCATATCGAAAAATGTTTGCAACAATGACGAGGTGATTTTATTCGGAAAAAAAAAGAAGTCGGTTCATTAATGTAATTTTTTTTGTCCAAAATTATTTCAATTTTATTTTGAAATAATATCAAGAAAGTGAAAAATCATTTTTTTTTTTGTCATTATTGCAAGATTTTTTTTAAATAATATCGAAAATGTTTCTCAACATTATTACAAAAAATTTTATTTATCATTTTATCAATTCCTAAACAGAACTGTATCATTAAATTTACTTTGAAGAAAGCTACAAGGTACATAACCACCTCAAGAGATATAGAAAATTTCTCATCTCATCTCATGTCGTCAAATATCTTAACAAGCCATTTTTCACGTACTTATGCTCATACTGAAAATGTCGATTTCGAATTCATACAAAATAAAATTACTCTAATAAGTACATAAGCATGATGGTTCTTTCTCTTCTTTTGTCTACATTTTCTACATTATTATGATGCTAGTTTTTTCCCCTTTGGTTCATTTGTATTGCAATTGCAAACATTTTTATTACTGCTAAGCATTTCAGCTAAGACTTTTCCTTGACTGTTGCCTTGATAGTGCAGTTTTATTCGTACGCATATGTGACTATTCAAACCGATATTTTTACATATGTGTATATGTATTTAAATATCAAGCATGTGTTTTTAAGCACTTGAAACATTTTATTTGTAAATTTCATTCATGCATTCTATTTACTCCACTCCATACTCGTCATTCTTTTCGTATTCATGTGAACGCCTTTTCATACACCATTACATTGCTTATTCATGCTTTTCTTTGAAATCTTTTTAAGTACTTGCTTGCTTTTTATTGCACGTACCATTTTACACCATTTCTCTATTGTTCTCATACCCATTTTTATTTTCTATTTCTTTGTGTTTAATATTTCTTCTTTTTCGATTTATTGAAAATAAAATTTTATTGTTTATTTAAAAAAGTTGGGAACATTGTATTCGTTCTTTGGAAACAAAAAACACATTCTTGTCAAACTTTAATAATGTTATTATTAATTGAATGAAAAGAGACATAAAATAGCATCAGAAGTAGATTGGTATGAATATTATTGCAGAATGTCTGAAATATCATTCGAATATATTGAAATATTATAATAAGAAATTAATTCAGCACTGTTAAAATACTAGCAGTAATAAACATTGTAATCTAAAATATTTCAAATCAATAAAGTTTAAGAAATTTACGAGCCAACATCAAAAGAGCCCACCGTAAAAATGATTGTATATTTATTACGCAATTCAATTCAAAAGCCTGATAGAGAAGAATATAGATCATCGAGTAATGGATTACAAAAATATTACTTTATATAGGAGAATGCTTAACTTTATATTCTATGACGACATTTATTAATCATAAAGTTGTTTACCATGAGCATGAATATTAAACTTTATGCACTGGAATTACAAATTTTCATTTTAGCAATGAAATTTTCGTGAAAGTTATAGCAAAAGTACCAGTAATCGACAAAGTATTCGAAAAACGAGGAATATTAAACTACTTGCTTTAAAAAAAAATCTGTTAGAATTATCTCAAAAGCTCTTGAAGTAACTGTCAAGATTTTCAACAAATTATTATCGATTCTCCTTGTAGTTTGGATATTCCACAATAACCGTCAACCGCAGAAAACACTCATCTAAGTTGTTGACAAATATTGAACCGAACCACCGAACCGCAAATAGTCCGAAGGGTCTAAATCGGGAGGATTTAAGTGTGAAATGAAAACAGATGATTTTTCAAAATTCTCCGCCTCCTCGAGTTTAGTCGCATTTTTGTCTACCACTGCATAAAACTGTTTGAGGAGACTGGATGTTAATGTCAAGGACCACCACCGGTCGGGTCATCCACACACCAATCTAACCTCATTAATTTTTTCCTCCAATATTTTTTTTAAACATATTTAACCTCTATATCTATCCCTTATCTGGGTTAACCTGCAAAAGTCACAAGTTATCAAAGCTGTCCGAAAACATGTCCGATGTATGATACGCGAAAGTCCAAGAATCGAATTATTAAATAAGATTTGGGAATTGTGGCTTCAAACACCGTATCGGACTGCTGATTTGAAAAAAAGGTGAAGCAAACTGATAACTTGCACAGAAAAATCTTGTTTACCGATGAAAAAAAAATTTACTGTGCAGAAAAAATTAAACAAGAAAAATGATAGCGTATAGAGGGTCACCTGAGGAAGCATCGAAACTGATTCCACGTGTCAAATAGCGTCGTCGCCCAGCTGCAGTTATGCTTTGGTGGTCACCGATTTGCATTTCTACGAAGAAGAGGTCAAAACATCGGCCAAAGTTTATCAAGAAATCATTTTGGAATCTGTTGTAAAACTACTCACTCATTCTATGGTCCAAAACTAGTCGTGGACTTCCCAGCAAAATTCTGCGTCGGCCCATAAAGCTAAAACTACCCAAACCTGGCTCCAAAACAATTTACCTGCATTCACTTCCTCTGAAGAATGACCCGCTGGTAACGCTTATTTGATCCTACTGAATTACAAAAGGCACGATTTCCAAACAAAAGATACCCTGACATTGATTCTCTTAAAAGAGCTTTGATTCGTGATGTCGCCAATTTTTCAATGGACGAGGTGAGTGCGGCTTGAAGGAAAGTAATTTTATGTTGCATATTTTGATATTCTGGATACAGAAAACATGGAGCATTTTCATCGTTCCAAAGGGCTTTGGACTTTGGATCGATGCGACCGATTGATCGGGGTCTCACATACAAATGTTTCTTTTTTCCTTTAACAATCTTAAAATATGACTATTTTTCATCAATGCTAATGATTTAATGCAAAAATATTTAACTTTTATACCAAGCTAGAAGCATTTCACATGTGCTTCTTCACCTTTATGTGACACTCAACTTCCCAGTGGCTTTCAAATTATCGTAGGTACATTTTTGAGTGACATTTAATTGCTTTCCCAGTCTTTTTTTTGCGTTTCTTCATCATCTTTATCCAAAAATGCTTGCTAATCGATGACGTCAATATTGTTCAAAATTCCCACGTTCAAATTTACCAAATTCAAATTATTGACAGATGTCAAAATCATAAGAAAAGCTGGGTGGATCTGATCTGACAGTTCATACATTTGTATTTAGAGCCATCTACCATATATGTATATATATGAATTTCAATTGTGTTTAAATATTTTCAATATTTTTAAATTTTTTCATGCAACTTTATTGTCAGATGTTTTACACTAAATATTCTTATATTTACCCAAGTATAATATTTAATTCCAGCTGCAGGTTGTATGCTATTTGTTCATACATATGTATTTAGCTACTATTTACCTACCCTCCTTACAAATACACTTTAATTTATGGTCTTATCCATATGTGATCATGCGTGTAAGGTGCACATTATTTACCAATACTTTTGACACTATTAAAAGAATATAAATTGCTTGAAGCGCAAAAGGAAAAACAGATTTTAAATGCTCTCTTACACTTGTGATTTATATGCTCAATGGTATATGCCAATAATATGTACGACTACTCGTGCTAGATAGCTACTTGAGCCGGCATACAAGTATTACCTTTTCCGCTGGAATTTCATATTGAACAAAAACACTACTCGTATAGCATTTTTCAATTTCAAAATAGATAAGTAATATAAATTCTATAGAATCGAAATAAATACTAATGCTATGCCACAAATAATACCAGCCAACCATGCATAGGAGCACATTGGTAATCGTGAATGCAGTAGAATGCAATAAATATCATACACAAACAGATAAGTAAGCTTGCGGTTTGTGTGTGGTGAGTAGTTGATATTGATATTCGTTTTGAGGTGTATTATGTACATATACAACAAACAAAAGAAAATTCTCTCTCACTCTCGTGTTTGTGGTGTATATTTTCAGTAATCCCATAAAAATGACTCATAAGAATTATGATTCTATTACGATTGTCATTGATGGTGGTTTGTTTATTTTTTCATCATTTTACACAATATTTCCATGGAGTGTATTCGATTACGATAGTAAGAGTACCTACATGATATATCAAATGCTTTGTTGTACTTGGTATGCGGCAAATACCTGCATACGTGAATATGCATCAGTTTTCAAATTATAGCATTCATAGTGCTTTAATTGCGCCCTAATAAATTGAATTGGGTTTTTTTTTTTGCAGCTGCAATCATTGTGATTTTAAAAGTGTCTGAAACGATTTATACAAATAATTATATTCTTCAGGAACATTGGTGTACTGATACATTACTTAGGGGATTTCAATAATGATGCATGGAAGTATGTTGTTCGCACAAGTTTATG
Organism: Megamerina dolium; assembly: GCA_963854835.1. Taxonomy (NCBI): domain Eukaryota; kingdom Metazoa; phylum Arthropoda; class Insecta; order Diptera; family Megamerinidae; genus Megamerina; species Megamerina dolium. The sequence goes on along the minus strand of OY978526.1, from coordinate 22,419,692 downwards.
TATTTTTATTTTTATTGGTTTCGTAGTACATATTTGGTTGGCAGTAGTCCATACATAGCTATGAAATCATATTGTCATCACGTTCATTATCACCTGTCTTGTTCGTCTTTGGTTTTAATTAAAATTTATTTTTGTCATTTTTCAGTTGGCTGAATTGTTTGTAATATCACTCATTTGCAATTGTAATTATTTTGCAAAACACAATAATTAAAAGTAATTGGCTAAATTTATATACCTCATATGTATGTACAATATATTTATGATTTCATTTTCAAAAATTGTATGGAGTACATACATATAGTATTCTTTCTAATTTAACTACAAAGATACCCGTATTAGTGCACGCCAAATTCGTCCTAGAAGGCATTTTATAAAGGCCTGGGTTAGCGAAATGTCAATACTTGAATCATTATAATCATTTTTTCGAAAAGAAGCTAAAAAAAACATCTTAATTTGACCCCGCCGACTTTTTTAATATAGTTTATTTAGACCAATTCCAGGGGAAAATTATTTTTGAACCTTTCATAGAGCATTTTTTGTAAATTTAATAAACTCAAACGAGATTTAATGGATAGCGGCCATATAATAAGTGAATGAATATCAAATTTAAAAACTTTCGATCGAAATAGCTGCCAAGAAATGTCCCCTAGTATAATAAAATATGGGATCGATCACCATTATTCCTCTTCAGTATTATTTTTTTCAAGCTTACTTACCCCTCACCTTAACCCCACATCCACAAATAACCAACTAGATGCGAAAGAAGCGCTCTTAGAGCGATGGAATGTATGAATTACCTCATTAGTTTCTCTTACTTAATATCTACCCTTTTAGGTGATTCCAATACAAAATAAACCCAAAAAATACACGAACATCCTCAAACCCTCATAGCTGCCCAGTAATCATCTCTAGAGCAGTAGGGAGTAGGTATGTAAAATTTACCTACTCCCTATATTTCCCTCTAATGGAGGCCGCGATATAAATTAAAGCAAAAAACACCTGGAAATCAACAAATATCTCCATTGCATTCAGTAACCACCGCTCCTAGAGCAATAAAATATATAACAGACCCCTAATAATTGGCCGCCTGCAGCTTTTGCTCCAAACATATTTTCTCCCTATCTCTAGTCCATACAACTACCATACAAAATTATCGCAAACACCTAAAACTCAATAAATATCAACCGAGCTGCCCAGGAATCACCCGAAAGTGGTACAATGTAAAGCCCCTTATTATAATTAGATTAATTTATAATTAGATTAAGATACACAACGCCTTTACGTCTTTAGAACAGAGATGCAATAAATAACAACAACAAATTTATGATTTTTCAAAAGAGAGCCCAGATCAGTTCCTACGAAGACAATTTTAGACTGCTACATAAGAAGTTTTTTTTTATCGACGGTCCAAATCCAACGTTTGAAATTGGTTGATATTTTTTTTTTTTTTTTGAATTCCTACAACTTTTTCCTTTAAAGCAAAATTTTGTTCATGCGAAAATTTAAAACATATATTTTTCTTACAACCTATCAGTATATCCCTCATTTCGGAGGCATTTCAATGCAAGAGGTACATCATTGAAAGTATTTCCCATGTGCGTACAACGAAGAAAAAAAAAACTTGTGATGCTCTGCTGTGATGTTATAAATCATTAAAAATAATAGACATAATGCTGTTACTCGTATTATATCGAAAAATGAAACCAGAGCAAATAGCAGAGGCTGTCAACATCTCAAATGACACTGTTTTCGATAAGGAATTTCCACCGATTTTGACAAAATTCATCAACTACACCATCAATTGCATTTCCATTCACCACAGCATATTTGTCAGATTTGGCACCCTGTAATATCTTTGGATTTCTTAACATACAAAAAAGGGGCCCTCAGGCAAAAGAGATAATTAAAAATGAAGACGGTGAAGCGTAGTACATTGAGAGATGTCGAACAAAGACGTTAACAAAGATGTCAATATTTCCATATCATAAAATATCTTCAATTTCGTGATAATTTTATACAAACAATTCCATAAAGAAAAATTAAAATAACAAAGCAAATTTCATTATTCAAATTCAATTACTACAATCGCTACGATAGATCTCCCACACTCTTTTTGTTGCTGCTCTTCCATTAATTTACAAACTATCACTATGTACATGCAATAATTACATGCATTCGTCTCAACCCACCACAACAAAGGAGCACAATATTGTTTGTGCGCTAATTAAATAATCACGTAGTCATGAGAGTTGATGTGCCACACAACATTGCCACAAATAACGACTCGTTTTAACTGCGATGCTGGTTAGGATTCGTGTGAGAATTTCAACGAATCTACAATTGTAATGTATTATACACAGGCACTTTTTGCATTCGTAATAAGTACGAGTACGACTACATGAAAACCGCAAAGGCGTGCTTTCACTGTATTGAGGAGATGTGGTGTGCAAAATGCATGACCAAAATGGACTAATTAAATGTGATGCATGAAATGGTTGCTTCCAATTTCATTTATTACACTACTCGGTACTATCTATTTACTTGGTTCATATGTACTAGATGAAACTACCGACGAACGACTATTGAAAAAGCAGACATCGTTATTGGCAACAATGATTGCTACATATGTGCATATAAAAAGGTCAGACAATATGTACATATTTTGTAATGTCAAATTATTATGAGAATATAAAGCACTTTTAATACTCATCGCATTCAATGTCAAAGGAAACCACCATAAACAGGACCAACTCATACTTGTCAAATTTTATCAACAAATTTGATCATTTCGTAAAGTAATTACCAATCAATTTAACAAATAATATTTACAATTTTATTGAGTATTCATATTCATAGTCATTTGTATACAAAACGTACAAGATTCTGTCGATATGTTCAATTAATTGACATTTTGTGGTTTATCAGTTGACACTCGTTTAATGGTTTCATTTATGTGGAATACGAATAATAACGAATATTCGTACATAAATCAGTATTAAAGAAAATCTTAAATAATTGTACAAATGCTTATGTATATTTTATAGGCTTAGTTGCGCCAAAAAAAAAAAAAAAGAAAAACAAAGCACTAAATTGACAAATTTATTTCATTCGTTTCGTAAATCTCTGAGCAAGCTGAAATGCGTTTTGTTAAGGGAACATCAAATTAAATAGACACGCTTTAAATTGTAATTTTTTAACTTGACATGAATAATTCAAAATAGAATGTACGCATATGTACACATATATACAAGTACGAACGTAATGAAATCACAACACATACAAAAACACACAATCTAATTATACAAAAAAAAAAAATTCCTATATAAAACCTCAAAAACAAAAAATTCTAATTTAAAGAAAATCTCCAAAAAATAATACAATAATAATAATAATAATAATACTCGTAATCAACTGAGACACACTGGCCTCGTATACTCTATGCATATATACATGTTTATAAACATTTTGCAACCTTAGGCACACAATGAGAAGCATACGAAATAAATTAAACAAAAATAAAGAGGCTCTAAAAATCTAAATTATGTAAAAACATATTTTATATAAGTATGCCGCAAATACCCATTGCGGTTGTAGGTTCAAGGATATAAACATCATCAACCATAAAGTAATAATATGTTAGAGCACAACAAAGCACAGCATAGCATAGTACAATATATTCTATACTCGTACGTACATATGAAAGTCCATAATAATAATAATAATAATAATATACTCAAATGTTGCAGTGAGCAACCACTGGTTTACCATAAAATCTGTCTAAAAATTCATTTATTTCATACTGTATATATTGTACAGGGGGGATTTCAAAAAACAAAAACAAAAACAAAAATCTCTCATACACGCATATGATGATGATTTCCGACTACAATGAAAATAATGAGTTTCATCATATCATAGAGGTGCACTTTCACTGGGATTTCTGTTCCTGTTCCTGATAAAGTAGATAGACGTGTTTAATTTAAATATATAGTACAAAATATTTATGTATTTATTTAAGCATCCATACACACATATAGAAGCATACATAAATATGTTTATCTAACTGTTTATATATGTATTGTATATTTGCAACAGCAAGTCCAAAATTTGACAATGGCTCACATAAAAAAGGCGTAGTGATGGTGTGACCATATGATAAAGATGCTTATGGCAATAAATAATTGACAATAGCAGACCATATGTTGAATGTGAATGTAGCATATGTGTTGCTGATGTGAAGAGGTATATGTTATATTATTTATACCCATTAGGCAAAACCCGGCGCTTTTTCATGCCTTTGTAATACAATATTATAAGGATATGAATTTCAGCTATTCATATCTCACACAAATTGTCCTTCAAAATTTTTCTACTGAAATGTAGATGGAAGTCTTTTTAATAAACCCAATAATATATAATAATTAATAAATAAATAGAATCATATAAACTGAGGTTTAGATTAAGAACCTTATATTTTTATCCAAAACGTATAAATTACTCCTTCAAAAGCATACTTTTGTATGAGAGGTAAGCGTTATTTTTACGAGATTAAGCCCATTTTCTAACATATTTATTCTGTGATGAACACAACTTTATGTATCAAGGTTTAATTCGATATATGTATTTACATTTTCACGCAAAAACTATGAAAAATCACACTTCGCAAGTAGTGGTAGTTTTCATCCGATTACGCCCATTTTTCAATATATTAATTCCCTAATCACGCGAACTTTATACATAAAATTTTAATTTAATATATTTATATTTTGGCACACAAAGTGTAAAAACACACTTTCAAGAGCATATTTTTGTATGGGAGGTAGGTGTGGTTTTCATTCGATTACGCCCATTTTTGGATATATTAATTCTGCAATAAAAATAATTATACACATCAAATTTTAGTTGGATAACTTTATATTTTCATGGGCAAAATGTGAAAAACCCCCTTCAAGAACACACTTTTGTATGTGAGGTAGGTGCATTTTTCATTAGATTTCATCCATTCATTAACTCATCTATTTGTTGACAAAAATAATCCTACACACTAATTTTCAGCTCAATCGATCGACAATTACGCCAGTTGTCGTGCGAACATACGGTTAAACCAGGATAAAACGACTTAAATCGTGATTTTGATGAGAATATATATACACTTTTTAATATCTATTACCTCGCCAAATGGAATATTTTGAAATGGAGGTAAGAATTCAATTACAAATTTTGAGTGTTTCTAGGAATATCCCAGAAATAGAGTCGGGGACACCATAATATATATATGCAGTTAATGTAATTTCTCACAATATTACAAGACTTACTGTTAAAGCAATTTATTCTCCCACTGTCATATCGTATTAAAGTGATGACTTATTAGACAAATTTGTGTCAATTTGTAAGCAAAAATAAATATCCTTGTACCCTGTAATTTGAATGAACTAAAATTGAAATTGAATTTCTTAAATTAGCACTGTTATTAAATTTCATATGATTAGAAATGAGAGAAATAGAAAAAAAAATGTACACATGAATTACATTTATGTATGTACTATAAGTCTAGTACAGAAGCGCACGTGCTCACTAAGAATATGAGTATGATGATGAAAGCACTCAAGCAAATCTTATGCATATATAAGTACAGTTGAGGATAATAAAATAGAATAAGTTGGGGCAAAACTATTATTTTATAGAACTTTTGACTGAGGGGTTTTGATATGACTATTTTTGGGTTATTGTCAACGCCGTCCGATGCCTACTAGGGAATCATTAGCAATAACGGGCACAGAACTGCAGGAGGCTTGAGAGACAGGATGGAGCTCTCTATTAAAATTCACTAATTGCATACAAATTTTAAATAATCACTACTTCAATCCATAAGAGAACTTTCTATTTATATCTAAGGATCTATGTATGTTTGTCCTTTATCCAACCAGTGTATCCAAATTTAACCTTTGTGAACACTTATTGGAATGTAGCATAATATCTATCTAATAAAATCATAATTATTTAAGATAAGCAAACCAAAAATTAACTACGCTACTATGCCACTGTCCGTAGATGTATATACGGTACACATATATACGAATGTAGTATTAAGTACCCTCTGAAATAATGGGTCACGTATAGCAACCAAACGAGCGTATATAGTAATTGCCAGCATTGTACTTGGATGTGTAGATACAATCAAGAAAACTTACTTCACTGAACTTTGATGACATTTTTGCAGACGAAACAAAACAATATAAGATGTTTGCAATTATTGAATTGGAACGGGTATGTATGTATGTATATATTTGTATATGTGTGTGTGTCTGTGAGGTACAATGAGACGAATACAACACATAAGAATCATGAATTATAACGCTTGTAATTAAATAAGAAATATACATATATGTACTATGTGCACCTATATTGTACTCGTACTCGTATGTATGTGCAACTAAGCTGAATCAACCCCATTCAGACGCAATATAAGTGTGTGTAGCGTATACAGCAAAATCACATAATTAATTGTCTAAGAAATATGTATGAGTGGTACAATCGTATTCACTGACTATATGAGTGTATGAAATCCATAGTAGTACCTTATAAATTTTAACATTAAAGAAGGATCCGTTTCTTCTAATTAAATGTGACGTCACAGTAGTACCATATGTAAGGCGTTGATTGATTAATTTCGTTTTTAATACCTGCAGCCAAGTACGAGGGAACATGGAAGCTCCGAAGGTATTGATCAACAATATAGAGATGTCCGTCACTCCCTACGTTCATCCGTCAGTCTGTCACCTGGGTAGTTCTTACGAGTTAGTTCAAGAAATGTTGAGCTATTTCAACAAAATTTGGTACGAACTATTTATATTCCAAGACTACGAACGTCAATCATTAAGAGAATTATCAATAAAGTGTCTCGCTCATGCAGAGCAATCAAAGAGGCTCACATCGAAATTATTAGAAAAGTTTAATCCATTATAACTCACTTAATATAACAACTATAACAACAATATCTTTCACATAGACTAAGTTTGTAGTGTGTAATCATTTTTTAAGAAACAAACCAGCCTCGCCTACTATCCAATGTAGCTCCCATACAAAGTTGGGAAATTAAAAAAAATTTTAACCGTTATAACTTTAACAGTTTTTCGCTTAGGATAATCATATTTAACACTTGGATGACAATTGTAGTACGTAATAATCTCACAAGAAATCAGAGAGACCCTCCCACTATTTCATGTACCTCCCATGCAAAGTCACAAATATTTATTTTAATTTAAATGCTCATAGCACATGAAGTAGTTCGCCTAAAACAACTATATTTTAGGTATAAGCTATTGTTAGAGATTGAAGTAATTTTTGCAAGAAATTGGATAGCCAAGCACACTACTTAATGTGACTTGCATACAAAATCAAGATTTTTTTTTTTTTTTTTTGAACCGTCATAACTTCCTTATTTTTCCATTTAGAAGAACCATATTTGACACACAGATTAAAAGTATAGAAGTAAAGTATTTTGCAAGAAATAGATGAGCTATGCCCACCACTTAATATAACTTACATACAACGTTGTGAAATTGTTTTATGCTTTGAAGCTCCCTAACTAACCTCAGGTGTCTAGCACAGCTATATTTGACACGTAGTTTAAAATTGTAAGAGTAAATAATTTGAAAAAAAAAAATTAACAAACCACTCGTATCACTTAATGTAGTTTTCATATAAAGTTGTAAGTATTTTTAAAATTTTGAACCGCCTTAACTTACGTGGTTTTCCGTCTAGGTCAACCATCTCTCAAATAATTTTGCATGGAATGGACCAGTCACATCCACTATTGAATGTGCCTCCAATAGAAAGTGAAGATTTTTTCAAAATTTTAAACCCCCGTAACTTACGTGATCTTTTTCTAAGACAACCATATTTGATACATAGATTAATTATGCAGCCAGAAATTAGTTTGCAAGAAATTAGTGGGACATACTAAAGGTGCCGTAGCTCAGTGGTTAGTGTGTTCGCCTTCTGATCTGTAGGTCGTGGTTCAATCCCCGGCTGATGCATAACAAATTAAATATCGATAAGATTTTTCTTTCGAACGGTGCCCACCTGTCGGCAAGCAATTGGCAATTCTTCCGACAGTAACAACTTGCCATGAAAAAGCTTCTTAAAGAACTCTGTGACAAAGCTCAGAAAAAGTGATGTCACAAGTGTTCTGCCGTTCGGAACCGGCTAAAATAAGTAGGTCCCTTCTAATATTGTCCAAAATTTAAGACGCACAACAGTAATGGAAGAGAAGCTCGGCCAATGAGCCCTTTGGGTCTTTATGTGCCACATATTTATTTATTTTTTTTACTAAAGGTCCAAAGGGAAGGAAAATGGGATTTGTCTGAAAGTGCCATTCACAACCGTTTCAATATCGCGGTTTCCTTGCTTGCCAGACAGAAAAAGAAGAGTTTTCTCTGGCGTATTGTGACTGGCGATGAACTGGTGACTGGATCAACTACGATAATCCCACACGGTAGAAGACATGGGTGGGCCCAGGACAGCCATCAACATCACAGCCAAAACGGAACATCCACGATCATAAGATAATGCTCTGTATTTGGTGGGATCAGCAAGGGGTGGTGTACTACGAGCTGCTGTAACCGAATGAAACTGTTTCTGCTGGTGTCTACAAACGTCAATTGAACAAATTGAATGATGAGCTGTTGCAAAAAAGACCAGTAATAGCGAGTAACAGGCGCAAGGTTATTTTCCTTCACGATAACGCTCGGTCACTGGAAAAATCGTCAAAGAAACAATGACGCGCAGCTCGAATGGGAAACGAAAGCGTAGTCACCAGACTAGCGCCTTCTGATTACCACTTGTTCAGATCGATGCTGCACGGCTTGAGTGGTACTTGTTTCCAAAATGTTGAAGAAGTGCGAAAATGGGTGGGTGGATGAATGGATTGCTTCGAAACCGACATCGTTTCAAGAAATGATTTTTCCTAAGCCTTTTTGGGGCGGAAAGTTAAGCAGCTAATAAATCGATTGACCATCTGTGAGGCCATATACGAAAATTTACTACTTCAATGAAACATTCAAAATGCCATCCTTTATTGCCATATGTTTATCATTGTCACATGTACGATACGAGTATCACATGCTTGTAAATATAATTTGATGAAAACTTTTCAATTCAACTTCAAGTTTTGCCCATTTTGGATCTTGTTATTTGCCTAACTTGCAATGCAAAATGCTTGCATATTAATTTGATTGCTTCGGTAATGTATGTATGTAGAGTAAAAATTTTACAAACAATATTTTCATAATGCATACTTATATGGTTACAAGCAACAAAAAACCAACAAAAAAAGACAAAGTTATAAACATTTACTTTTATGAATGCATTAAAATTGTAATTTATGCTATTTGAAACATCCTCTACAATATGCCTACATACATATTATATTCGATATATGTGTATTCGAAGGGAAAACTTTTTGCAATTAAATTTTGCAAAAAAACAAAAATATCCATTACATAAATATGAATGTAAAATGCAATTTCAGTTGTTCAATTTTAAAATTTCATTACACTTTTCATTATATGTACGTACTATCATATTTTGAACAATTGCATTTGGCACATACTCGTACA